>OY728167.1:293811169-295061169 GCA_963277665.1 Viscum album | reverse complement strand
ATAATTACTTTTGTCAACTTCTTTGTTCCGTATTTCTCTAAAAATGTAATATATTTTTATTTTGAACAATTTAACAAATTAGAAACTCCATCCAAAAAAGAGAATAAATTTAAATTCACTTTTTAAAAATTTATAATGATTTATATTATTTCATATTAATTTATAGTATTTGTTTTAAAATTCTTATTAATATATATTAATTTATAATAATTTATAATAATTACCTTTAATTATTAGTAATTATAGATAATTAATACTAATTACTTCTAATTACAAGCGGTACAATTTCAAGTAGATTGGTGACATTGCATTTTCCTAATGGCTCAGCTCCTTTCATCTTTCTCCAAATGAAATCTCTATGAAAAATCAACGTAGATGTACGAATATCAATTTTTCTATACACGAGAATGGTGAGTCGGGAGGCCTCGTAAGACTAAATTCCATTCTTGTGCATAAAAAATGGATATTCGAACATCGTAGTTGATTTTTCAAAGTGATTTTAGTCAGATAATGTTACAAGGAGATGAGTTGTCTCTCTAAAAATCCACTTTTTCCCAACAACGCATGTCCTTAAAAATTTCTGGCGCTGAAATCAGTATAAAAAATCTTTTCAGACAAACAAATATCAATTATAGTGAATAGTAAAATGGATATCCATACGTTGGAGAATATTTTACATATTTATTTTAGTGAGACATAGTTGCAAGGAGATGAGAAGTCGTGCAGAAGGACATTTCCAATCTACTGGAAACTGTGAAAATTTATTTTGAATTTATTATGTATTATTGCAAATTTATTGTGAATTAATTTGAATATATTGTTAATTATTGCTAATTATTTCTAATTATTTTTAATTATTGTCAATTATTGAAAATTATTCCCGATTATTCCTAACTATTCTTAATTATTTCTAATTATTCATCATTATTTTTCATAATGGCTATTTCTTCCTATTTATTACTATTTATTACAAATTATAACTATTTATTTCTAATTATTACTATTTTTTTAATATTTATTACTATTTATTATGATTTATTATAGTTTACTACTATTTATTACTATTTATGAAAATTTATTAATATTTGTTACTAATTAATACTATTTACTACTATTTAGTACTGGTTATTACTAAGTATTACTATTTATTACTATTTATACATTTTATTTCTATATATTACTATGTACTACTAATTATTACTAATTATTACTAATTATTACAAATTATTACAAATTATTACAAAATATTTATAATTATTACTAATTATTACTAATTTTTACTATTTATTGTTAATTATTAATAATTATTACTAATTATTACTATTTGAACTAATTATTACTAATTATTACTAATTATAACTAATTATTACTAATTATTACTAATTATAACTAATTATTACTAATTATTACAATTTATTACTATTTATTATGATTCATTACTATTTAGTTCTATTTTTTTACTTTTTATTATTATTAATTACTATTAATTACTATTCATTACTATTCATTTCTATTCATTACAATTTATTAGTATTTATTACTATTTATTACTCTTTATTACTGTTTGTTACTCTTTATTACTCTTTATTACTAATTATTAATAAACATTACTAATTATTTGCAATTATTACTAATTAATCCTAAATATTAATAATTATTACTAATTTATCATTATTATTACAAATTAAACCTAATTATTCCTAATTATTCCTACTTATTCATAATTATTCTTAATTATTCCGTGTTAATCATAATTATTACTATTTAATACTATTTGTTACTATTTATTACTATTTATTTCTATTTATTACTATTTATTAGTATTTATTACAATATATAATTATTTATTACTACTTATCAATATTTATTTATATTAATTACTAATTATTACTAATTATTACTAATTATTACTATTTGTTACTATCTATTACTATTTACTAAAAAATATTACAAATTATTACTAATTAATCTTAATTATTACAAATTAATTCTAATTATTACTAATTAATCATACTAATTACTAATTAATTTTAATTACTTCTAATTTTTCATTATTATTTCTAATTAATCCTAATTATTATTAATTATTCCTAATTATTACTATTTAATACTAATTATTACTAATTAATACTAATTATTAGTAATTAATCCTAATTATTGCTAATTAATCCTAATTAATTCTAATTAATCCTAATTATTACTAATTATTCCAAATTATTACTATTTATTACTAATTATTCATAAATATTACTATTTATTACTGTTTATTCCTAATTATTATTAATAATTACTAATTATAACTAATTATTCTTAATTTTTACTAATTATTACTAATTATTCATAATTGTTACTAATTATATTAATCTTTTTTATTACTAATTATTACTACTTTTTACTAATTATTACTAACTATTAATAATTATTTCTAATTATGACAAATTATGACATAGTATTTTTAATTATTACTTATTATTAACAATTATGAATAATTATGACTATTTATTATTATTTATAAATATTTATTTTAATTTACTACTTATTAATGATATTTTTACTAATTATCGTTAATCATTACTAATTAGGACTAATTATAAATGATTATTAATAAATTTTCTAATTAATACAAATGACTACTAATTAATAATAATTAATATTACTATTAACTTATATTAATTAATACTAATCACACATATTTGTAAAAAAATGAAAAATGAAACGATACGATTCTAATTCAATTTTATAGATGCTAATTAACAACAATTTTAAGTAATATAAAATAAAATGAATTTACAAAAAATATAGAAGAAGTAGATAAATACCTTAAAACTGATACTTTCGGAGGATTTAAGCTGCGAATAATGTTCCGATTTAAAATTTTTAACGTATTAAAATTTTAAGGGAGAAATGTAAGTAGACTATGAGAGAGGAGTGGAGAATGAAGTGGAATGAGAGGAAAAATTGATGCTGAATATATATGTTAGATTATTTGCGATGGGAGTATTTGGGATGGGACCCTTTTGCAAATACTAGCACCCTTATTAATTAGCGGTGGTGGTTAAAATGTTATTTGCGACATGACAAATTGAAAAAACCAACCTACCGACATACTATTTGCGACGAGGGATAAATCCCATTGCGAATACTAAAAATGTGGTCGGGCATTTGTGCCGGGTTATGATGTCCACCACAAATACCCATCCTACGGTTTGGCGTGCAAGTAGCGCCTATCATTTTGAGAGGTGTTACGTCCACCCGTCGCAAATAACTCATTATTTGTGACGGGTGAAGGGTTATGTCGCAAATAGTCTCTACCAAAAGACTTTTTACGCCGAGACCCTACCTTGTTGCAAATATCCCATCACAAATACCCATTTTCTGTAGTGTGTCTAAGTTGATCCATCATAAAAAAATGGTTTTGTTCAACTTCCAACCATTCCATGTTTCCACATTGGAATGATATTATCCTCCTGATATCATACTACCTTAGCTTCCCTATTTCCTCTCTAGAAAACCATTTTTAAAATATGTAGTTTAGATTAAGAGACAAGGTAATATTAAAACTCAATATCATGATAAAAATAAATTATAATCTTTTAAGGGTACCTATGTACATTATCCATTCCTTCAATGTTTTCTAAAACATCACTCTTACACTATCTAGAAAGATCAATCATTAAATGATTTGTAAATTGAATCATTAGAAAAGATTTAATAATATTATATTCCAAAATACTTTTTAGGATAAGAGTTTTAGAGAATTAGGTCATCACTCTTACAGTATAAAATATTACATCATAAAGTGGACACTTCCTCTTCGTATCCATTTTCGCACAATGCATTACTTTTAAGATAAAATCTTTTTTATGACATATCAACAAAAATTTCATCTTACCCTCATTTTTTCCCTACTCATATTTAAATCCCTGTGATACACATTTGAAAATATAGTATGATGGAAAAAATATCAGTAAGGGATATATACATGATTCAAGGAAATCTGTTTGTCCATGGACATACATTATATCAATTTAACCTTTTCATAATAATCCTTAAGCATTAAATAAAAATTTCCATAACAGATAAACTAACTTCAATAGCTAATGTATTTCACAAATTATTTCAGAAATAAACATAATGGAAAAAGAAATATCATAAATGTTTCCATATAATAATGAAATCTTGTGAAATATTTTTCATAATGTGACACATTTCACCTTTATAAAGTAGAAAAAAATATTTAAATGTATTACAACATTATCTTAACTTTTGAAATCCTATGATTTTTATGGAAACCCATAATAAGAATAGATATTTAACATAGGTAACTTGGGATGTCATTTTCATATAACTCTTAAAACCACAATTACAAATAGAATTACCTAGTCAGTAAATTCCAATAATCTCTTAGGATAAACCCAACATTGGTTAACTCCATCCATTTTCCCATAGTAATAGAGAATTATACCAGCCTCACCCATCATCGTGAGATATATTTGGATCACCCATCATCTTGAGCTATATCCAGCTAACCCTCCATCATATACAATGCACATGAACCATAAAACAATCATAACATGCGAAATCTTTCATTTCCATCACCATACTCAAAAAAATATTATTTTAACCCATAATTAATCATTTATAGGTGTCAAGATATACATTCCATTCAAACCCGATTTTGAAAATACCCATAACAATGGAAAAAAGGTCCTTTAATTGAAAAAAACAATGAAACCGACAATCAAATAAGGGGTTCCGAAGCAAAAATATACATTTTATACATTAAATTATAACATTCCTCTTCCCTTTTGGGAAAATGTTCAATATATAATATTTTTATGCATTAATTTTGAAAAAAAATTAAATAAAGTAAAAAGAGACAAAAGATTTATTTTATTATTAAAATTTTATATATAAATTATTTGAAAAATTATTTTTAAGAATTTATACATGAAATTAACATTTTCGTAAAATAAATTTTTAAATTTTTTTAAAATGAGATTTTAATGTAAAGAGACCCCTAATATGATATAGATTTGTCACATTCAATCTTTATCTACTCTATAATAAACTTCTGTGAATTATTTAATTAATTAATAATCATTTATATGTTTAATATCATATCATTAAATAATTTATTTCATTTAATTTAAATGATATAATAAATTACTTAATCGATTAATTCCACATCAGATGGTTTGAGGATGTTCTGTTTAGAATTTCAAAATGGATTTGGTATGTTTTCAATTTTGAAAGTGGTCATTTTTTATCACATACATAATAATAATCTTCATATAATTATAATTTTAATAGTTTAAGTATACTGTTAAAACCAAGTAGGTAATATGGTTATAAAAAATGAATTACATTACAATCATTGAGACGAAAGTTCATAAGAATGCATGAGTAACATTTATATTTTTCAACAAACATGAGGGAAAAAAGAAAAGTATCATATTATCATTACATGTTGATAATTATATCACAAATTTACTATTATCTATTTAAATAAATTTATATTCAAATTTTATATTATGTGGTGATAAAAAATCTCATCGCTTTGTGGAGGTGGCAATCCTCGCATACGCATGAACGAAATTATCATTTTTCAATGAAAGTAAGGGTATAAAAATTGATGATGGATTACCTTTATAGAATTAAAATTATGACATTAAAATCACATATGTACTGTAAATTCATCATTATAACCAGTCATGAGAGATGGTGAAGAAAAATGACTTGCATATCTTCATGAGGCGGCAGTCAGCCATACACAGAAATGATGGCTTCAATTCCTAATTGATGGAAGAGGAGGTGAATAAAAGAAATTTCAAAAAAATAATACAATATAATTATATTTAATATAAATTTTTTATTATATATTCATGGTTAAAAAAGGATTAATTGAGGTAGTTGAAGAAATAAAATGAAAATACTATATTATGAATTATACCACTTCTTCGGTCAACATCTATTGCTTTCCATAATAATCACTACAAGGTTTATATTATATCCAAAATAAGTCATCATGATCCTTTTTAGGTATTTTAGGAGGAAATATGTGTTTTTTTGGATTAACCAAATGGATTTTTTATGATTGGAGAGGATAAGGAAGGGGTGTACTTTTGTAAGTGGGGGAGCAGACACAATTGGATGTTTTCAAAAAAAATTAAAATATATTAATCTATTACTTATTAAAAATGGATCTACAGTGAAAAATTTACAAATATGATATGATATAGGGTATAAATTTTTCTATAAATTATTATTTAGGAAGTTTTTTAGGTTATTTTTTACCTTAATACTTTAGTTTAACCCACGGTAAAAAAAATTTAACCATAACCATGAATTGTTTTTATTGTTTTTACTATTTATTTTGATTAAAATTATGTTGAAAACGTTAATTAATATTAATTATGATTATAAAAAAATTTCAATCCATCTTATCCGTTTCAATTTCGAAAATTGACAAAATGTTATTTAAAATTAAACCCACAAAACATGTTGAAAACCTATTTTTCATAAAAAATGATTCTAATGTATAAATATATTATACCAAAATCAAACCTAAAATTTATTATAATGACCTTAATTTGATTATTTATAATTTAAATAAAATAATTTAAATTTTTATCCATTTTTAAAAAAGTTTATATTTGTGAAATCATTAAATTAGAGGAGAGTTTTTCAAAAAAAAAATAGTATTCCCACTATTAATTAAAAAAAACAATTTTTACCGAAAATTATAAAAATTTCATCTGAATTCAATTTTGAAATTATTAATTCAAAAATGATATCCTTTTTAAAAATTAAAATATATAATCACTAAATTATATTTTTAAATAAATTAATATATAAAATCACTAAATTATATTTTTAAATAAAACCATATGATGCATGAAAATAGAATTTGGTTATAAGTAATATATTATCAATATGATGAAAAATTAACTAATATGATTATAATGAATAAAATTTTATAAAATCTAATTGATAAATATTATTAAAAATTAAAATTATTTATTTTAAATTACCTGGGTTTTCACTAGAAGTATCGTTATAAATTTTTATACTTCTCCCACAGAGTGTCCTCTTGAAATATCTTTGTAACAATAAAAGACTCATACAATATATGAGACTTCAACTAGGATGTAATGGTTCTTCTTCTTATTCACTAACTATAAATCGTGCATGTTCTATATTCATCTTATTTTTATTCTAATAAAGTAAATGTAGAGAGAAATTATATCTTCATATTCATTCTCTAATTGAACATGGGTAATTTTATCATTCATATACTTCTATTACTAGAACATAAGAATGTAACATCTTCTCCTTTTAATGCAGAACAAATACAAATAAAATCATCTAATTATTTGAATTAGAAAGTGAGGACTTCTTGGATCAGTTATTAATTTTCTTCTTTAACACACTTGTATGAAACATTCACTATTTTTATATGTGGTGGTGAGTACACAATATTTCAGCTTCTATAGTTTTTCATTAGTCCCTAAGAATATAATTGGGTATCTCTCACCTAAGTTCATCAACCCTCATTGGTTTTCAATTATTATAAAGTATAAACTACTCTACTATTATCACTAACTTTTAGGGTTTTCAATTTAATAAAATATAAACCCCAACATAAAACATTCATTTCTCCTTCATCTCTTATATATTATATACACTGTCTGATTATTAATCTTAATAAATTCACACTTTGAATTACCTTATTTAGTACCCCTGGTTTGAGTTATGTAACCATTTTTTATATCTTTTCATGTATTTAAGGTGGTTGGGTGATATTTGGTAGAGTTTGAAAGGTTTTGGGAAGGTTAATAAGCCTAAGGTTTCATTGATTGAGCACGGTTAGTGGAAACCGTGAATCAAACCCAAGAAATCGTGCACTGTGAGGTAAAGGCTAAGGGATGGAACACGATTAATGTGAAAGGTTTTCCAAGCCATACAACCACCCAAGAATGCTATGCATCATTAGGTGGTTGATTTATTCATACTTGGCACACGGGCTATCTAACCGCGCGGGCCAACTGTGCAAGAAATCATATTGAGATAGTAGAAGGTTCATGATTAGCATATGGTTTTCCTAATCATGAGAGATAACCATGAAAAACATTAAAGAGTGGTTTTAAAAAATGATGTAGGCTCAGGATTTTTCATAAACACTCAGTTTCTCCTCCCATATGAACCCAACTATGTATTTCCTCTTCTCAGGGGTTAGGTAACCTCTTACACTCTTTTTGGAAGCAAATATAAGGGTTTTCTTGGTTTTTTGAAGGTAATTCTCCTCCAGTATGTATCCACTCTTACATTTTTCTTGGTTCCTCATAAATTTTTCTCTCTCTCGCTCTCTCTCTGTCTCTCCATGTTTTCCTGATCTACTTCTTCCGCATGTAGATATAGGGTTTTTATTGGCTAAAATGATGATATTTGGGATTTTTAATGTTACGAAAATAAATAGAAGGTGGTTTCATGGATTTTTCACTTAGATTTTTTGTGCGGCTCTACGTTGGTCAATATCACCAAAACCCTAAGGTAGGTGGATTCTCTCTCTACTCTATTTTGAAATAACGTGAAGTATTTAATTTAAAATGAATGATTGCTTCTTTAAATTAGTGGTGTTTATGACGTGAAAAACATGATTCAAACACATTTTGGGATGATTTGTGGGATTTAGGGAAGATGGGGGTTCATTGTGCAATGTGATTTGTGTTGGATTTTAAAATGGTAATTTTAAAATCGGTGGGTTGGTTTGTTTTGTGTGAAATGAGTTTCAAAAATGGGTTCTAATTGAATGACTTTTTTATTGAATGTTTTTTTCATAGTGTTTAAATTTTTGGTTGATATGATGTGGTAATTATTGGTTGGTGTGTTGTTACGATTTGGCTATATGTTGGTTCTGGATGGGAACATATTGCGTTTCATGGTTTTTTTGGGCATTAGTTGGTTGATGTGATTTTAGGAATTTTGATTGAAATGGATTCTTTCTAATGTGGTTAAAAAAGAGTTGGATGGTATGGATCGTGGTCGTGAAGTAGCACTATCAATTGGTCGTTAAGTACCACTATAAAAAGGGGATGGGTTACGGATGTGATATTCCTGTGTCAATGAACATCAAGCTCGTGTGGTTGGTTGTGAACATGGTTGTGTTATGAGTGAGGCCACACAATATGATTTTGTATGTTCCAATACTTTTTGTCTAATGGTCTATTACATATTTGGTTTATTTCCATGTTATTGTGTTTATTTGGGTAGAATGGATTGGTAAGGGTGGGTTGGGTTTAATGGAAATTGTTTCCTTATTTTCATGGATTTATAAAAAAAATTATATAAATGTGATAACCGGTTTTATCCTATTTTCATGTCAATGGAAGTCATTTGGGGATATCATACTGAGTATTTTTACTCACCCCCTTCTTTGTAACATTGGTTATTTTTCATTTGTTGTATCCTAAGTCACAGGTAGAGGTATGAGATCTCACTTCATGAGTGTTTCATCATGATTCTTGTCAGATCTTGTGGTTCTTGGATCTTGGAGCATTGTGTGGAGAAATGGAGTTATATCGTACCATCTTTTGGTTTTATTGTTTCTTGATCCTATTGGTACTCTATTTTTGGATTATTGTGGACTGTTTGTGTTAGTATTTTGGGTATTTTTTTATTTTGAAACCTTCTTTACATGCATCATGTAGTTATTTTTATTTAGGAATGTTTTTATGGGTAGATTCATCTCAAGGGAAAATCATTCCCCAATAGATCTTGAAGCCCTCTTCATTTATTTCAACTGTTTGGCACCTGGGGAAAATCGCTTAATCCATAGTATAATTCTATATCCTTCTCAATCCAATGAGTAGGTTCAGGATGTTACAAGTGGTATCATCTTGTTTGGTTCTTGAATTACAAGTGAGAACAGTCTCGTTCTTTGGTGTTTATTTTTTGTCTTGGAGATCAAATTTTTATTAGTTTTATTCCATGATTTGGGATGGTTGAAAAAAGTAGTATTATTGTAACTTGAAATTTACAGAATAAAACGACGTTGTTAACCCTATAATGTTAAACATCATGTTATAAGTGATATTCGAACATAAGTGTTTTAGAGAAACTTATAAGAGAATGATCTCATTATCGTGGGTGTACTTAATGAGATGAGCATGGCATGCAAAGTATAAATTACTTTCCACTAGGATTTCGTATTTCATTTGGAATAATGATTTATATGTCGTTTGAATTGTTTATTTTTGAAATAATATTGAAATTGTTTTAAAATGTAAAATTTTGAATAGGTAATGGTTATGGTATTTTTAAAATGGGTCTATTATCAAATCATTGTGGATTTGTTCAAATAAATCATGTGTTTGATATCATGAATGATATATAATTCAAAATTTTAATACTTTAGTTTCTAGGGAGATAGGCTTATGGTTAATCTTCTGTTGATATAAATGGAACTAGGTAGATGTTATAGCAGCCAACATGAGGATGTTGTGGAAAATGTGGTTCCACCGGATCCCCAGGTGAACCACCAGCTAGTGTAGAGCATAGCAGAATCATCCCATGTTGTGGAATGTGGGAAAATAAAGGATTAGACGAGGCATGTGGATCAATAAATTTAGTTTCAAAAGAAGAATCAAAAAAAAATTCGAGGTGATTCGGAATCAGAATGGGTAGAATCATGGATAAACAAGATGAATCAATTATTTGATTTCGTAGGAACACTAGAATATTTAAAAGTGAATCTTTTAATGTACATGTTGGATGAAGTTTCTTGTCAGGGGTGGGAGTTGACCATTCAGGCTAGAGCAGACCAAGGCATAACATGGGAGAGTTTTGAGGAATTTTCTCACAAGCATTTTTACCGTCATACATTCATGATTCAGTGAATAGAGGATTTATTCTTCTTGAAGAAATAGAATAAGTCATTAATGTAATATGTGGGTAAATTCGTTAATTTAGACCAGTTTGTACCCACGATTGTGGGTAGTGTGTCCTTGAATGTAGAAATCATTGAATATATAATAAGGAAATAAATTGGTTTAAAAATAGAGGTTCTATGTAGACGTTATTATAAAAAAATGGCATGTAGAACAATAGTCACTGAAAGGGACATATTGGGGGAACAAGTGGGGAAAGAATGTTGATACTCAAGAGATATAGTGGGATATCTAATGTAGGGGGAAATCAAAAGGGGGACACTTATTCCCATGGTTGGAGTGGGACTCAGAATCTGATGGAAGTATCAGTGAACCTCTCATTGAAGCATCAGACAAAGGAAAGATTCCCCTATTGTTGATCGCTAACTAACAAAAATCAGGATTGTTTGGAACAACCTCAAGCATGTAATAATTGAAAAATATGGGAAATATCAAATGCTATTATCATTTTTCTCTAAATTCAAGTATTTTTTACACTCCACAGGGGTCGCAGGCATCGTAGGCCTTGATAGGATAGCGGTAGAAGCACACCCCCATTAGTATAGTATAATTAGACATGGTGATTCTAGGAACGCCATGAATCTTTAGTAGGGGCAGTTTTAATAGGGGAACAAACAGAAGAGTGTGTCCATTAAGAAGGTGTTTGGATCTGAGTAGGTTATGATGGTTTATTAGTCAGGACTAACCACAGTTAGATGTAAAACTTTTTTGAATTTAATATTTATTCATGTCTTTTTATACAGTTGTGTCTCAACATTTTATTTCTTTTAGTTCCATTTATTCATTAAGGTTAATATTTTAAATGATACCTTCACTTCTAAAACATCAAACTCATCTAGGATAAAAAGGGCGTTTATCCTTCCTAGTAGAGATTTTCTTATAGTTGTGGATGAGATTGAGATAATGTTGGACTTATCAATGAATAATATAGAGGTGTACGCTGTAATCCTAGGGATAGATTGGATGATGATGTTTAAGACCCACATCGATTGTCACATGCCAACAGTGTGTTTCACGATGGGTGATAGCGTCAAAAATCTATTTAGATGATTGAAGATTGAAAAGGTAGTTGAAATTTTTTTTTTGGCACCAATCGTTGGGATGATCTCATATTAGTTGGTGGCATTTTATTTTTCATCAAAATAAGAGGATGGTGGATGCAGATTTCCAATGGTTCTACATTAATTTTTGTTTGTTTTTTATGAATAATTCTTATGGTTACCACTCATAATAGACGTGGGGTTTAAAATTAATCTCTTTATGGGGAATAGTCCTATCTCACTTCTATATTAATGGTTAAGACAAGTATCATTTTGGTAATTTAAAGTGTATTTGGAGGAGTTGGAAAACCAAGGGTTCATTCGTCGTAGAACATCCCCATGGGAAGAACCTGTTTTGTTCCTCAAAAAGGTAGATGGAACTCTTCAGTTCTGTGTTGACTATCATAATCTTAACCAAGTTATGATAAAGAATCAATATATACTTCCACACATTTATGATATGTTTGATCAGTTGAGAGGAACTCAGTGGTTCTATAAGATTGAATTGTAATCATGATATCATCAGTTGTGATTGTAAAAAGTGTATCTATTGAAAATAGATTTTTGGAGTAGATATAGGGATTATGAGTATGTGATTATTCCCATTGGTTTCATAAATGAACCATTTCTGGTTAGGGAATTGATGAATCAGATACTTCATTGATATCTGGATTCATTCCTTGTGGTATTCAAGGAAGATATATTGTTGTATTTAGGGAAAAGGGTGGACCATGATAAACACATGGTATTAGTGCTGGGAATTTTAAGAGACTATCGATTATTTTAAAAAAATTCAAAGTGTGGATATTGGATATAACATGTTTATTTTCGAATCCATGTTATTTCGTAGATAGTTTTTTTAGTGGATTTGGAGAAAATAGATTTTTTTATCTCTTGATAACCACCGATGAATGATTTATAGATACAAAGATTTCATGGTCCAGCTGGGTATTATTGATGCTTTGTTTTTTGACTTCTCATGACAATTTTCATTGATGAAATCTTTTATAAGGAAGAATATTCCATTTCAATGGAATGAGCAGTGCTAGAATTCTTTTAAAGAGTTCAAGGGTCATCTTACATCAGCATCAATATTTGTTTTTTCAGGACCAGGTTAAGGGTACGTGGTGTGTGGACATGCATTAGAATCAGGGTTGGGTTTTGTTCTCATGAATGGGGACCATTTGGTTCTATATGGATGAGGACAATTGAGTTTTCATGAGAAGAACTACTAAACACAAGATTCGGTGTCGGTGGCGATGGTTCATACTTGGAAAACATGGATTTATTGTCTCTTTAGTGAGAAATTTATTTTGTAGACTGACCACAAGATCTTGAAGAATAATTTCTCATAGAGATTTTTGAATATAAGGAAAAGGATATGGATGATGTATCTCTAGATTTTTTGCATTAACATGATATACAAATAAGGTAATGAAAATTTTATGGCAGATGAATTACGTAGAAAGTAATATGCCCACATGTTGAAGGAGGCATCCGATAAGTGCCAGTTGATGTTGGTTATAACTGACATTTTGTTGTATTGTGATGAATGAGGTGATTAATTGGGTTTATTTCTATTTTCATGGGTTTCTATCTTGGTTGGATTGGTTATATAGGTGAAATGATTCAATTCAGAGTGTGTTCCAATGTGTTCAAAACTCAATGGTGGGGATAAAATTGAGGGCTAGAAACTAGAAGAGAATTTATTTTTATACTTTTATAATCGGATGGTTGTACTAGTGGATTTTTAGGAGAAACATTTTAGTTATTTTCATCATTTGAGATGGGTTGTTCATCCTAGAATGTAGAATATATATAAGGCATTGAAAGTGCAGTTTTGGTGGCTGAGTATGAAAAGTAATGTGGTTGAGTTTGTATCGAGATGCTTGACTTATCAATAAGTCAAGGTAGAGAATCAATGGACATAAGGTATGTTGATGAATTTACCTACCCATTTGTGTAAATGGTATAAATTAATGATGTATTTCTTATAGGTCACCAAAGATTTATTACGAAACATGATGTTGTATGGGTGATTGTGTATTTTCTCAAAACGTTGACCCATTTCATCCCTATTCTCGAATCTCATAAGATGCAGGATCTATCCAAAATATATATCAATGAGTTGTTAAAGAAGAACGATGTTCCAGTTTCAATTTTATCTGATATAGATATGAGGTTCGCATCTTGTTTTTTGAAATCTTTGCAACAAGATATTTGAACCCCGTGAATGATGAGTACGACATATCACACTCAAATTTATGGGGAATCTTTTAAGATAATAAAAATATTGGAATTCATGTAGTTGGCTTGTTTGATGGATTTTGGAGGTTAATGTGGTGAAAACTATCCTTTTGTGGAGTTTGAATACCATAATAGTTATCAGTCCTCGATGCACATTGCTCTATCTGAGGCATTATTATGGAATCCATGTCGTTATCCACTTTGATGGGTGGAAATATGAGAAACATCATTGGTTGGGTTGAGCCTTGTCAAAGAGACAATGTATTAGACAAAGATGATCATGAAAAGAATAGAGATATCTTAATTTTGTTATAAATCATACGAAAACCATCTTTGATGACCATTGTCATTTGAGGTTGGTGATCATGTGTTCTTGAAAATATTTCCAATGTTGGTACATATTAATTTTGGAAATAAGGTAATGAAATCTCTAGGGCATATTTGGACTTTTGATGTAGTTGAGTGGGTTTGAGAGGTAGCATATCAATTTTCCTTTCTTCCATAGTTTAATATGGTTCACAATTTGTTTCATGTATCGATGTTGAAAAAGTATCAACCGGATCGTGAACATGTAATTCTTTGGGATCATGTTTAGGTAGAGCATGTTGATTTGAGGGATCATGTTTCAGTTTGAATGATAGTTATGCAAGATAAATCCTTTCATGGAAAAAACATCTTCTTGTATCGGGTTCAATGGAATCATGGTCAGTTTTAAGAGGAGTCTAGGGAATGGGGAAAGATATGGTCAAGCAATGGCCCAAACACATTTAGTAAAATGATAATTTTCAACTTTTCAAGACACAATGACTAATAGTCGGGAGAATTTAGTACCCCTAGTTTGAGGTATGTAACCCTTATTTATGTATTATCATGTATGTAAATTTTTTGGGTACTGTTTTTGAGAGTTTTGAAGGGTTTTGGGATGGTTTGGAAAATTTTATAAGGGTGAAAACATTGAGTATGGTTTCTGGAAATATTGACAAAAACCTAGTTAATCATGCATAGTGAGGTAGAAGAAAAGGGATGGCATAGAACTAACAAACACAAGTTGTCAAACTATTCGGCTGCCCAGGTAAACCATGCATCATGAGGTAGTGGAATTTTTCATGGTCAGTTCATGGTTTTCCTAAGCGTGCGGGCTAACCAAGTGAGATACCTTCTTGATAGAGTATCAATCACACAGTTAGTGTATGGTTTTCCTAACCATGCAATCTAACCAGGTACAACATTAAAAACTAGTTTTAAAAAATGAGGGGGATTAGGATTTTCCCTAAACGATCCATTTCTCCACCCATACAAACTCATCATAGGATTTCCTCTTTTTAGGGATTAGGAAAACAATTCAACTAATTTTGGAAGAAAAAAAATGATTTAATTTAAGGTTTGAAGGAGATTCTCCTTTAGTAAGTCTTTTCTCTTGGTGTTTTGTTGGTTGATAATAGATAAAGCTATATCTCTCTCTCTCACACAATTTTCTAGATCTATATCTTATTCTTTTAGATATAGGGATTTTTACCAAAACATTATGATATTTGGGCTATTGGATGTTAGAAAAATATATCTAAGGTGGTTTCATGGAGTTTTAATCTCGATTTTTGGAGTGGTTGTGCATTGGCATATTTTATAGAAACCGTAAGGTGTGTGGCTTCTCTCTCTTCTCCATGTAGATAGAACATGAAATATTTATTTTCAATTGAATAATTTTTTCTTGAAATTATTAGTGTTTGTTATGTGAAAACCATTATTGAAACCCATTTTTTGATCATTTGTGGAATTTAGGGAAAATTGGGTTTCGTTGTGCAATATTATTTGTGTAAAATTTTAAAATGTAACTTTTAAAATCAGTGGGTTGGTTTGTTTTATATAAAATGAGTTTCAAAAATGGTTCTCAACAAAATGTGTGTTTTATTAAATGAATATGGAAAATTGTTGATATATTTTTTATATGAAGTGGTAATTATTTGTTACTATGTTGCTATGATTTGGAAAAATCTCTGGTTTGTATTAGAAAATATTTTTTTTCATGGTTTAATTAGGAATGTGTTGGTTGATGATATTTTGGAATTCTGATTGACATGGTTTCTTAATTATGTGATTATTAAAGATTTGGATTATATGGATCATGGCCTTGAATTACCACCATTATGTGGTCATGATGTACAACTATAAAAAGGGGAAGGGTTATGGACATGAAGTTCCACCATCAATAAACATTGATCTTGTGTGGTTGGTTGTGGGAATGATTTTGTTATGTGTGTGGCCACACAATCTTAGTTGTGATGTGCCAATATGATTTATGAAAGGGTCTACAACATTTTTGGTTTCTATCCTTGTTATTCTATTGATTTGGTTAAAATTGGTTGTTAAGGGTGTGTTTGGATCATTGGAAATTGTTTCCATGTTTTCAGGATATTATATAAATAGTTCAAATAAATGTGAAAACCAGTTTTATCCTAGTGGTGTGTGTTGGGATGTCATTTGGGGATATCCAACTAAGTATTTTTACTCACCCTTAATTTTTAACATTGTCACTTTTTTATATGATGTATTCTAAGAAACAGGTAAAGGTATA
The DNA here is from genome assembly GCA_963277665.1 of Viscum album. Taxonomy (NCBI): domain Eukaryota; kingdom Viridiplantae; phylum Streptophyta; class Magnoliopsida; order Santalales; family Viscaceae; genus Viscum; species Viscum album. The sequence goes on along the minus strand of OY728167.1, from coordinate 295,044,361 downwards.
CCACATATCTTCTTGAGTGGTGGATCGTGATGCTTGGGAATCATTATTGTGCTTAGAGCTTGGAGCTTGGTGTGGAGATATAGAGTTATGTCATAGAATCTTTGGGATTTTTTTGTTTATTATTCCACTTAGTACCTTGATTTTGGATTATTGTGGCTTGGTTGTATTGGTATTCTGGGTATTATTATACTGTGTAACATCCCTAACATGAATCATGTAGTGGTTTTGATTAAGGAACATTTTTCTAGTTACTTTCATCTTAAGGTAAAATAATTCCCCAATAGTTTTTCAAGCCCTGATCATTTATTTCTAGAATTTGAAACCTTAGTTTCCTCAAGCTGAGTAGCATTGCATCTCGTTCTCAAGCCAATAAAAAGGGGCTGGATTTTAAACCTTACAGTTGATATTCAATCTTCTTAAAAACACACGCTTTAAAATTTCATTTTACCTGAATATATTAAATTAATTTCTTCCCTTTTTTCTCAGACAAATACTCAAAAGTTTCTTCCATATGATGATTGGAAACATCATAAATCCCTATTTTACTTTCTTCAATATATTCAAATTCATACTATTGAATCCACCTTTCAATGTGGGCACACAAACATCTCCATGAGAAACTATCCCCATGAGGAATGGAATATTTGAACATAATAATGAATAAAAACCATTTATAATTTTGATATCTATTTGATGAGGATCTCAACAACAAAAATTTTATGATTGTATTTTTTCCTCAGAATAGATATTCATGAAATAGTGTCTAATTAATATTCATATGAATTTTAATTTCTTAAAAATTAAAAATTTCATACAATATGTTTCAATGTTTTAATGTACATAAAAAATTCTTATGTATAAATTCCCATGAAGATTTGATGTCTTACAACCCTTCACAATGTATTATGTGCTCATATGAGTGTATCAAATCAAGGAAATAGAAATTCATATGACATTAGTATCCTTATGTATAAATTTTTTTCTTTATAGTGTAATTACATCTATCTTTTTCCACAGGAAAATTTTACTTCTTTTGTGTGGCAGTAACCTTATCATATTCACAAGACACTACTCAAATAGAACAAGAAGATTTTGATAATGAAATCTCATATGTACTGACTGTGCAATAATTTAGTACGTGCAAATTTAAAATTTATAATTCCTACAACCAACTAGTATTGTGGTAAGAAGGGTATTGAACCTAAGAGGAGGACATATGTTGTGCTATACCAAACTAAAAAAACAAAAAAAAAGAAAGTAATAACAAAAACGAAATACAACAGTGAATAAAGGACTAGAAGAGAGTATGTTAATGAAGGAAAAATGCTATATGGTTTGATTCAAACACAGAACAGAATGTAATGATGACCTTAGAGTCCTCAGGCTACTTTGAATTGATTAATAAGATGTTCTATGGTTCTTCTAAGTTTAATTCAATTACTCAATACATAAAAAATTGTGCTAATCCTCTATGATTCCAATTATGTGGATCAACATAGCTCGGTTAACTTCCTTGAGTCTCGATCTTTTGATATTGACCCTTTGTTTAATCTTCTTAAATTAGAGAAGAGATGCATTGATTTTTTCCAATTCTCGGTTCTTCGGTCAATGATCCGTGGTGAAATGATTCATTCCCACACATGTTAGTCATTAGGTCATGTAAAATGACACTCAAAGTGATTATAAGAGAAAACCGAGAAACGAAATCAGACTGAAAAATCAGATAAAAAAAAATGGATAAATTGATTTTTAATTCATTACTAACTAAGTCCCCTAATCTATTTAAATACACATTAAAATAGTAAAATAGATAAAAATAGAAAATGAATTAAGAAACATCTCTCAAGATATTTATATTCTCTCTAGATTCTACTCTGATGCTGATCTCCTGCTCGATACCTGTCTGCCTCTACTTGGTGATGAGATGGATCTAATGATGGTTGATCATGGGGAATTGATGGATCAAGGGATCTCCGGATAGAATAATTGAGAAGATGGTGGAGGATAAGGTTCTAGTATCTCCACAGAATATGGTTCCCTAGTCCGGTGAAGGGTTATGGAATGGTGTGTGAACAGTGGTGGAGAGTGGTATAGAGTGTCCCTCCCCCTGGCCTGGAATGATGTCTTGGAATGATCCTGATTGTTCTAGAATCTTCGCCACTCTCAACTATTCTGATTCCATGTGCACTTGTAACTGAGAATGATTGCCCACCGGCATGATCTCCCTATGCAAGATAGAAAAAAACACAAAAACACACGTGATTCAATAAAAAATACAATTATATATTAATAAATATATATACTATATATTAATATAACTACATAAAATAAAAAAACATACATATATATATAATACCTAATATTATTAGTACTAATATATGTTTGATTAACTATTATATTTATTTAATAACATACGTTATTATGATATATTAATATAGTATATAAAATAATACACTATTACTATTGTACCTATTATTATTATTGTATAGTATAGGATATAAATATATATTATATTATATGATATAATAAAATAATATACAAACTAAAAATAAAGGAAAAACACGAAGATGGGGGATGTGTTCGACATAGGGATATGAGGGGAAGGCGATAACTCAGGAGGAAGCTCATGCGAAGAAGGCGAAGGAAGAAGGGGGATGATGTATCTTGAGGGTCAGCTAATGTTCAAAGGGTTCATCCAGATAAGGGAGGTGAGGGTTGGTTGGTCAAGGGGATATGTTGTGGCACCGGTGACATGAAGCAAGGAAGCTCGGGGTGAGTAGATCTGGAACGACGAGGACGTCAGTGGGTGAACGAGGTTCAGTGGCAGAGCGGCCTTGCGGTGGGGGTATCTCTCTATGATGAAGTAGAGATTGGAACAAGGGAGGTGAGATCAGGGGTTGTGATGAGGAATGGGGATTCAGATTCAGATTCTATTGGCCAATATTGAGGGAGAAGGTCCAGCGGTGAGAGGTGGAGGCGAGTTAGCTGCAGAAGGCGGCGGATTTTAGCACGCAGCTCGGATCTAGCGAGGTGTGCAAGAAAGGATCCTCCACAGCATGAGGTTTCAGGGTTTGAAAGAATTTAGTTTCTTCATTTCCTAGTAACTGAGAAATTTCTATCATTGGGGTCAATTTTTTTCTACTTTTCTATGAGATTCAATTATGTTGATGTGTGATTGCTGATTTTGAATTGCTTGCTGGTGGTGAAAAATATTTGTTCCTTGATTTTTTATGCTACTGTGTTATGCGTGTTTTTTCTCTGTGGGAAAATTATGTAATAGCATAGGTGCAGTGGGGTGATGGTGGATGGGGGAGGTTCTAGGGAGAGGTGCCACCATTTTGTGGGAAAATGGGGGCATAGATATTTCTAGGAATAGTGTGTGGAAGCGTGGGTGTGAGAAAGTAATTGGTGATGCAGTACCTGAAGGAATGTGGCACTCAGAATGAAACGGTACCACCGGTTGAGGTGAGGTATCATGGGGTTATGCGGTGGTTGGGTAGGGTAGAAAAAGTTACAAAGGTGTGGAAAAATAAAAAAAATTTAAACAATGCCACAGTTTTGAGGAAACGGTGGCACAGTCAGGTGGGGACATGGTGGGATAGTCAACTGTGGGTGGAACGATGGAACCATGAAGTGACGGTGGAACCATAACACCTACAAAACACACACCAATAAATTAAGTTAATGAAATCAAAAATTTACTAAAACAAAAAATAATTTAATAAATCCATCAATTAAATTAATAAATAGAAAATTATTTAAAAAAGTTAAATATTAAAATAAATAATGCATTATTTAAAAGAGATAATATATTTGGATTAAATAAAATAAAAGAAATTAATTTAAAACCATTTAAAAATTTTAATATCACAAAGTTAAATTGATTAACCAATTACTTAACAAATTAATAAATTAAAGAAATATGTAAATTAAATAATAATAAATATTAATTGAATAAAATTACATTGTTAAAAACCAATTTATTTATTTAATCATTAAAAGGTAAAGTTTTTTATTTATTTACAAACTAAAAATAAATAATTACTTAAATTAATAATTGATAATCTACCTAGAATGAAAAATTGTAAAAATAAAAGAATAAAAAATAAAAGTCAGATTAACAAGAATTGATTTAATTTAAGAATTATTTAAAATGACAATGATACAAATTAAAACACATGATTTAAACTAAAACTGATTATTTTACATAGCATGTAAAAAATCACAACAACTATCAATTATTTAATAAAAAATAACAGTTTGGTATTAAAAATCCAATAAAAATACAAAAAAGGATGTGTAAAAGAATGTGAGAACACCACCACATCATGTACATAGAATTTAAATGATCTTCATAGACTCCCGCACACATTATCACATTATACAATGAGTTTTTCATTCAATAAAAAAAACATAACATATGAAACATTGACAAGGAGTATATCTAGTAATTTATACAAGGGGATGGAACACACGATATCATATTATCCAAATATCATGTGTGTTTCTATATGCAAAATATTGAACACAAAAGGAATACCCCCTATTAGAATTGTTATAATGGTGGGTTCAAGTTTATTAAGTGAAACAAAAAACAACAAAGATATCAAATAATGTGGTAGAATCATTGATCCATTTATATAGTAATTATTACATCCTACATGGTTCTATTATCTCTTTCTATGCCTCATGATATTCCTACTTAAACTGATTTTCATTTGTATGGTATTACATCCCCATTCGCTCCCTTGGGTTGTTCCACCATTGTGCCCAACTAATGTCCTTGATAGTGGGTTTCTTGGGTGATGATTCCTTTTATCGATGGAACCATTTTTATCTTCCAATCCTCTTCATTTCCATTATTGAATAGTAGAAACATGAGTATTTTACCATATAACAGAACACTATGAAATATAGAGACTACAATACCTAAATTCCATATTTAAATAATATCTTTATGAGTTTTCTTATTAAATGTTATCCATGCCATCCAAACATATTGATTTCTTCTAAATATTATTAAATCCACAATATTGGAATATTCACTTCTACTTATAAACACCTTCCTTAGATATCATTTTTCAAATAAGTATTCTTCATGTAAAATAAATCATTTTAGTAACTCAACCACTTCAAAAATTTGTGATACCATTTTCATTACTATCCATGGCTTCCAATTATATTATCATTCCTTTTCATATATGTAATGAAAATAAATTCATAATATAACTCCCAAGATTAGTATCCAATCCCCATTTACCCATTAATAAGGGAAATATTTCATGGGAATAATTCTTCACAATAATATTATGTTCTTCAGCTTAATTAAATTCTATTATTCATTGCATATTGACATCATGTTCATCAACGTATATTTTTATTTACAATAGATACATCCTAAAGATAATGTGGAATGAAAACTAAATGTCTATATTCATAAATGATATGTCATTGAGAAATGGACTTAGACTCAATCCTTGAAGAAGATATTCCCTAAATCCCTTTTGCATGAGATTCAACAATTTTTGTTGAATTGTATGATTTGTGGATATCACAAATCATGTTATCATTCTATGAACATTGACCGATTGTAAAGTACGATTGGGATATATCATATGGTAGGGTTATCAGTTATATCATGTGGTACGGTACACTTTAACACATTATTATTGATGCATTAACAAATTATAATAGTTATTATTTGAGATGATATTCCATGTAAGATATTATTAAAATAGTTGTTTCGTATTATGAAACATATGATAGTTATATTTATACATAAAATAGTTTCAAAAACATTCTAGGTTGAATTTACTAATTAATTAAAACACATGGGATAATGTATGTTCTCTCAATTAGGATCCTTTAGGTCTTTATGAATGTGATTAAAAATGGGATTTTTTGTACTTAATCCATCCCATCATTTGGATAAAAATATCCTATACCAAAATCCTTCTTTTTCATTTCCTCTTATTATTATTAGGCACTTGCATATTGTGGGTGATGAGGGGATCTTGATCGAGGATTGAGTGATTTAACACAACCCATCTATACCTATAGAGGTGGGATGCATTTTTTATTCCACTATCAGGATCTTAATAAAGTATGTATGAATAATTTTCAATAATTCTATAGTGTATGTTAAAAAATCATAAGTTAGATCATTTCAGTTTACAAGATTTCATTTATTTAGCGTGGTCGATCCTGAATTTGGGTTTCTTTATTTACTTCCACTATGTTTAACAAGTGTCATTAGATCTCATGAAAATAAAATGAGATATTAAATATATAAATTTCCATTTATTTATGAAATCATGTTTAACATTATGTTTTTTATGATTTATTCCATATCATTAAATATTATTGTATTTTTATATTATGTTTGGCTATGTATCATCTTGTGATATGGGGATATCATAGCCATTGACTTTGTATAGATACCTTTAATTTTTATTAGTCATAGAATAAGACATCAAAATATTGTATTTGATGATAGATATGTGCCATGGTTTCTGGAAAAGATCATCATATCACCGTTATAATTTTAATGTGAATCGTAAAATATGATTTTATAATTTATGGATTTATTACTGATATGTAAGGGTACCACCATGTACATGTAAGATTTCTCATTTGATATAGAAATGTAAAACCATACAGACACCACATATCACAGTTTATTTTATGACAATAAATTATAAAATATGACTCAGAGTGCTTAAATGGATTATGTGTCACCACCTATCAGTCAAATTCTATGATCTATCCTTAATCAACATATATGATTTGATGATAATTCATTCCTCTAAAAATTCAATTATGAATTAAGTAATATATTTATAAATTATATTAAAATGTATTTTATTATATTTCTTAATATACAATGGTGTTGATAAATAAATTAATTTTAATTCTTTTTAATTAATGAAATAAATTGTTATAAATCATTCATTAATAAAATTTTCAAAATATTAAATGTTTATAATGAAATATCTTTTAATAACATATTTAAAATTAATTTTGACTTAGGAATAAAGTGTTTAATTATATGTCATAATAATAATTGTCAAAATTTTCATAAATTACAAAAATAAGGAAAATTATAAAGTGTTTAGATTTAAATTAAGAGTTATTGAGAATTATTAATTTGAATTAATCATATTAAAGCCATATAGTGAGAAATTATTTAAACCTCTTCACATTGAATTTTTATTATTGATTTGATGAAGTTTTAAATAATGTAAAATATGTGAAATTTAGATTTAAAATATTTTTACATAATAAAAATTGGAATATAAATTTCTTACATGTCATGAAATTTCATATATTATTCTATAATTCCATATCATAGATATTATGAAGGAGTTTAGTAAGATAATGGATGAATAATTTAGTATTATCAGGATTGGTTTTATCCTTATGTATTTTTTTGAGAAACAAGAAGAGATTATTGTGTTAAGATGTTGTTGAATGTGAATTAGATAATTGATAATGTGGATATAATTTTTGTGTTGTTTTTAATGTCAATAAAAAAATCATATTCAAAATTTGGTGTTACATGTTAATTTTTTATTGAAGTTCATTCCAAGGTTATTAAGTGATTAAAATAACATGATTCTATTTTTTGATGTGGAAGAGTGTTGTTTTAGGATTTTTGTAGTACATATGACATCATCATGTAGTGACAATTCATTAAATGGAATTGGATATTTTTTGGGAAGAGAAAATGGAATGGTTTTTCATGATATGGCTGTTTTAAAAATCTAGGTTATAAAATGAAGGTCATACTACATTGTGGTGGAATTAAAAAAAAGTCATAGAAATGAAATGAGAAGATTAATTATAAAAAGGGAGCATTATTACTCAGTATTTCATATGGGAAATAAAAATACTCATACAGACTACGGATTAATCTATATTGTCTTGTGAGTTAATTTTTAATTTTTTAAAAGTCACTGTATGGTGATTGATACATAATATTAATATCTATAATGTATAAGGATCCTTAAATTTCCAACGATTTTGTATTTTGTTTTGTAAAATGAGGGTGAAAACATTTTTTACACCAAAGGATCCCATTTAGTTAAGTGCATGAAAAATTTAGGATACTTGATCCTAGGTAGGAGAAATGGATTTGATTTTATTAGATGTAAAAAATAGGTAGTTATATGCCTTGGAATATGACACGGCGATACAAAAAGGTTCTTTTATAAAATGGAATATTGATAAAACACCATATATCAATATGTTTTGGATGAAATTCAAAAATAGTTCTGAGTGGATGAACTGAAATGAAATACAACATGTCATGTTGAACGCTTTGTTATGTGAAATAGTGTAGAACATCCCATGGGGATGAATGAAAAATATTTTATCAGAAGTTTGTTCAAATTGTTTTACGTGGATTTGATGATTTTTATTAGCTTATGACTCAAGGAATACCCATAATAAGTCTATATTTTAATTATCCACATCAATGTAAATAATTATTTAATTAAATAGAAAATTACTCTAAGGAACACAAGATAATTTGAAAATTAGTTGAATGATATTTTTTGTTTTATATTGGAATTGAATTTAAAATTATAATCGAGGGAAGAGTATCTAGTTATATAATATTAAATTAATTAGATGGATTCTATGGATTATAAATATAATTATACTGGAAGGATAGAAGACGAGTACTCCATGAGATAGTGTAAGTAGAAGACGAAATATAAGAATTATATACACACAGTTTTGAGTGTGACCATCACACCATTGATATTTTTTAAGGAAGAAGAAGTAATTAAATCATGTTCTATACATTAAAAATGAATATAAGAACTATAATATTGTCAAGATACATTAATTAATGTTATATGGATAATACATGCCTCATTTTAGTACAATATAACAGTGCAACATGATAAAAGAATTATCAGGACACATCGTTGCTCAAGATTTTGTAACAAAAGTAAAGGATACACCTTACACATTTCCACAGACCGTGGTGATTCTAGTGGATCATGTGATCTCGGTTGATTTATGATCCTTCTATGGATAAGATACTCATTTTGAGTAGTGAACCTTATACATTGAGTGTCCTTATTTTTTTTATTTCCTTGTGTTGGACTCCTCATATATTAATCATGTTTTAATGATCACAAATATTATTCAACATTGTTAATCCTGTATAAATTATGCCAAATCATGTGTATTATTTAATTTCTCTACATTTAGTTTAATACATTTATACTATCCTTGATTTACTTTTATACCTTCTTATACAAATTCTTAAGTATAATCCATTCTATGATCATCATTTCTTATGTCCGAATAAAAACTACTATGAAAAGTCTGAGACACCCTGACCATCATACACCGTGACAAGTAGACACCGTGAACAAGTGGACACCGTGAATAACCAGACACCGTGACAAGTAGACACTGTGAACAAGGGGACACTGTGAACAAGGGGACACTGTGAACAAGTAGACACTGTGACCATCAAACACCATGACCATCAGACACCGTGACAAGCAGACACCGTCACTTGTAGACACCATGAACAAGCAGACACTATGACCATTTGACACTGTGAACAAGACACCGTGAAGCATAAATCGTGACCACGATAAACTGTGATCAATCTAGACACCATGTGAAGGAGGCACCATTTCCATGACATGTTGTGACAGCATTTCCAAATGTTTTTTTTTCATTTTCTATTTAATCTATAATAGTAATATTTGAATAAATTAAATTCCCTTACATAATTAGTGTTTCTATGTAGACATATCATCTGACATTACAAGGTACGAGGTGCATTATCCATGAAACCTGTCAGCTCCAACACCTGAACACCTAGATAAAAACAATAGTGCGGCCCAGAAACAACTGGGTGAATGATTTTTGGAAAAACACGATACAAATGAAAAAGCTGGTGTCTGTGAGAAACATAACAGAAGACATTTTTGCGAATTGGATCATGCAACCTGACTCTACTGAAGAACACATGAAGCATAATGGAATCTCGAGAACATATTCGTACTGGAAAACGTCACAAAGATCACTTTCCAACCTTGTTGTCAGGTGACACTATGTTTTCCATATGTGGACTTTTCTTCTACATATGTTTCATCCCAGAGGCTCAAATTTTCAAATACTAACGCTTAGAGAACTTCTAAACATATCTCAATCATTATGCTATGTTTTGGGCCATTTTTATTAACTTTTGAGCAGTGTGTGTTTCTGTACAATAAAACACTCTGTCTCCTTCATCTTACTGAAGGATACAAGATATCCATACTCAAAACATTTTTACACATGTGTAAACCCACAGATAAGTGTGGAAGAGGACCCTGTATGGCCTAGTTGTTTGTACCCATGATGAACTGTTGAATATTTCCATGTGTGACCTGAACAGTTTGTGTACTGTTGTTACCCTGATCTATGGTTTGGATCATATTTATTTATATAAATTGCTTGGTGGTAGGTGATCACCAAGTGGAGTGGATTAGGTCTCGCTTAGAGACTGATCCACTTGTTTCATTTATGATGTGCTGCTTAATTTAGTCTTCTCTATTTTATTGCATTACTGTATGATTCAGAAAATTCAGAAATCACTAAATTCACATTTATAGTATGTCTTAGAAATAAGTTATAACTATTTTGTCTTATTAAGAAAATTTTCAAAAGTAACATTAATAACTAATATTAAGATTAATAAGAATTAATCAATCTTCTAAGAAGTTATTTAAATAATCAAGCTCTTATAACAGTATAACCTGGATTATCTGGGTTGTATTTAATCATTGGGGAAACCTGTTATTGAAATACATTTTACCTAAATTATTGATAGTTAATCAATTCAGACCTCCCCTCTTGAGTATTCTACTCCGACCAACATTTGGTATCAGAGGTGGTTTTTTTGGACTCTGTTTAGTCTTATTTAACTGTGATTGTAGTTGTATGTTAAAGATCTGAAAATTGTTGTCAATTCAAAATTTCTAGCTCTATTGAAGAAATTATTTATTATGGATAATAGATTGGAAGGTGCTGAAACATAAAGACCCCAAATCTTCAATCAAACAAACAATGATCAATGGAAAATTAAAATGAAGATGCACTTAGAGAGTATGGGATTTGAAATTTGGTCTTCCATTATAGATGAATATAAGATTCTTGCTACTAATATAATGACATGGGATGAACCTACCAAAACTACCTACAATAAAAATTGCAAAGCCATGAATGCTCTATAATTCTCCTTAGGATATGAGGAATTCAAAAGAATTTTTTCTTGTAAAATTCCCATGAAATCTGGGATACCATGTCTCTTTCACATGAAGGAACATATGGGGTAAAAGAAATGTGACTTAATACATATATTATTAAATATGATAACTTTAAAATGAAAACTGATGAACCTATCTCTGAAATGTATCATAGGTTCAATGAGATTTTCAATACAATGATTTCTCTTGGAAGAGGAGTCACTAATAAATAATAGATCATGATAATTCTTAGATGTCTACCTGACAGATGGGGGGGAACCTCTGTATCTATTAGAGAATCGTGTGACATCAAAAAGCTACCTATAAACGAACTCATTGGGAAACTAATGATGTATGAAGAAGAGCTGAAAGTCAACAAGGAGGAGGGGGATGAACCAAAGAGGAAATTTGTTGCATTCAAGACCACCACCTCTAAATACAATGACAATGGAAAATTGGAAGCTTTTGTAGAAAGCTCCACCAGTGAACAATCATAACCTGACAGTGATGAGGAGATGACTCACCTAGCCAGAAGATTTAAATGATTTTATAAGAAGAAGAACATTTTTAGAAAGCCTAACTTCAAGGGAAAATAGAACCAAAAAGGAAGTTGGAAGAAGGACTGGAAGAGAAGTGACCAAATTGATGAGATTGTATACTATGAATGTAAGCGCAAAGGACATATCAGGGCAGATTGTCCAAATCTCATGTATAAAAAGAGATATGAGGACAAGGACAGGACGTAAAAGAAGGCAATGAAAGCATCCTAGATTGATTTTGAGGACAGATCAAGTGACTCAGAATCCTCACATGATGAACAGACAATCAAATCCAATATGTTTTTTTTTGACAAATACATCTGAGGAAACAATGGACTCTCATGTAATTAACTCATTCTATTATGAAAATGAGAGTGACTCTAAAAAAATGACTAATGAATAAATGTTTGAATATTGTTACATGCTTGATGAAACAAGAAATGAACTAAAAGAGAAATATAAATCATTTAAGAAACAATATTCTCTTACTGTGACTCTTAAATATGAACATACAAATGAAAAGGAGAAAAATGCTCAACTTCTCAAAGAGAAAAATGAATTAAAAATGACAAATGAAAAATTGAAGAATGACCTAGAAAAGTTTACTAATGGGATAAATACTCATACTGAAATTCTAGGAAAAACAATTTCCCATAAATACAACATTGGCATTGGTTATCAACCACAAAAAGGAAAATTTGGTAGAAAAAATTTTGTTTCTAAATCTAGAACATATTGTTTTACTTCGAGCTCTGGACACAAATCATATAGTTCAAGATAGTATACACTTTCTACTACTTCAAGCTTTTCTCAACCAAATAGAGTTTATTTCTCAAATACTTTACTTAATTCTTATAGGAAACCTATGAGACAAATATGGGTTCCTAAGGAACTTATTACTAATGTCATTGGACCCAAAAAATTATGGGTACCAAAATCTATTATTTATTGATCATTTTGTAGAAAAACATCTTAAAGAGTTCATGTAAAAGTTTATGGTACTTGGAAAGTGGATGATCAAGACACATGACAGGATACTACTCATGTTTCCAGACCCTAATCAGAATAGATAGAGGACATGTAACATTTGGTGACAATGCCAAAGGAATGATTATTGTCTTTAACCAAATCGACAACTCTAACCCATTATTGATTTCCAATGTATTGTTTTTTATTGGGTATAATATTTTTTTCTTAGTATCTCACAATTATGTGATGATGGACTTCATGTAAAATTTTGAAAATGATGCTATTAATGTATTTAATTCTAAAGATAAATTAGTATTTTCTGCATTATGAAATGACAATGCTTACTCTATTAATTTAGATTCTTTAACTTCTGAAAATGCTTCATGCTTGGGTGTATTTCCTAAAGAGTCTTGTCTCTAGCATAGGAGACTAGGACATTGTAATCTTCACTCCCACAGAAAGTTAAATAGAAAAATCATAGTCAAAGACTTACCCATCCTTGAGTCTCCAAATGACAAAGTTTGTAATCCCTTCCAAAAGTGAAAACAACATAAAGTTTCCTTCAAAGCAAAGAAATAAGTGTTAACTTCTCAATCTCTCAAACTGGTTTACATGGATTTGTTTGGACCTTCTACAATTTCTATTTTAAATGGGAAGCACTATGTTTATATTATTGTAGATGACTTTTCATGATATACTTGGTCCTTCTTTATGGCTCACAAGAGTGAAGCCTATTCTTATTTTACTAAATATGCTAAGTCTGTGGAAAATCATAGTGGACTTAGAATTAAATCCTTATGAACTGATCATGGAAGTGAGTTTGTAAATAAAGAGTTTGAATCCTTTTTCTCACAATATGGTTATAATCACAATTTCTCCGCCGCTAGAACACCTCAACAAAAGTGAGTTGTAGAGAGAAGAAATAGAACCCTGCAAGAGATTGTTAGAACAATGCTTAGTGAATATGACCTACCTATTAATTTTTGGGTTGAAGTTGTCAATACAGCATGCTACATAATCAACAGATTATGGATTAGTACTATTATTAAGAATACTCCTTATGAATTATGGAACAATAGAAAACCCAAGGTTATCTACATCAACATTTTTGGTTACCAAGTCTATATCCTTAATACTAAGGAAAATATTGAAAAAATTTCATCCAAAAGAGATGAAGGTGTCTTATTAGGATATTCCATGTCTAGTAAAGCCTATAGAGTCTTCAATTAAAGAACTAAATGTGTCGAAGAATCTTTCAATTTCAAATTTGATGAAATAGATCCACATGAGCCTAATACCATTCTATAGAACCTGGATGATGATGTTTCAAATATGAACATCAATTCAAAATACTCAAATCCTTCTGTGAAAGAATATGTGAAAACATCAAATTATGAAAATTCATTAGAATCAAGTCACAATGAACAAGAACCTGTTGATGAACCAGAAATCACTAGTCCCTCTTTTTCTAGAGTTGTTAGAACTCTTAAGAACCATACCTTAGATTTTGTTTTAGGAGACTTAGAAAAGGAACACAGACTAGAGCTAATATTAGAAATAAAGTTGAACATAATGTCTTCTTGTAACAACATGAACATAAAAAATTAATGATTCTATCAATGATGAATTTTGGCAGATGGCTATACAAGAAGATCTTAATCAGTTTGAAAGAATCAAAGTTTGGAAACTTTTTGAAATACCCAAGGACACATTCACCATAGGAACTAAATGGGTATTTAGAAATAAGGTTGATAAAACTGTTTACATAATTAGAAACAAGGACATATTAGTTTCACAAGGTTATAGTCAAGAAAAAGGAATTGACTATGAGGTGACTTTTGCACCAGTAGTTAGACTTGAAGCCATTAAGAATCCTTCTTGCCTATGATGAACATCAGAATTTCAAACTATATCAAATGGGTGTTAAGATTGAATTATTAAATGGGTATATAGCTGCGGTTGTTTTTGTTGAACAACCTCTTTGATTTTCGAACCCTCATTTTCCAAATCATATTTTTAAATTATCAAAAGCTTTATATGGTTAAAAACAAGCTCTAATATCCTGGTATGATAGGCTAAGTAATTTTATTATTTCCAAAGGTTTTAAAAAAGGAATAGTTGATCCGACCCTTTTTATAAAACATATTTCTAATGATGTTTTAGTTATTCAAATCTATGTAGGTGATATTTTTTGGATATTCAAAAAATTCTCTATGTATTGATTTTTCTAAAATGTTGCAGAATGAATTTGAAATGTGTTTAATGGGTGAACTAATATTATTTCTTGGATTTCCGATATTTCAAAATAATGATGGTATTATTTTAACTCAATGTAAATATACTAGATATCTTATAAAATGTTTTGGATTAGATAGAACTATAAGTAGTGACACTCCCATTAGTACCACTTATAAGTTATATCTTGATGAATATGGAAAATCTGTTGATCAAACCACTTATAGAGGAGTGATTGGAAATTTAATCTACTAAACATATATCCGTCCTTAAATTATGTTCAGTGTGTGTATGTGTTCTCGGTTTCAAGAAAATCTTAATGAATCTCATTTAAATGCTGTTAATTGGATTTTCAAATACCTCAACCATACACCCAATCCAGGACTGTTCTATCCTAAAGGACAATCATTTGAATTTGTTAGTTATTCTGGTGCTGAATTCAATGGCTGTAAGTTAGATAGAAAATGCACCACTGGAACATGTCACTTTTTAGGCATGTCACTAGTATCATGGTGTAGTAAGAAACAAAATTCTGGTGCATTATCTACTACAGAATCCGAATACATATCTTCCGGTAGTTGAAGTGCACAAATTTTGTTGATGAAACACACATTACTAGATTCTGGATATCAATTTAGTCATGTACCTATAAATTGTGACAACAAAAGTGCTATTAACATCTCAAAAAATCATGTTTCACAATCTAGGACAAAGTACATTGATGTAAGACATTACTTTTTGAGAGATCATTATCAAAAATGTGATATCAATTTGAAATTCATTGGTACTGAGTATTAGATTGATGTTAAATTCACCAAAAAATTAAATTTTGAGATAACATACTACATCATACATGAATTAGGAATGATAAATCTTAAATAAATATCTTACTATTTTGAATCTTACTGTTTCATGTTTATGGTCTCACAGTTAGTATTTCGTGATTATGGTCTGACAGTTATTGTCTCACCGTAACACAAACTCACTATCTCACTGAGATGTTTGTTTACTTTCTCACTGTGAAATTCACTCATTGTCACACCGTAACACTCAGTTACTGTCTCACCATAAAGGTTATTCTTTGTCTCACCGTAAAGAACCGAAAATGGTCTCACTATAAAAAATTCATTGAGATTTTTATGTATAGTGTAAAAACTGTATCATGGAAATTAGTCTTTTCTCCTTTTTGTTTTCCCTCGTTTTTACATTCGTGATGTTTGGTACTCCTAAATGATAAAATAAAGAAAATATCCCTCAATAATTCACTCGAGATATATTATATTCCTTCTTCAACCCTGTAAACCATATCTCTATCTCCCTTGAACCATCAGTAGATGCCCAGGATGAAACTCCCTTCATCATCGGCTCCTGAGAAGCGCAGCTCAAAGAAGAAGAAGATTTCACCTAAGCTAGAACCCAAAAGAACTATAAATCCAAATCTAGTAAACCGAGTTGTCATACCTGAGAAAGAATATTTCCCAAAGTGAAATCTATCCACTTAGTCTTTTTTTTAAATTCTCTAGAATATCAAGGCTAGTTGGAATGGTTTTTGAAGGATGATAGACCTATTTTCCCTATGTTTGTGGATCAGTTTTATCAGTATCTACAGTTCACTTTTGATTCTGGTGAGCGTTATATTGTAAGAAGTTGGATGAATGGACATAGATGCTCATTCTCTTTGAGGTTATGGGATGCATGCCTTGGAATACCTCATGAATGCATTTGTGTGCATTATAAAAGAGGGCATCCACCTTCAACCAAACTCTTTGATCTGGAAGAAGACATGAAAGCATTAACTGGAAATGGAACCAAGAGGAGGGCCATTGCTACCGAACTACACATAGAATCAAGGCTTCTGCTCCAGTTTATTCAAAATCTGGTTAGCCCCAAAAAGGTGAATTTTTTCTTTTGAAGTATCAGGATGTGTTTCTGATCCATATTATGAAACATGGTAATAAAATCAATCTTTGCAAGTATATCATTCATCATATGTGTGAATTGATCAAAGCCACATCTAAGTCAACCTCCCAATTTTACTCTCATCTTATCCCAGCCATGCTTCATGCCAATGGATTAGTTGGACCTGATGAGGAAGTTATAAATTATTTTGAATACTGCCTTTCAAGAGTTACTATCAAGAGGATGAAGATAAATTGGAATTCATGGAAAAAGTCATGGTTAGAAGACAGTGATAGTCTTTATGAAAAATTCAATCTTTTGGAACATCCCTCAAGACCAAGAGATATTTCTGATCCTGGTTTGGAACCAGATGAGGTTGCTAAATACTCTGATAAAGAGGAAGAATAATCTATTGTGTCTCCTAGGGAAACTGTCTCTATTGAGAAAGATAGTACCCCCCGTTCCTCATGAAGTCCTTGAAAAGGAATTTCCAACTCCTAAAAACAATGATAATTTGGAAAATCGACTCGAAGATGAACTAGAACTTATTTCCAAAGAAACTGAGAAGGACACCTTTGAATAAAATAGAGTAGTTGAGCTACCTGTTATGCAAGAGTCCAATCCTAGGGAACTCCGAGAGGAAAAATCTGCTCCAGAGGTCATTCCGTAGGCTGAAGAAATGATGGAGATAGATTTTCAATTGGCTAGTAAAGAAATGGGTGAAGAACTACGAGATGAGATTTTGGAATTAGATAAAGATCCTTAGCTTCTCAGTACTGAGAAGGATGCAACAGTTGAGGGGGAGAAATCCACAAATCTGGAACCTCTCGAAGTACCAAATCCAGTTAATCTGAGCCCTATAGACACTCATTTTATGTTTCATAGTTTCTATGATGTGGATGACCCTGAACAAGTTTCAGTGAAAAACATTGATCATTCTTCTCTATTCTAGTTGGAATCTATCTCAAAAATTTCCCCTGAGAAGGATCCTGAGCTTACAGCTATCCCTATTTCTGAACCTTCATCTGAACAACCATCTCTTGTGAGTAATGTTCATCTGAAAAAATTTGGATCTACACTTCTGTCGGGAGTTGAAAAACTCTTAAATACACAGCTTTATCCTGTAACGAATTTAAGTGAGACAGATACCTCACTATTATTGGAGAATGTTATTTTTAAAATACAACCTAAAATGATACATGAGATTCAGGAAGTAAAAGTTTGGAACAGACTACTTGGTGATATAATGAAGACCCTAAATGGTATGATTGAAGACATGCAGAAAGAGATGCTTTCGAGATCAGAGCAAACTCCTACTATAGAACATGTTGTTCCTCAAACCCCACCAAATATTGTCTCTGAGATTCAACCTCACTTAGAAAGCTTAGGTAAAATGGTCGTTGAAAAGAACAAACAGATTGTGAAAGAGATGATATAACTACTTGTTAATCTTAACAAACTCAATGATTAGTATACGAGGTGTCTTCAATAGGTTCTAAACCGCCTAAAATATCTCACCATCACTGTAAATACTTCTAAAGCCTCTGGAAAATCAACTTAATCCTCCCTAGATAGTGATATAGTCAGAAAAGTTATCAAAGAAGAGCGTCAGACTGTGCATAGTGGCTTAAACAAAGATTCTCTCTCTGAGGTTATCCTGAATAGTGACAGAGTTCTTGACATCATTCAAATCCACTCTAAAATTGTTAATGATGTTCAGTAAGATATTTCCATGAATGTGGATTTCTACTTCAGCAAAATCTTCTCCAAGAATAACATGAAAAATCATTTTATGTATCTTGTCGAAAACATGTAGATTCCTCCTGTCACACAAGATTTCAAGACCCAAGTCCATAAGCTTACAGAGTTCACTCTATAGGTGAACAAGTTTTTTTGAGAACAATGATGATTTTGAGAAGGACATGCAGTATTGTGTAGAAATCATTATATATTTAATTAAACATCTGGGTCCTTACCTTCATGTACAATGTACATCCATCGTTGCTCCTGCGGCTGCACCTCTGAGACCTGGTTTGCCTACGTTCACCTCTACTCTTTCATCCACCACTATGATTGTTTGCCAAGCACTGAGTAAAATCAGGCATGTGATCATTGATCAACAACTTCCTTGATCTTCTACTACTCCTACTCTTGCTCCATCATTTTTTGAAGGCCTACATTTAACTTCTATTTTAACCACCCCACTCCCTTTTTCTATATCCACTTCTACCCATATGGCTTCCTCTTCTTCTCATTCTGCTATAGGCACAGAGAAGGCCAGCCCCTAAAGAACACTGGTGATTACTTCTTCTTGATAGGAATGATCTTGTTTTTGTTTTTCTACCTTCTATTTGTCCTAGAATTTATTTTTTTTACTGAAATATGCACTTTTCATGACTCCTATTCTTCCATCTTTTTGATAATCCCAAAAGGGGGAGAAATATATATATGTTAGACACTTATATTTATATCTATAGTAGAAAAATATACACCTTAAATCTACATGATTTTTTATCATCAAAAAGGGGAGATTTTTGGAATCCTCATGTATTAATCATGTTTAAATGATCACAAATATTATTCCACATTGTTAATCTTGTATAAATTATACCAAATCATTTTTATTATTGAATTTCTCTAAATTCAGTTTAATCCCTTTATATTATCCTTGATTTGCCTTTATATCTTCTTAGACAAATGATTAGGTCTAATACATTCTATGATCATCCTTAATTATGTATGAATAATAGAAACATTCAAAAGTCTGAGACACCGTGACCATCAGACACCGTGACAAGCAGACACCGTGAAGAATAAGACACCATGAAAAATCATACACTGTTGTAAGAAGACATCGTGAACAAGAAGACACCATGAACAAGTAGACACTGTGACCATCAGACCCCGTGACCATCATACACTGTGACAAGTGGACACCGTGACAAGTAGACACCGTGAACAAGAAGATACCATGACCATCAGACACCATGAACAAGATATTGTGAAAATGACACCGTGAAACAGACACCATGACCATGAGACACCGTGATCAATCTAGAAACTGTGTGAAGGGGACACCATTTCCATGACATACTGTGACACCATTTCAAAATCCATTTTTCTGTTTTCTATTTAATCTCTAACATTTATATTTGAAGACTTTAAATGCACTGACATAATTAGTGTTTCTGTGAAGACATATCATCTGATAGTATGAGGTACGAGGTGTTGTATCCTTGCAACATGTCGCATCCAATGCATTCACACCAAGATAAAAAGAGTAGTTCATCCTAGAAACAAAGCAGTGAATGCTTGTAGGAAAAAAAGATACAAAATAACAAGCTGGTGTATGTGAGAGAAATAATAAAAGACATTTTTGTGAATTGGATCCTGTAACCTGACTCTACTGAAGAATAGAGGATGCATACTAGAATCCCGAAAACATCATCGCACAGTCAAAAATCACGAAGAACACTTTCCAAACCTGCTATCCTGCGACACTCTATTTTCCATAGTAGGACTTGGATCCTACATCTAATTCATCCTAGAAGCTCAGAGATGAAAAGACTAACACTCAGAGAACATATAAACCTATCTCAATTCATATGCTCTGTTCTGTACAATTTTTATTTATATAAACTTCATGGAGGTAGGTGATAACCATGTTTTGAAGATTAGGTCTCGGCTTGATAAGGAACCATTTGATTTGTTTCTACTGTGCTTCTTAATTTAATATTCTCTATTTCATTACTTTACTATATAATTCAAAAAATTCAGAAATCACTCAATTCACTTTGATAGTTAGTCTTGGAAAGAAGTTATAACTTTTTAGTCTTAGTAAGAATAATTTAAAAGGTAACATTAATAACTAATATTATGATTACTGATAATTAATCAATCTTCTTAGAAGTTATTTATACAGTCAATCTCTTATAACAGTATAACCTAGATTAACTGGGTTGTATTTAATCTTTCGGGAAACCTATTTTAGAAAGAATATTTACAGAAATTTTTTATAGTAACTCAATTCACCCCTCCCCTCATGATTAATCTACTCTGACCAACACCTTGGATGTGTGAGTTATGTAGTGAGCCCACTAACTCTAACAACGAATAGAGCTAGATTTCATAAGAAATAATAAAAGGGAAAAAATTAATACTTTTAATTATTTAAATACCACCCATTTGAGTAATCTATATCATGTCTGGTCCTATCAAAACTCTTATTAGACAACCAATTTTTCCTTGAATTATCATGAAGTTTTAAGTTATCTACTATCAATGTTCTTGAAGCCAATTTCTACAGGAGCTGTTCTCTCTCAATCAAACAATAGTTGGGTTTCATGTTTATTATTGAAGGTGTTTAGTGAGGTATGTGTTGTGAT
The DNA here is from genome assembly GCA_963277665.1 of Viscum album. Lineage (NCBI taxonomy): Eukaryota > Viridiplantae > Streptophyta > Magnoliopsida > Santalales > Viscaceae > Viscum > Viscum album. The sequence goes on along the minus strand of OY728167.1, from coordinate 295,023,076 downwards.
TTTATCTTTTATAACACCCCATGAAGTTATTAATTTATTGAAAAAATAGTTCACATATTTAATGGGAATAATTACAATATTTGAAGGATATAATGATAACATACTACATTTTATTCTGTTTGGATTTTCTATATTTTGTGAGTGATGGTTTTAAACCCATTTTACAATGATCATATTTGACTCAGGATAAAATAATGAATTTGTATTTTTATGGGAATGGATGAAATATAATTATATCATCACATTCATAGGTTTTTATAATGTTTTTGGGTTTCGATAATATGAATGAAAATTTGGACAAGATACAAAATATCTATGAAAGAAATATAAAAGTAAAAAAGGAATAAATTATATATTCGGATATTTATGTAGTACACCATGGTCTTAGTATATAATTAGAAAATATATGAATAATGTTATGTACTATAAAATATTAATTGATCTTATATATCCAATGTTCAACTTTTTATAACTAAATTAAAATGTATGTTTATTAAAAAAATTATCATTGTTTTCCTTAAATCAATTATCTTCAAGGGAGTTTCGGTTTTGGATTGCCTATTTATCCTCATATCTTCTATTCGTTTTATAATAACATAATTTATGTCATAAAAATCAGTATGAAATGTTATTTTATCTTATATATAAATCTGAATCATAGAAATTATTTTTTTAATAAAACCATGTTCTTGCGATTAAGTGTTCTTACTATAAAATTTTAATTTCCCAAAATAATTTATTTTATTTTAATAAAATTATCATTAAATTGTTAATCATATGGGTAAAAAGTTTCAAAATGTCAATATTAATGTTTTTCAATAAAATTTATTACCAAGGATAGATATTAATTACCTAGGTAAAAGTAAAATAGGGTAAAAGGTAACAAGTTAATACAAAAATCCCTGAAAAACAAAATGATTTATAAAAAATGAGTGGATGAGGTGAGTTTATACCCATAATAATTTTACATTCCTATTTTTTCCAATTTTTTCATTTGAAACCTTAATAGTAACAATGAATTATGTAAAATGTAAGGGTTACTCCCAAAACATCCCTTCAACTCAATTATAAAAGAGTAACTTAATCACAATTTTGAGGCTCACATCTACAGAGAATATCCTCTTGAAACTCAATAAATTGTTTCCTATCATAACCCTATCCCATTTTTAAAATATTATAATCACCATTAATTAACATAATACATTCATCCAACGATATTTTCAATGAAAATTATAATCCTAGATGTGAGTATTATCAACTATATAGCTTTTCTCTATAATTATTTTTTTCAAATTTATCAGGGTATAAAAATATAATGATATTTGAATAATTTGAATAGTGCAATTTCACTATGTTTAATGTATTATAATTTTATATTAATTCATCACATCCATTAATAAAAAAATCATCCTTTGAGCATTCATGCACAATACCACCACTATGACAATGAAATCTGTTTTTCATAACCAGCATTGATTGATTATTATTAAAAAAATTAATGATTAAATATGATTTTTATTACATAATTATTGTTTTATTATGGAAATTTAGAGAACATATTAAAATTTTAATCAAATAAATCATCAATGTTAATTCAATCATTTCAAAAATGTGTGTCAAGGGTATAATATTTTATTCATGTTATGTAATATTTTCATATCCATAACTTATTAATCTAATTAAATAATAATTATTATATAAAACAATAATAAAAACTTAATTGTATCATTATGATTATTCTATAATGATATTACAACTAAACCACCTCTTAATAATCCATTAACCATGGTAGGTTCATGTTTTGGTCATTTTGAACACATACTTGAACAATACTATGAATTTTATAGCATTAAAGAATATTAGTATGTATTTTTTTATATTTTATATTTTAAATATGTATATAATATTATTTCGGTTCTTTTAAGTTTATATAAACTTTTAAATCATTAATTAAGAAAACACATTTTTTCATTAAGAATCTATAAAATGTGATCATCTCTAATTTCATCGTCAGGGTATGTAACCAAAACTACCATGGAATGTATTATAAAATTAATAAATATCATGTAAAATTTATTATATTACCTTTAATTATCTTTAAATTAACAACTAATTTATAATAATTATTTATAATTTTATTTTTTATGGACTAGTTCAATGCGATAAGAAATAATTACACCCAACATTGAAAATAGAAAAAACATGCTAATATATATATATATATATATATATTGGATGGTTATAAATGATGGTTATAAATTGTTATAATTATTTTATCATGGTGTTGGGTATGTAATTAATGAAATTTATTTTATAATTTAGTATGTTTGTTGCAAGTAATGAATGGACCAGGACAAGGATGGGGTTTTGGTATGAAATTAATCTCAGTGAGACATATTTTATATTATATAAAAAATTTCAATTTTGTGTTTTATATAAATACTATTTGAGATATCATATCATGAATTATATTATAATAATGGTATTTTATATAAAATATAATTTTTTTCTTTCAAGGTATTCTGATTAAAGTGTTAGTCGAGAAGTAATGGTTTTATTGATCATAATTTTTATTATTTGAGACATGTTACATGTTATACACCATTTATCCATTTTTTGGTGTTATATTGAATTACTATCCTATGAATTATCTATAAAATATTTCACGAAAATTCATGGGGAAAACATATCAAAATCCTAAATTTTTCATAAAATGTTTTTGGACTAAATTGTTTCCAATGTCGTAAGTGTTTTTAATAACTAAATTCTCATTAATTGAGTTATTATCATTAACTTTAAATTATTAATTGGGTAAATTATTCTATTTTATTATATTATGTATTATTCTATAACAGTTTATATTTTAACAATATAAACCCCTTTTCAAAAGATTTATTTTTTAGGGAGTATGTTTCTCGTTATGGGTATTGATAGTTCAAGTACCATTCCTTAATTTATAATGTTTCATCAGGAAATTCATCCAACCATGATTAATTTATACACTAAAATATTTCATTTTATGGTGTTTTATTATCCTATTTTGGAAAATTTTGATTTTATAATAATTATATGATTGTCACTCTTCTTAAAATGTGTGTTATAAACAAGGGTATTTAGAAAATAATAAAATTTGTTTTTTATTTTCACTTTCAATTTTTTTGTATTCCTCTCCAAATTTATGTAATATAAAATTTATGTCTTTTCAAGGATATATTATATTTTATTATTTTTGAAATAAATGTTTTTCAAAGGGTTTAATTTCACCATTTCAAAAGTTACAATTGAATGTGACATGTAATTTTATTTATGTCATTAATGAAACAGTTTTCTAATATTTCATTTCTGTTTTTTTCATTAACCTCATATTTTTATGAAGGAGTCACCCTAAAGGGGTTTATTTTTTATATTAATTCTCTAATATATATATATACACACATATATTTATATTTATTTGGGGGATTGGACTCACAATATCAAATAATTTGATTCTTGTTATACAGTTCAAGCCATTATTTTATTAGGGTGCCATTAATTTATTCCAACACAATTCTATGATTTATTTAATATACTATGGTTATTTTATTTAGAAAACATCCACAATCTTCATCTATATATGTGATGATAATGTTATCCATTTTATTGTAATGGGGAAAATATTGGAATTTCATATATTAAATGTCCAATACAGATGATTATGGGAATGTTGACTATGTATTGTTTAAACTTACACCTTCTTCCACCAGATGGGTTATCATCATGATATAACTTTTATTGACATGGGGATAATTAATTCTATTATTGATTATTATTCAAAAATAAAATAGGTTTATTATGTAGTAAAATTCCTTGATTTTAATTATATAGATATCCATGTTTTTATTCTATAAGGGGTTCCATAGGGAATTGTATGAATGGTCTTGTTGACTCTTAATTTTAATAAATTATAATTAATTAGGTGAAGGGTGAGGATCATAATTATATAACCCATTGATACATTAGAAGGTATCATGAGACAATAATGTTTGGGTATTGTGTGTATTCGCACCCAATTGATCAATATTTCTAAACTATTGTCAAGACGACAAGTAAATGCCTTAGAATAAGGCCATGATAAGATGTTTTTGGTATTCATAATTATTAATTCCCTAATTATGAGATAAATAATATAAAAATCCATGTTTGTAATAATTTTTATGTATATAGAATACTCCCAGTTTGATGTTTTTTATGGATTCATGTTGTTTACCTATTCTTCCTATAGTAGTTATCACATATCTATTCCCAGATTACTTCTATTGTATGTTTTCCTTTACAGAGCGTTTTAGATCATGACTTATTATGTTCCCATTTCCCTATATTATAAATAAAATTAGTACATTTATAGTTTTATAAAGATAATACGTTTGAATGAATTCATCATAGATTCTTAAAAATCATTATGGATTAACTAATTTTGTCTAATGTTGAAAAAATACCCACTTTATATAAAGAAAAAATGTTTTGTTATTTTATGTTTTATTATAATTAAATAACCTTCTAAACCTTAAATTTTATTCATAATTTATGTGATGAAATAATAGATTTTATTTTTTAATTATGGATGGTAATATATAGTATTTGATACCTAGTATCAATGTGTGTATATAATATTCATTTCTTTCAACAATGGATCCAAAACTGCAGATCGGAGGTGTCACAACTGGTATCCAAGGAAAGTATTAGATAAAATTTGATATCAGGATATTTGGTGTGGATATTTTTAATGGTTGATTAGGTAAGGTTAATAACAATTTCAAATTATTATATAACCGTTTGGGATAGTGTATGATTTAATTTTAAGGTAATAATGCACATTTTATTTATAAAATAGGATGAGATAACTTTTGCGAGAATACATTGGTTAAATATATGTATATGATGAAATACATGAGTTTTGATAAATAATATATAATGTGAATTACCTAAAACATTGATCCCAATCTAGATACTAGAATCTTTATGTGGTTTAATAATAGATCTATCTATTGATAATGAACCCTATGAGGGTGTATCGGGTATTAATTGAATAGTGACCCATTTTACTACAATGTAGCCTAACTGTACACCAGAATAGACACTCCTAGGGGATATTCATTGGTTATTACACATTCTACTTATTAACAATTATGATGGAATTTAAATATGTTTGGGTTAAACAATATAATAGGAAAATTCCAATGGGTAACCAAAGATCAAAAGAGTGGAGACATAGGTTGATCTGAAAGTTCCATATGTTAGAAACAAGAATTTTATAAAGGATGAAATAATGTGATTTTTTTCATATCCATGTCTTTTATATTATTATAAATTGGTGGGTTTTAGTATTTGGTTGAAAAAGGATCACAAAAATGAATCTATGAAAGGTATGTAACTAGAAACAATTTTATCTTATAACCGAATAATGGAGAATACATAAGTGGTTGAGAATCATACTATTTTCGTGTTATGATAAAAATGTTTTGTTTTTTAGTATTAAATAAGGTATAAATATTGATATTTTAAAAATCATAAAACTATTAGCTATTTCAATTAGTGAGAGATCATTATTTACTTTATTCTAGATTATTCTAAAATTTATGATGATTATGAAAACCATATATATATTTTAATTTATTATCATTTCATTAAATGTATGAAAATATATATTAAATGTTATTAGTAACCTTTAAATTTTTTTTTATTATTAGGGATAAATATTGGAGGATGCATGAATGAGGTATGGATAACTCTAATGTTTAATAGAAACATGATGTATAGATAATAAGGGGTGGTTTGATTTTTAATAATTAACTAAGATATTAATTGGAGACATTGGGATTGATAATTGATTCATGATATTTTTGGATAAGTTATTCTCGGTTTGGTGATTATGATATATAGTGACTAGTGTGAGACCTTATGTAGTAGAGGTCAATTCCATTTGAAGGTTAAATATATTGTTAATTTTTAGATGAATACATATTCATGTTTTGGTTTAATTCCATGGATATTAAAAAGCATTTAGGAGAAGTATGTAATTGAGAGTATATTATTATGGTATATGCATAATTGGTTTTCTTATTATAGGAATGACTAATGTTTTTAGAGGAAGGATACATTGGATTTTTGGAGTATATATTTCAATGACTATTTTGTTTAGAATATTTAAGATATTTCATGGTAATAATGGATATATATTTTAATAATTAGGTCAAAATTTATGATATTAGCCAACTCATTGTAACTTTTGTTTAACTAATAATTATATATGTTAAACTTAGAGTGTTATAGGTCGTACCAGGACTGATAGAAGTTGAATTATTATAATAATAAGGTAACATGAAATTGATATAAAGTTAGACATCAGGATATTATATTTTATTATGGTTATCTATGATAATTCTATAATAATGAGTATCACTCATGTTAACTCTTTTGGTTTATTAATAGCTAAATCTCAAAGGAACCATGTTAAAAATGGTTTCTATATACCTTGAAGAAATTTTCAAAATGAACAACCTAACAGGTTAAGGGTTGGAGTGAGAAATATTTTTATTATTCAAAACCATCTATCAAGAATAATGATTAAAAATATGAACATAGTTAAAACATAAAAATCACTAAAGACGATATGGATTAAATCTTATAGAAATTCAGGTGATCAAGACGATAAAGGAAAGATGACGGAATCTCCTTCAGGTAAAAAATGTATTTAGAAGGAATCAAGGAAATGTATTCAATGAACTGGAATGTGTTTTATGGTTTTAATCGGAGGAAATAGAGAAACTATATGTTAGGTTAACATGATGGATGAAAAATTTATTTCCTAGTCTTATAAAATATATTTTGGTAGACACATCATTAAAAATATATCTTCTGTTAAATCTATTATTTGTATCCCCTTGAGAAAATATATTTTATATTGATAATTAAGATTGAATGAACACTATTTATTTTAGGTTGTGTAATTTAACACCCATATATCTTAATATATGAATATAATTAGATAATTATGGGTGTGCTTGATATCTTTCTTAACAAACAAGACCATGAATATAAAAATTGTGATATCATTAAATAAAGTATTACAGTTTATCAAGGACTGTTAATACATAATTATTGAATTAGAACGAATGAATAGGTTTAACCACATTTTGAAATATATGTCTAAAAAATAAAATACTACTTTTAATATGAATGAAATTAAATTAGTTTTCCTAAAATTACTAATAATATCATTTATTATTTAAAAATGTATTTTTTCAAGAAAATATTTTATATTTGTTATGCATTTATATTTCAAGAATCATATGATTAATAAAAAATAATTTTTTATATTTATAATTAGTTAACACCCATTTATTTTCTAAATGACATAGAATATAAATAATAACATCTAATATTTCAAAATTTCATCTTCCAATAAAATTGGGTTTTCATCCTATTTTATTATTTTATTGAGAAGTGAATAGTAAAATTTTCTAATTTGAAATGAATAAAAATGAGATTAATTTTTCAATTCCTCACATTAAAATTAACTTAGTATAATCTTTTTACATTTTTCTAAAAATATTGGATTTTATTCAAAAAATACGGTTTTCACGAAACTTGCAATTTTTATGACTTAATCATTAAATAAGAATAATATAGTAGATTAAAAAACCTTTCTAGTGATAAAATATGAAGATATGGAATAAAATTATATATTTTAAGTTATTATTTTATCTTATAAATCACATGTCCAACCTTTTTAGAACTAAATTAAATTGTTAGTTTAACCAAAACAATTTGTTGTATTTTCTTTAGATCACATATTTTTATGGGATATTAAATATTAACAAGAATTGAAATACTCATATCATCTATTTTTTATTATAAAATTTTTTATTTTATAAAAATTAGTATCCAATATAATTTTATCTTATATATAAATTTAATGCTTAAAAAAGTTATTTTTCTAAAAGTTGTTTTTACAAGAGTAAGTGCGTTTATTATACAATTTCAATATCAAATATTTATAGATTTTAATTGATAAAATTATATTAAAAATAAATATCAAAATGAAAAAAATTATTTATAAGTTTAAATATTAATATTTTTCATTAAAATTAAATTATAAGGATCGAAATTAATTAAAAAGGTAAAAGTAAATTAGGGTATAAGTTAAAAAGTTAAAAAATCCATAAAAGTCTCAATTTTGTCTAAAAAGGAGTGTTTGAGGTTAGTTTTGAACCACACAAAATTCCCCCTCCTTTATTGTACATTTTGTTTCATTTGGTACTAGAATATTAACATATCATTATTGAAGAATTAAGGGTTACCTGAAAATCTACACCTATCCTCACTTATAAAAGACTAACATATCCACCAAATCATTGCTAAACTATCCTTTGAATTTACTCTTTAAATTACTTCAATGTTCTCCGCATAAAATCCTATACCAATTTCAAAGGCTTAGTTGCTCCATTGCTAATCATAAGACATTGATTTTAAATGAGATTTCAAAGAAACATTCAAGTCCCTAACATGAGTATTGTAAACTAATTGAATATTTTGTAATAATATTCCATTAAATTTATTATAAATAAATTAATATAAATTAATTAATTTCATTAATATACTTTAAAATTTATATATTAATTTTATTATCATTTTACATTCATATAAACCATCCATTAAGAGAACCAAAATCATCATTCATTCGTACGCATGGACTATCGCCACCAAGAGAAATAAAATTCATTTTTCATTACCACCAATAATTAAAAGATCCTAGAACCATTTTCTTTAGAGACAAGATTTTATTTTATAATTATAATTTTTATGAAATATTTTATATCTTATTTAAAATATGTTAAATTAAATGATCATAGTTAGTTCAATCGTTTAAAAAAGATTCTATGGGGAGATTATTTTTTTCAACTCATGTAATAATTTCATATCCATTTTTTTTATTTAAATATTATATTAATTTTTATATATCACACTATTAATCACAAAATAATATTATTATTCTTATGTTATAAGGATATTTAAAACAAAGCACCTCATAGTCATTCATTAATCATGGTAAGTTCATGTTTTGGTTAGTTTAGCAGCCTAAAGAAACAATATTATGAATTTATATCATGAATGTTTATCAGAACATATTTACCAGTATAATATGATATATATATATATTTACATAAAAAAATTTATGATATTGTTTTTAGTGATGATAGATCAACATGTAAAATATTAAATAATAAAACACCTTTCGTTCATTAAGAATCATCAAAACATGGTCATTTCCAATTTCATCATCATTGAATATAAGAAAAAACACTATGGAATGAATTATGATATTTATAAATATAATTGTAAATCTTTTCTATTACCCTTAATTATATTCAAATGATGAACTATGTAACATGAAATAATTCCATCATCATTTTCCAAAACTAGTTCAAAGCGATAATGATTACTTACACCCAGTGTTAAAAATAGATAAAAACTAGCTCATATAAATATATGATGATTATAAATTCAGAGTATACATGGTTTTAGTTAATAATAATTCCATTGGGTATTTATTTATTTAAAATAATTTAATTATTTAGGATATTTTGTAAAAGATTATAATGGATTAGAATAAGATAAGGGTTTTCATCTCAAATTCCTCTTATTGAGATAGATTTTGTATTATTAATCTATTTTTGATTAAGTAGTTTATATAATACCTAATTGTGATAATATATATTGAGTTATTATTAAATATGGTTTTTATGTTTAATTATAATTAATCTGTTTCAAGTAGTTTCCATTAAATTTTAACTCAATATACAAGGGTTTTCTTGGTCTAAATTCTAATTTTCTCGGGCGTGTTACATGTTAAGCACTAAGATTAAATTTTATAGTGTTATATTGATTTTGTATCCCATAAATTCTCTATATTATATTTATGATTAATAAATGGGTAAAACCATGTTCTGAGTCCTAGATTTTCTTCAGTTTTTTAGGATGAATGCTTGAAGTAATATTTCATAAAGTTTTGTTTTTAGTTTTTAATGTAAAACACATAATATTATCACAAACATAAATAATTCAATGTTTTTGAATTAAAAAATTTATTAGATTAAGTGTAAAGTCTTGAGGATAAAAGAAGGATTCTATCAAACTAACATAAGTGGAAAAAGTTTGGCACATAGTTTGTATCCATTTATTCTTACAAGGTCCATCAGATATAATGTTTGAGGAATATTTAAATTCGAATATGATTTAATATTCTTGAAGAACCAAAAAACATGAGAACAAAATGTTCTAATTATTGAACACTATATAAAAAGGTTATATTGAAGAATGTCTATATGAAGTTCATGCTATATACTATTATAAATTACATGAGATTGATGCTATCAAAAAAATTCGGGTTAGTCAAAAATATCAAGTCCCGATGTAATGATGTCACATAATTCAATGTTTATGTTTTGTGATGTCATAGAGTTTTAGTGGTATTTTTTTATGATAGATGCTTCATGGACATTTATTATAGAAATGTTTCTTTTATGTATGATTATTAGAAGTATTGAAGCTATACTTAATAGAATTCATGGAACAATGTCATCTGGCAAAGTCCACCAGTTGAAACCATATTGTAATGATAATTAGACAAATAATATTATCTGAATCCAAAAAATGATAGTTTATAAGATCATCGTGTATAGAGAATGTTATATTGTGTATGAATTTTATGATTCATAACAGTACAAATATCTAAATCAACATTGTTACAAAATGATCAGATAAAAGTCATTGTATCAATTCATCAATCAAATTTTGTTGAATAAGGTATATTTAATGGAGGTTACATATAAAAGGTTACAAGATAATATTTTTGAATCTTTTTATCAAACAAAGAAAGTTTCTTCTAAAAGATTTTTAGATTTTCATACAAAGTTGTGAATGAACACTATGGATTTTTTCACTGGATGTAGGTTCGAAGATCATTATGAATTTTTCATAAAGTAAAAATAATTTTATGATGAGTTTTTTTATGAAAGTATCCATAATAATGAAATAAATATCATTATTATATCCAATATTTTGGGTTTTTTAACGAATTTGGTTGATGTTATGTCTTAAAAAAATTCCCAAATTTTAGTAACATTTAATACGATGAGACAATGAAAAATTGAGAAGCATTTTCAATGTTTTTATTGAGATATTTTAATTTTAATGGAATACACTTATCCAATATTGTAGAGGATTACATACTATACAAAAGGGTGATGATTAATCAAGTGGTATTATGGATTCTTGGTAGTTGGGTGAAGTGTTGAAGAAGTGAAGAGTTTATCAGATGAATTATGTGAAGTGGAACTGGTATAAAGGATAAAAGGTAGAGTTTTCTATTATATGGAAGTGGTTGAATGATGTACATATATGTTTGAATGAAAAACATTCCAGAATAGATCATACAAACAAGGAATCAGACTGAGCTTCATCTGACCTAGTATACATGAAGAAGATGTGACTGAACATAAATTTTCTTCTAAAATTATAGGAAGAAGTTATTGTTTTATGCTATGTATGAAAGAGAATAAACAGAACATGAATGAATGGTATGTCAGAATAATTTTCAAGTTCCATAGTGACAAAGTAATTAAGACCATAAGTTATGGTTCGTACTGTTATAAAAAAAAGTATTATGTGGGGGAAATTTAATATCCATTGAATAGTGTTATACATGTGAAATGATATTTCTTCTTATTGTAACAACTTGAAAGATTTTATTATTTTCATTTTGAGGACATAAATTACATCCATATAATTTCAAATAGCAGCTACTCTTATTGATGGTTGAACATTATAAAATGATTTGTTCCCACGGTAGTGATGGATTATGGTCTTCTTGTACAATAATTTCACAAAAAATATAAGGTGAAAGATATTTTCTAAGAAAGAAAAAATAAAAGAAAATATCACGGATCCACCCCTCCAAATCCTAGTGATCACATATTTTATATTTATTCCTTTCATGTTATATGACAGGGGTTGTTTCCTTCAATGAATCTTTACTATAGTTTGAATAGAAGCATGTATATCTTGTATTTTTATAACTATAACAATAGTATGGGTATTGTTATTTTTAATGGGAAAACAACAAATTTGGAAGGATAGAATGAAACCTTATATTATATCCTTTTCATTTGACATTATTGAAGCCACTATAGATGTTTTACCTCCTCCCGTTATAGGTTCTACCCTAATCGTTACCGATAAGGATAATTTTCAGAATTATGGTCTTGTTAGGAATGATACACTTCAATCAATATATAAAAGTTTATTTCTATTTGTTAAATGTATTCTAACAGCTAGAGGAATTACTGAAAATTTGAATGAAATTTATAAAATAAATATGAAAGTACAAAATGTTAATTTATAGATCTATATATTTAAGAATAGAGAAATTAAAATGGGGGAATATGAATCTATTACTGACATATTTATAGGATTTAATGACATTTTTACACTATAATATGTTTTGGGGAGAATTTGCCTGATTTTTTATAGAAAACATTCTAATAATTAATACAGAAAAATTTGATATTACGGTATCGTCGTTGGGATAGAGAGATCCTAAAACTATATCTATGTATGATCTACTTAGAATTCTCTTTAAATATGAAATGATAGTAGATAAGGTAATTATGAAAAAAATATGAGGATGATTATGAAACTTCTTTCAAAGATGATAATAAATGGAAGTCAATGATATTTATAGATGAAGAAGTTAGTGAATCTAATATTGATTATGTGGTATATAAAATATTTGATGAATTTCAGTATTTGATTTCTAAATGGAACACAATAATCATAAATAAGAACAAATGTATTATTACCTTAGATGATATTTAGTTTCAAATCCATTACAAATTTCAAAAAAAAATCCTCAGTGATTGAATGTTAAGTGTAATGGCCCGGACCTCTCCATTATATTACATTGGGAAAATGTGGTGCTAGAGGTGTTCCAGGAGGTCAAGGTGACTTATCCCCAACACTTTTCAGAAATTTCCATTCCGATGAATAGTTCCAATGGTAGACAATTGGGAATTGTAACGTTATGTTGTGTTTTCAGGTACTTCTTATGTTTCTAACTACATTTGGTTTAGACTAGTAACTTGGAGGTGTGTTTGGGGGGACTTTTATGGAAAACTAACGGGCAATACCTTTCGCATGGGCAGCACACGGTTTGTCTAAACCGTACAGCCAAACCATGCGTAGTTGGTATTAAAAGCAGTAGCCTCCATATGGGAGGCTCATGGTTTGTCTAACCGTGCGTCCATACTGTGCGAGAGGGATGTCCAAGGAAGTAGATAACGCACAATTAGCGCACAGTTTGTTAAACCGTGCAAACTAACCGTGCGGCAACTTAAATAAGATCCTAAAATTGTGGGTCTCACTCGTTTTTCCTCAAAATGGCTCTTTTAAGCTCTTAAGTAGCCATAACATGGGATGTTTCCCCACCTAAGGTCAAATAAGGTTCTCCCATCGTTCCGGAGGTGATCTGAAGGCTTCTTTGGAAGAATCAAAGCATGATTCTTGAGATACGTAGACGTTCTTCTTCATTCTTGTTCGGTTTCTTCGATCTCCATAGATCTACTTCTCCTCTTCTCTCAGATTATTAGATCTACGCCCGTTATGGGTAGATGTAAGTGTGTGGATGACATGTTTTATGATCTTTGGCCTTGAAATTTCTAGGAGAAGAGATCTATGGCGGGTTTTTGGATAATTGACCCGGGTTTCTTGAGTGTTCTTCAACCATTGTGGCTTTCATAAAAAACCATTGAGGCATGGGATTCATTGCTTCTTCTTTTCTTTTATGTTAAAAAGTATTGTTAGCATGTTAAATCCCATTGGATGCCAATGGAATTGACATAATAAATATTTGAATTGGTAAATAAATTGATATCGATCGTATGTTTTTGCCTCTTGTTCTGATAGATAGTGGGATATCTATGCTTGTTCCGGATGAAAATTAGTAATGAACTTAAATCGAGATTAATTGATATTTGTTTGGCTAAAGATAAAGAGGCATGTGAATGAATCTGTATCTTGTTGTAATTTGATATTAATCAATTTGGCATAGTAAGAAAGTTTGTGATAGCTTACTGGTTAGGTTTCCAAATTTTGGAGCCAACGAATTATAAATCTGTTAATACAAGATGGATTAAAGAATTTATTATTTGATAATTAATTGAAGGGTTCTGAGTTACACTCTTGATTATTAATATGACAATAGGCCAAGTGATGCGATGCTTGTTTTTCCAGCTTCCTGTGTTGAGACGTGACCCTAGATGGGTGTTATGATATGTGGGGGCATGGAGGCCTTGTGGTTATGGGATCAGATGACGCCTTGAGTGGCGAGATGCCTTAGTTAATGCATGTGGGTGTCGGGGAGGACACCAGGTATGATGGAGTGGGATGAATGTGATTATTGGATGCTTTCTAGTTCTTTGGTTGTTTATCTTCTTTACTTTTCCCCAATTCCCAAGGCATCTGGTCTTGCTTACCCTTTTACTGAATGAGGCGAAGAAACACGGGGTATTCCATGTGCATTCTGTGTATAGATTCTTCAGGGAGGATGGGTCTACGCTCCTACTATAGCTAGCAAAGACTCGACGGGTAGTACATCTACTCACCGTGTTGAGCCCCATTGTGTTAGTAGCGTAGAATTATTTTTCTAGAATTCCTGGGAATATGGGAAAGTAATTCTGTAATGAATATTTGTATAAATGGTCTTAAACCATGGGTTTGGAGTTCGCTGGAACATAATGATGAGGTTGTAATTTTAAAGGGACAATGGACTTTGTGTGTGATGCTAATGAAGATTAATGTGGAATTTTCCATGGTTAATTAATGTTTAAAGAGTTAATTAACATAAAGTGGACAGTGATAAAAATGGTATGATGTAATCTAATAAATCTCTTTAAATGGTTGTACGCCAATAGGACACCTAGTCTTATAAGAAGAAGCCCGGAGTCTGAGAGATGTTAGATGCATTTGCATCTAAGGCTAGGTTATGCCCATAGTGTGGTTGTGAAAAATAGTATATTCTGTACTTTTTTGCTACTATACAATAGTCCACCCTGTCAGTAAGAGAAATTGACACCCAGGTGATTCTGAGCCCTGGGGTTGGTTTCCCCAACATTTCGGTGGGAGGAAGAATGGATGACATCCCCCTCTGGCCCCCTCTCCTCTCTTGGTAGTTACTTGTGCTGGCAGACACATTGGTTAGTTTTCCCCATATATGTGTGTAGAGGGGTGTAGTGGCTTGTGGTTATTCGCACACATATATTCTAGATATAGTGTCCTATAGACTACTATAGGTGTAACGTGTATTGGTTGTGATGGCTTGAGGATCCTTACTCAGTTTGTGGTATGTAATGGATTGAGGTATAATACCTGACATATGATGCATGTTATGCGAGCAGTGGTGGATCCTGGTAACTAAGTTGTTACTTTGGTATGTGGATGTGGTGGTTTTGTTGCATGAGGTGCATATTGTAGAGCTTCACCCTGGTGTCTACGGGCAAGCCTTTTTGGAGAGAGATGCTCAGGACGTGCGACATTGGGGAAGAGCGGCAAAGTAGTGGGGAAGTAGTAGCGGGGTACCCCTAATATTCTTTATTAAATGATATATTCTTCTATGTGTTACTTGGTGAGAGTATCCTTGGTGAGGTTTGGAACTTAGTTTACCTATTTAAGTGACGAGTTAGTTTCACATGTTGTTCACTAGGCTTTAGCATACTTTCTTTACTTTCCCACGAGAGGCTTCGGGGAGGCTCCTACTAAGTATACTTTTATACTCACCCTACATATATATAAACTGTTTTTCAGGTCTCTTGGAGCTGGTTGGAGATCAGGCTGGTGTTTACTAGCTTGTGGTTGTAGGAGCTATTCGGCCTTGTGGTTACTGCTGTTTTTACTTTCTTTTAGGTAATTTCAGTTTTTCCCCCTTCAATTTTAGTACTTTTGCATGACATTTCATTGGTGTACTTGGGTTTTCAATTTTTTACTTCTATCTGAGTTGGAGTTGGTTGGTTTCTATCTTATCTATCTCTTTCGCTTGAGTTCTTTTAGAGGGTAACACCTCCCATTTATGTGTTACTATACCCTCGGTGCTAGTTGTCAACTCGGGGCGTACTGGAGGCGGGACTCAGGGGTCATTATCTCCCTTCTCACATTTCCGGCCCATGAGGGAACACTTTGTGGGGAGGGGTCATGACAGAATGGTATCAGAGGTCTGGTTAAGGGATAGGATGGAGTTTGGAGTTAGGAACAGGTGAGATTTCATGGGTTTGTAGGGAAATAGTGTCATTCATGTTTATGAAGTGAGGTAAACACTAGGGACCAACAGATACATAGGTGTTTATGGACCCCAATGATCTTATGTATGAACCTTTAGGTGTACCATGCCTAATAAACAAGGTGATACTAGTTCTAGGGTAGAGACCTAGGAAAGGATCATGCATCATTCTCCATTGTGCCTATGTTTGAATTGGTAGACTTTGGGATTGGTTAACCTGAAATGAATAAAAGATAATTATTAATTAATTAATGTTGATTCTTCCACATTCAATGTTTAGAAACTCCAATGGTTTTTTATTTTATAGTATGTCTCCAGGTCGACGTCCTCATCAGGTTTGCGTAAAAAATGTCTAGCAGGGTGTTCTCACAGGATGTCGTAGGGTAGAGGTTGACAACGATGACACTTGGAGGAATTCACTCTGAGAGTTTCAGCTCCAGAGTCTACAGACGTACGAGGGATACGTTTTAGATGCAATCATGGAAGACTAGTTAGAGGAGGTCGAGATAGGCTTCAGTTCGATCTGTGCTAGGAAATAGCATTGGGTGTCCTTAGTTGTGACGATGCTTTGTGGATCAGCAAGGCAGTGGTGGTTCTTGTTCCTCAAGGATCATGAGGAGTCCGCGATCTCATGGGAGGAGTTCCGAGATAAGTTTAGAGTCGAGTTCCTTTCTTCGACTGAAAAGGTGTCCAGTCACCAGGTGCTTCTTACCCTTTGACATGGGAGCTCTACTATTCTAGATTTTAGAATCCGTTTTAGTAACCTTTTACGATATGCTTCGGACCTGTTACCAGATGGGGATGCTAGGGCGAGGATTTTCGAGGAGGCTTTGCATCCAGAGATCTAGCGTCGAGTCACCCCATTTATGCTAAAGACATATCTTGAGGTACTAGTGAGGTTATAGGGTGTTGAGAGGACCTTGGCTAGGACAAGATGATCACGATAGGGGAATCGTCATGATTCCTAATGGAGCAGAGTTGTGGTCTGGGGTTCTCGGTTTTCAGGGAATAAGAGTTTTTTATCTCCCGGGGGTAGGCCCCAGCCCTTCAAATCTCGTTTCTCTAGAGGTCACGCGCTTTTTTTTCTTGTGGTGGTTGTGGTCATCAGCAGTGGGAGTGCCCGACCTTTCATGGTAGCCATCGTGCAACAGGAACTACACTCCATGTTCCTCTTTTGAGGCAGTTCAAGTTGAGGAAGCAGTAGTAGTAGGTTGCACCAGCTTTAGATCACTAGAGGGGAGATTGGGTAGATAGAGGATATCCCCATGATGTTCCCGGTCCTCAGTGATCAGATGACGACTGTGGTGGTGGTCTTTATCAGGGTTAGAGAGGCTGTGGAGGAGGTCATTGTCAGCTTCATGCTCTAGAATTTCCAGCTCTAGGTGAGCCAAACGTTATTCGAGGTACCCTTTTCTTGATTTCTACCTTGGTGTATGCCTTTTTTGATTCAGGAGAGACAAAATCCTTCATATCACATACCCTTTTCCATTCTTTGGGACTTGAGGTAAAGAGGCTTCTTGTGCCCTTCGTATTGACTACGCTAGTTGGAGGTCGAGCTGACTAGTTTGAAGTATGTAGAGATTGTGAGCTACTATTGGGGAAACACTGATCTTGGGGAGATTCTCAATGTATATGTATACAACCATATGATGTCATCCTCAGCATGGATTGGTTGTATTGGGTGCAGTCTATCATGGATTTCATCCGGAAGAAGGTCATTTTATTTGGTGCGGATGGATGGACGGTGGTGTTTGTTGGTGAGAGAGATCCTCGGATGGGTCATAGGTGTGTTCCATCCTTATCATCCATGGTGGATGAGATGATGCTGAGTTCATCAGAGGCTCAGCAGATGGCGTTTCCTAGGGTCGTAGAGGAGTACCCTTATGTATTTCTAGAAGAGGTTGTAGCATTACACCCTTGATGACAGACTGACTTTGGGATCGATCTATAGCCAAAACATCTATTATCTCTTTGTCTCCATATAGGATGGCCCCATATGTGTTACAAGAGATACATATATAGCATGATGGTTTATTAATGTGTGGTTTCGTTCGGCCATGTGTGTCACCATGGGGTGTACCAATTTTGTTTGTGATGAAGGCCGATGACAGTTTTCGGTTGTGTGTCGATTATCGTCACTTAAAACAGGTGACAATAAAGAATCGCTATCCTCTTCTGCGGATTTAGGATTTATTCGATCAACTGAAGGGTGAAATTTGGTTCACAAAGATCGACTTGTGGTCAGGATATTATCAGATGCATGTGAAGGATGAGGATTTCCCGAAGACTACTTTATGTTGTCTTCATGGGCATTATGAGTTAGTAGTAATGCCGTTTGGAGTGATGAATACCCTATATGTATTCATGGGACTGATGAACACTGTGTTCCGTCATTTCCTGGACAAGTTTGTGGTAGTTTTTATTGACAACATCCTTGTGTACTCCACGTCTGAGGAGGAGCATGAAGAGCATCTACACGTTGTTTTGGGAGTCCTTCATAAACATCAGCTATTTTGGAAGTTGTCTAAGTGTGAGTTTTGGGATCGAGAAGTTTTTTTCATGGGGAATGTTGTGTCCCAACAGTTAGTAGTTTTGGATCCATCGAAGATAGAAGCAGTTTTATCTTGGGAAGCCCCCAAGACAGTGTTAGAGGTGCGAAGTTTCCTTGGTCTTGCAGGCTACGACATGTGGTTCGTAGCCAATTTCTCACGAGTTGTGACTCCTTTGACATCTTTGACCAGGAAGGATTAGGAATTCATATGGACTATTCGGCTCCAGATAGCCTTCGAGTATCTAAAGGAGATGTTAGTAAGTGATCCAGTCCATTATCTTCTAGGTGAGGGAGTTCAGTTTGAAGTTTTCAACGATGCTTCACATCTGGGGTAAGGCTTGGTTTTCATACAATAGAGTTAAGTTGTTTTTTATGGGTCTCGGCAGTTACATCCCCATGAACACAACTATTACTCCCATGATCTTGAGTTGGCAGTCGTGGTGTTTTCTCTGAATTTGTGGAGACATTAATTCATTGGTGAGCACTTTGTGGTTTTCACCGATTATAAGAGTTTAAGGTATGTTTCCTCCTAGCGTGACCTGAAAATACGACAACATCATTCGATGGATTTCCTATAGGACTACATATTTGAATTATCATATACACCTGGAAAAGGGAATGTTGTAGCTGATGCGGTGAGCCGAAAGTCACATAGTGATAATGTGTGTGAATCCAGTGATTCCTGGAGAGTAATGGAAGATATGTCATCATTACAACTCTATATGGGAGAAGTTGGGGGTAGAGGTTGTCTTTTTTAGATGACAGTACAATCATCCCTGATACAGAAGGTGGAAGAGTCCCAGTTGGGAGATCTAGAGGTGGAAGTCTGGAGAGACCGAGTTGTTTGTGCTAAGGCCCCACATGGTTTGTTGGAGGATGAACAACACCGAGTGTTGTATCATGTAAGGATTTTTCTTCCCTTGAAGATGCGTGAAATGGTTCATAGAGAGTTCCATAGTTCACCTTTGGCAGTACATCCTGGTGTGTCAATTTTGTGCTGATCCTTCAGGAGTTAGTATTGGTGGTCTGGGATGAAGCGTCTGGTTGCCGAGTTTGTGTATCTATGTTTAGTCATCCTGAAGGTGAAGGCCGAAAGCCATGTTCCGGGTGATCTTCTCCAGACATTAGATATTACTTAGTGGAAGTGAGAGGAAATCTCAATGGACTTTATTACTAGTCTATCTTGAGATCCCGGAGGACATGATGCTATTTGTGTGGTAGTGGATCGTTTAACAAAATCGGCCCACATTATAGAAATCAAGGAGTCAAGCTCAGTTTTTGTTTTGTCGAGGCAGTATCTATAGGATGTGGTGAGAATTTATGGAGTCCCTGGGACAATCATTTCAGATTGAGATCCTCGTTTTACCTCCACAGTGTGAAGAGGTCTCCAACATGCTTTTGGTTCTCAACTATGCCTTAGAACTACTTTTCTTCCTCATACGAATGGTCAGACAGAGTGAACCATCAAGAATCTTGATGACATGTTACGCTCTTGTGTTCTTGATTTTGGAGGTTCATGGATGAGGAACTTACACTTGGTGGAGTTCGATTATAATAATAGTTTTTACTCCACCATTGGTATGGCGTCGTTTGAAGACTTGTTTGGTCAGCCTTTCCATTCTCCGTTGTGCTGGATTGGGGTCGGAGAGTCAGCAATTCTCAGACCGGAACTAGTGAAAAATACAACAAAGATGGTTCAGATGATTTGTGAGTGGATGAAGACAACGCAAGATCATCAGAAAACATATGCCAATCAGAGGAGTAGACCCTTGGAGTTTAATGTTGGGGATCTTGTGTTTCTGAAGGTGACTCCCCGTCGTGGGCAGCGAAGGATTGGCCATGGGAAAAATCTTTCTCCTGATTTTGTTGGGCCTTTTGAGGTGTTACCTCGTGTTGGAGTTGTGGTGTATCGAGTAGCACTTTGACCACAGATGATTCAGATACATGATGTTTTCCATGAATCACAGCTCTATCGTTATCTTCATGATGACTCTCACATCATCGATTGGGGTGATATCTATGTTGATGATGATGAAACCTTTAAGGAGTGACCTTTTGAGATCCAAGACCGCGAGGATAAGGTGTTTCATGGGCGTTCTATTCCTTTAGTTAGTGTCTTGTGGTGACATGGTGGCTTCGAAGAGAGTACCTGGGAAAGTGAGTCATAGATACATGCTCAATGCCTAGAGTTGTTTGATGTTTAACTATTTTCATGTATTCATGTAACTTTAGTGGTTATGAAACATTCATGTTTATGAGATGGCTCCCTTTTTTGATTTTTGGGCTTGTTCTCTTTTGAGAGGTATCTAGATGGGTGGTTATTCAGACCGTGTTTCGTTTTCACATTAGGTGGGTTTTGGATTCTCGAGGAAGAGAATTTTTTGAGAGGTATCTGATGTAATGACCTGGACCTCTCCAATCCATTACATTGTGAAAATGTGGTGTTAGAGGTGTTTTAGGAGGTCAATGTGACTTATCCCTAACACTTTGACAAAATTTCCATTCCGATGAACAATTCCATTGGTACACAATTGTTAACTGTAACGTCATGTTATGTTTTCAGGTACTTTTGATGTTTCTAACTACCATCGGTTTGGATTAGTGACTTGGGGGTGTGTTTGGGGGGACTTTTAGGGAAAAATAAAGGGCCATAGATTTTGTATGCGCAGGGCATGGTTTGTCTAAAACATGTGGCCAAACCACGCGTAGTTGGTCTTGGAGGCAGTAGCATCCGCATGAGAGGCACACGATTTGTCTATTCGTGCCTCAGAACTATGCGATATGGGTGGAAAAGGTAGTATCTAATGCACGGTTAGTGCAGGGTTTGTTAAACCGTGCGAACTAACTTTGCAACCACTTAAATGAGATCCTAAAATTGTGGATCTCACTCGTTTTGCCTCAAAATGGCTCGTTTAAGCTCTTAAGCGGTCGTAACTCTGGATTTTTCTCCTCGTAAGTTCAAAGAAGGTTCTCCCATCATTATGGAGGCGATCCGAAGGCTTATTTGGGCGAATAAAAGCCGGATTTTTGAGGTATATAGACGTTATTCTTCATTCTTTTTTGGTTTCTTAGATATACATATATCTACTTATCATCTCCTCTCATCTTATAAGATAAAAGCCCATTATGGGTAGATCTAAGGGCTTGGATGAAAATTTTGATGAGCTTTGGTCTTGATCTTACAAGGAGAAGAGATCTAAGGTGGGTTTTTGGAGAATCAACCCGGGTTTCTTCAGCGTTCTTCGACCATTGTGGTTTTCTTCAAAAACCTTTGAGGTAGGGGATTCGTTTATTCTATTTTATTTTACATGAAATGGTATTTTTAGCATGTTTAATCCCACTAGATGACAATGGAATTGACATAAAAAATATTGGATCCTGATAAATAAATTGAAATCGATCAAATGTTATTGCCTATTGTTTTGATAGAAAGTGGGATATCTATTCTTATTCCTAATGAAAATCGGTAATGAACAGAAACCGAGATTAATTGATATTTTTCTTGCTATAGAAAAAGAGTCATGTGAAAAAATATGGTTCTTGTTGTAATTTGATGTTAATAAAATTGCAATAGTAAGCATGTTTAATCATTTGTGATAGCTTACTAGTTAGGTTTCTTGATTTTGGAGTCAAGGAATTATAAATCTGTTAATTCAAAATGTATTAATGAATTGCTTGTTTGATAATTCATTGAAGGGTTTTGAGTTATTCTCTTTATTGTTAAAGGGCCAATATCCCAAGTGATGTGATGTTCATTTTTCCTGCTTCTTGTGTTGAGATGTGACCCTAGATGGGTGTTGTGATATGTGGGGGCATAGAGACCATGTGGTTGTGGCAGCAGATGACGCCTAGAGTGGTGAGATGCATCGGTTTATCAATGTGGGTGTCGGGGAGGACACTAGGGATGATGGAGTGGGATGAATGTGATTGTTGGATGATTTCTGGTTCTTTAGTTGTTTATCTTCTTTACTATTCCCCATTGCTCAAGGCAGCTGGTCTTGCTTATCCTTCTTCTGAAAGAGGAGAAGACGTGCAGGGTATGCCACGTCCTTTCCGTGTTTATCTTCTCCAGGGAGGATGGTTCTACGCTCTTGCTTTAGGCGAAATAGTCTTGATGGGTAGTACATCTAGTCACCGTGTTGAGCCCCGTTGTGTTAGTAGCATAGAATTATTTTTCTTGAATGCCTAGGAATATGGGAAGGTAATTCTGTAATGAATATTTGAATAAATCGTGTTAACCCAGGGGGTAAGAGTTTGCTGGAAAATAATGATGAGGATGTAATTTTAAAGGGACAGTGGACTTTGGGTGTGATGATAATGATGTTTAATGTGGATTATTTCATGGTTAATTAATGTTTAAATAGTTAATTATCGTAAAGTGTAAATTGATAAAACTGTAATGAAGTAATCTAATAATTCTCTTTAAATGGTTGATACTTATAGGAGACCTAGTCTTAGAAGTAGCATCCCGGTGTCTGAGAGACGTTAGCTGCAGTTGTGTCTAAGGCTAGGTTGTTCCCATAGTGTAGTTGTGAAATATAGTATATTATTTACTGTTTGTGTTTCTATACCCTACTCCACCCTGTCAGAAAGGGAAACTGACACCCTGGGGATTCTGAGCCCTGGGGGTGTTTTCCCCAACATTCCGGTGGGAGGAAGAATGGTTGACTACCTCCTTTGGACCTGCTCTCTTCTCTTGGTAGTTACTTATGATGGAAGGCACATTGGTTAGTTTTCCCCATATATGTGCGTAGAGGGCTGTAAAGGCTTGTAGTTATTCGTGAACATATATTCTCGATATAGTATACTATGGACTACTATAGGTGTAATGTGTATAGACTATGATGGAGTGATGATCCTTATCGGTGTGTGGGCTGTAATGTCTTGAGTTATAATACCCGATGTATGTTACATGTTATGAGAGCTATGGCGGATCCCAGAAACTACTTGGTTTCTTTTATATGTGGACGTGGTGGTTTCTCTGCATGAGGTGCATATTGTAAAATTTCTCCCAAGTGTCTACGGGAAAGCCTTTTTGGAGAGAGATGATCAGGACGTGCGACATTGAGGCAAAGCGGGAAACCAGTGGGGAAGTAGTAGTGAGGTACCCTTGAAATTCTTTATTATATGATATATTATTGTATGTGTTACATAGTGAGAGTATCAATGGTGTGGATTAGAACTTAGTATACCTGTTTAGGTGACGAGTTAGTTTCACTTGTTGTTCACTGTGCTTTAGCATGCATTCTTTACTTTTGCACAAGAGGCTTTGGAGAGGATCCTACAAAGTATACTGTTATACTCATCCTACATATATATAATATGTTTTTCAGGTCACATGGAGCAGGTTGGATATCAGGATGGTGTTTACTAGCTTGTAGTTGCAGGAGCTGTTCAGGCTTGTGGTTGCTACAGTTTTTACTTTCTTTTGGGTACTTGCAGTTTTCCCCTTTCAGTTGTAGTACTTTTTCCTGAAATTTTAATGGCGTACATGGGTTTTCATTTTTTTACTTCTATCTAAGTTGGAGTTGGTTGGTTTCTATATTATCTCCCTCTTCCTCATGTGTTCTCTTAGAGGGTAGTGCCTCCCATTTGTGTGTTACAATACCCTCGGTGTTAGTCGCCAGCCCGGGGCCTACTGGAGGTGGGATTTGGGGGGTTATTATCTCCCTTCTAACATTTCCGACCCAGGAGAGGTACACTTTTTGGGTAGGGGGTCGTGACAATAAGGAAGATCAAAATATAAGAAGATCTCAAAATAATACGGGAGACAAATAAATTTTATTTTCAAAGGGAAATGAAAATAATTTATCTAATTCTATAGTGAGAAAATATATTTAAAAGTGATAGGAAGATGATGATTATGAAATGGAATCTGAAAAATTCAGAGATGATGTTGCTAAAAAATTACTTATTCCAAAGTTAAAAGATGAAATTTTCCCCATTTATAAAAGTTTTAGCTCTAAAGCAGAAGAATATAAGACTCATATGGAGTTTACTCTAAAAATATAGTTGAGTGAGTGTCTATTATAAATATTTACGATTGATAGTGAGAAAAATAACATGAATAAATAAGATCATTCAGAACTAAAAAAATAACATTTTATGGAAGAAAAATATAATATTCTAAATTAATTTGATGATCAGATGGTGTTCCTTGTTAAATATATAACCAACAACATTATGATTGAAGAAAATTTAATTTTTAAGGAGATATAAAATGATATTTTTCAAAAAAACATATTAAATTTATGATAGAAATAAAAAACATTAACAACTAGATTTCAGAATTTATAGGAATATATAATAAGTATAATCCTCATGAGGATCAATAAAAGTCATCATCATAGTTAAAAAATAAGCTTTAGGAAGTTCAAAAGAATTAGTAATGTAAGAAGAATGTATATGTATCCAAAACAAGAGTAGTTGAATATCATGGATTTTATAAGGATTCAATGAATGAAAAAAAATATTTTACTACTAGAGATCATATTAGGGATGGAAAAAAAATCAATGTATAAGAAGAAGAAAGTAAAAGGTTTCCAAAAATATGTCACACAACAATGTATTAAGGTGGATGGAAATAAATATAAATGAAATAAGATACAAAGTTACGAAAATCATGTAACATATTATGGAAAATAAAACATTTATAGATATTATTTTTATTATTTAGTATTTAAAAATATGGAGAATGAGTTCTGGTTAAATCATCAACACTATAATTAATCCAAGAGTAGCTGGAATTAGAATTTAATCATGAGACAACCTTCTGAAAAAATACAACCCGAGAAAGTATGTTTGAATATTTAATATATATTCCAATATATTGAAACTTTTTGAAAATGATTTGATAAGACTAGACATTACCCATAGTATTCCTTATTATGATACTAATAATAAACATTTGTTATAAAAAATATCAAACTCCACATGAGAAAGAAGACAAGGGAAAGGAAAAGTACTTACATGTTCAAACTGCTCTCATATCTATAGTAGGTGAATGAACATGGATAATGTATTATTTTATTCTTCACATATGATTGGATAATTGATGTTTTCTGATAATATTAATGTTTATAAATAAGGGAAAATTATATTTGGAAATGTTCAGTCCCTCAAAATCAATATTGTTAGATCTTATATCAATATAAAAGAACATTGAATATACAAAGGAGAGTTAGTTTTTTGTGGAATGGAACAAAACATGTAATGTGTTTTAAATCTCTATTATAAAGGAAAAATAATTTTTATAATATATGTGTTTACTTTTAGAGATCCTTCAATATGGGAAAATTTTTAGAAGAGGTAAAATAACTAATATATATTTGTACGATGTTGGTGAAATTGAATGTTAATTCCATATAGGTGTTGTGGAAATAATAAGCTATAACATAAGTGGTTGGGACATATATACCATCAGAACAAGTGAATACTGAAAAAGAGAGAAATTATTCAGGGTATTCCAGACATGACATCAATAATATATTTTGGTTGTTCCATATCCTAGTATGTAATTATATAAACATAGTTCATTAAAAATTTGAGATACATTAAACTCATCCCTTTGAGATGATGTGAGAAATTAATCCATAAATTTATATAAGTATAATTACTAATTTAGATAATATTATATTCATATTACATATATTATGTTTTTGAAGAAATTCATATTCCCTCAAAATGATTTAGAGTCTTATGATAAGTATAGAAACTTAATTTGGATATTCTGTTAAGAAGGGCTAAACAAATAATTTCTATCAATACCAAATGGATATTATAGATATTTTCTAAAAAAGATGAAAATATTCATTAATTCAATACACCATATACACCACAATAGAATGGTGATATTAAAATAAGAAATTGATGTTTGGTGGAGAAGAAATGAACAATTATGATTGAAAATGATACTTCTTGAAACATCTATGGAAAAGATATTGGATTATTAGTTCATATTCATAATTGACATTTCAATAATTCAAAAATAATATGAATCCCTTATAGATATATTTTAAATAATATCTATGTTTTAATTATAGAATTATGTTATTCAGTCCCATGATTTTTAATGTAAATAGTGAAAATCATTTTAAATTTGATCAAATAGTTATGAATGTAATATTTTGTGGATACCATTCTAATGGTAGAGGATATAGGTGAAATAACAAATAAAAAAAACATATTTTTTACTCTATAGATTATAATTTTCATGAACAATATGGTATTATTGTTTCGAAGAAAATTTCAAATATAGAGGAAAGGGTATAATAAGTGGTTACTGATAATCAACATGAAAAATATCTCTATAAGAGTAATAATATTGAAGACATATGAAATAAAGATTTGGACTCATCTCTCTCTAGTGATGATGAACAATTATATTCATCTTAATGGAGTATGTGGAAGAATGTGTATGTGAGAAAAATCATTGGAGATCAAGGAAAATAGGATCAAAGAAGAACATCATCGAGTTTAGTTACACATACTTCCTTATATTCATAGGAGGAGCTTGGAGACGTTAAACACGATTTAGAGCATCATGATAAGGTTGATTCCATGATGAAATATCTAAATCATATTGAATATAATGTTACATGTGATCCTATACCCAAAACCAAAAATAACAATGTGAATTAAAAAAAGGGGGTTTTTTGAAATAAGAAGAATGAAAACGAAGATGTGATAAGAAGAAAGGAACAAATGATTTTTAAACATTTCTTAAATAATTAAGAATTTATTTTAATGAGACTCATTCACCAGTATAAAACATGAAGATATTAGAATATTTATCATTATAATCAAAAAAATAAATATATAAGATATTATAGATGGATATGAGTTCATATTTTTTTAATGGATATCTTGATAGAGATTTCAATACAAAAAAACCATGATGTTTCATGATGGGTTATGATGAATTTTTTGTGTGAAAGTTTATGGATGATTTTTATGGTTTGAATAAATCATTGATATCATGATATTCTTAATTGGAAAATTTTTCAAGGATATTTTTTTAAAAACTTTTGAGTTAATTGTATAATAAATATCAAATAAAATCCATAGGTTTCCCAAATTTTGATTGTTTATATTGATGATAAAATATTTTTAGGGAATGAAATTGAGATTTTTAACAATTCTGTTGGAGTGATGAAGAATCTATTTGAAATTTACAATCTAGCTAAAATGAAATATTTATTTACTTACAAATATCTGAAAATAGGAATTGAATATTCATAACTTAAGATAATTATTCTAAGGAAATTATGAATAATTTAGAATTGATTATTCAAATTCTATTTCCACAACTATTTATGTTGGAAAAATAAGTTGTAATATGGAGGTTTAGGAGAGGAGGTTGATTCTAAATAATTCATAATATTGTTTCATTCTTTCTATATCTGATATCTTCAAAGATGGATAATGTGTACACTGCTACATTATGATCCAGGTAACAATTTTTCAAAATTAATCACATCTTATGAAATAAAAAATAATTTTCAAATATATCAAATTAATTATTGATTTTAGAATAAAATATGACAAGTCAAGAAATATTGATATGTTTTGGTATACATATAAATATTGGAAAGGTTTTGTTTATGATAAAAGATCCACATGTGGTGGAGTTTTCTTCTTCTAGAAATAATTGTGAGTTGGAATACTGAAAAGAAAAATTCAGTTTTTGTTAACATGGAAAAATTTATGTGTGCAGATTCCACTAGAGATGTAACATAGTTAATGTGGAAGAATACATAGTTGGATGATTTGTATGATGATATTAAGTTTCCCCTTATATTGGGTTTTGATAATCAATTTTCAACAAATATCACTAATAATCTTGTACAACATTCTTGATCGAAGTAAAATGATTTAAAATATCACTTATTAAAAGAGACATTGAAAATAAATGAACTAATTTGGGACTTTTTTCTTTAAATAATGAAAGTCATCATTATGTTTTATAGACCACTTCTAATTGAAACATTTATGAAACTAAGGTTCATCATGGGTGTACAGCTTCACACTCTTCAAGGATATGGTTTGTGATTTCTATTCACTCTCTTGGGTTATTTTGGATAGTGTTTTCAATGGTGGAGAAAATATGTAACATAAATCAATCCATTGGTATAAGATATACAAATTAAGTAAGAGAATATACTGTAGAAGAGTTTTTGAAAGGTGTAAGATGAAATTTCCACATGTGTGAACTATTATAATACATTTTGGGACTGAATGCTGGAATTTGTTTATTGCCGGTCTCTATGTTGTGAAAACAAAAGAATCTTGAGAATATGTGTTTGAATGATTCTTATGAATATTTCGTAATTAAAAATGTTTTGTTAATGTTTTCTAAATCACTGATTTATGGATAACATGTTTTTTTATTCAATGAATCATGTTTACAATACTAATTATCCACTTGTATGCTTATATTTTTTTGATAAATAATCCATTTGTTGAGTTTCAAAATTTTAGTCACTCATATTCATTGGTTGGTAAGAAAATCCAAAGGGATAGATTATTAATGATAACAATTTCGTGAAATTTTTCAAAGATATTGGGTTGAATAAAGTGTTCATAAGGTGTTGTCTTTATTTTTTCAATGTAAAACACTTAAATTTTTTTAGAACATAAATAAAATATTTTCATTGAGTTAAAAAGTGATCGTAAAATTACCAATCACTCAAGGATAGTAGATGGAGTCTATGGGACTGATGCCAATTGATAGAGTGTGGTGGATAATTTTTATCGTAGTATGATTACAGGTTCAATTAGATAGAATGTTATATGAATATTTAAATAATAGGTGATTTTTTATTCCTAAAGTATCAATCATCATGAGTTATTAATGTTCTCATGGTCAATGATTTTGTATGAAGGTAAGATAGATTTACAACTCGAAAAAGTTCATTGCATGATATTTTGTGAAGTATGACAGAATATTGTGATCATAAAATGGTATGTCTATTAAAATTCATAAGTTAAGAAGTAATGAGGTTGAAAAAATTAAATTTTTATGGTTTATGATGTCATTTACTTTGAGTGGTATAAAGTGTTAAGATTCAATGGTTTCTTGAAATATCCATCAGTTTAATTTTCTGTATGAATGATCAGAGAATGTTTTGTTGAAGTACTAAATGGAATTCACTTGGAAAATTAGTTGGACAGTATCCATGGATTGAAACTATGTTAAAAAGTTATTAGATATTTTAGAGGTTGTGATCCCACTAAATAATATTTTATATTATCATCAATTAGAGGAAATTTTTCTTATGTATGAAATCTATCATTCAGACTTATACAATGATACAAAGTGATGATATTATAAAATGATTGAGTAAAAATTTTCTATATATGAATTCATTGATTTAATGTTCTCTAATGTGGTTCATTTAAAATATGGTTCCTAGAAAAGGTATTAGGTTTTAATTTCATAAGAATTTTATCATACAAAGGAAGGATCTAACAAAATTATAATGAGAGTGCCAATAAATTTTTGAAGTAAAACCGAATAACTTTTTTCATCATATGTAAGGTTAAATGATAACTATAAATTTTTTATAAATTCATATGTATTATTTTTTTATGTGGCCTTTCAATGTATCAATAATCCAATTATAAATACCATTAGTCATGCCAATATTGTAGGATATTTGAATATGTTATTCGACGCAAAGTCTAAAAGAAAATTCCTATCTTTTTTTTGTATTTTGAAAATTTTAAAAATGTTAATGATTGAATGGGATGATCAATATTATCAATGGGATATTTCAATTTGATTATCACAATATTTCAATAAGTTGTTGAGGAATGTTGCCTATATAAATGGGTTATTATTAGTAGGGTGGTAGTACTGATTTATCGTAGCTGGGTGAAGTGAAGCAGTAGTGAAGAGATGATGCAATGGAATGTTTGAGTAGGCACTAATATAAAAGATAAATGATATATTTTCTTATCAGTTTGTTTTAGATGAATCATCCATAAAAAGGATTTAATGAATAGGTTGCATAAGTGATCAGACACACAATGAATTACGTGAGTTTAATATGACCAAGTTTACCAGATGGGGAAGTGATCAGATGAAAAATTCATTACTAAATCCTAGTAAGAGGTTCTTTCTCAAAACTATGAAATAATATGCATAGGATGAAGAAATACTGTTCAAATAAATTGATAATAACTTTTATGTATCACGATAATAATGTTTCGAAACGTATCATCAAAGGTTATTAAAATTGATACAGAAAAATTGTTATATCATTATTCCATGTGAAGAGAATATATATTTTCAATTGAATATATTTATATTCAATTGAAAGGAGTTTCCTTTCTTTTTGTAAACATAACAAGTTTTTTATATTGGTTTTTCTGGTTTTGGATTACTTCCAAACCATGCCAAAGACTAGCTATTCATATTGAGTAGTAAACCTAATAAATACCTATGTTTCTATTAGTATGATTTTTTGTTATTTTCTTGTAGGGTATTTTCTCAATAATAATAAGTAAATATTGTTTCTTATAAATGAAAAAATGAATATAAAATGTCATTAATTCACCCCTCCACCTCTCAGTGATCATGTATATCTTGATTTTCGCTTTCAAGTGGTAATAAAGTAAATGATTCCTTAATTTAATATTTCATTATGTTTAATAAAATGGATAGTTTTAATTGATATTTAGAACATAATAAATATTGATGGGATTCTTATTTTATATGTAAAAAAATATCATACATGGAGGGATAGTTTAACACATTATGATTTTGGGAAACGTATATATTAAAAATAATTTTAAACTTTTTGATGGGTTTTTGTACATGAAATGCAATGTAAATATTGTGTTACATGAAACAACATGTTAGTATCTTTTACACACACCACCATGTCATGATTTCACTATACAGAATACTTGGTTTTCTGGTGTTATACACGATAATTAGTTTTATCAAAACCATGATATATTATATCGTTATTTAAACATGACTTTAATAACAAATACATTAAAATTAGTGATATAAATAATGATAAATAATTTTCAAATATTAATTGTAATTTTTTTATATAAAAATCATACTAATAATATGTATTTAATTTTTTGAAAACTCTTTATATTCTTCAAAAATTATATTTTCTCAAAAAAACTAATTGTGATTTATTTTTATACATGATAATAAAATTAAATATTGGAATTTTTATAAAATTAATTTGATAAAATGCAATTAATTTTTGAAATAATAATGAAAAAATTATCTTATGGTGATGTTTTGGGATTTTTTAGAAAAGTTTCATTTTTGTGATGAAGAGTGAAACACACAAATTTTAGTTAAAACTGCCTTTTCGTTTCATTTATTTTTAAATATAAATTAAATTGTATTTTTTTTAAACTAACCTTATTTCAATTATAAATCCATTACATCAATTTAGGTTATTTTATTCAATTTTAATATTATATTTTTATATAAAAACATTGTCAGCATTTACTATTTAAAAATTCACTTTATAATCGTGTTTGTGAGAATAAGTTTAAATTTAAATTCTCTACATATTGGAAATATAATTGGAAAAATGGATTTAGTATTTTAAATTTGAATAATTTATAATTTCAAATAATGTTATCTTAATTTTTTAATATAATCAATGATGAAAAAAGTAAAAAGTAATTACTGCGGTTGAGGTAAAAATGAATTTACCGAGGAGATAAGACATAAACATAGTGGATAATAAGTACCTAAAAACATTTTAAAACCCAATTTTATGGAAATAATATGACCTTAAATATTCTAATAGTGAGAATTTCCTATTTTTGTAGCATTTGGAATGATAAAAATGTTGCTCTGAATAAATCTTTTCTAGAAATTACATGTTTTCCACTCACCTCACATATAAAATTCAACACCAATCTTCCATTGTTATATCCTTTAAATTTTTTTAGGATTTGAAAATTACTAACCAAATAACATCTTAATCTCCCTCATATTATCCTTGATTCCTCATTTTAGAACTAATTACTACCAAGGAAGAATTTTAGTGCAAACCTAAGTAGAATACCTGAAGAATAGGTATCATTAATAAATGAGATTTTTTGTATTGTTTCGTCCTCCTCATACAATTATTATTATACCATTTTGATATAATAACCTATTTATCAACGATATAAATATTTTCTAGGTAATTTTCATTGTAAAGACCCGTAAAATTCAAGGGAAATTTTTTCTTAATTTTCTTTAGAATTTTACAAGAGCGCGGTTTCAGACGGCACCTGATTCCGAGGCCCGGAGTGCCCGGAATTAATTTCCGAAGTTTGGCTCGGGTACGTTCAGTGAACGAACGAGCGGGAATTCCTAACTTTTGATCCGGTGCTCGGAATTGAAATCCGAGGGCACCGATGAACTCGCAATGCCGATATTCGCTTAATGAGACCTTTTCGGAAGTTGCGTTTGTTGCGGGTTGAAACTTAGTTTTTGGGTTTTTATTAAATAAAATTTGTGAGGAACAAATTTTATTTTTATCTAGTTAAGTCCTACCAAAGGGAGTTGGGAGTGGGACCCACATCCACTTAACCTCCCTTGGGAGGATTAAGTGAGGTGGGGTCCACACGAACCCCAACTCCTCAAATTCTCTCAAAACCTCCCCTTTAACTCATTTCTTTAAATGTTGTCAACCTGAGTTACTTAATAAATTAAGGGAGTTAAACCCTTTTTGAATTTCAAACCTTTGAAATTCTTTTGTGTTATGTGTTAATAAAATAAGAGGTAGTCTTATTTTATTTTGGGTTCTTTGTTTGTCATTTTGAGAGCTTCCTCTTCATCTTCAAGCTCTGACGAAGAACGAAGAACGTCGTTCTTCAACGAAGAACTTCTCCGCCGAAGAACACGATCCATCCGCGACGCCGTATCCGCGACGCGACGTACTTCTTCTGCGTCTTCTCTTCCGCGACGGTTTTCCGCGACAAACGCCATCGACAACGACTCTTCCACCGACGTCAAAGTAATCGACACCGATATTCCACGACTCCGTCAACGTGCGACTATCGAGGTAGGGGTTCTTGAGTTCGTTGTTTCCTTTTTATTTGACTTTCCTCAAGACTTGACGTAGAACGCTCAAGTTTCCGACGAAGAACGCCGCTCCGCTCTTCTTCGTCTTCGGTGTCAACGAGAGAGAACACCGCACCTTCCTCGGACAACCTTCGTCGGCGTACAAGGATTCTCCAACGACATGCCTCTTCGGACGCGCCTCTTCGTCGTTGAATTTGACGAACGACGACCACGTCGCCCGACCTCCGCGACGTCGTCTTCCGCGGAACGTAGAACGATCTTCGAACCTTATACCCGAGGTAGGGGATGTTGATTTAATATTTATTTATCTCGTTCTTGCTCGTGGTTCGTATGACTAACGTGAGGATGTTGTTTATTTAAAGTTGCGTTATTAATTTAACGTGAGGGGGCCGGACCATACGAACACGGCCGAACCCCCTCCAACGTTCCTGTTTATTCTTGCGGGTGGAAGCAAGTGGCGTGGTGCCGTCGCACCACGCGGTTGATCGTGCAATTATTTTACGCGGCGCCGTCGCGCTACGCCAAGGAAAATCTTCAAGAACGCGACGCCGTCGCGCCGTGTTGAAAGGATTCATGGTACTGCGAAAGGGGCGCGGTGCCGTCGCACCGCGCCGGACGACGAACGCCGCTGCCGGTTCCGGGCCGCGGCGAGACGAGGAGACCGCGGCCGGTTCCGGGCCGCGGTGGAAGAAAAGACTGGCGGCCGGGCCGCCGGCGTCGGAAGCCGAAGGGGGACCGGAATTTCCGGTCCCGTTAGAGAAACCGGCCGGCCAGCTGGCCGGCCGGATACCTTTAAAACCGGGGAATTTAATTCCCCGGCCACCTCAATAAAACCCCCCTCTTTAAGAGGGGGGGGGGGGGGGCGTTTCTTTGAAGGAGGGGGCAGCCGGCCCCCTCGGTTCCGCACCAGCAGGCCCCCCACGTGGGGGGGCTTCTTAAAAAAAATGGGGCGCGGCCCATGTGTCGCGCCGCCCCTCAAAAGAAGCGTGGGGCTTAGCCCCGCGTGCGTGCGGCCTCCCAGCTGGCAACAGCCGCCGCCACCGCGGCCCGCCAGGCGCCCGCCGCCGCGGCCCGCCGCCGCCGCCCGCCGCGCCGCCCCAGGGGGGGGGGGGGGGGTCGGGCCGGGTCGTCCAGGACCCGAACCCCCCCGTTTCGAACCAGATTTGGTTTTTGGCCCATAACTTGAGCCTCGGACCTCCGATCGACGAACCGTCAGCGGCAACGCGATCCTTGGATCGAGACGGTCGTTTCGGTTTATCGCACTCAAGTTTTCGGGTTACTTTGAGTTCGGCCGGGTTGGTTCGTTCACGAAACCAACCGGGCCTTCGGAGCGGAAACACTCATATCTTGAGCTACGAACGTCCGATTGATGCGCCGTCAGTCGCGTTGCGTTCCTCCTAATGAGACGGATCTTTTGGGATACTCCACCCGAGGTTTGGACGCAGGTGGAGTACGGTCGGGTTGGTTTTGCCTTAAAAACCAACCGGGCCCCGGAGACGAAAAAGCCAATAACTCACAGACCGGGCGTCCGATTGACGCGCCGTCTGTTTCGTTGACTTCCTCTTGATGAGACGGAACATTTGACATACTCCGCCAGAGTTTTGGATACAGTCGGAGTATGGCCGGGTTGGATTGTACCCGAAATCCAACCGGGCCCCTGGAACGGAAAAGCTGATATCTTTCAGACAGGACGTCCGTTTGACGAACCGTCAGCGGCGTTGGTGTTTACGTTTAGTAACGGTCCCTATGAGTATACCCTATGGGAGTTCGGGGTACAGTTGAGATACGGCCGGGATTGGTTCGCACTCGAAACCAACCGGGCCCCTGGGACGAAAAGGCTAATAACTCACAGACCGGGCGTCCGATCGACGCGCCGTCTGTTGCGTTGAGACCCCTGTGACGAGACGGACCTTTGAGACACTTCTTCGTGGGACTTTGAGATACTTGGAGTATCGACCTGTAGCTCGTGGAGCGGACCCTCCCAGTGACGAGCATGCGATGTACGGAGACCGTGTAGCTGGCTGAGACCTGACGACTATTTGACCGACTCGACTTGGAGTGAGTCGACTAGCCCAGTGGACGGAGCACTACTTTCTGAGGTACAGACCCATGGCGGACGGAGCACTACCTGTGTGACAGTGCAGACCCACGGTGCTCGTCCGGAGAGTACCTCAGCAGGCTACTAGGGGGTGTGCACTACGGAGTTTGGGTGACATACCTCGGCGGGAAGCACTATTGTGTTTGGGTGGCTGGCCCGCAGTACTCGACAGGAGGAGTACTTCAGCAGTCTTAGGTTAGTGAGCAGTACCTCGGAGTCGTGACAGGACCACTGCACACTCCAGAGACGGAGCTCTTCAGCAGTTACGGTTTCGATAATGAAAATCCTGGTTTGAGCTGAGACTTTTGACCTTCGTGTTTCCTCATGATTGAGATGGGTTACTTGATAACTTAGGTATATGTATGGGCATATACCTGGGTTGTGGTTATCCGTTGATCTCATGATCCTTGTGTTTCCTCATGACTGAGATGGGTTACTTGATAACTTAGGTATATGTATGGGCATATACCTAAGTAGAGTTTTTCTGTTGTGATCTTCTTGTGGTTATCCTTGTTGGTTTTAGTGAGACCTTGAGGGTCTCGGGGTCCCTACTGAGTATCGTTATACTCACCCCTGCACGGGCTATGCCCGCACCTCATTGTGTTGGTTGCAGACGACGGCCAGTACTGGCAGAGGCCGAGTGTTCGAGGACTGGACGGTACCTGGAGGTGGACTATACGACGAGGCGGTACCCAGAGGCAGACCACTGGACGGGACATACTTGGAACAGACGGCGGGACCCGAGGAGCAGAGGAGCTATCTGTACCCACCCTTCAGGTGGGATTTCCAGTGGACAGCTCGGCGTAGCTGCTTTACTTTTCAGTTGCTGTTTTTCCTTTCGAGTTGTACTTTACAGTTGGGATTGTATTTCCGGCCCCTTTTTACTTTCCGCACTTTTAGTTGTACTCTGTTGTGCTTAGTGTTACTTTCCTCTTGCTTACTCTGTGGTGTTTGTTTACTTTACAAAGGCAATGCCTTCCCTTTTTACCGGGATTTACGCCTTGGTGCTAGTCGCCAGCCCCTGGCCTATGGAAGGCGGGCTTGGGGTAGTCACGGCACGGACCCCGAGGGCAGGTCGTGACATTCATGAACTAAAACCATCTCCACTTTTGTCAAATGTGATACAAAATCATCTTTCATTTCTTCGATGGACTACAACCTCGCAAACCAAAGTCATTAATTTTTCCAATATCACCTCTCACAGTTGTAAATAATAATTATTTAATTATTTATATATTATATTTATAATACTATTATGATTATTTAACTATTATATCACACACAACTTCATGATTTACATTTTTTGGGAAAATGTCAATGTCGATCGTGTGTACGATGGATTACCACCTCACGACACGATGTGATTTGTTAATGTTTTACATGGTAGGTAATAATAATGTATTTAATGAAATAAAGTATATATATGTCATAAAAAATATTCAATAATGATAATATATCATTTACCTTTATTTCATTAAATTCAATCGAAAAATCTAAACAATGTTCATGCATACATACAACCTATTGTCTTTTAGAAAAGTGAAATTCAATTTTTCCTCTAAATATTAGGGTTTCTTAAAAAAAAATATATTATATATATTATATTTGTATATTCGTTAAAATTCTTGATATGATGAAACCATGATTTAATTAATAATAATAAAAATAAAAAAACATACAAGAAAAACAAACCAGTTACTGCCTAAAATGTAACTTTATCAATGAATTCTTAATAAATGTGTTATAAAAGGTCATAATAATACCATATATGGTATGATATATGTATATATTTGTAATATATTTATAATATCCTTATATTTACTATATATTTGTTTTGAATGTGTATGGTAGAAGTCAATACTTAAGGTAAGGGATTTCCTACTCAGTTTTTTTACTTTTGTGAGACTCATTCCATATTCACCACCAATTTCATTAATGTGGTGTATATTCTTATCATTACTATATTTAATGATGATTCAACTTAAAATTATCGTAGTTTTCATATTCATTTTTGGACCTATCTTTTAGGGGGCTTAAGATTCAATAGGTAACAAATCAATAAGGCATTTTTGAATCACTTTTCACTTATTGAGACATAAGATATGTTGTGAAATTATCCTCTTATATGAGGAATATATATTTCACCTTTGACATTTTATGTCATTAATATAGATCATGTAATGATATTTTATATATATTTTTTAATTTAATCCTTTCCGTGGATTTATGATTCAATGTTACTAATGTGGTTAGAGTTTTATGTTACTTTTTCATTGTTTTTTCAAGATTATTTATTATTATGATTCCAATAATGAAATCGTATGCTCTAACTATCACAAAAATAAAGAATTTTCTTATAATATATTTAGTTTATCGGAATAAATGTTTTCACTTCTTTTTTCCCTCTTTAAGCACTCAATAGTTCAAAAGAATGTTTTTTTTTGGAAAAATCATCTTTTCAGTCGAAAAACTGTTTTCATAAAAAGCCATGGATTCTAAAAATATTATCACAATTTTTTATGTTTTAAAATTATTTATGAACCAAAAAAATATATTTTAATCAAGAATATTTTTATAATATTCCTTTGTAATATTTGAAGTGTATTCTCAGAGATACGCATTATCAACATGTTTTTTGTTTTAAAAACTGCATTTTCAAAATGAAAAAGATATATTCTTGAAGAAATGTTTTAAATTATCTTCATGGATTACATTATAATATTCCAATGTTTATTCTCTAATAAACATATTTAAATAATGTTTTATGTTTTAAACAATTAATTTCGAAGAATATTTATCTACCTTAAGAATCATTCCAAGTGATTTATATTTAAAAATCATTTTCCATCGAAACAATGACCATTAATATTACATATGATTTACTAGGGATATCAACAAAGGATACCATTCTTATTATTTATATGAATGGTTTATTATGACAAGATTTTTATGAAACCCATTTCCCATCCTTGGGTTATAACATGATAAAATTCTTATGAAACCCATTTCATTTCCAAGGATTTGATATGATTAATGATTTATGTTGTCGTGTCACACATATATATTATTATTATTATGTTACAGGAGGGACCTATATTTCTATCAAATTAATTGGGTAAAGATTTATATCCTATGAGAAATATCATATTGGAATAAAGAGAGATCCTTATTCAGTGGGGGACATTGTCTACTATGTTGTTCTTGGTTGTGAACCTTGAATTCTATTATTTAATGTGTGGACATAGATTTCACATCCACAATGTTATTTGTGACCCTAATAAAATGTTCAAAATTTTATGCATGGACCAGTATTTAATGAACATAATTTTATGCATGGATCTATCTTTCATTTCCATAATGTAATGTGTGGACCTAGTTTTATGTCCATAAGTTTATGTGAGGGCCTGATTTCATGTCCATAATATAATATGTGAACTTGTTTCTATTTATACATGTTTAGTATCCAATAATATGATCTTAATTCCACAACTATATTGTTTACTACAATATTATAATCTCATAGATCCTGTTTTTTGATTCCTTTATGATTGATTTCATATGAATAGCCTGTTTTATGTGATGTCTCTAGATCATGACCTTTTTTAGGGTATGGTTTTAAAATTTTAAGCATATGTTATTGTATCCATATACTGATGTCGTACTTATTTGATCATTCAAATCTCACAGTCTCACCCCTACTCATCATATGATCTCACCCTTTCATATGTTTTCTTTCCCTAGGTTATGAAGAATGGTTTTAAGTAGGGTATGTTTTTGAAAAGTAAGAAAAGGGAAGATCATTGTGGGAGATGATGGAGAAATTTCACCATGTTAGAAAAATTTTTATGTAGCCTCTAAATATAGTAAACCATTATGGTCTTCATTTTTTATAAAATTTATTGAATATCCATATAAAAATATATAATATCAATTCATGATAATCCTGTTTCATTGTAATTGGTATCAAAGGATATTATTAATTAAAATTTATAAATAAGGATGAGAAAACATTAGTGGAATCCCAAGGTATATTTCTTGGGCTATGCCTAGGGATGTCTCTAAGGATATTTCTAAGGATGATTCAATGTATAGGAATATATCCTCATATTTTGTTAAAGAATTTTTCAATTTTATTCCATGAAATTATATCATTATATAGATACTGAAAGTGGATGTTCCTCTAGAATATAGGTACCAATCATTTTTAACTCTGATAACCGGTGCATATAATAAGACATGGTCATCACCTAGTGTCTAACAATAGGCCTTTCTGTACACTTTATTTGACACTCATGGGGGATATGCTTTACATATTCACAAAATCTATATGATCCATCATGGAGGATTTAAATATATCATTAATATGAATGACCTAAGATAAACCTAAAGTGGAAAACACTAAAAATAAGGTTTCATTATTTAGTCACCATATAAGTGATTCATAATGATTATGTGT
The DNA here is from genome assembly GCA_963277665.1 of Viscum album. NCBI lineage: Eukaryota > Viridiplantae > Streptophyta > Magnoliopsida > Santalales > Viscaceae > Viscum > Viscum album. The sequence goes on along the minus strand of OY728167.1, from coordinate 294,982,547 downwards.
TTCCATGATATGATTTTAATTTTTTATCCTATTCTTTTCGGTGTTATTCAATTTCTGGATCCCAAAATAACCATGTTAATGCAGAATCCAATGGAAACTACAATGATTTCCCTCCTAAAAATTTCAATGTTATATGAGTTGAAATGAAAAACCTTGTTGTTATTCTCACATAACTTTCTAAATCTACGACTCCTGATGGGTGTACAAATGATAAATGGATAGAAGAATGTTATATTGAGACCTTCATGAGGAAACACCAACCTTCTTTAAATGGAACCAAAAATCCTAAATGTTCTTAGCAATGGATTTGCACCACTGAAAAAATAATTTCCATTTAATAGTGTTACGACTATGAAAAACTTCTTTTGGATACCTACCATTTGGAATGATATGTAGATTAATGGAGGAATGTTACTAAGAATATGAGGAAATGTGAATAAATTGACTCTATGAAGTGGGATGAGTTTAAAATAAAAATTTTAAATAATTAAATTCCCTATATTCTGTATAAAAAAGTGGAGAAATAATTATTCAAGAATAAAAAGAAAGATAAAGAATCTGTTAGTACATTTGAAGAAATTTTTAAGAGACTTGAGAGGCATTCATCAGGTAATATAATTATCTTGGATGTATGGTTAACTGATTATTTAGTATATTGAAACCAAATCTCTAAATTGATTTATTCATAAGGGACTTTTAATACTAAGAATAAATCATTAAATGTTCACCACAAGTGAAAATGGAATCTAGAAAACCTATTGGTTTTGGTTATAAGAAAGGGAAAATGGGGTTCTGTGGAAAATACAATGATATGTCACATCGTGTAAAGAAAATGTTTCTAAGTCACACTTGAAAAAATATGGGAAGAAGTACATAGGTGTGTTCTTGAAAAGAATATGGACTGGTTTCAAATGTGGTAAGCCTATCCATCAAGAAAAATAATGTATAAGTGACAAGATGATGCTAGTAAATGAAATGAATGGAGAAAGAGTTCAAAAGAATGCACCCCCATATCAGTGTTTCAAGTGCATGGAGTTTCGGAATTGTATTAATAAATTTCCAAATCCAAAGGATAATGTGGATGATAATCCACTAAAACCTCTAAAGACATAGGTAAAATGTAAAGCATATATAAACACAATGGATGAAGAGAATCATGAAAATTATTGAACTCTTATCCTTCCCTCTTTAGTTGGTAATTTCATCTCCCCTTTTGTATGAATGTGCCCTGTGAAAATCTAATTGTTCATCCTTGTATGAAATTTCATTTGATTATCTCCCTCTACATAGATCCTGAAATATTGAAATCTCATTTTATATTATATCGGGACAAGTATGAACCCAATCATCCAATGAAAATGTTTTTTTATAAAATAAGATAATATATAAGGAATAAAGGGTGAATTAACATTTGGATGTGTAGATTTATCCATGTATGTTTAACTTAAATGTTATGAATAGTATAACTCTTCATATGTTACATACATTTATATTACCTAAATGTTGAATAATATTCAATAAAAAATATAACAAATCCACCCAAAGGACTGTAGAGGTATAGTGTCTTTAGAAAATGAGAAATATAAACAAATACTTCATAATATATCTTCATTGTCTCCAAATTATTTCATCATAACTAGACCCCTTTTTAAAAATCTTACTTAATACCCTTCTTCATGAATTGGGGAAAGGAAACATATGAAAGGGTTAGCTCAGATGCTCAGCAATGGTAAACATGGGAAATATCAATCATGTCATAAACATAACATAGAAGAACATAATATTTGAAACCCATATCCTTATTATGAAAGATCATGATATCATGCCATGAGATAAGTCATAAATGTTCATAAGATTCAATGAACATAATTCTAAAATAACTAAATAAGACACAAAGTTTTTTGGAATACACATAAGCGTATAAAATCATTTCATATTAGTCATGGCTCACTTCCAAGACCATCATATCGGACAATGTCCATTACTGAACCGATTTCACTCCTCATTCTAATCATGTATTACTGAACCAAGATCATTTCCCATTCTAGACATGTCTATCACATGAGATACAAATCTTTACCCAATGAATTGTAGGGATATATAGGCACCACCCATCTCATAATGAAATCATTCTTACGTTTTCCACAAAAACATAAATCATTAATCATAGCATAACCCATGGAATAAAATGGGCTTCATAATCAAAATTCTGTCATATTCTATAAAATACTAAAAAATTTCATAAATATAATTCCATAATAAACATAGTAAAAAAATAGTAATAATAGTTATAGAAACATAACCCTATTTAATAATTTCATATTTGATGGAAAATAATTTTGATAAAACACATGATATTAATTCTTTATGAAAATATCATTTCTTTTTCAAAACGTTTTCTTTTCTAAAGATGTCTTGCAGTTTTAAACAAAAATAATTTATTTGAAATAAACATGCAATATTGTGGAGGAAGATTCATGGAAATAAGGAATCATTAATACATTAAAATCTATTCATGCGTTATACGTAAATAAAATATTCTTCTCGTAATTCTATCAGAAATGTCATAAAGTACATTGTATAAAATAACGACAAAAGATTCATTTCATTCCATTTAGTAAAAATTCACCAATGGGTAAAATTTTATTTCAAAAATTTTAGAATAATAGAAACTGTATTACTTATTTAGGAAACATGGATGTGGGTGATAAACATACCCCTGTATATATGTACTTTTAAAAAATCTATAATAATATTGATATTGAAAAATTATACCTTACCGTAGATCTGATATCCTTTGTTAGTATACAAACCTACATTATAATGATTTAAATAATTCTATTGACTTATTACATAATCATAGAAATTTTTATGATATTAGATATGATCATATTATCATCTGTTAGTAACATTTCATTGTTACTCGTCATTCAGATATTAACTGCTTAATGTTCTTATGCATGTTATGCTGAATAAGTTTTGGTTATCATTCTTAGGTCATAGTTATATCATTATAAAATGATATTAACATAATATATATTGTATTTATTCCTTCTTAACATTTATATAATCATTATTTAATGTTTATCATGTAGAATGAATCACATCGCATCGTGGAAATAGTAGGTCGTACATACGCAGGAGTGATGATATCATTACCATAATTGTTGAATGGTATCGAATTGAATGGGGTAAAATATTTGAGAAATAATATCATGTTATAATAATAATATATAGTTATTATTTCCATAATTATACCAAACCAATTAAGGTTTTTGTGAAAAAAAATTACACCACGGCATGGAAACGATAAGTCGTACATACGCGCGCACGGTGATTTAGATTTTTGTAGGATGTATCGAAGGTGTAATATGGTTGTTTCATAATTTATAATGATATCAAAGTATATAAGTGATAATATATTTATTACTTTATAATTAAACAACTCATGAATAGGAAGTAGAAGAATAAATAGGTTTGATTAAATCGGTAGAGGAGATTACCTTTTCTTCAACGTGCTTTCCCTAAATCTCTCTTTAGAGCACTAGAGTTGGTCTTGGAAAAATACAAGAACCTATAGAATGTAACTAGGGAATTTATAAAGTACAATTATATGGTATGGATGAGATTTATGTATTAATGTGATATGAAGATGTGATGGAGGAAGTTTCCATTTATAATTGAGGTTAGGGGAACTTTTGGTATCTCCTGAAATATTAATTTATAATAAAATGAAACCCTACACAAAAACCACCAAAATGTCACAATTTTGATGATGATTTGAGATAGGGTAGTAATATAATCATCATATAATTTTTTTAATTGTTTATGTCAATTTTAACATTATCATTTTAATTAACACTTTTTTATTCTATTTAATGTTAACAAATATTTCAATATTAAAAGGGTTCAGTATTTACTTTTTTTATTTGAATTAGACCATAAAGAATTACTGAAGTAAATTTTTGATGATATAATAATTATTATATATTTTTTAATATGTTTTATGAATTTTTAATGAATTTAATAACACATTATTGTTAATAAATAATCAATAGTGTAAATTTTGACATTATTCAAATCATTGATTTTAAAAAATATTAATACAACAATATAAGTTCAAAAAAACTATTTTACTACATTTATATGATTTTGAGGTGATATAAAAAATTCATTGGAGATATTAATTATCCCATATTTTTTTATTTTTAATATTTATAATATTTTAAATAATATTTATTTGATATCTACATTAATAAAATAATTACTAGATTAATTTTGTGTAATTATTAAATATACTAATTTTTTAAAAAAATTAAAATAAAATATAATGAGGAAGATAAATAAACATTATTTTAGAATATTTTTTTTAGTTGAATTTATCATCAGTAAAATTCAAAATTTAAAATGTTATACTTATTAAATTTTGAATGTGAAAACTTTAATGCCACTTAAAATAAAATAATATAAGTTTCACAATCTCATTTATAAGGATCCAAATTGTCACTAAATTGACACTTGGATAGTTATGGTCAATATATACTTGACCAATAAGATTTGGTCAAGTGTTTGAGTCCTTTGATGGTTATTTATATTTTCATAAAAATGGTTTTATTGATTTATCCTCAATTAATTAATTTTTACATCATCATAGTATAATTCTTTAAGGTAACTATTTATTTTCTAAAAATTATAAATAAATTACCATGATAAATATAAAAATTTATATTTAAAATTATTATTTATAATATAATTGATCTTCTATATAACCTTATATAATAATGATTTAGATATTAAAATTTGAGTGAGACATATTTAACTTTTCTTTAAATAAAATAAATTAAATCTCCCAATCTCATCCAATTGATTTACAAAGAACACCATTTTGGCCAAAGGATGATTTAGGTCAAAAAAATCATAAAATAATATTAAGACAAGTGTTAGGGTAATTTTATAATAGTATTCTTACCTTAATTACCCATTTGACCCATTTTCCATATTAATATAAATTTCTGATGTTACTATTCATAATTCTAAATAATTAAACAATTTTATTTACATAATCTGGAACTACTTATTCAGAATATGGAATCCATTTTTTAAAATTAAAAAAAATTAAGTCGTAGTCATTAATTAAAATTATTCATGTTGTCAGAAAGAGAGAATGAGTTTTAAAAGTTAAAACATAGCCAAAGATTGAAATATTTTTACATCTGAATTAAATGTAAAATTAATTCCAATGAAATAAATTATATTGAATGATAAAAATATTTTTTTTATACTTTAAACCCATTCAATATTATAATTTATCGATATAATTTATTTCAATGAAATTTTTTTTTTCAATTAATATTTAGTGTATTTTTACTATTAATCAAAACAAGAAAGTTGTGAGAAAAATACTAAAATTTCATCCAAAGTAAATTTTAATATCCCACTTCAAAATAACATATTTCTATTTTCATATAAAAATGATTAATGTCTCAAAATCTTAATTTAAAATGAGATCTATATTAAAAGTCGTAAAATTACCCTTTTGAAAAATATTGGTTTTTGTACATCAAATAGTAAATATTTATACCCTTTGAAAAAATAAATCAGTTGAATTAATATCAAAAAATGAAGTTTATAAATTATATATTTTATTAATTTAATTTACTAATTTTAATTCACATAAAAAATATAAAAATATATAATGGATTTGTATTATTTATAAATTTACATAAGATAGTTGTATTAATTCTTGCTAACCTAACAACTAGGTTATAATGGTCTTTTTATATTAAGTATGTCTTCAGGTTTGTTTAAACTCATGATTATGTGCATTGAAATCTATTTATGAATTATATTAATTTAAAGAAAATATTTCATTAAAACATTCAGGTATTACATTCAGCCACCCATAAACTGAATTTCGTCCTCAAAATTAATCACTTAGATACAAAGAGATGAAGATACACATCCCTCATAATATCCCAATGTTCCCAAATAGCTTCCAAAAATTGGTGATTTAACATCAAAAAATTAACTGAGAGAGTGGTCTTGTTCCGAAAAACATTTCACTACGATCCCAAATTTTGATATGTTGTTATTCATAAGAAAGATATTTCTCCAGCGTTATGACTTCTGAGTTTAGTACATGTGTAGGATCTGGTTTTTACTTTCTTAGGAGAGATACATGGAAGACATTATAAAATTGTGAGAGATTCAATGGAATCACCAATCGGTAAGCTACCATCCCAACACAATCCATAATTTCAAAATGACTGATATACCTAAGGTTCAACTTTTCCTTCTTTCCAAATCTCAGTAATCTCTTAAGGGAGATATTCAAAGAAAAACATTGTCACCCATATCATAATAAAGGTCATTTCTTCTGTTTTCAGCATTACTTTTTTGTCAACTCTGAGCTACTCTTTTCATTCCATCCCACCATAAATATTCATTCAGGTCCCTATACATCATTGTGATTCCAGCTTGAATAGATAATGAAGTACTAAAACACTCATCCAATATATCCTTCATTGATTTTGGAATTGGTGGAAGATAAAACTGATTCCTAAACCTTTTTATTCTATCATAATCAATGTTGAATTCAAGAATATTTTTCACCTTCTTTTCTAGGTCTACATCTTCCTACTACACCTCCTTAGTCGTCGCATGTATAGATGGTTGAACATTCATTTATGGAAGATACGATTTCTCCCCTTCCATTAAAATTTCAAGATCAATCCATGGAAAATACATAAATAGTTTTTCTTTTGTGATCCACATCATAGGTAGGATAGTATGGTCCTTTCTACTCAAAGCATCATCCTCCTTGTTTCTCTTTACCAGGGTGGTAATGTATTGAGAAGTCATAATTTTTAATCAACTCCAACCATATTCTTTGATGCATATTCACCTCCTATTGTGTGAAAATATGCCTTAAAAATTTATTATCAGTATAAATATCACACCATTAACCATAAATATAAATCCTCAAATTCGTTAATGCAAATATTACTACAACTAACTCCAAATCCTGAGATGGGTAATTTTTCTCATGGATTTTCAATGGTCGTGACGCATAAGTTATCACAATATCATTTTGAATGGGGACACAACCAATTCCATTTTTGGATGCAGCAATGTAAATCAAAAACCATTCTATACATGTCTAGATAATGAGATTTAAATCATTACCCAATGCATTAGATGGAGATAAAGGTCCTACCCATCTCATAATTAAATCGATCTTACGTGTTCCATAAAAACATAAATAATTCATCATAGCATAAACCCGGGAATAAAATGGGTTTCCTAAAAATTATTTAATCATAGTCTATATAAAAAATGTATTTCATATATAACATTGCCTAATAAAAAAAATACATTAGTAATAATAGGGGTATAAACACAACCCTATTATATAATGTCATCTTATATGTAAATAATTTTGATTAAAGACTTGATAAAAATTCTAGAGAAAAATATCATTTCTTCTTCCAAAATGTTTTCTTGTCTCAAAATGTCATGTAATTTTGAAATAAATGAATTTATTTTAAAATAAACATGAAATCATGTAGAGTAAGCTTCATGGAAATATGGTGTTACGAAGATGTAAAAATCCATTCATGCTGTAAAAGTTTAAATAACATTCTTCTCGTTCTATTTTTTGAAAAGTAAAAAAGTACATCGTATCAAATAAAGACAAAAGATTTATTTTATACTATTTAGTAAAAATTCCACAATGGGGAAAATTAACTTTAAAAAATTATAGAAGAAGATAAATAGTGTTACATATTTAGGAAACAAAGATGTAGATGATAAATATGCCAGAGTAAATACATACATATAAACAATCTCGTATAATAATGAGATTTCAAAATTATCCATTACCTTAGATCAAATATCCTTTATATGTATTTCATCCTATTTCGTACTGATTTAAATAATTTTATTTACTTATTCCATAATCATAGTCATTTTTATGATATCATATATGATCATATTATCATCTATTAGTAACATTTCGTTGTTACTCGTTATTCAGATATTAACTACTTTATGTTCTTATGCATGTTTTGTCGAATAAGTTCTGATTTTCCATCTTAGGTTATAGTTATATCATTAAAAATGATATTAACCAAATATATACCATTTATATTCGTTCTTTACATTTATATAATCATAATTTACAGATGTTCATGTAAAATGAATCGCATCGCATCATGGAGACGGTTGGTCGCACGTACCCACGAGCGATGATTTCATTCCAAATTTTTTTGAATGATATTGAAATAGATGGAATATATTATTTCTGAATTAATATCATTTTATAATAATAATATATAGTTAATATTTACATCATTATACCCATCCATGTAATGTGGTGGTGAAAAACAGATTACCCCATTGTGTGGAGAGGGTAAGTCATACGTACACACGTGTGGTGATTTCATTTTTCATAGGATGGATATAATGTGAAATATGATTGTTTCATAGTTATAATAAAATTTAATTATATATATGTTATTTCAGTATTTACATTATAATTTAACATCTTTTGAAGAGGAAGTAGAAGAGGAAATATGTTTGTAATAATTGGTAGGTGAGATTACCTCTCCTTCAACGTATTTCCTCTAAATATCCCATTAGAGAGCTATAGTTGGTATTGGAATACTACCAAAAACATTAAAATGTAACTAGAGAATGTGTTAAGGGAAAAGGATAGAGTATTACCTATATTTAAGGCTCAAAGTGAACTGAAGGGGTGTGAGAGAATGTGCCCTTTTATAATTGAGGCGAGGGGCACTTTTGGGATCTCCAAAAATATTAATTATTAATAAAATCAAACCCTAACCAAAAAACTCAAAAATTTCCCAATTTCAAAGATGAGATGAGATAGGTTTTAAAACTCATAAGCCAAAAAAATTTAGCCAAGTTTTTATGTAAATTTAATCATTAACATTTTAATTATAACTTTGATATTCAATTTAATTTTAATTAAGAAAAAAAATATTTCAATATTAAAATGGTGAAATATTTACTTATTTGATTTAAATTAGAAAACAAATAAATAAGTTAAAATATTTTATATAATATAATAATAATTATATATTTTTAAAAAATCTTTACGATTTATTATATAAATTTATAAAATATTATTTTGATAAAGATTCAATAGTGTCAATTTTTGGCACTATTCATATAATTTATTTTTAAAAATATATATATAACAAGATAATGTAGAAAAAATTATTTTATTAAATTTATAACATGCCAAGGTAGTATATAAAATTAATTGGAAAAATAAATAGCACATATTTTATTTATTTTTAATATTTTTAAAAAAATTTATTTGATATATTTATTAATAAAACTATTACTACATCAATTGTTTTTAATTTTTTAATGTACTTATTTTTGGAATAATTATTAAAAACAAAATAATATGGCGAAGATAAATCTACTATATTTTAGAATAATATTTTTAGTCAAATTTATTTTCTGTAAATTATAACATTTAAAATGTTATAATTATTAAATTATGAATGTGAGAACTTTAACATCACTTTAGATAAACTAATATAAGTGTCACAATGTCTTCTATAAGGATGAAAATTGTCACCAAATCGACCCTTGTATGGTTATGGTTGAGATATAATCAACTAATAATACTTTGTCTATTATTTGGGTTCTTTTATGGTCATTAATATTTTAATAAATTTTTTTTTATTGATTTCTCATCAATTAAAAAATAATTACATCATCAATGTATAAGACTTTAAGATAAATATTTATTTTCTCAAAATTATAAAAAATTCAATGATAAATAAATATATTTTAGATTTCAAATGAGTATTTATAATATAATTTATCTTCTCTATAAAATTATATGAAAAATGTTTTAGTTATTATAATTTGAGTGAGACGAAATTACCTTTTCTTTAAATGAAATAAATTAAAAGTCCTAATCTCGTAAAAGTGGCTTCCAGAGGACACCATTTCCACTCAAGGATGATTTTCGTAAAAAAATATAATCCAATAATATTTTGACAAGTGCTAGGGTAATTTTATAAAAGTATAATTACCCTTAATTACATGTTTTACCCTTATACCGTATTAATATAAATTACAAGTGTTACTATTCATAATTCTCAAAAATAAAACAAATCTAATTTCATATTTTGGACCTACTGAATCCAAATATGGGATCCATTTTTCAAAATTAAATACCGATAAGTTTCCGTAATTAATTATTATTAATACTATTTTCAGAAAGAGAGAGTATTTTTAAAAGATAGAACAAAACAAAAGATTAAAAAAATTTTAAATCTTAATTCAATGTCAAATAAATATTGTTGACATACAATATATTTAATGATTAAAATATATTATATTTATTCATTAAAACCATTAAATATTATAATTTAACCATATAAATTATTTAAATGAAAAAATTATTTTTCAATTAAAATTTAGTGAATTTTTTTCATAAACAATTGAAAGTTATCAGAAAAATATTAAAATTAAATCACAAATAAATTTTTATCTATTTGTTAAAAAAAATTATGTTATCCTATATAAATTTTTAATGAGTCAAAATATTAATTTAAAAGGGTGCTTCATTAAAAGGTGAGAAATTAACATTTTGAAAAATATATGTTTTTGTACATCAAATAGGGTTTATTCATACCCTATGACAAAAATTTCCATTATATGAGTACTAATAAATTAATTATTTAACATATATATTTCATTAATTTCATTTAATAAACAAATTTAGATTAAAAAAATATACGTATATATAATTTATTTTCATACATTTTCATTAGTTAGTTATATTTTTTCTTGCTAAACTAATGGCTATGTTATATTGGTCATTTTTTATTAAGGGAATATCTTGATTCTTTTAAACTCACGATTGAATGAATTACATGTTATTGGTGAATTAAAATTATTTGAATAAAATATTTCATAAAAACTTCATGGTGTTACAGATACCATTATGGTTTTTTGAGTTTAAGTTTGGTCATAAGTTCAAAGTCATTAACACCCTTTTTGAGGATTTATATGATGTGAGTTCATTAAGATTATTATTATTTTAAGAAAGATTTTTTACAATAAAACCCATTGGTTTCTTATATGTTTTAGTGAAACTTTAATTTAATGAGGAATTCCTTTTCATTGGAATATGATTATAGTTATTTGTAACCTTTAGGATTTATCTTGTCTTTTAATTTTATGTAATTATATATTTTATCTTATCACCTTAAGAAGTTAAAACGATTTGTTAGTACTATAGTATATTTCTATATGGATCCCCTGGCTATAATATATTGTAAGAAAGTGATAAGGCATTATGGGGTACCAAATTCAATTGTATGTTCCCATGATGTGAATTTTACATTAATATTTTGGAGATTTAATTAGAAATATCTAGATAACATATTGAGGTTTCGAACTTCATATCACCCATAGGTAGATGATCAGTCTACATAAACAATTCAAACACTGGAAAATTGTCCATGATATAGTCCTACAGATTTCAATGTTTTTTGGTTCAACAACTTCCTCAAGTTGATATTTATTTTAACAGTAGATTTCCATAAATAATTTATATGGATCACTATGAAGGCCTATATATGAAGTATTTTATAACTCCAATGTACTGGAAAGAAGTTGTAGATAGAAATCCATTGGATCCTGAGCAAGCTTACAAGATGGTAGAGAATGTTAAAATTCAGTCAAAAACATTTATTGGAATAAAAACAATTATATAAATGTTATTATAATAATCATATATGTGGCCGATAATTTTATGTTTGTAAAAATATCATTCTAGGAATTTATCTGTGAAAAAATAAGGGTAAACTAATCCCTAGGTATATCTATCCTTTTAAAATCCTTGATCGTATCGGGAAATTATCTCAATGGTTGGTTCTTCCACAAAACCTCTATTAGGATCAAAATAGGTTCCAAGTACCTCTCCTATGGAATTCCATACCTAATCCATCCCCTATGCTGGAATCATAGGTCTTACCACTAGAGCATGATATTTAGTATGAGGAATAACCGTTAGAGATTCTGGATCGAATAGAGAATTTTCTATAAAACAATACCACTCACCTATCAAGTGTTTTTTGGAGAAAAAAATAGCTTTAAGAAGGTAAATTGGAACTAGATAACGTAATGAGTCATATATATTCTCATTTTTTCATAACAAAGGGATAATTTTTGTAAGGAAATTTATTTTAAGGCATGTAGAATGTATCAACCTGATATTTTGTGAAATAATTTTTTCTCAAATAAAATTAATATTTTTGATATTCTGTGTTACACGCAACACCATGTTACTATTTTGTTCCATAAAACACAATTTAATTTTTTCATTAAATGTATAACCAAGTTAATAATTTGATACACACAATACCAGGTTAGCTTGTTTTACACATGATAGTGTGTTTTAATAAAATGAAGATATATTATATAGTTATTTAAACATGATCATTATTTCTAAGATGATAAAATTATAGTTATGAATATTAATAACTAATTATGAAATATTAATTATAATGGTTTTATATAAATAAAATATATTGAAAAAAATGTACTAAAGTCTGTTAAAATTTTTTATATGCTTTGAAAATACTATTTCATCAATATTTATTTTATTTCTATTGGAAATTAATACAATTATTTTTAATAATTTTATAAAATTAATTTGATAAAATGTACATAAATTTTTAAATTAGAGTGAAAAATTATCTTACGGTTAATTTTTGGTATTTTTTAGAAAACTTCCATTTTTAATGAATTGTGAAAAATAATGAATTTTAATTGGAAATAACTATATTATTATTTTATTTATAAAGATAAATTATATTTTAATTTGATTTCACTGAAACATTAGTTCAATAATAAGTCCATTAATCCAATTTATATCATATAAATAAATCTCATATTACATTTTGATATAAAAATAGTGCAATCCTTTGAACATTTTCTCTTTAAAAACAGGCTTTGATTTCACGTTTGTGGGATTAATATTAATTTAATATTGTAAAAAGTCTTAAATTTAATTTATAAAAATTGATTTATTATTTTTAATATATTTAATATATAATATCTAATAATTTCACCATAATTTTTGAAAAAAATTGGTAGTTAAAACATTAAAAAATAAATTACCACGGTTAAAATATGAATGGATTTAATGGAGGTTAAACTAATAAATGGTAACTAATGACCTAAAATATTTTCCAACACCCATGAACTGGAAATATTTCTAACTTTTCTCCTATTTTATTGAATTTTTCATTTTAGAGGCTTGTGGCTTGATAAACATGTGGATATGGATGAATCTTTTCAAAAAATTACGAGTTTGATACTCACCTCACTTAGAAAAGAACACCCCCTCTCCTCGCTTATTCATACCTGAAAACCATTTTGGATTACCCAAGAAAATAGAAAATAAATTTCCAAATTATATATTCTTTTTTTAAAAGACTTATTTTACACATAAATTCAAAAATGGAAGGGTTTTTGTGAAAACATAAAGGCGATGCCAGAAGAAGTGGCAACATTGATCATCGAGTATTCTTGTTTTACTTCATCATCTTTCACTATAAATTATTATTATACTATGATGATATAATAAAATTTTTATTTTCCATATATTGTTATATTTTTATGATAATGTAATGACCTATGACCATCTCCACATCTATTAAGTGTGTTTTGAAATCCTTATTCGTGTGTACGACGAACTACCGCCTCACGAACCAATGTCATTTATTTATAAATTACCACCTACAATAGTTTATCATAATTATTATTATGTTTCTTATATTTTAATCATATTAATACTCTTCTAGAATCATTATATCACACTATCATTCATGATTTCCCTTTTTTAGAATATGTTGACATTGATCATGTGTACTGGAGACTATCACATTGTGAAGCGATGTGATTTATTCATGATGTAAATGGAAGGTAATAATAATGGTTTTAATGAATATATGTGATATATATGAAATAAAAATGATTACTTAATGATAATATATCATTTACCTTTATTTTTTTTATTCAATAAGAAAATGGAAATAGCATTCATTAGTACGTACGAACTACTGTCTCCATGAATGGTGCATTTCATTTTATCTATCTCTATATATTATTGATTAAATTAGAAATTTTTCAACTGAATATATATTATATTTATATCATGGATAAAACTATGGATATGATTAAACCTGGATTTAATTAACATGAAAAAAATAATAAGGGAAAACATAGAAGAAAAACAATGCAGTTATTGCCTGAAATGTGACACTAACATGGAATTATTAATAAACGATGAATTAAAGTCCCTAAAAACCCATATATGTTTTTACCTATATTAATATGTTTCTATAATGTATTTATAAAAATATATTTATCATACATGGGTTTTTTACATGTGTGAATTAATTCGAGACTTAAGGTAAGGGATATCTGTCTCACATTTTTTTTTCACTAAGACACATTCCTTATACACCAAATATTTTGTTTATGTGGTATAGATACATTACGTGAATTTATTTTATGATGATTCAACATAAAATTTTCATTAATTACTTATCCAATTTTGGATCTCTATTTTATGGTTCTTATGGTTCAAATGCTAAGAAATCGATAAGGGATATTTGTCTAAATTTTCCATATTTAGGATATAAGTTATGTTTTGAAAAAATACACTTCTATGAGGTGTATATAATACCAATTTGACATTTTTTATCACTAATATACATATTTTTATGATATTTTGAGTTTCATTTAATTTTATTACTTCATAGGTCTTATAAATCAATGTTTCTAATGTGGTAATAGTTTTATATTACAAGATCATTGTTTTTTTCATTAATGTTAATGATTATGCATACAATGATGAATTATTATGATCTATCTATAAATAAACACATTATTTTTAAAATCCTATGGATACATCGTGATAATAAATGTTTTCCATTCCTTTTCCTCTCATTATTTAATTAATATTTCAAAAGACTATTTTTATGAAAAATCCCTTTTCAGTCAAAATTTTATTTTAATCCAAAATCATGTTTTCTAAAAACTATTTATAAATTTTTAGTCATTTAAAAATTTTATTTCTGAAATACAAATGAATATTTTCCTTTAACTTTTTTTAAAATTGCTTTTTATTTTTTCAAGGTTATTTTCAATGAAAAGGATTTTTAAAAAAATCATGTTTTAATTAGTGTATTTTCAATGTGGAAATGAAATTTTCCTCGAGAAATATTTTAATTATTTTTAAATCCACCATTCAAAATTTTCAAGGATTATTTTTATAGAATTTGTTTTTAAAAAATTATTTTTTATAATTTTTTTAAAAAGAATAGTGATCTCCATTAATAAAAGTTTTTGGCGATTTATTATTCAAAATCATTTTCCATCTATGTTGACTTCATTTGATGTAATTAACGATTTAATGGAGATTTAAACCAATTATAATATTATTATTCATTACATTAACGGTTTATTATGAAAATATGTTTACGAAATCAATTTCACTTCCATGGGTTATTCCATGAAAAAATACTTATGAAACCAATTTCATTTCATGGGTTATGTTATGATGAATGTTTTATAATTTATGGAACACATTTGAATTATTTTAATTATGAGATGTATAGGACTTATATCTAACTAAAATTCATTGGGTAAAAATTAAAATATCCTGAGATAGAAAGGCTTGGAATGGAGTGTGTAACTTGTTCATTAAGTGACTTTGTCTAAAGTGTTAGTCATGGGAGTAAAGTTTGACTACTATGTTTCCATGTGTGGACTAGTATTTCATATATTTAATTTTATCTGTGAAACATTTTACATTTAAAATTTTTATAAATAGACCTATATTTCATATCTATAATGTTATGCATGGACCTGGTTGCATGTCAATATGTTTATAAGAGGTGCTAATTTCATATCCTTAACTTAATGAGTGAACCTGTTTCTATTTGTACATTTTCACAGTATTATAAGATAATGGGTATGCCACAAATATATTTATTATTCATATTTTATTCACTAATGACTCTTGTTATTTTATTTCATTATGATTTATGACTTATAAACATTTATGTTTTTTGACATGGATCTAGATTATGATATTTGATTTACAGGGTATGGTTTTCAAATGTTAACCCATGTTCCCCTTATTCTCATGTGATACTTATGTGATCATTTATATGTAACTTTCTCACCATTACTAATAATTTTAGATCATCCTTTTTTATGTTTAATTTTCCCAGGTTATGAAGAATGGTTTTAAGTACGATATGTTTGTTTAGATAACTAAAATTGAAGGTTATTATGGGTATGTTGAAGAAATTTCAATGAATTAGAATATTGGTTACCTAATCTACAATTACACTGAACTATTATGGTACATAGTTATGTGTTTTCATAATGTATTAAAAATCCATATAAAAATATGTAATATCGTTGAATGAGGAGACATGGATCTCTATATATAGAATTTTACCATATTTCAAATCCATTGGCCATGATGTTCTAAAATACACTACATATGGTTTTCCTACTCCTATTGAGGGTGATACATTAAAAACTATTGATAACATAAATTTGGAGAATGATGGGAATGCCGAGATTACTATACCCTAACCACTCTATGATAGTGAACTTATAAGGGTTCAAGGTATTTGACCAGCTAGAGGAATTTGGGAAAAGCTAATGAAAATTAATGAATTAAATATTAATGTAAAGAAATAAATGTTATAGATACATGGATTGAAGTATAATGATCCTATTGTGGTTGGAGATGAAGACTTTTTTGACTTCTTTACAAGATTTAATAACATTTTATGCACTAAAAGAGCTTTTTTATATATTGGAAGACTCATATATTGTTGAAAATATTTTAGAAATATTTTTGGATAAATTCGATGTTAACGTAACATCTTTATAAGATAGATATTCTAAAATTATATCCATGGATGAAATTAATTACATTCTTATGACTGAAAAATGAGAAGATAAATGTGTTTTTAAAAAAAGGATGAAAAAATTTCATTTAGATATTTTAAACATAGAAAATCTAAGATTGTTTTCTTAGAATAAGTTAGTGAATTTGACCAAAAATATTTGTAATGTAATAAATTTGATGAATTTATTCCTTATTTAAATCCATGAAAGTGGGAAAATAGTTACAATGTAAATTTACATATTAATTTCTCCAATTATGTAGCTATTAGAGATTTCATACCAAATTTTACATGGTGAATGGAATATAAAGAATGAGAAGAAGGATTTGAAAAGTTAACAGTATCACAAAATAAGAAGGAAGTCAAATAAATATATTATTCAAATAGTCAACTAATGAAACCTTAACTCTGATGGAAAATGTGAATTTCCTAGTCTTAACTTTGTTAGTAAGGTTGGTATTTTAAGAATCTTTAATCCCTTAACTATTATAATTAGTGGGTGATATTTATAGATGATATATTATATCATTATAAAAGTCATGAGGATTCTGTGAGACATCCAAGGATTGTTCACTAATTTTTTTTATTTTAAATTACTAGATAAATATATTATCTAGTATTAATAACCACTAAAATTTATTTTATGAAAAATGTTTATTTTTGGGTGTAACTATTGGTGAAATCATGAATGAGTTATGAAAAAATATTATTTTTAATATACACATAATGTTGAGAAAAAAAGTGACATTATTATGAAGAATTAATTTACGTATTAATTTTTGATTCATGATATTTTTAGAGAATTCCATCTCAATTTTTAGGATTATGATATATTGTGACTACTGTGAGAGGCTATTAATTGGTGTTCAATACCATTTAAGGGTTAATAATAGAGTAAATTTTTAGTATAATATATAATCACATTGTTGTTTAATGACTTTGATAATAAAATGGTTTTGGGATATGTATGTAATTTAGAGTATATTATTATGGTATATACATACATGGGTATATGATTGTAGGAATGAAAAATTTTGTCTAAGGAAGGTTAATTTTTATTTTCTAAAGTATAAATTTTGATGACTATTGGGATTAGAATATTTTAAGAATGTTAATCGTAATTGTGGACCTCTATTTTGTAGCAATAGGATAATATGTACGAGGGAAAAAACACAAATTACTATATTCTGTTATAGTAATGATAATTGTTAAACTAAGAGTGTGATACGTTGAACCAAGTCCGATTCAAGTTGAGTTATGAGAATTATAGGATAAAACGATAGTGTAATAAAGTGATGCATATTGTTGTTAAATTTTATTTTAGTTGTTTATAATAATTATATTATAATGATCAACCCTACTATTATAAATTTTTGTTTTTCTTATGGGATAAAGCCTAATGTAAGTAAATTAATAATCGATTCCATGGACATTTCAGAAACTATCCCAATGAAAAAACTAATGGGATAAGGGTTAGAGTGAGAAATATTTTAATTGTGCCAAACAAGACATTAAGAATTCTCATTAAAAATGTGAAAATAATTGAAACCCTAAACTCACCTAAAAATATATGGATGTAATCTCAAAGAAAGTATGGTGACTAAGACGGTGAAGGAAATATGATTCAATCTAATTAATTATATAGTTTTTGAAGACGCACCCATGGAAATGTCTTCAATTGACTATTTGATGTTTTATTTGATTAAAATGAGTAAATTGAGAATGAAAGAGTTAGGTTTACATGAGGGATGGAAAATATATTTCTTATTATTAGAAACTATATTATTGTGGACACATTATTTGAAAATATATATTAATTTATATCTATCATTTAGATACCCTTGAATAATTTATTTAGAAACTGATAAATTATAATATTAATGACACAATTTAATTAGTGGGGATGTTACACCCCAGGATATTAAAATATTAATATAATTAAATAAGTTAGTTTGTTTGATATAATTCTCTAAACAAGACACAATACATAAAAAAACAAAATATTTTTTAAATAAAATCTAAATAATTAAGTATGGATTTTAAAACTTATCCATTGAATTAACGGTAATGAATATGAGTAACCAATTTATGAAATATATATATTAAGAAAATAAATACTATATTTAATATGAATGTAGTTAAATTATTTTACCTAAAATGGACTATAAAATTATTATTTTTAGAAAAGTTTTTTTTCTAAAAAGTTTCTTTTTGAAGAAAAATGAATTTAAATTTTAAGAAAAATAAGACTAATGATAATTTTTTTTGATATTAATAATTTGTTCACAACCATTTAGTTGGTATATGATATAAAATAATAACAATAACAGATAATATTATAAAATTTCAATTACAATATAAAAACATTTTTAATTTTAATTTATGATTTTATTAGAAAAAATATTTTGAAAATTTTGAAATTAAAAAAAATTAAATTCATTTTTAATTTCTAAGATCAAAAATTTCTTAGTATAAATATTTTATCATTTTTATGAAAATATTGGTTTTCAGTAAAAAATTATGATTTTCAAAGAAATTGTTATTTTTATTACTTTCTAACTATATAAGAATAATATATACGATTAAATAAGCTTCTAGGTTATCAAATATCTGACATTGGAAAAATATTATACAATATAATATATTTTTTGATCTTATAAATCCTATGTCAAAATATCATAAAACTAAATTAGAGTATGACTTTAATAGAAAACTTTTTTTTCATTCCTATAAAGTAAATATATTTATGAGAGAATCAATTTTGATTTTTAAGGCCTTGTAACTTCTATTTTTGTAATAAAATAATTTTTTCCATATAATTATGTATCCAATATAATTTTATATTATATATAAATTTAATGATTAAAACATTATTTATCTTAAAGCTGTCATTACACGATTACTTGGGCTTATTATAAAATTTTCATTTGACAAATTTTTGTATTTTAATTTATAAAATTATTTTAAAATGATCAATCAGATGGATAAAATTAGGTAAAATGGGAAATCATGTTCCTTTTCATTAAAATTAGTTAATATGGTGTGAAAATAATAACCAAGGGAAAATTAAATTATTTTCAAAGCTAAAATGTTTAAAAATATTCTCTAAAATATGAAACATTGTATAGAAACTGAGTGTTTGAGGTTATTTTTTACACATTCACATTTTAGTCTCAGATTTTGTCCATTGTTTGTCCTTTGACACCTGAATAGTAACCTTAAATTAGTTAAAATGTATGTGTCAATTAGAAACATCTCCTCCACTTTAAATGTCACCTCTAATTCAAATTTACTTTTCAAACATGTAACTTTTTATCCCCCTATACCACTATACAAATTTCAAAATATTATTTTCAACATTATTTAGAATAAGACCTTCATTTTCATGGAGACTTCCATTAAAAATTCGTGTCTCTAACATTAGTATTATCAACTACATAGATTTTCTCCTTAATAATAATTCCATTTTTTATACCAACTAAAATATAAAGATATTAATATCATTTATATAATTTATATAATTTACTATTACTATATTTAGGCTATTATCATTGGGAATTAATCTGTCCCATCAATTATGATTAATGAAATCAACATTCATTTGTATGTACAAACTACCTCCACAATGATAAAAAATTCATTTTTCATCACCATCCATAATTGATGGTTCATAGAATGATTTAATGAGATAATACGATGTTTATGATATCATTAATGGTTTTTTGAAAAAAAATAGAACCTATTAATGATATGATAAAATAAATTATCATAGTTACTTCAATCATTGGAAACTAGCTTGCTAAGGGGAAAATATTTTTTTTAAATTATATAATATTTTAAAATCCAATGCATCATCATCTTATCACTTTATTATTATGATATATCACACTAATAATTACTAAATAAGATCCTTATTTTTATGTTATAATTATATTATAATCAATCTCCCTCATAATCATCAATTAATCATGGAAAGTTCATGGTTAGTTTGGTTTAACCACCTAAATGAACTATAATATTCTTTTATATCATGAATTTCTGGAGGAATGTTTTTTCCAATATAATATTACATAAATATAAATATATTAGGTTTGAATAGTTGAATTTTATAAACATTTATATAATTTATTTAGAAAAAAAACATACATTCCATAGAATCACTTAAACTTGATCATCATTGATTTCATCTTTACGTTTAGTAATGAGAACCACTATTGATCAACCACTTAATATTTCAATTGGTTGTTCATGTTTATTTTTTTTCTCATAGGTTCATTTCAAATTAATAGGATTTTAAGGTTATTTTTTATCAAATATAACATAAAAGAAAAAAATTATTAATTCATCCTCCCCCAATTTCTGATCAAACAATTCATCATTATTCATTTCATACGGTATACAAGTAATTATTTTATTCATTCACATTTTTTAAGTTTAATTAAATGAAAGGTTGTTATGGTTATTATCAACTCTATCTAAATTATGTTGATTCCAATTTTATATGGGAATACTATAATATATTTAAGGATAAAATGTTACCTTATCTTATTGACATTAGTAAATATTTTTAGTAAGCCATTACAGATGGTTTTTCTCCTCTTAATTAAAGGTAACCATTAATATTAGCTGATATGAAGAATTTTTAGAATTATAGGCATGGGGGTAATTTTATACATTTATCAACCAATAAAGGTTAATTTTTTAGTGTAAATGATATTTTAATTGATATAAGAATATGTGAAAAACAGAAGAACATTTATGATGGAAATATGAACATAATTAATGAATGGTTATAGATCTGGATATTGAATTTTGACAATCATAAAATAGTTGATGTTGAATTTTTTTCGTGACATGATTATAAGATTTAATGATGTCGTAAGAACCATAATAATTTTTGGTGACATATAAGAATATTGAAGTTTTTTAGAAAAGATAATAAAAACTATTTTAGAATAATATAATAATATGGTATCATTTTTGGAATATAAAGATCCCAAAATTATTTTTGATGGTTTATATATCATTATCATCATTTATGAAATTCTAATATAAATTCTTATAATGAACAAAGAAAAGTCTAATAAAAAAATTTCATTCATAGCTATGATGCATGGAAAATCTATGAAATTTGTCATGGAATAATTTAGTGAATCTGATAATAAATATGGGGTATGTAAATTTTTTATGAATTTATGTATTATTTTTAAAAGGATAAAAAGTGGAACAAATAACTAAAGTTGAGTGTTTCCTCTTTAGTGTTTTAGTTGCAGAGCCATTAGACATTTCATCTAAAATTTTACATTATAAAAGGAAGATGAAGAAGATAAAAAGTTAAGAAGATCCCTAAACATCAATGAAGTCCAATAAAAGTCATGTTCAAAGAGAAAAGATAAGAAGTTCTCTAGATATAAAAGGATAAATGTTTTTTAGAAGTCCAAGGAAGATGATGATAATTAAATAGAATCGAAAACCACTAGTTGTGATGAAACTAAAAATATAATTATTGAAAAATTAATTTATGAAAGGTTCACTAGTGGTGAAATAATTACCTTTGAGAAGAAAAAAATATGGCTCAGATGGAGTTTATTCTAAAATTAAGGTCGGTAAAATTTATCGTAAAAATTATTTGGCTTGAAAGAGAGAAAAATAAACTGAATAATGAATATATTTTTGGGAAAAAATTATTTTCATTAGGAAAAATCCATTTTTTAAATAATATCATGATTTGAAGAAGTTATATAGTGATGTGAAAAACTAAAACATCTTTCTTGAATAAATGATATATGTGAAGGAGAAATTGTTTTTCTTATTCAACTAAAACTCATTAAATCTAATTTAATAACAAAAAACATACAAAACTCAATTTTATAAGATTGATACATTTCGATGATTTATAACCCAATGAAGGATCAATAAATAAAATAGAGGATAACAAGGAGGATACTGATGTTCGTATAAAGAACTAAGTTAAGAAGATCATATATGTTATGAAAATAAGGGAAGTTTAAAATAATCGAATTTATAAGGTTTCAAAGTATGAACCAAAATATTCTTGCACTGTATATTTTTATGGATAAAAATAAATTGAAGCATAAGTAGAAGAAGATGAAAGGCTACCAAAAAAATTCATATACAAAATTTGTTGTGGTGGACAATAAGAATGATGAGGGTATTCAGGCACACAATTATAAATAGTATAGAATTTATATTGTAAAATAAAAATTATATGAATATTGAAGGTCCATTTGAGGCTTTTGAATCATAGATAATATGTTCTAGTTTAATCATCAAGACTACAATGAATTCAAGAGGAACAAGAGTTAGAGTCTAACGATGATTTGACCCACTCAATGGAGAAAACATGATAATTATAGTTTTAGGATTGTAAATAGATTCCATACATCAAAAATAAATTGTGAAAGAAGTGATCATCCTGGTCATCAATCAAGAGTATTCCTTGTTTTGTATCTAACGTAATAATTTTTATGTAACAATTATCAAAATCCGCATAAGAAGAAAATGGAAAAGAAAAGGCCATATTTTTTTAAATCACACTCAAAGATAAAAAAGGATAATGTATGTGAATTCTAAATTGTGTGATTATTTACATATGAATGGAGTTTTGAGTTTCTGAAAAATATATATGATTTCAAATAAGATACAATATAGTTTGGGAAAGATTAGTCACTAATACTCAAAGGTGTTGGATATTTATCATTGGAAAAAATTAAAATCTAGAAGTACTGCATTTTTTGATGGACCGAAAACCAACATGTTAAGTGTTTCACAACTATATTAAGAAGGAAATATTTTTTATAAGATAAGGTTATTTTAGTAAAAACCATGGATGATGTGGAAGTTGTTAAATTCTAGGAAAAAGGGAATTTTTTTCTCAATTCCCAAATGTGAAGAGATCATTCTATTTGAGTGTGATGAAAGAAAATAAACTATAGAATAAGTGGTTTTGAAATATATTCCCTTGGAATAGTATAATGCTAAAAGAGTGATAAATATTCATGATATTTCTAAAAATACAAGAATAAGAGACTGATCTTGTTCTATATTCGATAATGTGAATAGTATAATCTATGTACATAAGAAATTGGAGATATGTCCAACTCATCCTTAGAAGTTGACACATTCTAAAAAGTACAATCCCATGAGAATGCAATAAAAAATGGAGATAAGTAATTTATTTTACTTAGTGATGATTTTAATACTTTTACATAAACTATGTTTTGGAAAAATAAATTATAGTCCCTCAAATTTTTTATGTCTTTTAAGGGTAGTGTAGAAAATGAATTTTGATATTTTGTTAATACGGGTTGAGTAGATAACATTGATGAATGCATAAATTTTAATTTTATATATTATATTAAAAAGAAATAAATTTTCCATTAATTTTGTACACCATAAGCAAAATAAAATAATTGTGTTAATGAAATATGAAATATAATTTTGGTTGAGATGACATAAACTATACTGATTCAACATGATATTACACAATAATTTTTGGAAAAATCTATTGGATTATTTATTCATATTTATGATCTATTTTTCTACATGAAGACTATAATATGACTCATTATGAGATGTTTTATAAATAAACTCTACGTTCAATATATCAAAAGGTGTTTCAATGTTCATATATAATGAAATTATAAGCTGAAAACCATAGTAATTTTGATCATAGAGTTATTAATGTAATATTTATTAGCTACCCTCACAAGGGTAGAGGATATATGTTCTATAATAATGAAACATGAAAGATACATGAATTTTCATATTTGAATGTAATTTACTATAAGATAAGAATGATTCATAGAAAATATTAGATATGGAGTAAAGGGGCGTTGAAGTGGTTACAGATAAATATTATGAAAATGTTCTATAAAAAACTGATAATATTATAAATTTAAATGATTAGGATTTTTACTTGAATATCTCAAGTGAGGGGGAAAATTATATTAATCTCATTCTAAAATATGGGAACACGTGTCTGTCAAAAATACCATTAGAGAACAAAGAGAAAACGTTTAAACCAAAATAACATCGACGTTAGTTTCAAATAATTCCTTCTAATCATAGATTCAGCCAAGAAATATTGAAGAATCATTTGTGTATCATGATTGGATTTCTTCCATGAATAAGGAGCTAGAAAATAATCTGAATAATGATACATTTGAAATATTACTGTCACCATAAAATAAGAATGTGATTTTATCAAAATTAATTTTTCAAAAATATGTAAAATGAAAAGGCAGAATTTATAATAAACAAGTCATGAATGTTTTGTAATGGTTACTCACAAATTGAAGGAATTGATTTTGATGAGACCTTTTCCTTAGTTTAAAATCTTAAAAATAACATAGAATTTCTCTATATTTTCTTATAATGATGATCAATGATATTATAAAAGGATTGATTGTTAGATTTTATTAATTGATAGAATGATAAATAATTATATATAGAAAACTCATGTGGTTTCATGATGGGAATGATGATAGTTATGTCTATATGTAGAAGAAATATTTTTATAGGTTGAAGAATGCTTCATGATCCTGGAATTATAAATTTGATACTTGTCTAAGGAAGTTGAATTTGAAGAAAGGATGAGTTCATTGTAATGTGTTATTTAATTAAAATGAAGTGGTTTTCCACATTGTGATTTTTTAGGTTGATTATATAATATTTATCGGGAATGAAAAATACATGTTTCACATTTTTTACAAGGAGATATTGAATCTATTTGAAATGTACATTCATGTTGAAATGGATTATATTCATGGCTTAAAAATATCTCAATGGGTGGAGTTCATTTTTATATATAAAAACAATTCTAGGAAAATTAAAAATTAATTCAGAATAGATGTTTCAAAGCCTATTCCCACATCTATTTCAGTAGGAAAATATTTTTCAAATGATGGGGAAGGAAACAAGATTGATTCTAAAGAATTCGTAATTTTTTTGAAATCATTATATATATACTCACATCAAAGAGAAATATATTTTTTCCTATTATATTATGATACACATATCAAGTTATCCAAAGGATAATAATTTATGGAATAAAAAATAATTTTGAGATATATCAAAAGAATTATTGATTTGAGATTATAATATGAAAACTCAAGGAAGATTGATATGTTTAGTTATACTAATGTATATTGGGATGGTAGTTTTTATGAAAGAATATCAATATCTAATGAATTTTTATTCTAGGGAGAATGATTTGTGATTTGGAATTCTAAAAAGAAAAATTTAGTGAATCTTATAATCGATAAAACTAATTATACATCTATCACTCATGATGAAACATAATTGATGTGGTTGACGACAATGTTGGAAGAATTTTTAGTTGATATGAAGCTTCCCCTTCCCCTGCATTGTGATAATAAAACTTGTATACATATCACAAAAAATAATTTACAGCATTATTTATATATTAAAATTTATATTTAATATCACTTAATTAATGAGAATGAGGATATAAATGAAAAAAGTCATAGTTTGTTCCTATAATGGAGAATGTTATTGATAACCTCACTAAACCATTACTGATGGGACAATTTCATAAATTGGGGTTGATAATGGGTGTCCAACCTCACTCAATTAGAGGATAAGGTATTTTATTTCGATTACTACTCTTATATTATCTTTTAATATCGTTGTTCTAGGGGGAGAAATGAGGTAACATAAGTCTATCCACCAGTACAAGCTTTACTATTTAAGGAAGAATGTATATTGGGGGGGGGGGGTTAAAAAGGTTATGTTGTGATTTCAGAATTTTATAAATGTATTAATTGTATATGGACGTTTTCATATGATTTTTATTCTTACTGGGTTTTATGCCATGAAAATACATAATCATGATAGGAGGAGTATGAAATTCTCTTATGAATATGTGGGAATGGAAGAAGTGTAATGAATGTTTCCTATGTCAATACATTTTTCTCATCAAAGTGAATTTATATAATGATTTTTATATCAAACGCTGATTTCACTAAATTTGGATTATAATTTTTGTAAAATAAATCAATTTATTGATTTAAAAGGATTCAATGAATTAATTTTATTGGTTGGAAACAAAATAAAAAGGGATATATTGTTATGGTATAGAGGTTATTGAGTTGTTTCGAATAATACGGATTGAAGAATAGTTTCATAAAGTTTTTTTTAAGTAAAAAAATTAACATTTTTAGAGAATAAACCACTTAATTTTGTTGATTTAAATTTTTTTGAACAGATCCCATTGTATCGAAGATAACATATGGAGTCCATCGGACTAATGTCAACAGATATAGTGTGGAAAATTATTTTTATCTAGGTGTTATTATATTTTCTATCATATAGGATTCTCAATGGAGTTTTAAATAAGGGGATACTTTTCTATTACTAATATAAAATAAATCACAATACAAAAAATTATTATGGTCCATATTTAAGTACGATGAGGATATTGTGGAACTAAATTACAAAGATCATTCTATGGAATTTTGTGAAGTATGAAAGATTTATGATATCATAATAATAAATGGCTCTAACAAATATTAATTTATAAATTAATGATGTTATATATTTATATTTTCAAGGTTTATGAAGTTAAATAGTTTCCATTGTATAAATTTTTATCAGATAGTGGGTTTTGAGAAAATTCATGAGATAGAATTTTCCTTGTGAACTATTAGAGGAATTATTGTCTCTATTTTCAATACAAGTCAACAGGAATATTCATTGAATAGATTCCACTAGTAGAATCTTGGTTGAAAAGTTCCTTGAAGATGAAAGAGTCTATGAGTCCAAAAAATGATATTTTATATAATCATTGATAGATGGAATGTTTTCTTATGTATGATGTATATCAGTCATAGTTGTAAAAAGTTAATATGTAATTATGTTACAAAATGATAATATAGAAGTATTTATATGAATTCATTGATCAAATTTTCTCAGATTTGTTTCATTGTATAAATGTTTCCTAATAGTGGAAATAGGTAAATATTTATGAATCCAGTTATCAAGAGATGGATGAATATTGCGAAAAAGATTACTGTGTTCCTATGAAGTTGTGAAGGAACAAAAAATGATGTTTTTTACAAGATGTAATGTTTATATATCTTAATTATGTTTTCTTATAGTCATAATTATGATGATGATGATATGTTAAATCAAAATATCATTAATTATAATGTCAAGAACACAATTCTAGTAGATATATCATGATGTTTGACGAAGGTTGTTAAGGTTGAGTGTTATGTAATGTTCTTATCTATTATGTAGTTTTAATATGATAAAATATTGAAATATTTAGTGGGATGTTTAATGTTATGAGTGTGATATTTTATGTTTAATTTTATAAAATTTACATAAATTTTGGATGAATACATCATAAATAAATGGGAAAATGTGATTTTTGTAGTTGTATATAATTTTAATACCTACTAGAAGTGATGAAAAGTTGAAGAGAATATCATAAAAAAGTGTGAAGAGGCATTGGTATGAGGGATTCCTATTAGTGTTTCTTATCAGTTTTCTTTTAAAAAAGGGTAGTAGATATGATGAAATGAATATATTAAAAAAGGGAACACACTCCCAAGAAAACCGTCCAGGTTTCTTCAGACTAAGTATAGAATATAAATAAGTTATTATATGAATACATTATTACAAAATCCCATGAAGAGATTCTTTCTCAATTATATGGAATAATGTGATGAGGAAGAAGAAAATTAAATAAATTCAAGTTTGATGATTGTTTAATTAACATGGTGAAAAATATATGCATCCTTTTAGTGAAGGTTTTTAATATTTTCATAAAACATTTTATTATCATTATTATATGATAGGAGCTCAATTATAGTAAATTGACTAAGGTTATACACATGTGAAATGATATTCAATGCTTTCCATAACCAGAAAATAGATTCTTTTCTAGTGGGTTGCATGGTCTTGGATTAATTCTAAACCTTGCTAAAGAAAAGATACTCTAATTGAGTAGTGAAAATTGTAAATACATGTGTTCATGTGGTTATTATTATCTTTTGTTTTCAAAAAGGATCATTTCTTACTAATTAAAGGAAAAAAATGTTTCCTAAAAAAGAAATAATAAATAGAAAATATCATTGATTAACCCCTCCCCCTCTTAGTGATAAAATATATCTTGAATGATCCTTTAAATTATTATTAGAGTTGAGGTTTCCTTTACTGACTTTTTACATTAGTGAAAATAATAGAAAGGATATCATTGATGTTTATAAATATATCAAAAATAATGTGGTTCATATTTTTGATGGGAAAAATATAATACATGGGGGTATAAAATGTTTCTTTATCTCGTATCCATTGTTTATGATGTTTTAGAAGCCACTATAGATGGTTTCCCTCGTCCTATAATGGTTTATCCCATAATAGATACTAATAATAATAATTTTAAGAATGATGGGAATACCTATAATTCTATTCATTCCTCAATATCTAAAGGTAAATTTCTACAGGTAAATGGCATTTGAACAGAAAGAGGCATTTGGGAGAAGATAAAGATAATTTATGAAAGAAATATAAAGGTAAATAAATAAATGTTATACATCTTGAGCTTTTATTTTGAGGATCTTAAAATGGGTGGAGATGACTATGATAGTGACATAATTACAAGAGATAATTAAATTTTAAGCGCTATAAGTTATTTAGGAGAGAAGTTTGAAGACTCAAATACTTTTTAAAATATCTAATAATTTTTTTAGATAAATTTTATTTTTGGTAACATAATTGGATGATTGATATATCAAAATTCAATATCTGGATAATAATCGTAGAATTATCATTACTTAATAAATTATAAGATAAATGGTTGTAGAGAAAAAAGAAAATAGTGATAAAGAAATTTATTTCCATGAATCTAAGAAACTAAAATATAATAATTTTCTCATGAAAGATGTTAGTGAATCTAACATCATTGACGAGGTTCATAAAAACATATGATGAATTTATGTCTTTATTTTCAAAAAGGTGAAAAGTGGTAAAAATAATACAAAAGAAAGTTGAATTACAAATTCAGTAATTATAAACCAATTAGACAGTTCACAACAAACTATATATGATGAAAGGAAGATAAATAATGTGTTGATGGAGATGAAAAGTTTATAAGTCCCCTAAAAATGAAGGGAGATAAATCAAAGTCTTATTCAAATGGAAATGATAATAAGTCCTCTAAATATAAAAGGAGAAATATTTATCCATATTTAAGGAAGAAGATGATGGTGAAATGAAAGTTGAAAACCTCAATGATAATTCATCTAAAAATTTAATCATTGAAAAAGTGAATGATGGAAATATATCTAATTATAAAATAAGTAGCTCAGAATAAGGATTATAGGTTTATTAGATGTAGTTTATGTTAAAATGATTGTTGAGATAATATATCTAAAATATTGTTAAGGATGAAAGTGATAAAAATTATTTGAATAAAAAATATATTTTTAAAAATAAAAAAGATTATTTTTTGAAAATAAAACCATTTTGATAAAATTAATTGATTATTTGAAGAAGTTACTTGATGAATTGAAGAACCCTAACATCAAAATTGATAAAAAATAATGGTAAAGGTGAATTAATTTGACCTTATTCAATTTTTTTTTTAAATCTGGGTAAAGAATAAAAAACTTCCTAAACATAGCATTAGATTTTAGTGAATATTTCAATATGTATAAACCTCAGAAAGATCAACAAAAATCATCCTTGGTAGTTAAATGTAACACAAAAAGAATTTAAATGTTGATAATAAAATTTGATAGATTATATGTCATGAAACACCAAGATTAGAAGATAATTTAATTCCTTGAGACATTTTTTTATATTTATGTTTAAATAAATTCAATCCATTTGATATCTTACAATGCATGAAACATAGGGTTTGAATTGTACTCTATTAAATAATTATTATTTAACCATGAACAATATAATACAGTTGGTAAGTTGGCGGGTAGCAATAATTGTAAAATTTATTAAAATTATTTGGTGTACACATATATAAAATAAATTCATTTGTTATTTTTTTATTCTAAATAAAATAAGAACTATTTTAATTAAAAATATATGTTTTCTGAAAAATAGTATTTTTCAACAACATGGTCTAGTCGCTGTTTGTGAATATATTCTAAAATTAAATTTTACCACTTATATTTAATTTATTTGAAAAAATAATGTTAAATTTTGATATCATTATATCAATATTATCTCAGGGTTTCTTTTGGATTTTTCTATTAAAAGATTCATTTCTTATTAATATTGAAAAATATTGATTTTTACTAAAAAAACCTTTTAATGTAAGTTATTTACAAAGTAGAATTGTATTTTAAATTTATTTTAAAATAAATTAGATCATTTATATATCAGATTAATAGATTTGTTACATATAAGATCAGTGTTATGAAAAATTTGAGAATATAAAATCTCCATACTTTTGAGAATTCTCTCTTGGAAAACCAGCATGTTAATCATGTATTCATGTATAATTTTAAATTTTAATTTTCATCTTCTATGAATTTAATTTTTAAAAATCTGTAAAATATTT
The DNA here is from genome assembly GCA_963277665.1 of Viscum album. Taxonomy (NCBI): domain Eukaryota; kingdom Viridiplantae; phylum Streptophyta; class Magnoliopsida; order Santalales; family Viscaceae; genus Viscum; species Viscum album. The sequence goes on along the minus strand of OY728167.1, from coordinate 294,950,984 downwards.
GGAATTATAATATTTTATAACTAATAATAAGGTAAACATAACTGTTTAAAAAAATTAAGAGTAAAAGATGTAAAAATAAATTACAGCTTTTATGATAAAATAAAACTTAACAGTGGTATAGAATAAGAATATAGGGGTTAAAATGACTTACCATATTTCCCCAAAATAACTTTCTAGAAATATTTCCACATTATCACCCCTAAGGTTCATTAATTACTCATTTTTATGGCTTGTTTCATGATAAAAATGTGTGCTTAATTGCTTATTTTCAAATATCGAATGTGTGCCCACCCCCCCCCCCCCCCGCACATATATAAAAGGTCACCCCCTCTCTTCCACTCGTTAAAGCTAAAAAACATTCAGACCAAAAAAACCTAGCTGAATCAGTTAATCCCCTAAAAACATCATAGAGTCCATTTTTATCACAATTATATACTAGGAATTATTTTTGTGAAAACTGATAGAGGTCGTTTGATGAATAGGTAACATTCTTAAGCATTCGTTTTTTATTTCATTTCATTTCCACCTCATTCAAATCATATTTAATAATAAAATAAAAATAAAATAATTATAAGAAATTTGGTGATATTTTATTAGGATAATTACATAACCTATATCCACCTCTACTTCCATCAAATGGTATATGAAATCATCATTCGTGTGTACAAAGGACTGCACCCTCTCGAACCGTTGATATTCATTTTCCATAACCACCTCACAAAGATGGATATAATCATTGATATCATGATTATATAAGATATTTATGATAATTATACACCTTTTTATTTATAATTCCTCATCTAAAGTCTTACTTCCTAGCCCATTGGAAAACAATAATGTTTTTCTTGTGTACGATGGACTACCACCTCACGAATCGATGTTATATTTTTTCATTTACATTATATATGGATGGAAATAAGGATATATTAAAATATATATACATAATATAATTATCATACTTATATTTTTGTAATTTTAATATCACATATATCTTATTGAATCATATTCATTAGGGGATACGATAACATCATTCGTGTGTTTGGTGGACTACTGCCTCACAACGATAAGTCTATTTTTTTCACTAACACTGTTCATGGAAGGTAATTAAGATACTTTTAATGAATATATGTGATATATATGAAATAAATATAATTCAGTAATGTTAATATATTATTCACCACTCATTTATATCATCCTTTGTTAAATTGGAAACAACATTCAAGTGTATTTACGGTTTAATGTCTCTCTGAAGGGAGATATACATTTACCATCTCTAACATGTATATATTACCATGAATACATATATAATGAATATAAATGATATTTATAAAAAAATTAAATTATTTATATCATTTTACCATAAAGAAAATTTTATGTTCCAAATATACCAATCTAAAACATAGATGAAAAACAATGAAATTATCACTAGAAACAGTTATTTATATAATGAATTGATAATAAAAACATGATACAATACTATAAATAAATAATATATGGTATTATATATATTATTCTGCTTCTATATTAGATTTATAATAAACATATATTTACTATACAATTAGTTCAAAAATATACGAAGTAAGTCAAAGTGAAGGTAAGGGTTTGTTGTCTAACTTTTACTTCTGTAATACATATACCATATTCACCGATTGCATTTTACTATGGTGTACATAATACCAATTTTATTTATTATGTAATGAATATATTAATATTTCAGTATTTCATGTTTAATGTGATGTTATTTATTTTATGTGTTTGAAGATTTAGATGTTACCAAAGTGGTGTGAGTTTATTTCCCAAAATTCATCATCATTCAGGACTGTCAATATTTTTGTTCCCCTTTGGGGAATTATTCACTAATCGAAATTGGGGAAATACTAGTGGACCTAGGCTAATGGTTTTGAAAAAACCATTCAAATATGTACCTTAGAGAGACACTATACCAATAGTTTTGTAAAAAACAATTGTATATGTACCATGGAGAGAACTTATACAATTGTTTTGGTCAAAAATGTTGGTATATGTACCATTTAGAGACCATATACCAATGGGTTCTCAAAAATCATTGGTATAGCTCACTTATATAGATCAATACTCATAGTTTTGGATTAAACTCTTAGTATAGTTCCATTATATAGTCCCTATATGGACTGTTTTGGAAAAACTGTTGGTATTGGTCCTCCCTATATAACATTTGTTAAAAATCAATTAGTATAGCTAAAAAAATAAATATACCTATACCAAATGAACTCAAAAACTATTAGTTAATGCCAATACCAACTATTTTTAGAAACACTCCTATAGGTACCCATATTGTTTATAGATTATTTTGTCAAATATTATTAAATACATTAAAAATTAAAACATGAGTAAATATATAAATTTATATTTATGTAATTATGTTCAATGAAATCATATTGGGTTAATGTTTAGGTCATTGGATTATAAATGGGAGGTGTAGTGATCAAATCCATGATGGGTTTTGTTTTTACATTACCTATTCCAATGGGTTTTCAAAACCATTGGTATAGGTTTCTCATACTACCTAAATTAATCGTTTAAAAAAACCAATATCATAGTTCTATAACCTGATCATAAAACCCAACACCCCTCCAAATAGATGGTATAGGCTATACCAAAAATTTGGAGTCCTATACCAATGGTTCCAAATAGTTTTTATATGTTCTTTCTAGTAGTGATTTGATATTTCTATCTTAAATTCAATATATTTTACTACCCTCGGGTTAATCACATATATTTTTATGTAAAGGTTCCATTTTTATTCAATTTGACAATTTAAATGATTGATAAAATGTTTTCAATATAATCATCAAGATTTCTCTCTTTGGTAAAAATTCATTTTTCATCAAAATCAATGTTCTCTATAAAAAATTCAATATTTTTTATAAAAATTCTAAAATTATTCTTTATGTATATTTTTACCCATTTTTATTTTCTAAAAAATATTTTGATAGGAATCTTAACGTAATTTTCAAAATAAGGTTTGTTTTACATTTAATGAAATTGTGAAAGAAATATTTATTTTAACATGTATGTAAAGAACACAATTTTCAACCATGATTACCACTCAATGTTTTTATTCATTTTAAAGACCCTGAAAATCCATGTAAATATTTTTCTAAATATATGGGAATTTTATTAATCCGTAAAAATTAATGACGCGTGATTCCAAGGCCCGGAGTGCTCAGAATGAATTTCTGAAATTTTCTTCAGGTACGTTCAATAAACGTACGAGCGTGTTTTTAAAACTTTTGAACCAGTTCCTGGAATTGAAATACAAGGGCACCGTTAAACTCACAGTGCCAGTATTCACTTAAGCAGACATTCACCTTGATCGCAGAAGGTTAAGGGTGAAAGATAGTTTTTAGGGTTTTTCGAGGAAATGAAAAACAAAACAAAATAATATTTTATTTTATTTTTACTAAAACCACCCAAATTTGAATATTGTGGAGGTGGGTACCACATGAGTTTTATCCTCCAAATTGAATTCTCGGTGGTGGGGAACACCCGAGCTAGAAAAACCCCAAATTCAAGGCATGGTGGTGGGGACCACCCGAATCCCTCATAATGGGGGATGAAACCTCTCAACTCCCACTTTAATGTGGAGGAGCCTCTTGGCTTCATCCACATTAATTGTGCCTACACAAATACATTGATTTTTCCAACTTGTTTGTGTGTGACAACATAATTTATTCTTAATTTAATTATATTGTCACCACTTTGTTGGGAGGATTTTGGGTTGGAAAAGGAGTTCCTTGGTGGGAGAAAGCTCTCCAATGAAGAATTCCAATGATGAACTTCTTCCACGAAGAATGATACTTCAATGAAGAATGCTAACTTCAACTTCTTCCTCCAAAGCACCTTCTGGAAGCAACCAATGTAGGACGACTTCGACGACCGTCCTTCCCTCCTCATCATCGACAACGAAATCCAAGGTAGGGGATTATTTCCAATGTTCTTCCCTTCTAAATTTATTTTGCGGGATATGGAATAGTGTTTGGAAAAGGTTTTGGGGATTGAAGTTCTTAAATATATTCCATACACGTTCTTGATTCAAAACATATGAACCACTTTCTACCAATCTAATGTGGAGAGTGTGTTCCAAACAAATGTGGCCCGAACTCTCTGAAAATATTGTGTTTACTCGATTAATCCTGCGATGGAGGAAGTCAACAACTAAAGTAGGTTTTTGGGCACCAATGAGGCATGAGAATGGCTGTTGGAAACACTGCTAAACGCGATGAAGGAAATGGTGCACGGCGTCGCTGCCAGGTTGTTCGCGCCGCCACACAGCTGTCTGCGCCGCCCCACTGCTGTCTGCACCGCCACGCGCCTCTCTGTGCCGCCCTGCAGCCGCGCCGTCCGTGGCCCCACCATGATTCCCCATGGAACCTATGCCCCCCTCATGGCCCTCCACATCCTCGTGGCCACCCACAACATCTTCGGCCCCATCACGGCCCTCCATGACCTCACAACCACCACTGGCCCTCTACGGCCCCTCGCGTCCTGCCGGACCACCCAGCGCGGGCCGTGCCGAACCCATAGGGATGGGACGGACCCAGCGTGGGCCGGGCCAAACCCAACAGGCCAGAACCGACCCAGCGGGTTAGGCCGGGTTGACCCAGACCACGTTGGCCCAGGACGGGTCGGGCTGGGTCGGTCTGACCAGGTCAAACCAGACCCGAACCCACTTCGAACCATTTACGCTCTTTCGGCCATAACTCTAGCACCGGGTGACTGTTTGATAAACCATCAGTGGAGATGGAAACCGTGGAGTGAAACTGTACCTCTGAGTATACCCCACTGGATATTTGGGGTAATATGGGGTACGGTCAGGTTGGATCGAACATGAATCTTATCGGGCCTCTAGGACTAATTGGCTAATAACTCACAGACCGGGTGTCCGATTGACGCACCGTCTATTGAATTTAGAACCCTATGACATTTCGGTCGTTTAAGATACATTATTGTGTAACTTCTTAGAAATTTGAGTATCGACTAGTGGCTTCTGGAGCAGATCCTTTCGAGGACAATCGAGCATAGTGCGAGAACCATATAGCTGGCTGTGACGAGAAGAATGAATAGCCATCCTGTGTGGGTCATCATCAAGCGATCTTGTGTGGGTCATCATCTATAAATCCATTGTGGGTCAGCATCTAGAGGTCATGTGTGGGTCATCAAATTGCGATCCTGTGTGGGTCAGCACCTAGCACTCTTGTGTGGGTCAGAACCTAGCGATCTTGTGTGGGTCAGCAACTAGCTATCCTTTGTGGGTCAGCACCTAGCGATCCTGTTTGGGTCAGCATATAGCGATCCTGTATGGGTCAACACTGAGCGATCCTGTGTGGAATAACACCATGAGATCCTATGTGGGTCTGTCTCTTAACGGAGTAAGAAGCTTCACTAGTTATAACTAATCATCTTTACTACCATACCTAAGTTATACCTGGTGTGATATGACTTTGTACCTGTGTGGTACATTCCATCGTGGTAATACCATAGTGGTATTATTCTGTGTGGCGTATCGATGTAGTGAATGCCTTAGTTTGGTTGGTACCTTTGTGAAACATTTGATTTTGGGGATTTGGAGTTTGAATATGTGTTTTCCTCATGGTTGGGATGGGTTAACTTGATAACATAGGTATATGTATGAGCATATATCTAAGTAGGTCTATCCGTTGTTTTCACTCTTTTTGTTTCATCCTTTGTGGATTTTGTGAGTCCTTGAGGGTCTCGGGATCCCTACTGAGTATCGTTATACTCACCCGTGCACGGGCAATGCCTGAACCCTGTTTCTTTTGGTGTAGAAGACAGACAACGCTGACTGAGGACGAGAGTACCTGGACATGACGGTGCATTGAGGTGGACCATACGGCGTGTCGGTATGCATAAGATATGGGTGGACATGGAGTGTTGAGGAGGATATCTGTACCTACCCTTTAGGTAGGAACATAGGAGGATGGCCCAGTACCTGTCTTTCTCTTCCTTTAGTTGTATTGTATTTTAGTTGTTCTTATACCATTACTATTGGGCCTGTATTCTTGCCTCTTTTACTTACTACACTCACTCTGTTTACTGTTCAGTTTACTTGAGCTCGTATATTTATGTGTGCATGGTTGTGAGTGTTATAGGTTATAAAGGTTATGCCTTCCTAGTTTTAGTGAATATTCCTTCAGTGATAGTCTCCAGCCCCTGGCCCATGGAAGGCGGGCTTTGGGTAGTCACGACACGAGCCCTGGGGAACTGGGCATGACAAATTGGTATCAAAGGAGTCAGTTCTACCATAGAACATAGGTCTCTGATCATTGTAATGAAAATAGTGTTATGTTTAGTGATTGTGGTTATCAGTTTATGGAATCTAGTATTGGTGTGGCGGCCGACGTATCCACACACAAGGACAGTGAATTATGACTTTCGACTCAGTGCACAAAAACACTGATTGTGTGTCTATTTCAAAGAGTTTTGTTTGTGATCTCTGGAGTCAACTCACTAGGTATAACTTATTGACCGTTCCATACCTGTTTCTTTTCAGGATGCCTCCACGAAGGAAGCCAGCTAGGGTTCTGAGAGTTGTATGAACTTATAGCCCACCGAGTGACGAGGCCTCGGTGCAGGGCCCACATCTAGTTGAGGCACCATCAGTACCATAACTCATTGGGTAAATGATGCAACAGACCCCAGAAGTATAGGGTGAATGCCTCTTGAGCACGTTTCACGATTTCCAGCACCAGAGGCAACCCAGGTTCAACGGAGTGACAGACCCACTGACGGCTGAGGATTGGCTGGAGGGTATAGTGGGAGCCTTTCACCTGGTAGGGACCCCAAAATATCTCATGGTGATCCTTACTGTTAGCCTTCTACATGAAGCAACATGAAGATGGTGGATCGTGATTCTCCAAGTTCACGATGAGGTGATACTTCTCTGGGCAGACATCAAGATCATGTTTCAGGCATAGTTTTTTCCAGCAACTCTTCGCACAGTGCTCATACATGAGGTTCTTCATCTTCAAAATGGGAAGAATGATTCTGGATCATTATTCAGTATGGTTTACTGAACTCTCATGCTACAACACAAATATGGTGTGGGTCCCATTATTCAAGGTCCAAACCATCGATCAGGGGCTCATGCAAGAGATTTGGGCATCGATGATCTCACTCTGCATCTTAACGCAGGCGGGGGTGTTAAAGAGAGCCCTCTTAGTAGAGAAGAAGTCACTGAAAGTGAGACCCACCACCAGACGTCTCATAGAAGAGTCTTCTACAACTGGCCATAGACAGATGTCACAGAGGTCCAGGAGGACCAGACCTATGGGTGGACGACCACAGGATTCAGACTCTGTTGTGTGGGGCACCCGAGGTAGAGTCGGTCATGCCAGGAGAAGGAAATGTTATGCATGCGGCGGGCAGGATCACATGGCTCGTGACTATCTGAACCACCATGCAAATGATTAGTAGACAGTCAAAGGACCACCCAGGCAGATATAGAGATTCAATCGAGGTGGTCCACAGGGAGCAGGTAGACCTGGAAGAGGAGCAAGCCATGCAGTTGGCGGTGGGTGACGATTCAAGATGTTACTGCCACCACGACCAGGTGGTCCATCCCGATCACAGGGAGCATGTGGACATGGGCGACCTCAGCTCCAGCCCGGTGAGCCCTATGATCACGACGCTCCAGAGATGATACGAGGTATGATCGGTGTTTATTCCACCATAGTTGTATTACAAATAAACACAGTTTCCCGTTATTCTTTTACTTACACTGCCCTTGTTCGGAGATCTAAAATTATGATGGAGGCGTTGGCTTGATCCTTACAGTTAGAGACTTCTACATGAGAGGATTCGATGATTATTCACAAGTTCCGTCAGTGAAAGCTTACTCTTGGGGGCGAGAGCTTCGGCTGGGATCTCCTAGTAGCAGCGTCGAGGCCTTACGACACCATATTGGGTATGTAATGGTTATCAACTGTCCATGCTTAGATAGAATGTATTAGGCACAAAGTGTAGTGTGTCTGCACGAATGGGACCAGTTTTTCCTTCACCGAAGAAAAGGGAGCCTTTGCAGCATAGGATGGACTTACCCAGAGGAGTGTGTAGCCGATCACTAATCAGTTGGCTAGCCTTACCCTTAGAGTAGTTGATTTGGGGAGTCTGAGCTATCCTATAGTGGTGGACCATTATGAGGATGTCTTCCCTGATGATATTCTGGGTTTAACTCATTGCATATTCGTAGACTTTTACATAGACTTGTACCCCAGAATGGCACCGATATCTACACCAGTGTATCGGATGGCTCCCGCAGAGCTTCGTGAGCTGTAGGAACAACTAGAGGACTTGTAGTGGGAGGGATTCATTCGTCCCAGTGTATCTCCTTGGCCAGCCATGATATTGTTCACCAAGAAGCCGGATGCGAGATTTAGGATTTTTGTTGACTATCGGTGCCTAAATTAGGTGACCGTGATGAAAAAGTACCCACTCCCATGGATGGATGACATATTCGATCAGCTGAAGGGAGTACATTGGTTCTTGAAGATAGACCTCATATCAGGCTATCACCAGCTCATAGTGCGAGATGAGGACGTGCAGAAGATTTCTTTCAGATGTCGGTACGGCCATTACGAGATCTTGGTTATGTCATTCATGTAACCAATGCTCCAGCAGTGTTCATGGGACTCATGAACAAGATCATTCAGTCATACCATGATCGCTTTGTAGTAGTCTTCATCAACAACATTCTGATCTACGCAACTACTGAGGGGGATCATGCTTATCATTTTCTGGTAGTACTGGACACACTCTATGAGAACCACCTTTATGGTAAGCTCTCGAAGTACCAGTTCTAGATCCGAGAGGTTCACTTTCAGGGACATGTCAAATTGGAGGATGTAGTAGACGTGGATCCAGTGTTGAGTGACGTGGTACTTTCTTGGGAGCCACCCATTAGTGCAACGGAGGTACAAAGTTTCTTGGGTATGGCTGGATAATAACAGAGATTTGTGCCATATTTCTCTAGATTTGCAGCACCACTTTCAAAATTTATGAAGAAGGGAGAACCATTTGTGTGGTCGGAGTTATGCTAGCAGAGATTCCAGGAGCTGAGGCAGAGGCTGACTAGTGCCCCCAACTTGAGGCTTCTAGAGGAGGGCATAGGCTACGTAGTCTATTGTGATGCATCAAGGACAAGACGTGGATGTGTCCTAATGCAGGAGCAAGCAGTGTTCACATATGGTTCTCGATAGCTGAGACATCATGAGTTGAACTGCACTACCCATGACCTGGAGTTAGCAGCAGTGGTCTTCGCATTGAAGTTGTGCAGAAATTACTTGATGGGCGAGAATTTTAAAGTCTACTTGGACTACAAGTGTATTAGGTACATATTCTCTCAGAAGGACTTGAACCTGAGATAGTGACATTGTCTTGAGTTACTCCGGTAGTATGAATTTGATATAGTCTATACTCCTGGGAAGGGGAACTTAGTAGTAGAGGCACATAGTAGTAGATCTGGTATACAGCTACTGGGCGAGGTGACGGAGCAGTTGGCTGCTTTGCATATATCCTTTATGGATTAGGATGGAGCAGTTTTTCATCAAACTCTTACAGTCACTCCCCCACATCTTCAGTGGGTCAGGGAGGCGCAGTGTAGGGACACTGACTGTGAGGCTCGACGTTCTTAGATATCCACAAGGCAGGCACCTAATGGATTTTCTGAAGGTGGGGAGCACGTCATCATCTTTAGAGGATGTACCATGGTACCTATGTCGCTTCAGGAAGAAGTGATGAGGGAGTTCCACACATCCTCTATAATGGTAAATCTAGGAGTTGCGATGATGTACCGGGATCGCTGACGACAACACTGGTGGCCGGGAATAAAGAAATCAGTTGCAGAGTTTTTCTCTCAGTGTCTCACTTATCAGCAAGTGTAGGCAAAGCATCAGGTACCAGCAGGCTTGGATCAGCCATTAGAGGTCCCAGAGTAGAAGTGGGATGGGATATCCATGGACATCGTGTCAGGAATTTCACGTACATCCATAGGTCATGACTCGATTTCGTTGATCGTCCACCGACTCACCAAGTCGGCCCACTTCCTACCGATCAGAGATCAGGGATCAGTAGAGACCATGGGACGCCTCTATGTGCAGGAGATTATGCGGTTACATGGAGTAGCCTCGATGATTGTATCTGATCGTGATTTACGTTTTACTTCCAGGCTATGGAAGGTGTTGCAGGAGGCTTTTGGTAAACAACTTTGATTGAGCACTTCCTTCCATCCCCAGACGGATAGCTATATTGAGAAAACCATTCAAAACCTCAAGGACATGCTATGTGCATGCGTCCTCGACTTCAGTCATAGTTGGTAGTATCACTTGCCTTTGGTGGAGTTTTCATACAACAACATTTATCACTCCAGCATTGTGATTCCACCTTTTGAGTTGTTGTACATGCGACCTTGAAGATCACCTTTTGTGCAGGGAAAACCCAGGGGAGTCAGCACTTGTGGGACCAGAGATGGTATGGGATACCACAGAGAAGGTGCTGATCATCATGGAGAGAATAAATACTAAACATAGTAGGAAAAAGACTTATGCCGGCAAGTGACAGAGACCTCAGGATTTCGAAGATGGGGACCACCTCTTTCTACGGGTCTCACCTCGATGTGGTTTGCAGAGACTTGGCTGAGGCGACAAGTTATCTCCAATGTTCATCGGACCTTTTTAGGTCCTCAGCAGAGTTGGCGATGTGCCTTACCTCTTATCTCTTCCACCTCAGTTGCACCGGGTGCATGACATCTTCCATGTCTCCCATCTGAGGAGATACGTTCACGACCCTTCCCATGTCATCGACCACGGATAGATGGACATCGACGATGGGGAGAATTTTACGGAGGTTCCAGTGGTGGTTGAGGATCGACATGAGCAAGTCATACATGGGCAGTCGATACCATTGGTACGCATTCAATGGCATCATGAGAACATCTAGGACAGCACATGGGAGCGGGAGGCTCAGATGCGTGCTCAGTGCCCCCTACTTGATCCCTTAGTTTGAGATTTGGATTAGTGGGATGCAAATCCCTAAGGTGGAGATAATGTAAAGTCCTAGAATTTTTATGTAATTTTTTTTTCTAAATATATGGGAATTTTACGAGCCCACGAAAATGGACGGTGCGTGATTCTAAGGCCGGGAGTGCCCAGAATGAATTTCTTAACATTTCTTCAGGTATGTTCATAAAACGTACGAGCGGGTTTTTATAACATTCGAACTGGTGCTTAGAATTGAAATCTGAGGGCACCGTTGAACTCACAATGTCAGTATTCGCTTTAGGAGACCATCACATCGATAGTAGTAGGTCGAGGGTGAATGATAGTTTGTGGGGTTTTCTTGGAAATGAAAAATAAAATAAAATTTTATTTTATTTCTACTAAAATATCCCACATGTGAATATGGTGGAGGTGGGGACCACATGAGTTTTATCCTCCAAATTAAATTCTTGGTGGTGGGGACCACCCGAGCTAGTAAAACTCCCAATTCAATGCATGGTGGTAGAGACCACTCAAATCCCTCATCATGGGGAGAGGAAACCTCTCAACTACATCTTTAATATAGAGGAGCCTCTTGACTTCCTCCACATTAATTGTGCCAACACACATACATTAATATTGCCAAATTGTGGGTGTATGCCAACATAATTTCGTATTAATTACATTTTATTTGAACCTCTTTGTTGGGAGGATTCTGGGTTGGAAAATGAGTTCCTTGTTGGGATAAAGCTTTCCAATGAACGCTAATGAAGAACTTCTTCCATGAAGAACGCTTCGTCAACGAAGAATGCCGACTTTGAATTATTCCTCAGAAAAACTTTGCGGAGGCAACCAACATAAGACGCCTTCAACAACCATCCTTCCCTCCTCATCATCGAAAATGAAAAATCTGAGGTAGGGGTTTAGTTCCCAAGTTATTCCCTTCTAAATATCATTTGATTTATTCGGAATAATGTTTGAAAAAGGTTGTGGGGATTGAAGTACTTAAATATCTTCCATACACGTTCTTGATTCAAAAACTGTGAACCACTTGCTACCGCTCAATGCAGAGAATGTGGACCAAACAAACATGGCACAAACTCCCCACAAAACATGCGTTTACTTGATTTATCTTGCGAGGGAGGAAGATGAAAACTAAAGTGGGTTTTTGGGCACTAATGAGGCACGAGAATGGCGGCCGGCCACACCACCAGCCGCGATGAAGGCGACGTCACACGAGGCTGCCCCAACGTGTCACCCCGCAGTTGTCTGCACTGCCCGTGGCCATAGGCGCCACCACGTGGCCACACCATCTATGGCCCCGCCTTGACGCCCAGTTTCTGCGTCGTCCACGGTGCTGCGCCGCGGCCCCGCCGTGCCGTCTGCCTCTTCGTCACCCCGCCCCATGGCTCCTGCTACCCCTTGCGGCCATCCGAGTGGTCCACGGACCCCTTTATGGCCCTCCGCGGACTTGAAGCCTCCCATGGACTTGTGGCCACCCGTGACCCTCTGCGGCCCCTCACGACCCTCACGACCTGCCGGGCCGCCCAGGGCGGGCCGGGTCGGACCCATCGGGTCGGGCTAGAGCCAGCGCGGGCCGGGCCGAACCCAACGGGCTGGGACAAACCCAGCGGGTCCAGCCGGGTCAACCCAGACAAGGTCTGCCCAGGCCAAGTCAGGCCTGGTCGGATAGGACCCAGACCCACTTCGAACCATTTAGGCTCTTTTAGCCATAACTCTGGCACCTGGCGAACATTTGACGAACTATCAACGACGCAAGAATACTTGGAGGGAGAGGGTCCCATTGAGTATACCACTTTGGAGAATTGGGGTAAGATGGGGTCTGGTCAGGTTGGATTGAGCACAAATATAACCGGGCCTCTGAGACTAAAAGGCTAATAACTCACAGACCGGGCGTCTGATTTACGCACTGTCTGTTGCGTTTAGACCCCTATGACGTGGCGGTACTTTGAGATAATTATTTGTGTGAATTCGTGGAAGTTGCAGTATTAACCTATGGCTTGTGAAGAGGATCCTATCGGAGGAAAAAGCGAGCATAGTGCGTGAACCCTGTAGTTGGCTGTGATGAGAATAATGAATAACGATACTATGTGGGTCAACATCTAGCGATCCTGTGTGGTCCAGCATCTCGCGATCCTCTGTGGGCCAGAAGCTACCGATCAAGTGTGGATCAGCAGCTAGTGATTATGTGTGGGTCAGAAAATAGCGATCATGTGTGGTCAGTAGCTAAAAATCCTATGTGGGTCAGCACCTAGAGATCATGTGTGGGTCAACATCGAGCAATCATGTGTTGGTCAGCTCTAGGAAATCTTGCATGGGTCTCTCTCTTAACAAAGTGGGATGATTCAGTAGTTATAACTAATCATCATTACTACCATACCTATGTTATACCTTGTGTGAGCTAAGTTTGTACATGTGTGGTACTTTCCTTCGTGGTAATACCTTAGTGGTATTCTTCTGTGTGGAGTACCTGTGTGGTACTTTCCTTCATTGTATTGCTTCCATTATGGAAATGTTTAGAATTGGTATTTATAGCTGGACTCTCTATATTATTCATGATTGAGATGGGTTTACTTGATAACTTTGGTATATTTATGGTCATATACCTATGTAGGGTTATCAGTTGTTTTCACTCTTTTTGGTTTATCCTTTGTGGATTTTGTTAAACCATGAAGGTCTCAGGGTCCCTAATGAGTATCATTATACTCACCCCTACACAGGCTATGCCCACACCCCACTGTGTTTGGTGCAGATGATGGCCAACACTAATAGGGGATGAGAGTACTTGGACTAGATGGTTCCCGGTGGTGGACCATATGGCGTGTCAGTACGCAGAGGATACGGGAAGATGTGGAGTGTTGAGGAGGCGATCTGTACCTACCCTTCAGGTAGGAACTTCAGAGGAAAACCCAATAGCTGTATTTTTCTTCATTCATTTGAATTGTAATTTAGTAGTACTTTTAACTTTACTGTTGGGCTTGTATTCCGGCACCTTTTACTTACTACACTAACTCTATTTACTGTTTAGTTTACTTGAGTTCGTATCTTGCTGTGTGATTGATTGTGTGTGTTACATGTTATAAAGGCAATGCATTCCCAGTTTTAGGGAATACGCCTTCGGTGCTAGTCTCCATCCCTTGGCCAATTAAAGGTCGGCTTGGGGTAGTCACGAAACAGGCCTTGGGGAACGAATCGTGACATTAATATTTTATATGTTTTCAAAAGTTATTTTCTTGAAAAATAATTTACAAACAAATTTCGGATCACTTCATTTTAATAGGTTATTTTCCTAAAGAATGTTTTTAAGAATCGTTTCATGGTATTTCTATTCATCAAAGACATCATCCATTAATTTTAATTATTATAGACTGGGGATATGTTTTATTGATATCGTTATAATTATTTCCTGGGATGGGTTATTATTATTTTGATTAAGGATGTATAATTTTATTGCAATTCAATATAATAATACGGATGTTTTATGATTATGTATATTTTATTTGGGTATGTGTTAAAATTTCATATGATAGTATTTAAATATTAATGTTTATGTTCATTAGGTTACACAGATTTCATAGAATGAAAAATTTTGACATAGTTTGTGATGTTTGGAGCCTAGTTATATATATACCCTTGATGTATCGGTAAGTCTCATGAGAAAAATTTGATTTATTTTTTACTAGGCCTTGCCCATAAATTTATATGTCTTTATATAAGTCCTTGATGGTATTTTTTTAGATGTCCATCATTATTAATTCCATCATTTTGAAATTATCTATTGATATTACATTTGATTATTCAATTAATTATAGTATCCACAGTTATTTATCAAGCCATTTTTATTATTTTTATGGAATTATTTGATCATATTTTATTCTTTCAACATTATGCTCATGTTATTGATTAAATGGCATGTGTTTTGAATATTTAACATTTCATATTTTATTTTCCAAATATGTTAATGATAGATTCTTTTATATGCTTTCCCTTACTGATCATTTGAGCTCATTACTTTCATATGTTTTATTTTCACCCGGATACTAGGAAGTGTATTATGACTTATATACATTGATATTTTAAAGGAATTAGTTTCATACTCAATGAATATACTATGTTGTATTTTATGTTTTCAATTGTAATATGATATTTAAATATGTATCTATCTTACCAATAATAAGAAAACATCCAGTCCTTCAAGATTTGATATCTTGTGTCTAGTGCTAATGTAATAATGAAAACACCAAAATTAGTATACTGGGGTTTGGGTCTTTACTATTGGTTTTGGAAGACATTTAGTAGAAACCATTGTATCCAGATTTAGAAAAAAAAAAGAATTAGGGAACATACCCCTATAATAGAAATTATGGATAAGTATAGATGAACACCATAATATTTTGGTACGGTAGAGATTATGTAGTTTTTCAAGAAATACATCCTTATATGGTGGTTTCTGGCTACGGGATGAGCCCGTAAGGGGTGCGCCTCGCTTGGGTTTTCCCCCCATCACTGCCTCTCCTTCCCCCGCATCGGTCCATCTTCAGCTTCTCCTCGGTGCTTCTTCGTAGTGATCTCAGGGTTTCCTCCTTCAGTGGCCTCATCGGACTCTATCGGCTCATCTGTTGTGTCATTCGTTTGATGGCCCGCTCCAGGACCTTTGTCTCCTTTGCTGTCTAGGGTTCCATGGTGGCACGATGAGTTCCAGCGGTCGAACTCCACATTGTTGTCCGAGGGTTTTCATCTTAGGTGTCAGCTGGGAGTGCGAGGGGTTGTCTGTGTTGGTCTTTGTGGCGACCGTAAATGCAGTAATGGGTTGCGGTTCCGGACTTGCGGCAGGACTTCTTCCGTCGTGGCCTGTTGTTCAGTGATTGGTGGTGATGTTTTTTATTTATGGTTTTTTGTTTTCGTGATTTGGAGATGGATTTATTTGTGTGTGAGGTGTGATTTTGGGTCAAAACTGGCAGTGATGTTGGTTCGACGGTGTGGTTTGAAGAGTTTGAAGATGCTGTCTCGTGGTGTCAATTATGGCGTATGTTTGTGAGGCTGTTGCAGATTCAGACTTTGATTTATTTTTTCTTGATGAATATTTATTTGGCCTGCCAACTGTGTCCTGCATTCTAGTGTCAAATTTATATGATGGATTTTGTTCTTTTGGTATGGTGTTTAACGGTGGTTCTGTTATCTGGAAATAGGTGGAGTGACTGCGGCGACGGTTTGAGAGGATGGCAAGACAATGGATCGACGTTTGGCAGGGAGGGCGATGGTGTGATGATGCATACTATGTTGTGATAATGGCGAAATTTGCGAGCTTACCGGCGGCGCGTGATTTGTGGGATTTTGGTGGTGGTGGATTTACTTTTTTAAATTTTGATTTTGGATCAAGATTTTGATTTCTGGTATTGTATCGTGTAACGCGTTTTCCACTTTTCCAAGTGGATTTTATGTAAATAACAAAAAAAATTGATTTGGCCATCCTTATTCGGGGTACTACAATTGAACGTAGTACTAGAATAGAGGTACCAAGGTTTAATAAATATTAAAAGGCATGTTGGGATTTACTAGAGCGTTACCTGGTATACAATAATGGGACTAACTACACACCTAGTTGGAAACTATCATTTGATATTATTTGGTTAAATAATATTTTATTTACAAAATATTATGATGTAATTGAAAATATTTTTATTTTTTGAAAACATTCTCAAAGAAACCATATTTATGATTATGATACTACCTATGAATAAAATTTTCAATTTATGTTAATTGTTTAACTAGTTATACAATTATACATTATGTTTGAAAATTTTATGATCTAATATAGCGTATTAAATTTTTTAGAAATTGGGCCTTGTGGATGGAATGGGAACCATATCAATTCAAATTTCCCATTGAGGGAGTGACCCCATGGGAATGGCAATAAAGCAGAAGCTAGAGGTGCAAGTCAAATAGATCAAATTATATCTAAATTAGGGAAACATAATTAGGTTATGGGAAATAAACATAACCATATGGATTATCCTACTTATCCAACATGCTATCAAACAATGATATACCATTTCAAGATTTAGCAACCCCCATTAGTCAATAGCAATATGAATCCATTTGTAGTCAATAAATGGATAAGTTCCTCAGATAAGATAAATCTCTCTCTAAGAAATAATTAAGCATAAAAGGTTTTCTATTCAATTTCTCATATCTCAGGGGATGCAGATCAATCGTGGTCATTAAGCCAAAATAATAAGGATGAGGAGTAAAAAACAACCATGGAGTTGAAAAATGATAATGTACACTTATAGGAAAAATATTTTAATCATGATAAATTAAAAGACATGGATAATGAATTCCTAGGTCTAAGAGAAAAAAATATGATGTATATGTCCCAATGTATGAAGCCAAATTTAAATGGTTATCAATTGATGTGGCTGACTTTGTAAAAATTGAATGGGAAATATTGTTCATTTCATTAATGGTCTTAAGCCTATTCTTAAAAGGGTGCCAATGTACCAAAAATTATCACCATAAGATGACATAATATCTTGAGAAATAAAAATAGAGAATTAATTATCCATGTTTTATTGACTCAAAGGTATGCAAGATAAAAAACATAATACAAGGAAAAGGAGGATAAATGGAAGAATGAAAAATTTAATTTTCCAAAATGTTATTCATGTGGAAGGAATCACCTAGGTACATTCTGAAAAGGAAAATGTGTTTACATCATGTGTGGAGAAAAAGGCATCTATACTCATGATTGGAATGGTAAAAAATAACATTCCAATGTAAAATTCTTCCACTCTATGGAGATGGGGAACTGTGTGAATGAATACCCCAATAATCATGGGAATATACCTCAAAATATGATAAGGGTTCAATGTCAGGCGTCTGTTATTACCACTACTAAAGATGAATGATTAAAGTGGGCTTTTTGGATTCATCCATTTTGTTATAATAGTATTTTATTAGCGATATTATGGTTATAATAATTATTAAATGTATAAGTATTGTACTACATTACTTTTTTTTGAGAGGATACATTGAATTATATAGATGGCCACAAAAACCCATATAGTGTAATGTTTATCTTTTTTGGAAAACACATGATTAAGGGAGGATAACCATTATTATATTCTTGATGTTGAGATAATAATGAAACATCCCGGGTAAATAAAGAATAAAAAATTTTCATATTTATAATAATTTGTGAATTAAATATTAATATTACTTTAACGGGGTATATATGTTTGATAGCATACCTGACATGCCACAATGGGTTTCTCCAAAGACTAATGTTGCACACAATGTTGTGTCATACTTAAAAATAATAATATAATATTATTTTAAATGGTAGTTGACACCTATCCGTTGAAATGGTAGAAATGAACAAAACTAACTACAATATGATTATACATGTTTGTTAAATTTTTTTACATTTATCCAATTAATGTTAGAGGCTTAAAATTTGAATGAATCAAATTTTAAGCAAAAATACTCTAATATTCTTTAAAAGGTTTATTTACCATCTTATTATGGAGAACACTATTTAAATATAGTTTTGGTTACTTTTATATGTTCTAATTGAAAAAAATAATATTCTTCATTAGAATATAGACATCAAAATTTACTTTGGGTATTTTTTGAACTTTTCTGATAAAATTAATTTTGTAATGAATAATGAGAAATACTGTATTTTAATTAAAATCCTCTATTTAATATAATTTATTTATATGGTAATATTATCTTTTAAATTGGGTTTAATGTGTAATAACATTATATTTTTACTATTTAATCCAATTTTGGTCATTAGAAGTAATTTAACCTTGAAATTTGTCATAAACAACTGTCAATCTTTTGATAGTTATTATTTCTTAAAAATAAGCTTTTTGTTTAGACAATGGGAATTATTTTTAAATTAATTAATGAAACATTTATGTTTTGAATTTGGTAAAATACACATCATTTTTTAATTCCAAATATCAAATATAGCTTTGGCTGAATTTTTGGAATTTAAAAAAAATCAATTTTTAATGAATAGTGAAAACACTGAGTAGTAGTTAAAAAACCTACTATTTCATTTAAATGAAATTTTACCTCTTTTTTGAATTGAATTTAGAAAATCCAACATACATGGTTGTTATTAGTAAGTAAAATGAGGTTCAATAAGATGAAAATCATTTTTTTAACAGTATGTTCTGACTTTTATTTACCGCGGTTAAAGATAAATAGGGTAAATCAAGGTAAAAATAATATTATAATAATATTAAATAACCCTAACATGTGTCAAAATCTTATTGGTTGATACATTTACGAGCATGGGCATAATTGGGTCGATTCTGGTACCCCATGGAGCTACTTAAGAGTGATAATGAGACTTTAAATTAATTAAATTAAAATAATGAAAAAAATTACATAAACATGTATTTTTTAGTAAATATAATTTTACATGGGGTTATATAAGTAATCAATTAGACTATAAATATTAATTTGAAAGCTAAAAATATTTCCTACATCATGTAATATTTTATTTTAATTTTTATAAATCAAATAAATAAAATTATTTATGACATAATCATTATACGGGGTTTACCTCATTAATGAATGATTTAAATAAATAAGAATAAAAAATTAAAAAAATATACAAAACCTATCCAACTCTTATTGGATGATTTTATTTCGAACAAGTGTCATCTTATCTTTGACTTTAATATGTTTTGAACCTTTATAAACAGAAAATAATTATATAATAAAATAATATTTTCAAACAATCCTAAAGAGTCCCTCCTCCCCCTTATAAAAAGCCATCATCTATAACCCTTACTCACACCTCTCAATCCCCCTTGGATCGTCCAAAATATACCAAAATAATCTATCAAGATCAATCTATTCCACCTAGACGCCTTACCATAGGCAGAAGGCACTTCAAGAAATCCTTTTGGTTCAAACCAATGGGAGTTACCGGATTTAAAGGTAACATCTTCCCTTGAGTTCATTTCTTTTATTTTACTTCTCCAACCCCCTAAAATTTTTTTATTCCTTTATTTTATAACTAAACGGGTATCCTAAATATACTAGGTTGTTTTTATGATAATTATTAGAACTACGCTTACAAACACCTCTATCTAATTGGTAATGAACATACTGTTTCTGTGGACGGTGAACTACTGCCTCCCGAAATGATGATTGTTCATTATTCTCATTCCACCTCTTATGGTGGCCATTATGATGGAGATATAATTTTATATTATACATATGTTATTTATTTTTTCTATATTACATTGTATTATTAATTTACATCTTACCTTTTTTCATTCCATAACGTGTAAATATGATAATTTCATTTGAGGAAGTGCGGACCACCGCCACCTCAAAGTGATATGACACATTCATGATATACAAGGAATGTATGAACGATGGAATTTAAGAAAATATTAAATATATATAAAATATTTATTATACTGGAATTATAATATACCTATGTATCATTTAGTTTTCATTCCTTTAAAAATGAAAATGAAATGGAGGTAGTGTTCATGCGTACGTACGACTTACCGTCTCCATGAACGATGCATTTCATTTCTTATGTAAAAATGTTATGGACTATTATAAAAAATATATACTCGATATATATGATATATATATCATTATTATCATTTTGGAGATAATGTACTTTTGACCACATGGACAATTGGTAATTATAACAAGTTCAGTTTTTTACTCAAGTTCTTAACATCGACAAAATGTCTGATATGAACTCAAATAATTAATAATTGTTATATCAAGGTAATAAGTGATATAAAAAGTAATAATAAAAATTAAATAGGTTCTGAAGTATGTATAAATTTACTTATGTTTATTATTCAGGAAGAACAAGCAAAAAACGAGTCAAGTCAGACACGAGGTAAGGGGTTTCTTATCTCACTTTTAATTCTGAGAGATTTCCATTGTTCGCCACTTATTTAGGGAATGTGGTGTATTGTGTACTCCCATTTGATATATATTATCATTATTCTTTTTATATTCATGGTATTCTATTATTCATTTTGTGGTTATTAACTTTTGTTCATACAACTTGACTGATTACAATGTGGTAAGGGGTTTTCATCTCAATTTGTATTCTCGTGAGATTCATGATATATTTTCCACTATTTACTTTTATATGGTTTATTTACTACCCATTATTGTATTATTTGCATAATATAATTTAATTTATGTGTATTTACATATTCATATTATGATTCTTCTTTATTTTGGTGTATGTTTCGTAAGTTACCAAATCGGTAAAGGAATCTTTCACCCTCCTCTTTTAGTCAAAGACTTATTTTATGTTAATTCATTAAATTTCAATTTTCAAATGAAGGGATATGTTATTATAGATCCTTATTACGTAAAATTTTATGTCCATGTGATTATAGATCCTTTTCCCTATCCTCAAATTATTTTCTTAATTTTTATTTAATGCCATTAGGCTGTCAAATTTCTGTAAGAGAACTCATTAACCCAATTTCCATTCTTTGGGTTACACATCTAGTTGTTTATTATGTCATGATATTAATATGTGTGAATGAACACTGATTGTTTTAAACTAAATATCCAATAATATTGAGTTTATTTATATTTTTCACACATAATTAGGTAATTGATTTGTCCTTTATTTAAGGATACCTTATTTATAAGGGATTTCGTCTCAATTTACATTCCATTGAGACTTCATTGTTGTTATGAACCAATTCCATTTTATATGGTTTATATAATATTATTTTTCATATTATATCATGAAAACATTTATTATTATAATATTATAAAGTTTTGATTAAATATTATTCCTCAATTATTTTTATTCAAGCATCTCTCATTTGGTTAAGAACTCCTTAACTAAAATATTTTCTAAAAGATTTATTCTTATAAATAATTATCATCAATTTCCATATTTTAAAAATGGTTTTAAGAATTTATTTATACGAAAATTAATGTTTTAAAATGTTAATTAATTTAAATCTAAAAAGTTTTATTGGACACTTTGATTTAGAAATCCCATTATTAAATGGTTTTTAAAATGGTTTGATAAATCATTGATAATGTCTATATTTTAAAATGATATATTGTGGTTGGAATGTGGAAATGATATCTTTCATTTATGATTATGTTATGTGTTATTATTATGTAATGGTTCTTGGGATTTTTTTACATATACGGGTGGTTTCATGATAAACATAGGGTGGGTGAGCCCGAGATAGTTCTGCAAAGCATTGGGTAACGTGACGGAGGTAAACTTCAATGTTTATACTAAGAGATTTAGGTAATATACTATGATGGGTATTAGAAACATAAATCCCTAAGTATAAGTGATAGATACAATGTAATTATGATATGGATGTCACAAGTTACCTTTATGATTTATGATTTTTGTGTGTTATTCATAAATATTATGATTCTATGAGGTATGCTAAAGAGCTTATGGTTCATATTTATTTTTGGACTAATGTTTTCTTTATTTTATAACCATTAATGAGATTTTTTATGCTCATCCCAAGATTGAAATTTTTTTCACTTGCCTTAAAGATGAATAGGGTCAAGTATGGGATCAAGGACAAGTCAATCTGTCTAAAAAACTGAACTAGTGATTTTTCTTTTTTTAAGAGTTTTTATTTTATGAAAACATGGAAACTGAGTACAAGTGTCTACGTTGTAATTTTTGAGATTTAATGTAACATTTATGTCCTATTTTTCTAAAACTATAAACCTAAAAAGATCCCAAATGTACATTCTTGACTTACCTCAAGATTATGTAATGTTTATGGTCGGGGACTTATAGTTTGTATCAGAGGTGGTCTTAGACAACTTTAGGGATTAAGAGTTTTCTTTAAAAACATGGTTAGTCCCTATGTCATGATATCAGTTAAATCATTGTTTTATAAATTTTTCAGATAAATGATTGTTGGTTAAAAATGGAAGGTGGAGGATCTCAAACAAAATTACCATCTCTTCCTAATGACATGATTTCAATAATTATTGCGAAGTCGTGTTCAAATGATTGTGAAACTTTCTCTAGCATACACTCACTTACAAGTAGTTTTTTGAGATATCAAACACCTCAACTATACCTCAATATCATTGTGGATCATGGGATGTATTTAATATAAAAATATTTTCACAATATTATCATATTTTCATGAAAGGTAAATTTTATCAAGGCATTTTCAAATAGTTTACCTTATCACAAGATTTTGAAGCATATTGTGATTTTGAAAAAGGTTCTGAAGAAGGAGACACTTGTACAACCTATTTATATTTTCTTTTATAATATAGTATCTCAACACATACTTATGAAATTTTAAGAAGACCATTTTTTGAATGTTTCAACACAAATTTGGTCTGAATGTTTTATAAAAATCCTGTTTTATTAGATGTTTTGAAATTATATGTCATACATGATTATTTTCGGAAACTATTTTTCTGCGAACACCCATATGACCCAATTTGTACAAGGTGTATTTGGATGAAGGAAAAAAATGATTTTGAAGGATCTCTAAATCATTATTGCAATGCATGGACTTTATAACTACGTGAAATAGATGATGATGAAACCATATGGACGCCATGATCAAGGTTTGATGTTATTTATATTGGGATTAGTTTTATTCTATCGTATATAGATGAAAAATGTGAAAATATATAATTTTTTGAGGTATTAATGTATTGAGATGAAAATGAATGGTATTATTATACAATTTTGGTTAAAACATGTTAGGGTAATTTTTGAGTTTTATAAAAAGGAAAAAACACAGACAGTGTGAAAACCAGTCACATTGGACAAAGCTGCGGGAATCGAACAGAAAACCAAAGTGAGATCGGAATTTATCTCCTACCACTGGCCTACTTGACATCCCTGGTTAGTAAGACTTATTATTTTTAGTTAAATGATTTTATGGATAAATAATAAGTTTATTTTGGGAACATATGTTTTATCAAATGGATATCCTTAATATAGGAAAATGATTTGATGATCAAGTGGTAAAGGTTATGTTAGAAGACATTCTCTCTTTTTGGAACACAATATGCTTAAGGATAATAGAATACTATGGTATATCATTTGTGGAGTAATGGTTGAAATTTTATTTTGGAAGAATCTATGTTTTTTATTGTGGACAAATGGAGATTTGGGTTATTTATGGAAATGACTAACCTAACATAGAGAATGTTTGATTAGGTTAATTACTTTGCAGTATGAGACTTTAAGAGTAACCAATGTTATTCGAAGATAAATGATAAGATTTATCATCGAAGTCTATGTGATCAAATCCTTCTGAATATTGGGATTCAAACTTAGATTGGGTTATTTTGAAATCTTTTATGGACAATTGTTTATTGAATAGTCTTTTTTGACCTTTTGGGTATTGTTTACTCAATTTTAGATATTAATAGTGGTTTTTATTTCGATAAAGGATTATCCTTTTTGGGGATTATCTTATCTTTTACTAACCATTTTGGTATGGTTAATGTCTAAATACAAGGGAAATATATAGTCCTTATTTTTTTGGATTTTTTGATTCTCTAGAAGTTTATTCTAGTGCTTCATGTGTGACCACATCGTCATTAATACTCTTTGTTTGAAGAAAAGATGAGTTTCTAGAAGAAATTTATTAAGGGATAAAACTCTATATGAAAGGTAAGAATATTTCCTTATGTGCTTAGTCAATCTCATAAATAAATTCTCCAAATGTATTAAATGGAACCCAAAACAAAAAAAACATGTTGTCTGTATAATTTTCATACAGGGTAATCGAAGACCGTTTAACCTATCACAAGTTTGTGTTTTTTTGGTGGATAACTTTCTCTTGGTCATGTTTTCTATCACTCTCCATCAGAACATGACACTTAGTTTCTCCTCTATATCCATAATTTTATGTAATCTTATTATGTGTTATCTCAGGTGACCATTTTAATTTTCTTTATTTCTTTTAAAGTGATTTTTTATTAACTCTTTTCTGATGTGGGACTTTAAATGATGTTTCAGAGCCAAATTTTAAAATTGCGAGGACGCAATTCTCAAAAGGGGGGAAGGATGTAACATCTCAGGTAAATACAGAATAATGCATTTTTATATTTATTAAAATCAGTGAATTAAATATTGATTTTACTTTAAAGAGGATTCTATTTTTAAGTCATACCTGACACGCCACAATGGGTTTCTCCAAAGACTAATGTTGCACAGAATGGTGAGTCATACCGAAAATTTATAATTTAAATTATTTAAATGGTAGTTAACGCCTTGCTGTTGCAAGGGTAGGAATGATCAAAACTAACTATAATAATATAATACATGTTTGTTAAATGATTTCACATTTATCCAATAAAAGTTAGAGGCTTAAAATCTGAATAAATCTAATTTTAAGAATAAATACTCTAATATTTTTTTAAAGGCCGATTAACCTCCTCTTGATGGAGAACCCTCTTTAAATCTAGTATTGGACACCTTTATATGTTCTATATTAAAAATATAAAATTATTCTTTAAAATTGGGACATCAAAATTTACTTTGGATAAATTTTCAGCATTTTTCTGAAATTCATTTTTTAATGAATAGTGAAAAATACTGTATTTTAATTCTAAAATGAATTTTAATATAATATATTTATATGGTATGATTATCTTTTTAATTAGTTTTAGTGCTTAATTAGATTATATTTTTACCATTTAATACAATTTTATTTCATTGGAAACAATTTCACTTTGATATTGGACATAAAAAAGTGTCAATCTTTTGATAGTAATTATTTCTTAAAAACACATTTTTTTGTTTTGAAAATTCGAATTAATTTAATATTAATTAATGCTACTTTTATATGTTGAATTTGGTAAAATATAATTCATTTTTTAATTTGGAATATCAAATATATCTTCTGCTGAATGTTTGGTATTTTTATGAAAAACGTCAATTTTTAATGAATAGTAAAAACACTGAGTAGTAGTTAAAAACCCGAATTTTTCATTTAAATGAAATTTTACCGCTTCTCTGAATTGAATTTCGAAAATCCGTAATAAAAGGTTTTTATTAAGTAAATTGTGGTTCAATAAGTTGAAAACATTTTTTTGAATAGTAACTTTTTACTTTTATATAATGTCGTAAAAGTTAAATTGGGTAAATCAAAGTAAAAATCATATAATAATAATATTAAATTACCCTAACATGTGTCTTAATCCAATTGGATGATATATTTCCCACCGTTATAATCCTTTGGTAGATTTTGGGACCACATGGAGCCACTGAAGATTGATAATGACACTTTATAATAATTAATTTAATGTAAAGAAAATAATGACATAAACTGTCACGACCCACCCTCGGGGTCCGTGCCGTGACTACCCCAAGCCCGCCTTCCATAGGCCAGGGGCTGGCGACTAGCACCAAGGCGTAAATCCCAGAAAAAGGGAAGGCATTGCCTTTGTAAAGTAAACAAACACCACAGAGTAAGCAAGCGGAAGTAAAACACTAAGTACGAAAAGAAGAGCTGAAAAGTAAAAAGGGGCCAGAAATACAAGCCCAACTGTAAAGTACAACTCGAAAGGGAAAACAGCGACTGAAAAGTAAAGCTGCTACGCTGAGATGTCCACTGGAAATCCCACCTGAAGGGTGGGTACAGATAGCTCCTCTGCTCCTCGGGTCCCGCCATCCGCTCCGAGTATGTCCCGCCCAGTGGTCCACCTCCGGGTACCGCCTCGTCGTATAGTCCACCTCCAGGTACCGTCCAGTCCTCGAACCTTCGGCTACTGACAGCACTGTCCGTCGTCTGCAACCAACACAACGAGGTGCGGGCATAGCCCGTGCAGGGGTGAGTATAACGATACTCAGTAGGGACCTCGAGACCCTCAAGGTCTCACTAAAACCAACAAGGATAAACACAAGAAGATCTCAACAGATAAACCCTACTTAGGTATATGCCCATACATATACCTAAGTTATCAAGTAACCCATCTCAATCATGAGGAAACACAAGGATTGTGAAATGACGGATAACCACTACCCGGGTATATGCCCATACATATACCAAAGTTAGAAAGTGACCCATCTCAATCATGAAGTAAACACAAGGTCAAAAGTCTCAGCTCAAACCAGGATTTTTATTATCGAAACCGTAACTGCTGAAGAGCTCCGTCTCTAGAGTGTACAGTGGTCCTGTCACGACTCCGAGGTCGCCGCTCACTAACCTAAGACTGCTGAAGTACTCCTCCTGTCGAGTACTGCGGGTCTGCTGCCAACTACCAGGCGCTCCGTCCGCTGAGGGTCTGCTGCCAAATACCGGGCGCTACCCAGATAGCCTACTGAGGTACTCCTCCTGTCGAGTACCGCGGGTCTGCTGCCAACTACCAGGCGCTCCGTCCGCCGTGGGTCTGCCGCCAAGTACCGGGCGCTCCGTCCACTGGGCTAGTCGACTCACTCCAAGTCGAGTCGGTCAAGCAGTCGTCAGGTCTCAGCCGGCTACACGGTCTCCGTACTCTGCACGCTCGTCTCCGGGAGGGTCCGCTCCACGAGCTAATGGTCGATACTCTAAGTATCACAATGTCCCGCAAAGAAGTATCTCAAAAGTCAGTCTCGTCACAGGGGTCTCAACGCAACAGACGGCGCGTCGATCGGACGCCCGGTCTGTGAGTTATTAGCCTTTTCGTCCCAGGGGCCCGGTTGGTTTCGTGTGCGAACCAATCCCGGCCGTATCTCAACTGTACCCCGAACTCCCATAGGGTATACTCATAGGGACCGTTACTAAACGTAAACACCAACGCCGCTGACGGTTCGTCAAACGGACGTCCTGTCTGAAAGATATCAGCTTTCCCGTTCCAGGGGCCCGGTTGGATTTCGGGTACAATCCAACCCGGCCATACTCCGACTGCATCCAAAACTCGGGCGGAGTATGTCAAAAGTTCCGTCTCATCAAGAGGAAGTCAACGAAACAGACGGCGCGTCAATCGGACGCCCGGTCTGTGAGTTATTGGCTTTTTCGTCTCCGGGGCCCGGTTGGTTTTTAAGGCAAAACCAACCCGACCGTACTCCACCTGCGTCCAAACCTCGGGCGGAGTATGCCAAAAGATCTGTCTCACTAAGAGGAACACTACGCGACTGAAGGCACGTCAATCGGACGTCCGTGGCTCAAGATATGAGCGTTTCCGCTCCGAAGGCCCGGTTGGTTTCGTGATCGAACCAACCCGGCCGAACTCAACGTAATCCGAAACCTTGAGTGCGATATACCGAAACGACCGTCTCGATCCAAGGATCGCATTGCCGCTGACGGTTCGTCGATCGGAGGTCCGAGGCTCAAGTTATGGGCCAAAAACCAAATCTGGTTCGAAACGGGGGGGTCCGGGTCCGGGCCGACCCGGCCCGACCCCCACCCCCCCCCCCCCCGGGGCGGCGCAGCGGCGCGGCGGCGCGGCGGGCCGCGGCGGCCTGGCGCCGCGAGAAGGCTGCGCACGCGGGGGCAATTAAGCCCCCGATTATCGGATGGCGGCGTGGCTTTGGCGCGCCGTTTTTGTAAAACAACGGCCCCCCTCCTGGGGGCCCGCTTTGAAGGGAAACCGGGGGAGCCGCCTGCCCC
This sequence comes from Viscum album, assembly GCA_963277665.1. Classification (NCBI taxonomy): domain Eukaryota; kingdom Viridiplantae; phylum Streptophyta; class Magnoliopsida; order Santalales; family Viscaceae; genus Viscum; species Viscum album. The sequence continues at coordinate 294,922,348 of OY728167.1, read as the reverse complement.
CCCCGTGGAAACCACTCCCCCCTCATAAAGAGGGGGGTTTTAAGTGAAGGCCGGGGGATTAATTCCCCCGGTTTTTAAGGCATCCGGCCGGCCAGCTGGCCGGCCGGTTTTTCTCAAACAGGACCGGAATTTCCGGTCCCCTCCTTCGACTTCCGACGCCGGCGGCCCGGCCGCCGGTCTTCTCTTCCGCCGCGGCCCGGAACCGGCCGCGGTCTCCTCGTCCCGCCGCGGCCCGGAACCGGCCGCGACGTTCGTCATCCGGCGCGGTGCGACGGCACCGCGCCCCCTTGCCGTGCTCTGATATTCTTTCAACGCGGCGCGACGGCGTCGCGTTCTTGTTGTTTCTTCCATGGTGCGCACGACGGCATCGCGCAAGATATTTGCACGTTCATCCGCGTGGTGCGACGGCACCACGCCACTTGCTTTCCTCCGCAAAATAATTAAACAAGAACGATGGAGGGGGGTTCGGCCGTGTTCGTGCGGTCCGGCCCCCCTCGCGTTAACTATAACACTTAAATAAAATATTTCAAAGCCTCACGTAGACATGCGATCCACGAGCAAGAAATGGAATAAATAAATAATTAAACAACAACCCCTACCTTGGTATAAGGTTCGAAGGTTGTTCTACGTTCCGCGGAAGACGACGTCGCGGAGGTCGGGCGACGCGGTCGTCGTTCCTCAAATTCAACGACGAAGAGGCGCGTCCGAAGAGGCACGTCGTTGGCGAATCCTTGTACGCCGACGAAGGTTGTCCGAGGAAGATGCGGTGTTCTCTCTCGTTGACACCGAAGACGAAGAAGAGCGGAGCAGCGTTCTTCGTCGGAACTTGAGCGTTCTCGATAGTCGCACGTTGACGGAGTCGTGGAATATCGGTGTCGATTCCTTTGACGTCGGAGGAAGAGTCGTTGTCGATGGCGTTCGTCACGGAAAACCGTCGCGGAAGAGATGATGCGGAAGAAGAACGTCACGTCGCGGATATGGCGTCGCGGAAAGACCGTGTTCTTCGGCGAAGAAGTTCTTCGTTGAAGAACGACGTTCTTTGCGTTCTTCGTTGAAGTTGAGCGTTCTTCGTGATCTTCGTCAGAGATGAAGAAGAAGAAGAAAATGATGCTCTCCACCTCTCAAGAAGACAAACCATTCAACCAAAAATAAAATAAGACAACATCTTATTTTATTATCACATAACACACTAGAATTTCAAAGGTTTGAAATTCAAAATGGATAACTCCAAAATTAACTCACTTATTTAATATACATGAATTGTATAATTAAATAGAAGTTAACTTGTCAAGCCATTAAGAGGGAGAGAGGGGAGTTGAAAAGGTGGGGGTTCGTGTGGGCCCCACCACACTTAATCCTCCCAAGGGAGGTTAAGTTGGTGTGGGTCCCACTTCCAACCCCCTTTGGTAGGTTTTTAACAAGTTATAATAAAATTGGTTCTATACAAATTTTATTTAACTCAAACTAAAAAAAACCCCAAAACTAACTTTCAACCCGCAACAAACGCAACTCCCGAAAAGGTCTCTTTAAGAGAATATCGGCACTGCGAGTTCATCGGTGCCCTCGGATTTCAATTCCGAGCACCGGATCAAAAGTTAGAAATTCCCGCTCGTTCGTTCACTGAACGTACCCGAGCCAAACTTCGGAAATTAATTCCGAGCACTCCGGGCCTCGGAATCAGGTGCCGTCTGAAACCGCGCTCTTGTAAAATTCTAAAGAAAATTAAGAAAAAATTTCCCTTGAATTTTACGGGTCATTACATTACTCCCACCTCAGGGCTTTACGTCCCCGTAAAGATACATCAAAAACTAGGGAAACAAAAGAGGGTACTGAGCACGCATCTGAGCCTCCCGCTCCCATGTGCTCTCCTGGAGATTCCCGTGCCGCCATCTGTTGTGCACAAGAGGAATCGATCGCCCATGTAGGACCCGCTCCTGTCGATCCTCTATCTCCACCGGGACCTCCGTAAAAGTCGCCCCATCGTCAACGTCAAGCTCCCCATGGTCAAAGATGTGCGTCGGGTCGTGCACGTATCTCCTCAGCTGAGACACGTGGAAGACGTCGTGCACCCGGTGTAACTGAGGTGGTAGAGCCAGGCGATAAGCCACCTCTCCTATCCTACTGAGGACCTGGAAAGGCCCGATGAAGCGTGGAGACAACTTGCCGCCTCGGCCAAATCTCTGAATACCACGTCGAGGTGAGACCCGCAAGAAGACGTGGTCACCATCCTCGAACTCTAGTGGCCTCCGCCTCCTGTCAGCGTATGACTTCTGCCGGCTCTGTGTTGTCCTCATCCGCTCTTGGATGACATGGACCTCCTCCGACGTGGCCCGGACCATCTCTGGTCCCACAAGAGCTGCAAGATTTCTTCTTTGCCGATAAGAGAAACCTGGTCTCATCCCCTGGATGAACCACATTCTTTGCCTAAAACAGTAAATCCTAACATGGATGATACTAATCCATACCAAGGATGACGTCGTAAGGCCTCGACGCTACTACTAAGAGATCCAACCGTTACTCTCGCCTCCAAGGGTTGAGTCACACTGTCGGCATCAGTGTGTGGTAACTGGTCTCCTCCAGTAGATGTCTCACAAGTGAGGGTCAAGTCAACAGTCAACTGGAACCTCTTAGTAACATCACAAAAGAGGACAGGAATGAAAACATCACAAAGGATGCGTCTTTTATTATTGCAGATCATATTACAAGACGCCACACAAAAGCAACATCAACATGGAACTAGAAGTACAAAAGACGTATCCACTAGTTCCTCCCCTGTCCACCTGCTCCCAGAGCTCCATGATCGTAAGCTTCAGCTGCCTGAAGCTGTGCTCTCGCATGTTCACCAACTCCCTGTGGTCGGGGTGGACCTCCTGGTGGTGGTGGTGGCAGAGCCTCAAAGCGTCGTCCACCACCTGCTGCTCGGCCAGCTCCTCTGCCTCGTCCGCCTCCTCCCTGCGGACCGCCACGGTCGAACCTCTGCCTCTGCCTAGGTGGTTCCTCAACCGTCTGCTGCTCCTCCGCATGGCGGGTCGGGCAGTCACGAGCCATGTGGCCTTGCCCGCCGCATGCAAAGCATTGTCTTCCACTCAAAAGACTGACTCCGCGCTGTGTGCCCTGCACTGCTGACCCAGTGCCCTGAGGTCGTCTGCCTGAAGGTCTGGTCTGTCTGGACCCCTGAGTCATCTGTCGGCTACCTTCTACCGAAGACTCCGCTACGTGCCGCCCTACGGTGGGTCGCTGCGCTGGTGAAGACTCAGCAAGGAAGCTCTCAATCAGAAGAGCCCGCTCTAGTACTCCTGTCTGAGTCGGTATGCTGAGGGAGATCAGCGATGCCCTGATCTCGTGTCTCAAACCCTGCTCGAAGGTCCGGGCCCGGAAGAATGGGTCCCGTACCATGTCGGTCGAGTAGCGCGAGAGATCGGTAAATCTCGTCGAGTACTGAGCGACCGTCATGCTGCCCTGCCGCAGCTGCAGAAGCTCCTGGATGCGCACCGCTCGGAGGGTGGCCGGGACGAACTCCGAGCGGAAGAGGCTCTCAAAGTCCGTCCAAAGTAGAGATGCCTCATCGTGCACCTGGAGCATCAAGCTCCACCATCGTCCTGCTGCTGCGTGTAGTAGGCTCGCAGCGAGGATCACCATGAGGTCTGCTGGTGTCCTCACTAGCCTAAACACTCGTACCACTGCCTCCAGCCAGTCCTCTGCAGCCTTGGGATCCGTCTCCCCGCGAAACCTGGGCGGTCGTTGGCGCTGAAACTCATGCAGTGCGCTGAGGCGACGTGCATCGTCAGCGGCTGCTGCTGGAAGCATCGGGGGCTCGGCGGGTAGAGCTACCGCCGGTGCCACTGCTGACAAAGGGCCCTGCACCGAGGCCTCGTCGCTCGGTGGGCTGTCGTCACGTTCGATTCTCGGAACCCTAGCTGGCTGCCGTCGTGGGGCCATCCTGAAGAAACAACGTAACACGATCAAACGATTATACCTGGTGAGCTGACCTGGTTTGAGCTGTTTTAAGGGGAAAAACCTTTGAAAACACACACGCAATCAGTGTTTTCGTGCACAAAGTCGGAAATCAGTTGTCAGGGTCCTGGTGTATGGATACGTCGGCCGCCCGCACCAACACTGGACTCCCTGAACTGAAAACCACACTCGGTACCCTTAACACTATTGCTTCACAGAAAGAAATATCAGAGTTATAAGTTCTGCGGTAGAACCGAACTCCTCTGATACCAATTTGTCACGACCCGCCCTCGGGGTCCGTGCCGTGACTACCCCAAGCCCGCCTTCCATAGGCCAGGGGCTGGCGACTAGCACCAAGGCGTAAATCCCAGAAAAAGGGAAGGCATTGCCTTTGTAAAGTAAACAAACACCACAGAGTAAGCAAGCGGAAGTAAAACACTAAGTACAAAAAGAAGAGCTGAAAAGTAAAAAGGGGCCGGAAATACAAGCCCAACTGTAAAGTACAACTCGAAAGGGAAAACAGCGACTGAAAAGTAAAGCTTCTACGCTGAGATGTCCACTGGAAATCCCACCTGAAGGGTGGGTACAGATAGCTCCTCTGCTCCTCGGGTCCCGCCATCCGCTCCGAGTATGTCCCGCCCAGTGGTCCACCTCCGGGTACCGCCTCGTCGTATAGTCCACCTCCAGGTACCGTCCAGTCCTCGAACCTTCGGCTACTGACAGCACTGTCCGTCGTCTGCAACCAACACAACGAGGTGCGGGCATAGCCCGTGCATGGGTGAGTATAACGATACTCAGTAGGGACCCCGAGACCCTCAAGGTCTCACTAAAACCAACAAGGATAAACACAAGAAGATCTCAACAGATAAACCCTACTTAGGTATATGCCCATACATATACCTAAGTTATCAAGTAACCCATCTCAATCATGAGGAAACACAAGGATTGTGAAACGACGGATAACCACTACCCGGGTATATGCCCATACATATACCAAAGTTAGCAAGTGACCAATCTCAATCATGAAGTAAACACAAGGTCAAAAGTCTCAGCTCAAACCAGGATTTTTATTATCGAAACCGTAACTGCTGAAGAGCTCCGTCTCTAGAGTGTACAGTGGTCCTGTCACGACTCCGAGGCCGCCGCTCACTAACCTAAGACTGCTGAAGTACTCCTCCTGTCGAGTACTGCGGGTCTGCTGCCAACTACCAGGCGCTCCGTCCGCTGAGGGTCTGCTGCCAAATACCGGGCGCTACCCAGATAGCCTACTGAGGTACTCCTCCTGTCGAGTACCGCGGGTCTGCTGCCAACTACCAGGTGCTCCGTCCGCCGTGGGTCTGCCGCCAAGTACCGGGCGCTCCGTCCACTGGGCTAGTCGACTCACTCCAAGTCGAGTCGGTCAAGCAGTCGTCAGGTCTCAGCCGGCTACACGGTCTCCGTACTCTGCACGCTCGTCTCCGGGAGGGTCCGCTCCACGAGCTACTGGTCGATACTCCAAGTATCACAAAGTCCCGCAAAGAAGTATCTCAAAAGTCCGTCTCGTCACAGGGGTCTCAACGCAACAGACGGCGCGTCGATCGGACGCCCGGTCTGTGAGTTATTAGCCTTTTCGTCCCAGGGGCCCGGTTGGTTTCGTGTGCGAACCAATCCCGGCCGTATCTCATCTGTACCCCGAACTCCCATAGGGTATACTCATAGGGACCGTTACTAAACGTAAACACCAACGCCGCTGACGGTTCGTCAAACGGACGTCCTGTCTGAAAGATATCAGCTTTCCCGTTCCAGGGGCCCGGTTGGATTTCGGGTAAAATCCAACCCGGCCATACTCCGACTGCATCCAAAACTCGGGCGGAGTATGTCAAAAGTTCCGTCTCATCAAGAGGAAGTCAACGAAACAGACGGCGCGTCAATCGGACGCCCGGTCTGTGAGTTATTGGCTTTTTCGTCTCCGGGGCCCGGTTGGTTTTTAAGGCAAAACCAACCCGACCGTACTCCACCTGCGTCCAAACCTCGGGCGGAGTATGCCAAAAGATCCGTCTCACTAAGAGGAACACTACGCGACTGAAGGCACGTCAATCGAACGTCCGTGGCTCAAGATATGAGCGTTTCCGCTCCGAAGGCCCGGTTGGTTTCGTGATCGAACCAACCCGGCCGAACTCAACGTAATCCGAAACCTTGAGTGCGATATACCGAAACCACCGTCTCGATCCAAGGATCGCATTGCCGCTGACGGTTCGTCGATCGGAGGTCCGAGGCTCAAGTTATGGGCCAAAAACCAAATCTGGTTCGAAACGGGGGGGTCCGGGTCCGGGCCGACCCGGCCCGACCCCCCCCCCCCCCCGGGGCGGCGCGGCGGCGCGGCGGGCCGCGGCGGCCTGGCGCCGCGAGAAGGCTGCGCACGCGGGGGCAATTAAGCCCCCGATTATCGGATGGCGGCGCGGCTTTGCCGCGCCGTTTTTGTAAAACAACGGCCCCCCTCCTGGGGGCCCGCTTTGAAGGGAAACCGGGGGAGCCGCCTGCCCCCCCCCCCCCCCCCCCGTGGAAACCACTCCCCCCTCATAAAGAGGGGGGTTTTAAGTGAAGGCCGGGGGATTAATTCCCCCGGTTTTTAAGGCATCCGGCCGGCCAGCTGGCCGGCCGGTTTTTCTCAAACGGGACCGGAATTTCCGGTCCCCTCCTTCGACTTCCGACGCCAGCGGCCCGGCCGCCGGTCTTCTCTTCCGCCGCGGCCCGGAACCGGCCGCGGTCTCCTCGTCCCACCGCGGCCCGGAACCGGCCGCGACGTTCGTCATCCGGCGCGGTGCGACGGCACCGCGCCCCCTTGCCGTGCTCTGATATTCTTTCAACGCGGCGCGACGGCGTCGCGTTCTTGTTGTTTCTTCCATGGTGCGCACGACGGCATCGCGCAAGATATTTGCACGTTCATCCGCGTGGTTCGACGGCACCACGCCACTTGCTTTCCTCCGCAAAATAATTAAACAAGAACGATGGAGGGGGGTTCGGCCGTGTTCGTGCGGTCCGGCCCCCCTCGCGTTAACTATAACACTTAAATAAAATATTTCAAATCCTCACGTAGACATGCGATCCACGAGCAAGAAATGGAATAAATAAATAATTAAACAACAACCCCTACCTTGGTATAAGGTTCGAAGGTTGTTCTACGTTCCGCGGAAGACGACGTCGCGGAGGTCGGGCGACGCGGTCGTCGTTCGTCAAATTCAACGACGAAGAGGCGCGTCCGAAGAGGCACGTCGTTGGCGAATCCTTGTACGCCGACGAAGGTTGTCCGAGGAAGGTGCGGTGTTCTCTCTCGTTGACACCGAAGACGAAGAAGAGCGGAGCGGCGTTCTTCGTCGGAACTTGAGCGTTCTCGATAGTCGCACGTTGACGGAGTCGTGGAATATCGGTGTCGATTCCTTTGACGTCGGAGGAAGAGTCGTTGTCGATGGCGTTCGTCGCGGAAAACCGTCGCGGAAGAGATGATGCGGAAGAAGAACGTCACGTCGCGGATATGGCGTCGCGGAAAGACCGTGTTATTCGGCGAAGAAGTTCTTCGTTGAAGAACGACGTTCTTTGCGTTCTTCGTTGAAGTTGAGTGTTCTTCGTGATCTTCGTCAGAGATGAAGAAGAAGAAGAAAATGATGCTCTCCACCTCTCAAGGAGACAAACCATTCAACCAAAAATAAAATAAGACAACATCTTATTTTATTATCACATAACACACTAGAATTTCAAAGGTTTGAAATTCAAAATGGATAACTCCAAAATTAACTCACTTATTTAATATACATGAATTGTATAATTAAATAGAAGTTAACTTGTCAAGCCATTAAGAGGGAGAGAGGGGAGTTGAAAAGGTGGGGGTTCGTGTGGGCCCCACCACACTTAATCCTCCCAAGGGAGGTTAAGCTGGTGTGAGTCCCACTTCCAACCCCCTTTGGTAGGTTTTTAACAAGTTATAATAAAATTTGTTCTATACAAATTTTATTTAACTCAAACTAAAAAAAACCCCAAAACTAACTTTCAACCCGCAACAAACGCAACTCCCGAAAAGGTCTCTTTAAGCGAATATCGGCGCTGCGAGTTCATCGGTGCCCTCGGATTTCAATTCCGAGCACCGGATCAAAAGTTAGAAATTCCCGCTCGTTCGTTCACTGAACGTACCCGAGCCAAACTTCGGAAATTAATTCCGAGCACTCCGGGCCTCGGAATCAGGTGCCGTCTGAAACCGCGCTCTTGTAAAATTCTAAATAAAATTAAGAAAAAATTTCCCTTGAATTTTACGGGTCTTTACATTACTCCCACCTCAGGGCTTTACGTCCCCGTAAAGATACATCAAAAACTAGGGAAACAAAAGAGGGTACTGAGCACGCATCTGAGCCTCCCGCTCCCATGTGCTCTCCTGGAGATTCCCGTGCCGCCATCTGTTGTGCACAAGAGGAATCGATCGCCCATGTAGGACCCGCTCCTGTCGATCCTCTATCTCCACCGGGACCTCCGTAAAAGTCGCCCCATCGTCAACGTCAAGCTCCCCATGGTCAAAGATGTGCGTCGGGTCGTGCACGTATCTCCTCAGCTGAGACACGTGGAAGACGTCGTGCACCCGGTGTAACTGAGGTGGTAGAGCCAGGCGATAAGCCACCTCTCCTATCCTACTGAGGACCTGGAAAGGCCCGATGAAGCGTGGAGACAACTTGCCGCCTCGGCCAAATCTCCGAATACCACGTCGAGGTGAGACCCGCAAGAAGACGTGGTCACCATCCTCGAACTCTAGTGGCCTCCGCCTCCTGTCAGCGTATGACTTCTGCCGGCTCTGTGTTGTCCTCATCCGCTCTTGGATGACATGGACCTCCTCCGACGTGGCCCGGACCATCTCGGGTCCCACAAGAGCTGCAAGATTTCTTCTTTGCCGATAAGAGAAACCTGGTCTCATCCCCTGGATGAACCACATTCTTTGCCTAAAACAGTCAATCCTAACATGGATGATACTAATCCATACCAAGGATGACGTCGTAAGGCCTCGACGCTACTACTAAGAGATCCAACCGTTACTCTCGCCTCCAAGGGTTGAGTCACACTGTCGGCATCAGTGTGTGGTAACTGGTCTCCTCCAGTAGATGTCTCACAAGTGAGGGTCAAGTCAACAGTCAACTGGAACCTATTAGTAACATCACAAAAGAGGACAGGAATGAAAACATCACAAAGGATGCGTCTTTTATTATTGCAGATCATATTACAAGACGCTACACAAAAGCAACATCAACATGGAACTAGAAGTACAAAAGACGTATCCACTAGTTCCTCCCCTGTCCACCTGCTCCCAGAGCTCCATGATCGTAAGCTTCAGCTGCCTGAAGCTGTGCTCTCACATGTTCACCAACTCCCTGTGGTCGGGGTGGACCTCCTGGTGGTGGTCGTGGCAGAGCCTCAAAGCGTCGTCCACCACCTGCTGCTCGGCCAGCTCCTCTGCCTCGTCCGCCTCCTCCCTGCGGACCGCCACGGTCGAACCTCTGCCTCTGCCTAGGTGGTTCCTCAACCGTCTGCTGCTCCTCCGCATGGCGGGTCGGGCAGTCACGAGCCATGTGGCCTTGCCCGCCGCATGCAAAGCACTGTCTTCCACTCAAAAGACTGACTCCGCGCTGTGTGCCCTGCACTGTTGAGCCAGTGCCCTGAGGTCGTCTGCCTGAAGGTCTGGTCTGTCTGGACCCCTGAGTCATCTGTCGGCTACCTGCTACCGAAGACTCCGCTACGTGCCGCCCTGCAGTGGGTCGCTGCGCTGGTGAAGACTCAGCAAGGAAGCTCTCAATCAGAAGAGCCCTCTCTAGTACTCCTGTCTGAGTCGGTATGCTGAGGGAGATCAGCGATGCCCTGATCTCGTGTCTCAAACCCTGCTCGAAGGTCCGGGCCCGGAAGAATGGGTCCCGTACCATGTCGGTCGAGTAGCGCGAGAGATCGGTAAATCTCGCCGAGTACTGAGCGACCGTCATGCTGCCCTGCCGCAGCTGCAGAAGCTCTTGGATGCGCACCGCTCGGAGGGTGGCCGGGACGAACTCTGAGCGGAAGAGGCTCTCAAAGTCCGTCCAATGTAGAGATGCCTCATCGTGCACCTGGAGCATCAAGCTCCACCATCGTCCTGCTGCTGCGTGTAGTAGGCTCGCAGCGAGGATCACCATGAGGTCTGCTGGTGTCCTCACTAGCCTAAACACTCGTACCACTGCCTCCAGCCAGTCCTCTGCAGCCTGGGGATCCGTCTCCCCGCGAAACCTGGGCGGTCGTTGGCGCTGAAACTCATGCAGTGCGCTGAGGCGACGTGCATCGTCAGCGGCTGCTGCGGGAAGCATCGGGGGCTCGGCGGGTAGAGCTACCGCCGGTGCCACTGCTGACAAAGGGCCCTGCACCGAGGCCTCGTCGCTCGGTGGGCTGTCGTCACGTTCGATTCTCGGAACCCTAGCTGGCTGCCGTCGTGGGGCCATCCTGAAGAAACAACGTAACACGATCAAACGATTATACCTGGTGAGCTGACCTGGTTTGAGCTGTTTTAAGGGGAAAAACCTTTGAAAACACACACGCAATCAGTGTTTTCATGCACAAAGTCGGAAATCAGTTGTCAGGGTCCTGGTGTATGGATACGTCGGCCGCCCGCACCAACACTGGACTCCCTGAACTGAAAACCACACTCGGTACCCTTAACACTATTGCTTCACAGAAAGAAAGATCAGAGTTATAAGTTCTGCGGTAGAACCGAACTCCTCTGATACCAATTTGTCACGACCCGCCCTCGGGGTCCGTGCCGTGACTACCCCAAGCCCGCCTTCCATAGGCCAGGGGCTGGCGACTAGCACCAAGGCGTAAATCCCAGAAAAAGGGAAGGCATTGCCTTTGTAAAGTAAACAAACACCACAGAGTAAGCAAGCGGAAGTAAAACACTAAGTACAAAAAGAAGAGCTGAAAAGTAAAAAGGGGCCGGAAATACAAGCCCAACTGTAAAGTACAACTCGAAAGGGAAAACAACGACTGAAAAGTAAAGCTGCTACGCTGAGATGTCCACTGGAAATCCAACCTGAAGGGTGGGTACAGATAGCTCCTCTGCTCCTCGGGTCCCGCCATCCGCTCCGAGTATGTCCCGCCCAGTGGTCCACCTCCGGGTACCGCCTCGTCGTATAGTCCACCTCTAGGTACCGTCCAGTCCTCAAACCTTCGGCTACTGACATCACTGTCCGTCGTCTGCAACCAACACAACGAGGTGCGGGCATAGCCCGTGCAGGGGTGAGTATAACGATACTCAGTAGGGACCCCGAGACCCTCAAGGTCTCACTAAAACCAACAAGGATAAACACAAGAAGATCTCAACAGATAAACCCTACTTAGGTATATGCCCATACATATACCAAAGTTATCAAGTAACCCATCTCAATCATGAGGAAACACAAGGATTGTGAAACGACGGATAACCACTACCCGGGTATATGCCCATACATATACCAAAGTTAGCAAGTGACCCATCTCAATCATGAAGTAAACACAAGGTCAAAAGTCTCAGCTCAAACCAGGATTTTTATTATCGAAACCGTAACTGCTGAAGAGCTCCGTCTCTAGAGTGTACAGTGGTCCTGTCACGACTCCGAGGCCGCCGCTCACTAACCTAAGACTGCTGAAGTACTCCTCCTGTCGAGTACTGCGGGTCTGATGCCAACTACCAGGCGCTCCGTCCGCTGAGGGTCTGCTGCCAAATACCGGGCGCTACCCAGATAGCCTACTGAGGTACTCCTCCTGTCAAGTACCGCGGGTCTGCTGCCAACTACCAGGCGCTCCGTCCGCCGTGGGTCTGCCGCCAAGTACCGGGCGCTCCGTCCACTGGGCTAGTCGACTCACTCCAAGTCGAGTCGCTCAAGCAGTCGTCAGGTCTCAGCCGGCTACACGGTCTCCGTACTCTGCACGCTCGTCTCCGGGAGGGTCCGCTCCACGAGCTACTGGTCGATACTCCAAGTATCACAAAGTCCCGCAAAGAAGTATCTCAAAAGTCCGTCTCGTCACAGGGGTCTCAACGCAACAGACGGCGCGTCGATCGGACGCCCGGTCTGTGAGTTATTAGCCTTTTCGTCCCAGGGGCCCGGTTGGTTTCGTGTGCGAACCAATCCCGGCCGTATCTCAACTGTACCCCGAACTCCCATAGGGTATACTCATAGGGACCGTTACTAAACGTAAACACCAACGCCGCTGACGGTTCGTCAAACGGACGTCCTGTCTGAAAGATATCAGCTTTCCCGTTCCAGGGGCCCGGTTGGATTTCGGGTACAATCCAACCCGGCCATACTCCGACTGCATCCAAAACTCGGGCGGAGTATGTCAAAAGTTCCGTCTCATCAAGAGGAAGTCAACGAAACAGACGGCGCGTCAATCGGACGCCCGGTCTGTGAGTTATTGGCTTTCTCGTCTCCGGGGCCCGGTTGGTTTTTAAGGCAAAACCAACCCGAACGTACTCCACCTGCGTCCAAACCTCGGGCGGAGTATGCCAAAAGATCAGTCTCACTAAGAGGAACACTACGCGACTGACGGCACGTCAATCGGACGTCCGTGGCTCAAGATATGAGCGTTTCCGCTCCGAAGGCCCGGTTGGTTTCGTGATCGAACCAACCCGGCCGAACTCAACGTAATCCGAAACCTTGAGTGCGATATACCGAAACGACCGTCTCGATCCAAGGATCGCATTGCCGCTGACGGTTCGTCGATCGGAGGTCCGAGGCTCAAGTTATGGGCCAAAAACCAAATCTGGTTCGAAACGGGGGGGGGGTCCGGGTCCGGGCCGACCCGGCCCGACCCCCCCCCCCCCCGGGGCGGCGCGGCGGCCTGGCGCCGCGAGAAGGCTGCGCACGCGGGGGGCAATTAAGCCCCCGATTATCGGAAGGCGGCGCGGCTTTGCCGCGCCGTTTTTGTAAAACAACGGCCCCCCTCCTGGGGGCCCGCTTTGAAGGGAAACCGGGGGAGCCGCCTGCCCCCCCCCCCCCCCCCCCCCCCCCCGTGGAAACCACTCCCCCCTCATAAAGAGGGGGGTTTTAAGTGAAGGCTGGGGGATTAATTCCCCCGGTTTTTAAGGCATCCGGCCGGCCAGCTGGCCGGCCGGTTTTTCTCAAACGGGACCGGAATTTCCAGTCCCCTCCTTCGACTTCCGACGCCGGCGGCCCGGCCGCCGGTCTTCTCTTCCGCCGCGGCCCGGAACCGGCCGCGGTCTCCTCGTCCCGCCGCGGCCCGGAACCGGCCGCGACGTTCGTCATCCGGCACGGTGCGACGGCACCGCGCCCCCTTGCCGTGCTCTGATATTCTTTCAACGCGGCGCGACGGCGTCGCGTTCTTGTTGTTTCTTCCATGGTGCGCACGACGGCATCGCGCAAGATATTTTCACGTTCATCCGCGTGGTGCGACGGCACCACGCCACTTGCTTTCCTCCACAAAATAATTAAACAAGAACGATGGAGGGGGGTTCGGCCGTGTTCGTGCGGTCCGGCCCCCCTCGCGTTAACTATAACACTTAAATAAAATATTTCAAAGCCTCACGTAGACATGCGATCCACGAGCAAGAAATGGAATAAATAAATAATTAAACAACAACCCCTACCTTGGTATAAGGTTCGAAGGTTGTTCTACGTTCCGCGGAAGACGACGTCGCGGAGGTCGGGCGACGCGGTCGTCGTTCGTCAAATTCAACGACGAAGAGGCGCGTCCGAAGAGGCACGTCGTTGGCGAATCCTTGTACGCCGACGAAGGTTGTCCGAGGAAGGTGCGGTGTTCTCTCTCGTTGACACCGAAGACGAAGAAGAGCGGAGCGGCGTTCTTCGTCGGAACTTGAGCGTTCTCGATAGTCGCACGTTGACAGAGTCGTGGAATATCGGTGTCGATTCCTTTGACGTCGGAGGAAGAGTCGTTGTCGATGGCGTTCGTCGCGGAAAACCGTCGCGGAAGAGATGATGCGGAAGAAGAACGTCACGTCGCGGATATGGCGTCGCGGAAAGACCGTGTTCTTCGGCGAAGAAGTTCTTCGTTGAAGAACGATGTTCTTTGCGTTCTTCGTTGAAGTTGAGCGTTCTTCGTGGTCTTCGTCAGAGATGAAGAAGAAGAAGAAAATGATGCTCTCCACCTCTCAAGAAGACAAACCATTCAACCAAAAATAAAATAAGACAACATCTTATTTTATTATCACATAACACACTAGAATTTCAAAGGTTTGAAATTCAAAATGGATAACTCCAAAATTAACTCACTTATTTAATATACATGAATTGTATAATTAAATAGAAGTTAACTTGTCAAGCCATTAAGAGGGAGAGAGGGGAGTTGAAAAGGTGGGGGTTCGTGTGGGCCCCACCACACTTAATCCTCCCAAGAGAGGTTAAGTTGGTGTAGGTCCCACTTCCAACCCCCTTTGGTAGGTTTTTAACAAGTTATAATAAAATTTGTTCTATACAAATTTTATTTAACTCAAACTAAAAAAAACCCCAAAACTAACTTTCAACCCGCAACAAACGCAACTCCCGAAAAGGTCTCTTTAAGCGAATATCGGCGCTGTGAGTTCATCGGTGCCCTCAGATTTCAATTCCGAGCATCAGATCAAAAGTTAGAAATTCCCGCTCGTTCGTTCACTGAACGTACCCGAGCCAAACTTCGGAAATTAATTCCGAGCACTCCGGGCCTCGGAATCAGGTGCCGTCTGAAACCGCGCTCTTGTAAAATTCTAAAGAAAATTAAGAAAAAATTTCCCTTGAATTTTACGGGTCTTTACATAAACATATATCTTTTAGTAAATCAATTTTTACATGGGGTTATATAAGTTATCTCTTCGACAAAAAATATTCATTTGAATGAATAAAATATTTCATACATCATGGTGTTTTATTATAATTTTTAGACATCAAATGAATAAAATTATTTATGATATAATAATGATGTAGTGTTTACCTCATTAATGAATGATTTAAATAAATAAAATAAAAAAATTAAAACTGTAACACCCTGAGATTTTATGAGAATTTTTTTTCTTATTTCTTATGTTATACGTAACACCAAAGGAATCTTTCACTACACACAACAGTTACTTGGCTTGCATTAGGCACAATAGCGGCCTTTCTTGATAGCATTTGTTGTACGCAGTATCGAGTTTCACTAAACAATGATATGTTGTTAAAATATTATATAAACTAGCTGTTATAAATATTATTAACCAAATTTTGAATTTTATATAATGTTAGAAAAAAATTTAAAAAAGATACGAGAAAAAAAATAATTTTTTTGGATAAATGAATTATTTTTTTTCCAAAATGTTGTTTTCCTCCATTCGATGGCACACCCATTTTGAATCTAATTTTTGAAAAGTTTATAAGATAATTTTTAAAAATTAATATTATTCTTTTTAATATGATTATAAAAATTTACATTGGATAAATTTTTTATACTTTTCTAATAACTTTTATATTTTGATAAGTAGTAAAAATACGCTAATTTTTAATTGAGAAAACTTTTTTCATCAAATTAATTTATATGGTTAAAATATATTATTTAATGGTTTTAAAGTATAAATAGAATTTATTTTTACCATTTAATATAATTTATGAAATTATAATTAATTTTACATTGAATTCATAGGTAATAACATTTTAATCTTGGGAAATGTTTTAACTTTTAAATCCTATTTGCTTAACAATGAGATTAATTTTAAATTAATTATTGTAACTTCTATGTGTTGAATTTTGAAAATTGGATTCCATATTTGGATTTAGTGGGTAAAAATTATGTTAATAGGTTACTTTTATTTTTTTTTGATATTATGAATAGTAACTACGGTAATTTTTTTACTACTTTTAAAGGTAAATCATGTAAATAAGGGTAAATATAAGATTGTACAATTACCCAAACACCTTCCAAAATTCTATTGGATTAATAAAAGTTGCCCCATATATCCTAAGGGTTGGAATAGATTTATTTCATGGATTATTGACCATGAAAATGATATAAATATTATTAAAACCAAAGAAAGTGACAATATGTCACTCTCTTATATCTTATAAGGGTAATAATTTTATTTTAGTGAAAAACAGCATAAAAAATATAATATGAATAGTCTATATAAATATGATAAAATTATATACATCATGTAATTTTATTTATAATTTTTAGGGATTAAATAATTATCATTAAAGATGACACAATAGTGATAAAGAAATTATTTTGTAAATTGAAATATCAAATAAGGGGATTTTAAAATATTAAAATAAATATTATATGAAATAATTAATTTTCTCCATGAATTTTATAGATAAATATGACTTGTTATGAATCTATTAAATCTTTTATTCCAAATATATCCTCTGTTTATATATTATTTAAATTCAAATAAATGAATAGTGTCAAAATTGACACTATTGTTATTTTATAAAAATAACATATTATAAAATTATTTAAAAATCAAAAAACATATTTAAAAATGACAAATTGAAATTTATATGATCTAAAATATGATAAAGTATCCAATTATGGACAATTAAAAAAAATAAGTAATTATTTATAATGATTTAAAATTTAGAATATTATTACCACAAACAAAATTAAATAGATTAAATAAAGATAAATCAAGTTGATGATGTTTAAAATAATTTCCCAACATGTATAAATTTTAGTTGTTGATGATATTACAACCATCTATTATCTAATATTCTGATTTGAGTCATTTTGGAGGTTTTTATGTTGAGTTTGAATTTATTATAAATTAATATTTCTTATGTTTCCAAACGTGTCTGTCTCCTCCCTTATAAGGGCACCTCCTCCCTCTCCTCTTCACACAATTTTGAGCCTTAAAGATCAGCCAAACCCTGCCCATTTCCCTTATCAACTTCCCTAGAAACATTCTAGAGGTCCTTGTATTCTTCAAAGACCAATTTTAGTGCCCTAAGAGGAGGTTTCGAAGAGGTGTGTCGAAGAAGAGGTAATATCTGTTACCGATTCTTTCAAATTTATTTATTCTTCTACTTCTTATTATTTATTTGTTTCATTATAAATTAATTACATTAGTATCACTCATATAAATATAAGTTATTACAAATATGAAAGCACCCTATTTCACCTTATATCCATCCTACGGAAAACGAAATCACCATGCGTGCATACGTACGGAATACCGACTCCCAGCTTTGGTGTAATCTGTTTTCCACCACCACATTACTTGGATTGGAATAATGGTGTAATGAATAACTATATATGATTATTATAACATGAAACTAATTCTGAGATATTCTATTATCCACTCCAATACCATTCAATAATTATGGGAACGATATCGTCGCTCCTGCGTACATACGGCTTACCGTCTCCACGGTGCGATGTGATTCGTTCTTCATGATCTTATTTAAACCATGATTATATAAATGAATTGAATGAATAAATATGACATATATTATACTAATACCATTCTGATAATGATTTCGTTATAACCTAAATAGAGGAATAAGAATTTATTCGACAAAACACACATAAGAACATAAAGCGATGAACACCCGAATAACAAGTATCAATGAAATATTACTAATAAGAAGATAACAATATGACCATATATGATATAATAACAATGAATATAATTATTGAATATGTCAATGAAATTGTTTAAATCATAATACATAAGGTTGGGATTTGTACAAAGCATATCAGACCTAAGGTAAGGGAAAATCATTATATCTCAATTTTTTTCTGAGATTGTTTATACTTCAGTAATCACTAGGGTATATTTATCATCTACATACCTGTTTAATCAATAAGTAATATTATTTATATCCTCTTAAAATTTATTAAATCCAATTTTACCTATTGGTGATTTTTTATTACAAGATATGAAAGGAATCTTTTGTCATTTTTAGTACGAGGTACTTTTTGACTTTTCCGGCCAAAGTATGAGAAGTATCTTTATTTTTAACTTATATAGCATGAATGGATTTTTATGAATTCGTAGAAAATTATTACCATGAATCTTACATTGCAAGTTTTCATGTTTATCTTCAATTAACATATTTTAGTTTAAAATTATATGGTATGTGGAGAAAGGAAAAATGTTTTTGAAGAGGAAAGGATATTTTCCTTAGGAATGGAGTTCAAGGGTTTTATCAAAATTATTTTCCATCTAAGATAATATATGATTCTATTTATTTCCCTATTATGAAATTTATGTGATTAATTTATGATGGATTTATTTTTATGAAGTCCTTTTATGGATTATGTTCTGATGGCATGATGTTTATGAATCCAATTTTTATTATATGGGTTATGTTATGATGAATGATTTATGATTTTGTGGCACACATAATAATGGTTTCTTAATGAGTTGGGTGGGACCTATATCTCCCTCCAATGAACTGGGTAAAGACTTCAATCTTCTGAGATAGACATGGCTGGAATGGAAAGTTAATCTGCTTCAGTGATATAGGACTGGAACGAGGAGTGAACTCAGTTCAGTGATGGACTTTTTCCACTATGATGGTCTTGTAAATGAGTCTTCACTAATATGAAATGATTTTCTATGATTATGTGTTTATGACACAATTTTTCATGTTTTATGTTATAATTATTGGGATTACATTTCACTACTATGATTTATCCCATGTTATGATATTATGATCTCTTTTTCAAGTTAAGATTTCCAAAATGTTATGTTCTTATGAATATGATATGATTGATATTTCCTTTGTTTACCCTTACTGAGCATTTGAGCCCACCATTTTATATGTTTTCTTTTCCCCATGCCAGGAAGAAGGGTATTAATTTGGTTATTCCATAAGGGACTATAGATATGATAAAATAAATATGAGACAATGTAGATGATTTATGAACTAGTTCTTTATGTTTCCCAGTATCTAAAGACACTATACATGTACGGTCCAATCATGGTTTTGTTATATGTTGTAATAAGTAT
This sequence comes from Viscum album, assembly GCA_963277665.1. Classification (NCBI taxonomy): domain Eukaryota; kingdom Viridiplantae; phylum Streptophyta; class Magnoliopsida; order Santalales; family Viscaceae; genus Viscum; species Viscum album. The sequence continues at coordinate 294,903,450 of OY728167.1, read as the reverse complement.
TATGATATTCTAAAGTAATAACCATGTATGTAAAGTATGGGTCATTATAGTTGGTATCAGAGGAAAGGTATAGTCAACCTTTGGAAACTAGGATGTGAGATCCTTAGAAAGAACCCTAAGGATATGTCTAAGAAAAGAACACAATATTAGTGTTTTAGAAATGGCCCTGAATAACCTATGATAAGTCCTAAAGTGTAAAATTTTATTACTTATTATGTGGTTTTCCTATTGTAATTAGTGTTTCTCACCCTATGCTTCTTGGTTTTAGTCAATGGCTTGAACCTGAAGGAACCGTATTAATGTTGTATGTGACGGGTAATGCAATGATTGTCCCCCTGAGCAACCAAATGTTATGGGACTTGGAATGCAAAATCTTATAGCCATTCTCACACAACTTTCTCAAGCTATGAATCATACAGGACTTCCAAACTTGCAAAGGAAGGAGAAACATTCTGTTTAATCCTTAATGAGGCAGCATCCACCTTCATTCAGTGGGTCCTCTGATCCATTTGGGAGTGAATAATGGATTAGGACCACTGAAAAGATATTTTCAATTCTACAATGTTCTGATCATCACAAATTCATCTTAGCAGTATATCATTTGGAAGGTGAAGCCGATCAATGGTGGAATCTTATCAAGAATATGAGGCAAAGAGACGAAATTGAGTCCATGGAATGGGATGGATTGATGAACTTATATTTCAATAAGTACTTCCAACGTATTCTTCGAACAAATATAGAGAAGGAGTTTCTTGAACTAAAGCAAAAGGATGATGAATCGGTTTCTACCTACAAAGAAAATTTTACAAGACTTGCAAGGTATGCTTCCAGAATTATTATCCAACCTGATAGTAAGATCGATCCATTATTTTGTGGCCTAAAATAAAGTCTTTGAACGGCGTTATCCATAAGGGACTTCAATAGCTACGAGGAAATTGTTCGATGTGCTCTCATGGTTGAGATGGAGATTGGAGTAACCCATCAGTCATATGGTTTTGATAAGAAGATGAAAATGGAATACAAAGGAAAATATAAAAACCACACTAAAAAGAAGACGAGTTTTCCATTATGCTCAAAGTGTGGAAAGAAACATGGAGGGAATTGTCTTAAAGGGACAGTTATATTTTTTAAGTTTGGAAAAGAATGTCATCGGGCAATTGAATGTCTAAATAATGGGAAAAAGATGTCTAATGATGCGAACAAAAAAAGGGATACATAGAATGCACCTCCTATACTTCAATGTTTCAAGTGAAAGGAAGTGGGGAATTATTCCAATCAATTCCCTAATCCAAGGATTTTTGATGATGATCGAAGTCAAAAAAATCTTAAGGCCAAAGAAAAAGGAAAGTCACATGAAATTTCTATCGGTGATGTGGAGTACGATAACAAAGTGGTAAAAGGCACACTTACCATCCACTCTAATGCATAAAATGATTTATTTGATTATGGATCTACCCACACTTTTATTTCTGAAGAATTTTATAAGGGTATCACCATATTACCTCATCAATTAGATATTGTGCTAGCTGTGTCAACCCCAAATCACCAACGGTCGCATGAAACAGTTACAATTCTTGTCTTATTGATGTTTGTGAAAAAGTGCTACCTGAAAATCTTGTGATCCTTCCTATAATGGAATTTTATGTTATTATTGGCATGGATTGGCTTTCTTTATATAGATCTCATATCAATTTCTAAATAAGGGAAGTCACATTTAATATTCCTGATCAATCTACTATAATCTATCGATGAAAGTATGAATATAACCTTCCAATGAGAATTTCTTCCATCTTGTGGGTCTTGATTCAAATAAATGAAGGTTATTTATCTCAAATGGTTGGAGGGAAACTCATGATTAATAATATTCCCATTTTACAAGAGTTTGATGATGTCTTTCTAGAGGAATTTCCAAGACTGCCACCAAATCGTGAAGTTGAGTTTTCAATAGAACTCATACCGGGTGTTATGCCTATTTCAAAGACACCATATAGAATGGTCCCAATTGAGTTGAAAGAATTTAAGAAGATACTCCAAGAGAATCTTGATAAAGGATTCATACGCCCTAGTGCGTCACCTTAGGAAACACCAGTTCAATTTGTTTAGAAGAAAGATGGATCAATGAGACTTTGCATTGATTATCGAGAACATAACAAGATCACTATCACGAACAAATATCCTTTCCGACGCATTGATGACTTATTTTACAAACTACGCGGAGCTCAATAGTTTTTAAAAATTAATCTTCATTCAGGGTATCTCCAATTAAGGTTCTAAATGAGGATAAACCAAAGACGACTTTTCATACAAGGTAAGGACACTATGAATTTATAGTCATCCCATTTGGTCTTACTAATTCCCCTGCTATCTTCATGGATCTAATGAATAGAGTCTTTAGATACTATCATGATTTTTTTGTGGCTATCTTTATAGATGATATTCTTGTCTATTAAAAGAGCAAATAAGAACATGAAGATCACTTGAGAATTGTATTAAAGACCATATGACTAGAGAATATTTATGCAAAATTTACCAAGTGTGAATTTTGGATTCAATAAGTTTCATTTTTTGGTCACATTATCTCAAAAGAGGGGATATCTGTGGATCCAGGCAAAAACAGAGGTTATCGAAAGATGGTCGAGACCAACAACAATAACTGAGATCTGACGTTTTCTTGGTTTTTCTGGATATTACTGATGTTTTATGAAAGACTTTTCATGATTATCTAATCCACTCACCAAGATGACTCGAAAAGGAGTTATGTTTGTTTGGACGGAGGAGTGTAAAGAGAATTTCAAGGAGTTAAAAAGAAGGTTTTCTAGTACACCTGTGCTCACACTTCCTTGTAGTGGAGAAAGGTTTGTGATCTACAATGATGCATCCAAGAAGGGATTGGGGTGTGTTATCATGTAAAATGATATGGTGATAGCTTATCCCTCACAACAGTTGAAAATCCATGAGAAAAATTACCCTACTCATGATTTGGAGTTAGGAACGGTAATCTTTGCATTAAAAATATAGAGGCATTACCTTTATGGTGAAAGGTGAGGTATTTATACTGATCATAAAATTATAAAGTATATTTTCACACAAAAGGATATGAATATGCAACAAATAAGATGGTTGGAGTTGATTAAGAATTATGACTTCTTAATTCATTATAGAACTGGGAAAGCAAACTAGGTTGCAGATGCATTAATTCGACAAGACCATGCTAGCTTATCGATTATGAGGACCACAAAAGATCCAATATTTATGGATTTACAAAGGAGGGATCAAGGAATTATAATGGAAGGGGAAAAATCTTATCTTACTCAAATGAATTTTCAACCATCTATACAAGTGAAGATTAAAGAGGCAAAAAAGATGATGTAGAGTTACAAAAGAAGGTGAGAAAAGTTCCTGAATTCCACATTGATTGTGATAAAATAATAAGTTTCATGAATCGGGTTTGAGTTCCTCCCATCCCAGAATTAAAGAAGGAAATATTGGGTGAGGCTCATAGTTCTTCATTCTCTATTCATCCTAGAAGTATAAAGATGTACAGGGACTTGAAAGATTACTTTTTGTGGGATGATATAAAAAGAGATATCACCAAATATGTCTCTCAATGCTTGGTTTTTCAACAAGTTAAAGCTGAGAGACAGAAGTATAATGGGTTGTTACAACCATTACCCATACTAGAATGGAAATGGTAAAAGATCACTATTGACTTTGTCACCGGACTTCCTAAAACATCTAGAGGCAATAATGCTATCTGGGTTATAGTTGATTGTCTTATGAATTTGGCACACTTCATTGCTATTAGAGAAGATTTATATCTTGATCAGCTTGTCAGGATATATGTAAATGATGTGTTAAGATTGCATGGAGTACCACTTTCCATTATGTCTGATCGGGATCTGAGGATTACCTCGATGTCCTGGAAAAGTCTTCAGCATACTCTAGATATAGAGCTGAGTTTCATCTCTACTTATCATTCTCAGACAGACGTTCAGTCTGAGAGAAAAATTCATAATCTAGAAGACATGTTAAGAGATTTCTCTATGGATTTCAATGGTGGTTGGGATTAACACCTACATTTGGTGGAATTTTCTTATAATAATAGCTTTCACTCAAGTATTCAGATTTCTCCTTATGAATCTCTCTATGGAAAGAAATGTAGAACACCAACGTACTGGGATGATGTTTTGGAAAGAAAGCTATTAGGACCTGATCTTGTTGATGAGATGGCAGAAATGGTCATATCTGTAACACCCCGAGATTTTATAAAAAATATTCTTTTTAATTTCATTAATGTCTTGTGTTGTACGCTACACCAAAATGAGTTTCACAACACGCATTCTTTACTTGCCTTGCATTACACGCAATCGCGACCTTCCTCGATAGCGTGTGTAGTACACAATACCTAGTTTCACTAAACAACAATATACTATTAAAATATTATTAAAAATAGCCGTTATGAATATTAATAACCACTTTTTGAAATTTTATAAATTTTATTTTTCAAAATGGACTTCATTTTTGGATTCGGAATATCGAAATTAGCTTAGGGTGAAATTTTGGTACTTTTCGGATAACTTTCATTTTCCGATGAATAGTGAAAATTACTAAATTTTAATTAAAAACAACATTTTTAATCGAAATAATTAATAGTGATAAATTATTAATTTGAGTGGTTTTAAAGTATATTTAGAATATATTTTTACAATTTAATACAATGTTGGTCATTGGATGCAATTTCACATTTAAACCAGTTACAAACAAGTGTCAATCTTTTGATAGTTATTATCTCTTAAAAACACGCTATTTGTTTTCACGACGGGAATTAATTTTTAAATTAGATAATGTAACTGATATGTTTTGAATTTTGTAAAATAGACATCATTTTTGAGTTCATAATATCAAATATAGCTTACGCCTAATTTTTGTTATTTTTTCTGAAAACTTTAAATTTTTGATGAATAGTGAAACCACTAAGTGGTAGTTAAAAAAAACTGAATTGTTCATAAAACATAATTTTACCGCTTCTGTGAGTGGAATTTCGAAAATTCGAGAGACAAGGTTGATGTCAGTAAGTAAAATGTGGTTCAATGAGATGAAAATAATTTTTTGGTGAATAGTAACTTTTTACTTTTTTTACCACAGTTAAAAGTAAATATGGCAATTATGGGTAAAAATGATATTATTATTATCCTAAAAAATGTCATAATTCAATTGGAGAAGTTTAATTCGACCAAAAACAACCTTAGGAATAAAATATGACCATTTAGGCCGACATGGATTAGATTAGGACATTTACTATTAATTTATTTAAAGAATAGTTTAAATAGTTAAAATCAAAGTTTAATAAGTAAATAATTTTTAATATAAGGTTATACATAAGATAAATTCGACTATAAATATTCCTTAGAAACCTAAAAATATTTCCTACATAATGGTATTTTATTTGTAATTTTTAGACATTAAATAATTTATTTTATTTATGACACAACAATGATGGAGTAATTATATTATTAATGAAATATTGACATAATTGATGTTATAAATACCCAAATAAATATAATTTGAGACTTATTATGAATTCCACGAATTTTCTAGGTTAATATGACATGTTAGTATTGATTTAATTAACTTTGATCGAACTTATCATTTTTTTATGATTTTCAAAAAAATCAATTACTAAATAGTATCAAAATTGACATAAAATAGTTTTTAAAACAAATATTATATTATTAATTGTTATTTTATTCCTAAAAATCTAAGGTTCGGCCAAATGACTTAGATAAGGTTATATATATTAATAATTAACAACTTCGGGTTCGTTTGGCTTGTTATTGTATGTTTATTAACCTTATAGTGTAAGAACACAAGAAGACATGGTAAAAGTAAAATTATTTATCTTAAAGTTAAATCTAAATGATAAGGTTAAAATAGGAACCTAAACTTGTCTAAATTATTTTGGATGAGATGATTTCGACCCATCCCCAATTTAGCTTTTAAATAAATCAATTTTGAGCTATTTAAAACCGAATTTGAATTTATAATAAAATAATAGTTTTAGTTATTCCAAAGGTACCCCTCTCCTCCCTTATAAAAGGGCACCTCCTCCCTCTCTTCCTCACACAACTTTGATCCTTCATGCTCGGCCAACCTCTGCCAAATTCTCTTATCCACTTCCCTAGAAACATCCTAGAGGTTATGGTCTTCCTCAAAGACCAATTTTTTTACCCTAAGAGGAGGTCTCAAAGAGGCAGTTCAAAGAAGAGGTAATTTCCTTTACCAATTCTTTCACATTTATTTCTTTTTCCACTTCTTCTTCTAAGGTTGTTTCATTATTAAGTAATAACATCAGTATCACTCATATACTTATATGTTATTATATGTATGAAACAACCCTATTTCACCATCTATCCATCCTACGGGAAACGAAATCACCGCGCGTGCGTACGTACGTAATGCCGTCTCCACGCCGTGGTGTAATCTGTTTTTCCACCAACACCTTACAGAGATGGGTTTTATGGTGTAAATAATAACTATACTTAGTTATTATAACATAATAATGATTCTGATATATTGTATCATCCACTCCAATTCAATTCAATAATTATGGAAATGATGTCATCGCTCGTGCGTACGTACGGACTACCGTCTCCACGATGCGATGAGATTCATTCTCCATGTTAACCATTTAAGAATGATTATAAATTTTATATAAGCAATAATAATGAAATATATTACAATAAATAAGCTACTGGATTTATGTATATATGTATGTCATCTACTTACTTCCATTCAAGACAATAAGGAAAGGAAAACAGCGTTCATGCGTACGTACGGACTACCGTCCCCATTAACGGTGTGTTTCATTTCATTTATATATCTATTATATATATATATACTGAATATATATGATATATAAATCATGTTTTATATTCTGTATGTAAGTAAATAATGATATAAGTAATGATAATGTCAAGAACAACAAGTCCAAACACCTACGATTAATGAAACGATTTTACCCAAAACACTTCTTTAACATGGAATTTACAAAAGAACGGGTAATATAATTCATAAGTGAACCATATATGATATCATAACAATGAATATGAGTATTTAATAAGTTAATGACATTATTTAAATCATTATACAGGAGGTTCAGACACTTACGAAGCAAATCAGACTTAAGGTAAGGGAAATATCACAATCTCATTTTTATCCGAGATTGTTTATACTTTGGTATTTACTGGGGTGTATTTTATCATCCACATCCATGCTTCCTCAATATGTAATATTATTTCCATCCACCAAAAAATTTTTAAATCCAATTTTACCCTTCGGAGAGTTTTTAGTAAAAGATATGAAAGGAATCTTTTGTCATTTTTTTGTATGAGGTACTTTTTGACTTTTCCGACAAAAGTACGAAGAATGTTTTTTAACTTATATGGTATGAATGGATTTTTAAAAAATTATTTCCCTGAAGCTACCTTTACAAGTTTTCATGATTATTTTTAATCAAATTCTTTTAGTTTAAAATTGTATGACATGTTAAGAAAGGAAAAGTGTTTTAAAGTAGAAAGGATATTTTCCTCAAGAATGAAGTTCCAGTGTTTTATCAAAATTATTTTCCATCTAAGATAATAAAGGGTTATGTTTTTATCCCTATTATTACATTGATTTGATTATGTTGTGATGAATTCCTTTATCGTATATGAATTGTTTTATGATTTCATGATGTTTAAGATTCCCATTTTTATTACATGGGTTATGAAATGATGTATGGTTTATGATTTTGTGGCACACATAATAATGGTATCATTAAGAGATGGGTGGGACCTATATCTCCCTCCAATGCATTGGGTAAAGATTTTATATCTCATGAGATAGAAATGGCTGGAACGGTAGGTTATACCGGTTTATTGAAACAGGATTGAAACGAGGGGAACTTGGTTCAGAAAGGGACTTTGTCCACTAAGATAGTCCTGGCAATGAGTCTTGACTAACAAGAAATGATTCTCTATGATTATGTGTGTATGCCACAAAGTTTCATGTTTTAAGTTATGATTATTGGGATTTCATTTCACTACTATGATTTATCCCATGTTATGAAATTATGCTCTCTTTTGCAGGTTATGATTTCCAAAATGTTATGTTCCTATGAATATGATGTGATTGATATTTCTTTTGTTTACCCTTACTGAGCATTTGAGCTCACCCTTTTATGTTTTCTTTTCCCCAGGATATAAAGAAAGGTTTTAGGTAAAAAAAGAAAGATCATTATGGGAGATGTTGAAGATCTTTCACCACGATTAGAATATTATATTCTGAGTTTCCAAAGACACTAAACTATTACGATCCTTGTGTGTGTTTTTTGTTATGTACTAAGTATTCCGCAAAAGTAATGTAATGTCCATGTATGTTAAGCTTCGGGTCTCTACAATATCTATTCAACAACACATAAGAGAAGCTCAGAGTCGACAAAAAAGTTATGCAGAAAAATCATGAAAAGACCTAGAGTTTGAAGTGGTTGATAAAGTGTTCTTATGAATATCCCATTGGAAGAGAGTAATGAGATTTGGAAAGAAGGGGAAGTTGAGCCCTAGGTATATATGTCCTTTTGAAATTCTGGATCGTGTTTGGAAGGTAGCTTACTGATTGGCGCTTCCATTGAATCTCTCTCATGTTCATGATGTGTTCCATGTATCTCTCCTAAGAAAGTACATACCCGATCCTTCACATGTACTAAGCTCAAAGGTTGTACCGTTGGAAAAAGATCGTTGTTATGAAGAACAACCGATAGAGATTCTGGATCATAGCGAATAATTTCTACAAAACAAGACCGCTCTCTTGGTTAATGTTTTATGGAGTAACCACCAATTAGAAGAAGCTACATGGGTCCTTGAGGATATGATGAGGGAGAGGTATCCTCATCTGTTTGTAACGAAAGGACGAATTTCAAGGGAGAAATTCATTTTAAGGGGGGTAGAATGTAACACCCTGAGATTTTATGGGAAATATTATTTTTTATTATGTTTTATTTTATATACAACACCAAAGAATTCTTTCACTACCCACAACACTAACTTGGCTTCCATGACACGCAATAGCAACCTTCCTCGATAGTGTGTGTTGTACACAATACCGAGTTTCACTAAATAAGGATATGGTATTAAAATATTATATAAACTATATGATATAAATATTATTAACCACATTTTGAATTTCATATAACGTTATAATTCATTTTACATATGATATGAGAAAAAAAATCATTTTTTCGAATAAAAGAATTATTTTTTTCAAAAATGCAGTTTTCCGACTTTTGATGGTGCACCAATTTTAAATCTAATTTTTGACAAGTTTATAAGTTAATTTTTAAAAATTAAACTTCTTATTTTGAATCGATATATAATAAGTTACATAGGATAAATTTTTGATACCTCTCGGATAACTTTCATATTTTGATGAATAGTAAAATACGCTATTTTTTAATTGAAAACAACTTTTTTCATCAATGTAATTTATATGGTTAGAATATATTATTTAATGGTTTTAAAGTATAAATAGAATATATTTTTACCATTTAATATAATTTATGTCATTAGAATTAATTTTACATTGAATTCATAGGTAAAAACATTTCAATCTTTGACAATGTTTTAACTTTTAAAACCTGTTTGATTAATAACGGGATTAATTTTAAATTAATTACGGCAACATCTGTGTTTTGAATTTCGAAAAATGGCTACCATATTTGGATTCAGTGGTTTCAAATTATTATAATAGGATACTTTTATTGTTTTTTGATATTATGAATAGTAACTACGGTAATTTTTATTTACTACAGTTAAAGGTAAATCAGGTAATTAAGGGTGAAAATAAGATTGTAAAATTACCCTAAAACATGACAAAATTCTATAGGATTAATAAAAGTCGACCTATATCACCTAAGGGTCGGAATAGATTCATTTCATGGACCTTTTACCATAATAATGATATAATTATTATTAAACCCAAAGAAAGTGACAATATGTCACTCTCTTATATCTTATAAGTGTAATAATTTTAATTTAGTGATAAACATCATAAAACATCAAACATTAATATTATCCAGAAAGATAATAAAATTATCTAAATCAAGTAATTTCATTTATAATTTTTAGGGATTAAATATTTATCATTAATAATGAGACACTAGTGATATAGAAATTATTTTATTAATTGAAATATCGAATAAGTGGGTTTAAAAATATTAAAATAATTATTATATGAACTAATTAATGTTCTAAAATAATTTTATAAATATATATGACATGTTATGAATCTATTAAATCTTTTAGTTCAAACATATCTTCTGTGTATATTTTATTAAAATTCAAATAAATGTATAGTCTCAAAATTGATACTATTGTAATTTTATAAAAATAACATATTATATTTTTTTTTTAAAATAACAAAAATATATAAAAATCATAAATTGAAATTTATATGATCTTAAATGTCATAAAGTATCCAATTATAGAAAATTAACAACATATAAGAACTTATTTATAATGATTTAAAATATAGAATATTATTACCACAAATAAAATTAAATAGATTAAATAAGGATAAATCAAGTTGATAATGTTTAAAAAAATATCCAAACATGTCTAAATTTTATTGGTCGATGTGACTACAACCCTATATTATCTAATCGTCAGATTTGAGTCATTTTGGATGTTTTTATGTGGGGTTGGAATTTATTATAAATTAATATTTCTTATGTTTCCAAAGGTGCCCCTCTCCTCCCTTATAAAAGGGCACATCCTCCCTCTTCTCTTCAATCAATTTTGAGACTTCAAGCTCGACCAAACCCTAAATATTTCCCATATTAAATTCACTATAAACATACTAGAGGTCCTGGTCTTCTTCAATGACCAATTTTAGTGCCCTAAGAAGAGGTTTCGAAGAGGCGTGTCGAAGAAGAGGTAATATCAGTTATCGATTCTTTCAAAATTCGATCTTGTTCTACATCCTCTTCTATATTTGTTTCATTATAAAGTAATAAAATTAGTATCACAAATATAATGATACATTATTATAAATATTAAACAACCCTATTTCACCTTATATCAATCCTACAAAAAAAACATCATGTGTGCGTATGTACGGAATACCGTCTCTACACCATGGTGTAATCTGTTTTCCACCACCACCTTACTTGGATGGATATAATGGTGTAAAGAATAACTATATATTATTATTATAATATGATAAAAATTATGAGATATTATATTATCCACTCCAATACCATTCAATAATTATGGGAATGATATTTTCGCTCGTGCGTACGTACGGCTTACTGTCTCCGTGGTGCGACGTGATTTGTTCTACATGATCTTCATTAAACCATGATTATATAATCAAATTGAATGAATAAATATGATGTATATTATACTAATAAAATTCGTTAAATTATATATTTATAACCTAAAAAGAGGAATAATAATTTATTCGACAAAACACGCATAAGAACTTAAAGCAATGAACACCTGAATAACAAGTATCAATGAAATATTACTAATAAGAAGATAAGAATATGACCATATATGATATCATAACAATGAATATGATTATGTAATATGTCAATGACATTGTTAAAATCATTATACAGGATTTTTGGATACATACAAAGCATATCAGACCTAAGGTAAGGGAAAATATCGCAATCTCAATTTTTATCCGAGATTGTTTATACATCTGTATTTACTGGGGAATATTTATCATCCTCATCCATGTTTCGTCAATATGTAATATTATTTCTATCCTCCTACAATTGATTAAATATAATTTTACCTATTGGTGAATTTTCAGAAAAATATTTGAAAGGAATCTTTTGTCATTTTCAGTACGAGGTACTTTTCGACTTTTCCGGCCAATGTACGAGAAGAATGTTTATTTTTAACTTATACAGTGTGAACGGATTTTTATGATTTCATAGAAAATTATTTCCATGAATCTTCCTTTACAAGTGTTCATGTTTATTTTAAATTAACTTATTTCAGTTTAAAATTATATGATATGTGGAGAATGGAAGGATGTTATTAAAGAGGAAAGGATATTTTCCTCAGGAATGGAGTTCAAGAGTTTTATCAAAATTATTTTCCATCTAAGATAATATAGGGTTCTGTTTCGTTCCCTATTAATAAATTTATTTTATTATGTTATTATGAAATTATATTTATGAAGTCCTTCTATGGATTATGTTATGATGGCCTGATTTTTATGAATCCCATTTTTATTACATGGGTTATGCTATGATGTATGATTTACGATTTTTTGGAACACATAAGAATGGTTTCATTATGAGATGGGTGGGACCTATATCTCCCTCAATTGCATTGGGTAATGATTTATATGTCAGGATATAGACATGGATGGAACATAAAGTTAATCTGGTTCAGTGATACAGGACTAGAATGAGGAGTGAACTCGGTTCAACAATGGACTTTTCCCGCTATGATGGTCTTGGAAATGAGTCTCGACCAATATGAAATTATTTTCTATGATTATGTGTGTATGACACAAAGTTTCATGTTTTATGTTATAATTATTGGAATTAAATTTCACTACTATGATTTATCCCATGTCATTATATTATGATCTATTTTGTAGGATAAGATTTCAAAATTGTTATGTTCTTATGAATATGATATGATTGATATTTCCTTTGTTTACCCTTACTGAGCATTTGAGCTCACCCTTTTGTGTGTTTTCTTTTCCCGAGGACAGGAAGAAGGGTATAAGTAGGATTTTCCAAAAGGTACTATTGATATGATGAAATAAAAGGGAGACAATGTAGAGGATTTATGAACTAGTTTTTTATGTTTGCAGTTTCTAAAGACCATATACCTATACGGTCCTATCATGGTTTTGTTATATGTTTTAATAAGTATGCTTTAATTCTAAAGTAATAATCATGTATGTAAAGTATAGTTAATTATAAAAACAATATCGAAGACATGGACAATTATTATTGGTTTATTTTATTTCTAATAAGATTCATCTTATATTCGACTTTAATAAGGTTTGGACCTTTAGAAACCAAAAATCATTATACAATAAAATAATATTTTCAAACAATCCTAAAGAGCCCCTCCTCCCCCATATATAATGCCATCACCTCTAACCCTTACTCACAAATAAAAATCCCCCTATATCATCCAACATATTCCTAAATAAGCTCTAAATATACATCTATTCCACCAAGAATCCTTACCTTAGGCATAAGACACTTCCAGAAATCTTTTTGGTTCAAACCAAAGTGAGTTACCTGATTTAATGGTAAGGTCTTCCCTTAAGTTCTTTCCCTTTATTTTACATCTCCAACCCCCTAAAATAATTTTATTCGTTAATTTTATAAAAACACATGTATCCTCAATATAATAGGTTATTTTAATGATAAGGATTCTAATTATACTTACAGACACCTCCATTTAATGGGTAAATAACATACTGTTTCGGTGGACCCTGAACTACTGCCCCACGAAACGATGATTGTTCAATATTCAACTACCACCTCTTATGGTGGACATTATGATTGAAATGTAATTATATATGATATATATGACATTAATATTATCTATATTCTTCTGTAATTTTCATTTACAACATGCCTTTATGTTTTCCATAACGCGTAAATAAGATAATTTCATTTGTGGAAATGGGTACTACCACCCCCTCAAAGTGATAAGACTCGTTCATGTTGCACATGGAACATATAATGGATTGAATTTATTAAAATATGTAACATATATGACATATATATTTTACTGGAATTATTATATACCTATGTGTCATTTACTTTTTATTCCTTTAAAAAAGAAAAAGAAATGAAAGTAGTGTTCATGCATACGTACGACTTACCGTCTCCATTAACGGTGCATTTCATTTCTTATGTCCTAATGTAATGAACTATTATAAATAAATATATAATGGATATATATGATATATATTATATCAAAATCATTAATTTCATTCTGGATATAATGTAATTTTTACCACATCGACAATTTCTAATTATAACAAGGTCAATTTTTTACTCAAGTTTCGAACATCAACAAAATGTCCGATATGAACTCCATTAATTAATAATTGTTATATAAAGAAATTAAGTGATACAAAAAGGAATTATAAACATGAAAAAGGATATTATGAAATTATAAATTAACTTATGACCGTTATTCAGGAATAATAAGGAACAAACGAGTAAAGTCGGAAATGAGGTAAGGGGTTTCTTATCTCACATTTAATTCAGTGAGATTTCCATTGTTCGCTACTTATTTATTTAATGTGTTGTATTGTGTACATCCATTTGATATATATTATCATGATTATTTTTATATTCATGGTATTTTGTGACTAATTTGGTAGTTATTAACTCTTGGCCATACGAATCGATTGATTACAACGTGGTAAGGGGTTTTCATATCACTTTTTATTCCTTTGAGATTCATGCTATATTTTCCACTATTTCTTTTTGTGTGGTATATGTACTACCCATGATTGTATAATATCTGTAATATAATTTAATTTATGGGTATTTACCTCTTTATTGTATGATTTTTCTTTCACGTGGTGTATGTTTCGTAATTTTCCAAATAGGTAAGGGGACCGTTCACCCTCCTCTGTTAGTCAAAGGCTTCTTTGATGTTATGTATTTAAATTTAAATTTTCAAATGTTGGGAGATGTTTTTATGTATCCATATTTCTATAAATTTTATGTCCATATGATGAGAGATCATTTTACCTCTCATCAACTCATATTATAAATTTTTAATTGATGTCGTAAAGCCGTCAAATATCGGTAAGAGAACTTGTTAACCCAATTTTAATTCTTTGGGTAAAACCTCTACTTGTTGATTATTTCATGATATGAATATGTGTGAATGAACTATGATTGTTTTACACTTAATATCCAATAATATTTAGTGTATTTATATTTGGCACACATAAATATTTTATTGATTTATCCTTAATCTAAGGATACCATCTTTATAAGGAATTTCGTCTCAATTTACATTCCATAGAGACTTCAGTGTTTTTATGAGCCAATTCACTTTTATATGGTTTTTATACTGTCCTTTGGAATATTATATCCTGAATACCTCTATTCTCAAGATATTATATAGTTATTATTAAATTTTATTCCCCATTTATTTGTATTCAAGCATATCTTATTTGGTAAAGAACTCTTTAACTAAAATATTGTTTTAATGATTTATTCTTTTAAATATTTTTCATTAATTTCCATGTTTTAAAAATGTTTTTTACAATTTATTTATATGGAAAATAATGTTTTCAAATGATAATTCCTTTAAAATCTTCAAAGTGGTATGAGACACTTTCTTTTAAAAATCACATTATTAAATGGTTTGATAAAGCATTGATTATTTCTATATCTTTAAATGAAATATTGTGAATCGAATGTGGAAATGTGATGTTTCATTTATTCATATGTTATGTGTTATGATTATATTATGTTTATTGGGCATTATTTACATATACTTGTGGTTAAATGATAAACCTAGGGTGGGTGAGCCTGAGATAGCTCTCCAATGCATTGGGTAACGTGACAGAGGTAAACGTTAATGTTTCTCCTAATAGATTTACGGAATATAATTTGATGGGTATTCTAAACGTAACTCTCTATGTATATGTGATAGCTACAATGTACGTATGATATGGTTGTCATAAGTAACCTTTATGATTTTTCATTTCTATGTGTTATTCATAAATGTTATGATTTCATGAGGTATGTTAAAGACCTTATGTTTTGTATGTATTGTTGGACTAATGTTTTCTTTCATTGTTTTATAACCCTTACTGATATTTTTAGGCTCATCCAATGTTTGAAATGTTTTTCACATGACTTAATGATGAATAGGGTCAAGGATGGGATCATGGAAATGCCATGCTGTCTAAAACATGGAAATAGTCATGTTTCTATTCTTTAGGAGTTTTTATTTTTTAGAAAAAAATAGAAACTTAGTAGAACTATCTACTTTGTAATTTTTGAAATGTAATGTAACATTTATGGACTAATTCTCTAAAACTCTAAACCTAAAAGGATCCTAAATGTGAATTATTGACTTAACTCAATAAAATGTAATATTTAAGTCCTAGGCCTTTTAAAAATGATAATTTGGTTCTCGTGAAGGTATTTGTAACAACAAATGTGTATAAAATATTTTATGTTGAGGTTATTATGGGTTATTTAATTTTTATTACAGTATAAGAATTATAACAATATGTTTTTAGAAAAAGGACAACCCGCATGCTGGGTAACAACCTATCAGATTCTGAAAGGTCATTGTCCTACGTGATCTTTTCTATTAATAACATAATGATTTTAATTAAATAATTTTATCTAAAAATATTTAATAGAATGGATTATGTTATGCTTTGGGTTTTATTTTTTACATATAGATATTAATGAATAGATAATAAATTTCCACACTTTTATAGATCTTATGATTCATTAAAATTTAATATTAATGATTCAGGAATAAAAAATCCACCATTAACATTAATTAATTATTATAAAAAATGATGTGGAAAATGATCACCTAACTAAAAAAATAAGAAATTATTATCGTTAAATATAAAGTTATCAGGTAAGTATATTTCCTTATGATCTTAGTCTAGATCATATAAGAATCCATCAACCACATGAAACTGATATTTAAATGAAAATGGTATCCTGTTACATTCATTTCCATCATAGATTTATGGATTTGTGGTTGTTATATTTATGATGATCACTCAATTTATTTTCATCAATGCTCTCTACCACTCTATTAATCCTTAGGAATTATTATTTTCATACATGTCCACATCTTCATATTCCACCAATATTGTCCGACATGGAAACATAGTTTTGTGATTATCCATAATGAACTTTTTACTTCCCTATCTTTATAATCAATAGTATTTTTTATTTACTCCTATCATGATGTGGGATTTCAAGAATGTTATATTAAAATGTAAATCCCTTGATTTCTGAGATCATGATTAAATTGTGATGATGAAATTTTTTTAAGGGACGAAAAATGTTACACCCCATGATTTTTAATTAGGAACAAAATATTTGGTAGTGCATATGAAATAAAACACAAATATTTTGTGATAATTTAAAAATTTATGAAATTAAAATATATTTATTTTTAAATAAATTCAATCCCTTTGATATCATGAAATTCACTCAACATCATCCATGAACGAAACATGATACTCTGTTAAAATATATATATTTAACCATGACCATTGCAACCAAACTATTAAGTTACTGGGTATGAATAGTAAAAAAATAAATTATGAAAATTATAGAGCCTATAAATTTATACAATAATTTCATTGGTAACATATTGATTATAAAAAAATAGGAATCATTTCAAATAAAAATATATGTTTTCTGAAAAATCGTATTTTTTTAAAAGGGATTCTAGTTTCACATGGGACACATAATATAAAATATGTTTTTACCAATTTTATAACTTTTAATTTTAAAAATATATTTAATTTTTCATATAATCGTAACAAAATTATCTTAGGGTGAATTTTTGGGATTATTATACATTGTATCAATTTTTTTTGAACAATGAAAAATAATGATTTTTATTGAAAACTGCCTTTTATTTTAAATTATTCACAAATTTGAATAGTGTTTTATATTGGTTTTAAAGTATAAATAGATCAATAATATTAAAAATTAACTAATTTAGTTTATTTGGATCATTTTTATGATCAATTTAAATATAAATAATTTCCATACTTATTAGATTTCTCTCTTTCAAATGCAATTTTTTAGTAACATCTACATTTATAATTTTAAATTTGATTTAAAAAATTTAGTGAATTTAATATATAATAATTTAGTCCATATTTTCATAATAAATAAAATATAATATCTAATAATTAAAATATAGTTTCTAATATTATTAAAAGTGAATGAAGAAATAATCTAATATAATTGTTAAGGTAAAAGCTTGTTTACTATGGGTAAAACTAACAAGATAGGGGCTAAAATGACCTACAGATCTATAAAAACCAATTTTATGGAAATATTTCCACCCAGTGACCTATAATGGTTGATAATGAACCATTTTTATGTTTTTAGGGTAAAACATGGGTGAAGTTGATTCTTTTCCATAATTCTTTGTGTGTCATGTCCCTCACTTATAAACGACAAACCACTCTCCTCTCCAATTAAATCTTACAAATATATTTGGATCTGATAATACATTTCCAAATAAATTTATTAAACTCTGAAAAAATAATAAATCCCTATTTTTGATCAGAATCTATCCTAGGAAGCATTATGGTGCATACATAAATAGTTTGTTAAAATAATATGTAATGTTCTTAAACAATAATTTTTAATTTTATTTATTCTACACCTCCTTCATATATTAATCAATAATGAATGTTTTATAACACTGTTTTATCCCATATACTGATAATCTATTATATTAATGGAAGCACATATATCCATATGATCATCCATCAATTTAGATGCAAAATCCACATTCATGTGTGTGAAAGACAACCGCCTTGTGGAAAGATGTTATTCATTTTCCATCACCACCTCCAACAACAGTATATAATGATAGATTTAATGTTTATATTTGAAAATTTGATATTATTATTCCTCTATTATTATAATAACAAATCTACCTTCTTTCCACCCAACCCATTGGAAAACTATAACATCGCTCGTGTGTACGACGAACTACCACACCACGAACCAATGTGATATGTTTTTTATAATTATATTGTAGTAATTATACATTAAATGAATATACATCGTATATGTAAAATAATTTTAATTATCAAATTTATATATTTCATATAGCTTCTTACTTTCCATTTTTTGGGGGATATGATAACGTCATTCATGTGTACGGCAGATTATCGCCTTACGAAGGGATGTGATTATTTTTTTCACTAATGCTTTTTAGGGAAGGTAATTATGGTAAATTTAATGAATATATGTGACATAAATTAAATTAAAATGATTATATTCTGTTAATATATTATTTACCTTTCTTGCGTATCATTTGTAGAAAAAATGGAAACAACATTCATGTGTACATACGGCATACTGTCTCCATGAATTGTGTAATCAATTTTCTAACAGTATAATTTATAAATTACATTAAATACATACATATTGAATATAAATTATATTTATTTCATTTTTTAAATTCAATATTTTATTTCAAAATTATCAAATTATACAGACCAAAATTACTGAACTAAAAAAATACAATAAACAAAACAATTACCACCCAAAAGAGTGATTTGAACAATGAATTGATAATAAATTATTGATAAAATACTACAAGTAAATATTATACGATATGAGATATATGATTATTCTTCAATAAAATATTTTTAATAAAAATATATTTCTTATACATGAATTTCATACACATAAAAATTATTGAAGCAAGGGGTAAGGGTTACTCAACTCAGTTTTAATTCCATTACACATTTACTATATTCAAAACTTATTTATTTGTGGGTTGTATATACTGACCCATTGATATGTTATACCATGAATTTATTTATCTTAATAGTATTTAATGTTTCATTTGATTTTATTTATTTTATGATAATTAAAATTCAAAAATTACGAAAAGGGTAACAGTTTATTTCACAATGTAATCATTATTCAGGATAATTTATATTAATGTTCCCTTTGGGAAATTTTTTCCTATTTGTATATTAAAATAAATATATTTTCTTCTCATCTAGTTTTTAAAGAATATTTTAATGTAACATTACAATTTTTACACTACATGGTACTTAAATTTATTAAGAAATTGTTTCTTAAAAAATAAAACATTATTTCCCTCTTCGGTCGAAAAGAAATTTTCATAAAAATCAAATTTTTATCAAAATAATTTCAAAAATGATTTTAAAAATTTTACAAATGATTTTTTAAATAGACTTTTAAATAATTTTTCATTTTAAATATTTTTTAAAAGTAATCATCATCTAATTTTGAAAACAAGGCATGCTTAGATTTTAACTAAAATGGGAAAGGAATCATTATTTGATCATTTACAACATAAATGAAATTTTATAACTTCATAAAAACTCAATGTTTTAATGATTATTTTACATTTTTATAATTTTCATTTTAAAACAATATAATTTATAAAATATATTTTTTACTTTTTGATTTAAAAGGATAATTTCAAAATGCAATGGTTATTTTTTTTAAAATGTTTTATGGATATTTTCATGGTATTTATATTTGACAAAAAAAATAAATCCTTAATTTTAGTTACGATCCTTGAGGGATATGTTGTATTGATATCATAGTTATTATTTATTTGGATTTTTTATTTTCATTTTTGCTTTGGTGGTAATTTTTTATTTCTATTAAGCATATTAAATTGGATGGTTTATGATTATAATTATTTGATTAGGGTATGTAATAATATTTTATATGTTAGTTTCTCAATAAGAATAATTATGTTGATTATGTTACACCCCTTTCATTTGAGTAATTCATTATACTATGTAAGTGATAATCGAGGTCCGTCTAGAGATATCAACTCAACGAATTCTTATGTATCATGATACAAACTAGATTGGTTTTTAGATGAGGCATTGCACATTTATTTTGATGTGTTGTCACCTGACCCCTATGGAATGATTTTGATATAAAAAATAATGCCTTCCTCCATTATAAATTTAGTTATTGATTTTCTATGTGATTATTTGATTACTTTGTATATCCATTGTTATGTTTTATGATTATTTGATTATATATATCTATTTAATTGATAATATTTTATTCATATCATATTATGTTATTGTTATTAATGAAAATTAATCTATTTCAGTTGTAAATAATTCCATATTGTTTATGTATTATTTATTATCGACAGCTTCTGTTGTACACTTACCCTTACTGTGCATCTGAGCTTACCACATCTAAATGTTTTATTTTCCATAGGATACAAATTAGGGTATTTTAATTAATATGCAAGGATTTTCTAAATGAAATAGTGGTGTAATAAAATAAATACTATGTTTTATTTCATGGTTTGAATTTTAATTTGAGATACAAATATCTATGTAGTTTACCAAGACAAATAAAATATTTATCCCTTTGGCATATGATACCTTGTATCTAGTGCCAATGTAATAGTATAACCACCGACTCTCGGATACTAGAGTTAGGGACTTTAGATTAATAAAAGGTTGAATATGTTCATAAGAAAAATGCAGATAAGAATACTATGTATGTATCTAAAATAAGAGTAGATAAAAATACATGAAATTATTTGGTTGAAAAGTAGGAAACAAAAAGTAATATAATTATATATATTATTAAGGCTAAAAATAAGGTAAATTATAAGAAGAATATTTGAAAATGATACCGAAAATTCTGTACAAAACTATGTTCCAAGGTGGATTGTCTAAAATATAAACGATTGAAGGTACACAGTTCTAAACAATATGTATGTTACAGATGAAAATATAAATTATATGGATATTATTGGTACTATAGTGGATTTTGAAATATTTTGAATATTTTACTATTTAATCATCAATATTATAATTAACCCACGAAACAATTAAGGTAGAAACCAACTCATTGAATAATATATGATAAAGTAAGTTTAAATATTTAAAATATATCCCAACCTATGGAAAAAATTATTAAAATACAAGATCAGAATAAAACTCATTTTAAATAATGCCTTGTAACATTACTATCTAAACAATTTTTATATAAAAAATCTTATAATCCATATTGGATGGATTAAAATTGTAACAGAAAGGCCTTAGTTATTGAAACATCCCACAAATCTACAAAATAACTACAACCATGGATACTAGATAGTGACTTCTATTCATATATGAATTGATATTTAAATTTATTGAATAATTTCGATTATTAAAAATAATATTTAGTGACATTTTTAAATTATGAGTACATCAGAGTCAAAAATATTAATGTTGATATCATCGGAAAATAAAAGTTGAATTCCAAGAATCCTTATTTATTGATTGAATAAAAAAACATGTTAGGTGTTTCAAAAATCTCTAATGAAGGAAAAAAATATATTTTCTAAAGATATGTCATTATTTTCAGTATCCCTGATAATGGGAAACATTTAACAATAGGTAAACTAACCATCGGATAGTTTTTGAAAGTTGGTGTTGTATAGAGTTTATCTTATCTGATCATAATGTAAAAAAAAATTATGACATCGAAATTTAGGATATATATTCTATATGAATACCATCTTGGTGAATATGATATAATGTATTCATGGTATTACATATATGATAATAACAATAGATTGGTGATATTCAATACACCAAAAAGGTTATATTATAAACTTAGTACTTAATAAATATTATATACATTTAACTCGTCCTTTAAAGATAATAAATTATGGAATATGTGGGCCTAAAAAAGAAATAAAAAAAGATTAAATGTATATTATAACCTTCATTGATGTTTTTACTTGTATTAAATGATGTATGTTTTTAGTCATAAATAAAAGGACCTCAATATGTTTAAGAGTTTCTGGAGAAGTGTATAAATAGTATCTGTATATTCTGTTAAGAAAGAATGAACTTATAATGGTGTTGAATATTGAAATAATAAGTTTAATGATTTTATTGAAAAATTGGTATTCATTATGAAATTAGAAAACCATAAACACCATTGAATAATGGTGTTTCTGAAATAAGTAATAGGATTTTTTTAGAGATGGATGAAGTATTTTTATTGAACATGATACAACATGATACAGTTGGAATCATGAAATTAGAGAAGCAGTTCATATATAGAATTGATGTTTCTATAAGAAAAAATATAATATAGTTCCTTAGAATATATTTTTTTGTTGAAAATATTGTTTATTGTCCAAAAATGTTTTTATATGTCCATATATTATCATTTAAAAAGTGAAAATATTGAGAAATTTTAATAATGAGGTGCTGATGGAATCTTTCATGGACACACTACCAATAGTAGAGGATAGATATTTTATAATGAAGAAACATGAATGATTATTGACTTTGTAGATGAGAAAGATGTTAAATAATTTTTTAATATTATTTTGTAATAATTATATATACAAGGGAAAGGAGATATGAAGTGGTTATAGATAAAAAATGAAAAATTTAATGCTAAAATTAATAATATTAAAGATGTATGAGGTAAATATTCATACACAGATATCTCATTAATAGGGAATAATTATGTTCAACTTAAATGATTCTGAGTTAGTTAGTTTATGTCAAAAAAACCCTTGGAGATCAAGGAATTCATTTTCATACCATAATGACATTGAGGTTAGATTCACATACTTAATTATATCCACAGGCTGGTACAAGAGATATTAATGGTTCATTGGAGAATCAGGAGTGGATTAATTCCCTGGATGAAGAGTTGGTTCATATTTAGAAGAATGATACTTTAGGAATTTTACCCAAACTATAAAATAAGAATATTAATGTAACAAAAAGAATTTTTAAAAAAATTTGAATCAAAGGGTATATGAGATATGAAATAAGGCATGGCATATTTGTAAAGGTTACTCATAAATTGGAGGAATTTATTTTATCATACTTTTCCCCAATAAAAAAGCATTAAAATACCATACTAATTATCTCTATCACCAAACAATGAATATATACGATATTCTAGATAAACTCAAAGTCATATCTTCTTAATATATAGCTTGATGATAAATATTGTATTAAACAACTATGTTATCTCATGCTAGATTAGGATAAATGTTATGTGTGCAAGTCGAAGAATACTTTCTATTGGTTAAAAAATTATTAGGGAGATGAGTATTCTAAATTAAATACTTTTTTATTGATGTTGAATTTAAATAATGGAAGATTTGACAATAACCAGTATATATAATAAAATAAAGAGGTTTCCCTTATTGTGATTACGTATGTTGATTATATAATATTTTCCTAGAATTATAATTATATGTGTGAAATGTTTACTCTGGATATTTAAGAAGAAATTTTAAATTTCCATTCTATGTGAAATGAAATACTTTATTAGCTTATAAATCTCTTTAAATAAGCACATTTTCATATTTCAAAAGCATTATGCATTGTCATTTTTGAATAAATTCAACATTGATTATTCAAATAATGTTTCCAAAAATATTTTTATGGGAACAATTTTTTCAAAAATATCGACGTAAATATGGTTCGTCATAAATAATTTATAAATCTAGTTGGAATCTTTCTATATCTAACATCTTCAAGTTCAAATAAAGATTATGTTGTTAAATTTTGTGTCAGGTTTCAGTGTACTTCAAATTAATCACATTGTATATAAGGTTAAAATAAATCACTGATATAAAAATTGAATGATTAATTTTAGAATAAAATATGACAACTCAAGATATATTAATCTATTTGGTTATAAATATGAAAATTGGGTTTATAGGGTTGATTGTAAATGGTCAACATCTAGTGGAGTTTTCTTACTAGGATAATGATGTGTGAGTTTTCATACTAAAAAGAATATTTTATTAAATCTTACTATAAATGAATTAGAGTATATGGCTTCCACCAATTATGTAACTTAGCTGATGTGGATTAAAATTTAATTGGTAGATTTTTTAGTTGATATGTTGTTTCCCCTTACCTTAGGTTTAAATAATAAAATTTCAATAAATCTGACTAATACTCATGTACAAAATTCAAGATATATGAAAATTGATATTAAATATCACTTCATTAATGAGAAAGCATCAAGAAATGAAAAAAGATGTATTTGTAATTATAATAGAGAAGGTTACTGATATCGCCACTAAAATATTTCTAAAAGAATTATTTTAGAAATTGAGGTTTATCATGTTTGTACAACCTCAAACTCTTCAAGGATAAGGGATTTGATTTTCATCCCCTTTCACATCATGTATGTGGATAGTGATTCCAATTAGGGGTAATATATATAACATCAATCTATCCATTGGTATGTTCATTGTTTTCTCATGAAGGGTGTATATTTTTAAGGATTTTTTAAAAATGGTAAACTATTATTTAATCATGTGTGAATAGAATTATCATTTTTGTTAAGTGGATACAAGTAGCTGTTTCTTATATGTCTAAGCAAGGATCATGAAATGAATCTTGAGAAGAGGAGTTTGAAATTTTCTTATAATGATTTCATAATGCAAGTATTTTTAAAAACGTTTCATAAATCACATCATTATGGAAATCATTGTGTTGTTCCTTCCAATGGCCCAAAATCCATAGATTTTTTATTATATGATAATCCCTATTTTTAGGGAAGAAGGGGGTGAAACCTGAACAGACTTCATGGACTTAAAACAGCACGCGACCCAAAGATCAAGAAATTAAAACTCAGAATGACACTAGGCTACCTCTCTCCACCATTTAAAACATGAAAAAACTCTTCACTGTTGAAAGATTGTATAGCTAGAAAGTGTCCTAGGTCAAAGACATGCCTGATCCGATGGAAAACTCCATACCCTCTCAAACATCCAATTTCATGCAGCCTTCATAGGTGAACAACCTGCTCTGAATCCTCTGGTGAGGCTTACACATTGAGGTCGAGTCCGACTGACACTTCAAATTTTGAGCCTCAAAAACCAACCCAAAAGAAATATGAAAAGTTCCAAATATTCATAAGCCCAAACACCACCATCCACCGCAAACCTGGGAGACCCCTCACACTCCACGAGACACCCCGTCCACCATAGATGAAGAATCCCAAAAGACAATCCAAGGTACGTGAGTCCAATCCATCGTCACCTAGGACTGGATGGATCACACCCGCGTCATGAGAATGCCCCCAATGAGGGAATCCTAATCGTCCTCTAATAGAAGAGTCTCTTTGTACATGGATGTACTCAAACAATAATCAAGACTGCACCTAACCGGGTTTCGAAGTAATCTAGTGGTGGCGAGATGACCGGGATGGGACATGGTGAACCAGCCACGACAAACCAGAACCAATGGTCCCCAGATTCACATCCAAAAGGACAAATCCACAGTAAAACAAACCCAAAAGCCAGAAAAAACTCACAGCCGCGATGGATCATGTTCCTACCCCCTCTGATGCACTATAGATCTAAAACTGAGACACGCCTGGAACCTGTCGGAGACAACACCTGGCCACACTAAAAAAACAGAACGGAAACCACAATGACGCCCAGAAGAACCAAGCCGCACACCAAGACAATCGGAGAAGAGAAAGGCCAAGAAATCGACAAGAAGAGTCGTTTTAATGCCAAAAGACTAGGACACCAAGCCGATGTCTGTGCTTCTCCGTTCTAAATTTCCCCCGAAAACACAGAGACCATGAAATGCCACCGGACGAACCAAGTCACACCGAACTGAGCTGATCGGAATAGAGCCAGGCTAAGGCATCATTGGAAGGAGCTGCATCGTCACATGAATGCCAGGCCACCATGCAGAACACAATTCTCCACCGATCTGTGATGCCACCGAAAACACTGAGACAAAAAAACGCCATCGGATCCTGTTGCGCCACATCAAGACCGGACGCGCCCTACCTAGCTGACACCAGAGAAGCCGCTGATCTGACCCAGGCTGGAGGGGAAAGGGGAAACATAACCTTTCGAAACCCTAGGCGCTGAAGATGGTAGATATAGAGCTCCTCCGAGGCTTCCTCCAACATCCACTCTCAAGTATATATATATCCCACTATTATTCATGGTGTTGTTATTCAATGATTCTTATGTCTTGCATCAAGTTCATTCACATTAGATTAGATTTTTTGGATATGTAACCTAATGCATGAGTAAAAACGTTTTAGTGGTTTATGTATATTTGTTGACAAATAAATACCAAGGGGCCTTTTTTGAGGATAAGAAGTTCTGGATGAGTTTTGATGAATCTATCTTGAAGTAGATTTTCTTAACATATTTTATTTGGTTGTTCAATGTAAAAAAATTAATATTATTATTAAAAAAATCTATTAATGTTTTTGTGTTAAAAAAGTGATCATATAGATCACAATTCCTTGAGTATAACTAATGGATTCCATCATTTTGAAATCAATTGATTGAGTCTAGTGCAGAATGTTTATCTACACATGCATACATGTTTTATCAAAAAAGTAGTTCGATGAATATTTAAATTTGATGGTTCTTTACTCTTCATAATGTTCAAAAAAACGAGTACTCAATATTATCATGGAATAATGATATATTGTAATGGGATTTTGAGGTACAAATATAAAAGGGGAATTTAGCCACAATGATATTCCTCTACATAATGCCCTAGATGGATGGTGGTAGCTCCACTACCCCCCTCCTACTTCGGAGTAGGGGGATAATCATCTTCATCCCTTAATCCCCACCCAACCACCTCTATTTCTCCCCTTCTATAGTCAAGATTTCCATCTTCCATTCCCCACTATCATCCTCAACCTGAAGGTTCTAGATCTATACAATGGATCACCGCAACATTCCCTCTCGACATTGGAGTTTTTAGAGGCTTTAGGTATCTTTCATCTTACATATGTGGATCGATTTAGTAAACGTAAGACCTTTATTGACTATTTTGATCGGTTTGTATTTGGATCATAGGGTACTCAGGACCATTTGGTAATGGGACTTCTCGACAATCATCACATGATGGTTTTTTCCCTCCCAAGAATACTTGATTCTCTCCCAGTTCAGAGCCTT
This sequence comes from Viscum album, assembly GCA_963277665.1. Taxonomy (NCBI): domain Eukaryota; kingdom Viridiplantae; phylum Streptophyta; class Magnoliopsida; order Santalales; family Viscaceae; genus Viscum; species Viscum album. Next base: position 294,875,722 of record OY728167.1, on the reverse strand, counting down.
GGGATTTTCCAACAATTGTCCCTTATATCTATGTAATTGGTCGTATTACTTGTACATGAATCATGATACTTCTATGAGAGAATTATGGGTAAGGTTACCAAAACATATGTTTCCCTTTAAAAATCCATCCATTTTATGAATGATTGAGAACATGTTAGGAAAATATTTGTGCTTTGATAGTAAGATTGATGTTGTATGCCACCCTATTTCATCATGCATTTGTATTAAAGTTGATGTGTCAAGACCACCAGAGGAGTGGATCTGGATTGTTGTTGGGGAAAAATTCAAATGTAAATAGGATGTCATTTTTAGTCTTAGAATTATTTTTTCTATGTCATTTATCTCTTGGTTAATCATGTCCACTCCTTCCATCGAGGAATTAAGGATTGGTAAGGAGTGCTCGATGCGGTAAATAATCTTGTTCCATAATCCATTGGTCCCCCCCAGTGGACCACATGAACAACATGAATGTAGGATATATTCCCATCCAGAAGGAGGCAAGACCGATCAATCAAAATCCAAAGGTGGTGGAAATATTCAATAGGCCGAGGAACGACTTGTAAGAGCATAATACATCTAAGTAGTTTTTTCTCTGGTGAAGTGTTACCAGTGTAGGTGATCCTTTAAAATCTATGTCCTTTTATTCTAAGATTCCTTCATAAGAAGATGTTACCTGGATCGGAAATGGACTTCAGGTAGTGGAAAAAAGGGGTCAGAAATCTCAGATGTAGGAATTAACAGATGAGTTGGGGAAGTGGGTTAATGTTGGGGGATGTACAAACCAGAGACTAATCATGTCCTCGATTAACATTAGTAACTGTTTCGATGGTTTGGGATCCGATACCCCTGATCAAGGGCCAATTGGTTCAGGGTGTTTATCAAATCCAGAGTCTGGAGGGCATGAGATTGATGGATAATTCTTGAAATACATTGAAAAGGGAGGATCATGTAGAAGGATTCACATTCCATGGAAGAAGAAGGGATATAATGTAAATGTGGATTAGGGTAGTTGCATTGTGAGAAAGAGGATGAAATCCAATGGCCGAAAGGACTACACATCCCTTCAAAAAACTATGGAGAAAATATCAGCTAAAAAAGTCATGACTAAGGTAATGGAGAGTGAGTAACCTAAAAATGAGAAGGTGAAGGAGTTAATCTTGAATTTGGTGATTGGAAGTCACATGGATGATGTTTGTTACTCTAAAGATCATGTTGTGAGGAATAAGGATCATACAGTTGAATACTGATCTCAGATCCATGATGGCTGGTGGATTTTGGTGATCATGAAATTGATCCTTATGGTCTCTTAGAAAAGGAGGTGTATGTTGGTGAAGTATCATTTCCAATCCTGGTTCGTTCACAATAGGCTATAGATGCAGAGACCCTAGAGAAATCCAGGGACCTACTTATTCATTCATTCAGAAGAGATAATAAAGAAGGTCTTGATTATTTATGCTTCTAATGAGAATGTGGGAAGGATGAAAAGGATACTGATTCAAGTGGACACAAATAAAGAGCATGGTGAATGGATCAACAAGAAAATTCTAATCCTAACTAGAGGATTAAATGAAAAGAAGATAAAAGTGAAAGGGTTCTTACAAGAATGGTACAAATTGGTCTATCAATATGATGATATTATCAAATATGATCAAGATAAAGATGTAGCAAAAATTTCATGGAAAATATATAGGGAGGATACATACAATAAGTTTATGTTTTCCTTTAAAAATATATCATCTTCTATAGTGTTTGATAAATTTTTTGAACATGATGGTTTCAAAATTTTTCCATAAAATTTATTTATAATAAAAATTTAACTTTATATCAGTTATTATTGTACAAGGTTCATCCTATGAACTATTTTGAGGTATAAAAAACTGATGATACTTGATAAAGGTGTGACGATACAAAATTTAAAGTCATTAATTAATTATGTTATACAATTCAATGTTCTTGGATTATAAATTTATTGTGTTTTAGTGGTATAAAATGTTATCAGGAATATTTTCCAAAGAACATTCATTTGATGGATGATTACATATGAACGATCAGACGAATTATTTTACGATTATTGAACATAAGTCACTAGTTAATTTCATTAGACAGATTCCAACAATAAAATCTAATATAAAATTTTCATTAGATAGGGAATAGGTTAACAATCTACTAAATTATATTTCATATGATCCTTGGATATAAATAATTCCTACATCATTTCAAAGTCTACTGGTTATACATGTAAATGGATGGAAAGTGATGATGTTACAAAATGATCATTAAAATGTCCCTTTATGGAGACATTGATAAAATTTTATTAAACAAGGTTCATCGAAAAATGGTTTAATAGAAAAGGTGATAGGTTATGAATTTTGAATTGGGTAATAAGATCAATGAAGAATATTTTTAAGGAGTTTAAGGTGTTCCTTTTAATTTGTTAAGGAAGACAATACAATGTTTCTCACCAAAAGGACGGTTCATAAATATTTGAGAAGTTTTTTTAGTGTCACATGTATGAAGATAGTGAGATGGTCAACCAATGTATTAATAATCTGTATGTCAATACCATGATTCTAGGTGATATTATAGGACATTTGAAGATGTTTTTTTGATATTGATTCTTAATGTAATTTCATATTTCCTAGAAATATTGAATATGATAAAATGGTGAATGATTGATACAAATTTTCAATGTTTTGAGTGGGATATTTGAATTTGAATATCACCAAATTTATTTATGTTATAGAGGAATACTAGACATAAAATGGGTGATGATACATTGAATGATATTGTTGATTTTTGATATCAAGGAGTAGTGATGGAGATGTAAATAAAAGAACATAGGAATAGTGTGAAGATAAATCCATCTAAATAATAATGATAAAATATTCATATTAGTTGGTATAAAAAAATTGTGTGATGAGATGATTATATGAACATGTTTCAAAAGCTGTTAGATGACAAGGGAATCAGACAATGTTTTATCCTACCATTTATACCATAAGAAGGAGTCACCGGATGAAAATTTTCTTACTAATGTTGATGAATAAGTTCTTTCTCACTGCTATGAAATAATTTTAAGAGGAAGAGGAATCTCTATTAAAGGAAAGTGTGAAGAAAATTATCTTTTCATAGTTATAAGGTAATGAATCATGTAATTGAAGGTTTTTACTATTGTTACAAAATATTGTTATATTATTATAGTGTGTTTCAGAACCCAAAAACATAAATCCATGTACCTTGTCATTTGAGCCAAGGATGTTGGGTAGTTACAAAATGGTATCGAAGCCATTACCTAGTCAAAAGTGTGAAAAAACTGCATGATTTTTGTTCAGGGTCTATAGTAGATAGGAGTCAGGACTGTCGGAATTTGGGAAGTATGTGTGGAAGGGTGATGAGCCAAATCCCATCTCTGTCTATGCACAATTTCCATGGGTGGTCAGGGACTTTTACTGTGAATGAGATATAAGATACCAAACATCTTATAAGGTACATCACATATAATTTTTTTTCCTGAAATTTGTTTTCATATGGTTAAGGAATTTATTATTAATTGTATGAGGTGACTTATGGGTTTCCTATGGGGTCAAGACAAGGTAGATAATGAAAAGAGGTCATCTGGTGCATATTGAATGGTTTCCATATGTATAGTGATAATTGTGTTCCATGCCTAAAAGATTTTTCATCATGGATATCCTATGATAGAGTTAGGCACATATCCACTGCACTTTTTCTAAACCATGCGGGTTCCCCAGAAAAATCGTGTGGCCTAGAACCCTCTTGGATAAAAGGTGCTATAGGTTTATTTATAGATCGGAAAACTATGCATCAAAACTATGAACCAAATAGAATATGGTTTTTATCATTTTGACCCCTTAGTAATTAAGAGTAATTAACCTATTTTCCTTCCCTTTACTCCATTAGTACAAAGGGTACCAACCTTAGCCTCCCTCTCCTTCAACAATGATTCCCTTTTGATTCTTTTTTATTTGAATTTCCATTGGTTACAAATTGAAGCAATGAGTGTTTCTACCACTCCACTTTCAAGTATTATGTAACGGATCAATGTTTTATCAATGGAAATTTCATTATTATAATTTTATTATGTAATCACATGAAATCAAATCTCAATGAACTACTAAGTACTATGTGACCTTTAATCAAACTATCGTCACTTCTGTTATTTGAATTTCAGTAATATGACATACACGGTTATAATCAATATGATGTTTGGTGTCCAATAAGACAAACATAATTTTAGGTCAGTAGTAGCTGACACTTATGAATAGTAAGGTCACCTTTATGAATAGTAATATTACCCTTATTAATAGTAAATCATCCATGTAAATAGTAACCTTATCAATGTGAGTATAAATAAAATTTATCAATCTTATAGTTTATAATATGATAGTGTTGGTATTTTTATAAGTCATAAATATTTAATTAAAATTTTATGAATAATTTTAAAATTAGAAAAAGAAAATGAATTTTCATGAATTATATTCATAATTATTTTTTTCATGACTTACAATTATAGGATAATTATATAAGATCTAATTTAATTTTTGAAAACATTATAAAATTTGTTATAGTTTTAAAATCTATATTTCACTAGTAAATTATGATTTTTTTAAAAAATTAAACTAATAATATTTATAATCTTATTTTTTAAAAATGGAATTCTTTTTTGTATTCTACACATCGAAAAATGGTATGTGTTTATTTTTGGGATTTTTTCTGAAATTCATGTATTTTTTATGAATAGTAAAATATGTAAATTTACCATATATATACATTATAATTTAAATACACTATTACAAGAATCATCACATATGTAAGAACCCTTGGTTTGAACTCACATGATCATATTACTTTTTTTGTTGATGGAATCATCACTAATAATTGTCTTATGGGAAAATAATAAACTAAAGATTAAAATATTGTGAAAACCCTCCTCCACTCTACTATAAAAACCATCCAAACTTCCATTTTATCTTAACTCCTATTGTCTTTCTTTGATTAGACAATCCCTCCAAGAAAAAATCTTCTGAATCCAAGAGAGGAATCCATGAGATTAATTCTTTACCTGAATACTCTTATAGAAATTTATTTAGTTGAATCTATTATCCTAAGTATTCAGACTCTAGGATATAAATTTATTGAAAATGATAGGAAACGATGGATCATTGGACAAAATTTACAAATAAGAATCCATCCATATTCCATGATGACAACAATATGGCCCATGAGTTTCTAGATAGGATCGAAAATAAGGACAATACCCTCTGTATCTTTTGAATTCTCTGTAGGTTTATGAAGTTGTTTTTCCACTTACATGGTTAAAGGATATAGAAGAAAATGATGGCACTCCATATTATTATCTATGTTACAGAAGAATCATAAAATAAATTATTTCATGAAGATCATAAAACAATAGTTTTATCCAAAAACATTTCAAGTTGAATAGACTAGGGGATTTTTGAATGTAGAGTTAGGGAGAATTTAGTTATAGAGTATTCCCCCTATTTGGATGAGTTGGTTCACCTAAAACCATAGCTTGTTACTAAGTATCAAATCAATATATAGTGGTTCTAGATGGATTTAGGGGCCGATATTCGTTTGATATTTATTATATTATTCTTATCGACAATTGATAAGGTTGTTGAAAAGGAGAATATGGATGAGGCAAATGAAGTTGGTAAAACAAGATTTGGTTGAGATTTAGTCACCACAAAGGGTAGCCAGGGTTTGTATTCTAGCTTGAAATGGAAGTGAACATGCATATAGTGTTCTTCAGGTACTGCGTATAGTGTTTCTCCAAGAAAAAAATATGTTGTATTATATTAGTGTGGTAGGTTTTGTCATACCCATACCTACTATATAGAATTGCATAGGACTTGAATCATTAGGGAAAATCCATTTACCATACAAACTTTTTTGAAATAATGTCAAAAGGATTTAGACCTTGATCCACCCTTACCAATGGATCAAAACGTTCATTATGGTACATCAAAGGGTGGTTCATTAATTATCAATTAAAGGTGAATACAACAGAAATGATGAAAGCACGTGGTCAAGCTAAGACATAGATTCTTTATGTGGCAGAGTATTCACCATAATAATTTGAAGCGGGGTTAACTACTATTGGAGACTTGGTGTTTATCTCATTATCCATAGTTCTGTAATTTTATATATGGGCTATCTCATTATTTTATACAATATAATTTTATTGAAATGTTTGTATTGTGTTGATATCTTATGTTTTTTATGTTGGATATTTCCATACCTTTCTGAAATAGGAAGGAACATGGTCTCAAGTGTCCTAGGTGTTGGGTGATGATTACTGACTTTTGAAATTATGTGAGAATTATTAGTTCTTTATGTTTACATATTTGAATTCATTACTATAATTTATTTTATGATCAGTTTTAAGGACAATATTAAATGTTACCACCATCGAGTTCATTTTTAATCTTGTAATGCGATCCTTCATGTCATTCAGGGAGACATGGATTTTAGATCAAGGGTAGTGGGGTCTTAATAAAACTCATAAATTGAAATATATTATTCTATAATTAAATGTTTTAATCCTAACAATTGCATATTTTAATGGTAATTATCAAACTTTTAGATTTTATTAATAATTTTACATAAATTGTGAAAATGATTTAATATTTGAATTTAAATACTTCTATATAAGATTGGAATTTTATCCAGAAAATATCCTACTCTAATAAAAATTGTAAAATTCATTTTTTATGATCAAATACTTTATTGGATAAATTTCATTCAACTAGACCGAAATCTCAATCCAACATTGTGAGGCCCCAATCAATCTCAAAAGTAAGTCCTAAGATTTTGTTCCAAAATCTAGTGAATTTTTAATATGGTCCCATATTTCACAAAGTAATGAACCAAATTAGAATTAATATTATACAAAAATATATATTATTCTAGCTAAAAACATTAATAAATGTGAACACATTAAAATTTTCCACTATTAAGGTTATAAAATCTTATGAATCCGTAGCATGTGAATATAAATAGATTTTTAGGATAAAAATTTTATATTAATGATTCAACCATAACAACTTCATTACAATGACAATGAAGCTCAAAATTTTATTTTAGAGGAGGAATAAAATGGGAAACATGTTTTTAGTTTACAACATTTATAAATTCATCCATTAATCACACCGAAAATAATCCAAATTTTAAAAGGATAGTTTTTGAGTGAAATATTGCCACAGAATTTCATATAATTACACACCTCCACTTCCATGACAAAATTTTGTTATTTTATTTCCATTTTTTATACAATTGTGAATCATACTGATTTAATAATTTTATACATGTTTAATAAGGTTTGAATTTTCTTTTCATCTAATTAATTTTTTCTTTTGTGTTCTCCCACCATGATCCTTATAGTATATATAAAAATTGAAAAATAACCATCATTTTTATTGGGTGGGGTGGGGATTTTTTGAATCAGTTTTGTTTCAATATATTCTTTTTAATTTATTCTATCAGTTTTAGTAGTGGCAAAAACTGTTTTGGTAAAGGGTTCACCCTGCTTTTCTACTATTGAAGACTTCATCCCATTTAATTTATATTCCTCTCAATTTAAATCACAATTATTGTAAAACCAAAATATTAAATAGTATGTTTTCTATTTAAATTAATTTAATATCTCATATTTCATGCAACCCTGACTTTGCTTGCATTATACACAATATTACATTTCTGTGAAACAACACATTAGTAGTATAATTATTAAAATGATATATTTTTTTATCAATTAAATATTGTAATATGAATATTATTAACAAAATTTTTAATTATATAGATATCCCATTTAATTTTAACGTCCATATTTTGTGTTACTAAGACATAATATGTAGACAAATTCAATTTTTCAGAATAAAAGAAGTTGTTTTCAAAAAATGCATTTTTTCTGCCTTTTAATGGAAAACCCATTTCAAATCCAATATTTGACATTTTTATATATTAAATTTGATTAAATTAAATTATTATTTATATTTGGGACATAAAAATTTAGGTTGGATAACTTTTTGGTACTTTTCTGAAAGCTGCCATATTTTTATGAATAATGAAAAATACTAAATTTTAAATGAAGACTACTTTTTTAATCAAAATTATTTATAGTGTTAATGTATACATCTGAGTGGTTTTAGATTATAATTATATTAAATTTTTATCATTTAATATAATTTATGTCATTATAAGTATTTTTACAATTAAATTGGACATAAAAACTTGTCAATCTTTTCATAAATATTAATTCTTAAAAACACGCTTTTTGGTTTTAATAATGGGAAATAATTTTAAATTAGTTTATGCAACTTATGAGTTTTGAATTTGGAAAAACGGTTTCCATATTTGGAATTAGGTGGCCAAAATTATTTATATTGCTAATTATTTTTAGACATTGTGCATAGTAACTTTAATAAATATTTTATTTACCATGGTTAATGGGTAAATCTTATAAATAAGGGTAAATAATAATATTATAATAATATTAAATTACCCTTACACATGTCCTAAAACTATTGGATGAGATTTTTTCTACCAAAGGAATCTTTGGGTCTATTTTGGGACCCCATGAAGCCACTTGGTAGTAATATTTACATTTTATATTAAATAATTCAAAGTAAAGACAAAAATAACATAAACATATATCTTTTAGTAAAAAAAGATTATATGGGGTACTATAAGTGATATCTTTGACTATAAATATTAATTTTAAATATAAAAATATTTCCATCAACATGGGATATTATTTATAATTTTTATACATTATATAATTAAATTTTTTAAGACACAATGATGATGCATTAATTATCTTCTTCGTGAATGATTAAAATTATTGATATTATAAATATTAAAATAAAATTAAATTGGAACTTTTGATTTCATAAAAAACATTATAGGTTATTTTTACATGTTAGGGATTATTTAATATATATTTTTCAAGTAATCAGGTTGTTATAACTTTAAAAGAAATAAATTACTAAATAGTTTCAAAATTGAAATAAATTTGTTTTTAAAATAAATAAAATTTTATTAAATGATATAATATTCCTAAAAATATAATATTTATCCAAAGGACTTAGATAAGGTAAGATATAACAATAAAAAACTAGTTGATGTTTTATTTTAATTTTATAGTATGTTTATTAACCATGTAATATAAATATACTAGATGAAATGGTAAATGTTAAACTATTTAAATAAGAGTTAAATGTAAAAGATAAGGTTAATATGGTGAGCTAAACATGTATAAAACCTGTTTTTTAGAGGATTAAGACCCATAACCTTATTATACTTGATATAAATCCATTTATAGCTATAAGAAACCGAAAATGATTTTATAATAAACTAATATTTCAATTTTTTCTTAAAGTGCCCCTCACATCTCTTATAAAATGGTACTTCCCCTTCTATTAAAATCACAACTCCAAAGCCTATTGGTTCAGACAACCCCTGATCAAATCTCCTCCCAACTACCCTATATTAAACATAGCGGCCTTAAATTTTTCATAGATCCATCCTACGGAGTCCTTATGTTCAAATTAAAAGGAAGAATCTGAAGAAGACATAATTATTTCATTGCCTCTTTCAATGTTTTTCCTTCTTCCACATATTATATCATTGTTGTTTCCAAAACAAAATAATGAATCTATTACCTTATACATACTTATATTGTATTATTTTACATCCATATTCATTATTATATCAATCCTATTAATGAAAAATTAACTATATGTGTGTACGTACGGCTTACGATCTCCAAGTAGTGGTGTAGTTTGTTATTCAATGCTTCATTATTTAAGTGGTTATAATAATCATTACAATTGGTGTAAATAATAAATATATCATTTTAATTATTTTTTATATATAATATACCATCCAATTACATATTATTTCACCGTAAATATAATGATATTGTCGCTTGTGCGTATGTACGTCTTACCGTCTCCACAACGCAATGAGATTCATTTTCACATTCAACATTCAACGATGATTAAAAATATATATATTATTATTAAGTATGTAAAAAATGAAATAATGATGATACTAGAAATATATATATATATATATATATATATATTTATTTATATATCTCTCATTCACTTACATTCATTCAATATGATAAGAAAATGGAAACAGCATTCATGCGTACGTACGGACTATCGTCTCCATGAAAAGTGTTTCCATTTCATATATCTATCTATTATAAATATTTATATTCAAAATATATATGATATATAAATAATTTATTATATTATTTAAGTATTTAAATCATTATCTAAGTGATATAATCAAGAATAACAAGTTAAAACACATATGATAATGAAATAGATTATTTCCCAAAGTGATAATTTAACATGGAAATTATTATTAAATGTGTAGTATGAAGCCATAAATAAATCATGAATGATATAATTAATATTAATATGTTACTCGTATAATTTAATAACATACTATGGTCCTTATATAAGAGGTTAAACGTACCATGGACGAAAGGAAATTACAAGGTAAGGGTTAATTCCTTAATCTCATTATTATCCAAGATTGTTTTTGTATAAGTGTTTACTAGAAAATATTTATTATCCATGTACATGTTTCATTTATTTTTTTCAAGTGATTATTTTTAAGGGAATATTTAACTAAAACATCATTTTAAACGTTTTAAAAATTAATTCTTCTAAATATTTCTCATTAATGTCCATGTTTTAAAATGGTTTTAATGATTTATCTATATGGGCATGAATTTTTTAAAATGTTAACTAATTTAGAAACATTCAATGTGGTATGGAACCATTGATTAAAAAATATCATGTAAATGTCTTCCATTATAAATTGTGCGACACATAAATTATTTCATGAAAAAGGTATATTTTTCTCAAAGAGTTTTACTGATCATTTTAAACTATTTCAACATCCTTTACTAGTTATTATTCATAGTTGAGGTTAATTAATTCTAATATAATATTATATATTATATTGAATGATTTATTATATGTTTGACTATGGATATGCTATTTTTATACCATTCAGAGTTTATGGTTAAATAATTGACATTTAGTATGCTAGTTTTAATATGAACTCTTATGTTATGTTTCACCCTTTTCATATGAGGAATGCATTGGGCTTAGTAAATGACGGGCGGGGCCCACTATTTCCCCTCGAGGCATTTATAGGTATAATGAGACAAATTAGTGTCTTGGAACAAGGCCTTGACAAAATATTTATTTCTAGTCTTGGCATGAGACCCTAAATATGTGGTTGTGATTTCTGAAATTATGAATTCCCTCATTATGAAATTAGTTATTACATGTGATTATTCGAATAGTATAATATCATTTGAATAAGTAAATGGAATTATTCTTTTTATTTATTCCATATTATGTTCAATTTTATGTTTAAAAGATATTTGTTTTTATTACACATCTTGCCTTAAAAGTTCATAACTTCTTCTAAATTATTTACCCTTACAGAGCATTTGATCTCATCCATTTCTTATGTTTTATTTTACCAGGATTCCTAGAAATGTATTATGATTGATATGCAGGGTTAATCGTGAGGAATAATGGTGTTCTCAAAGGATTATTTGTTCTATGTTTTATTTTATAAATTGTAATGTAATGTTCATGTATGTAATATATTTTTCAAGACGTCTAAATTTATCGGTCCTTCGGAACATGATTCATTGTAATCATGACAATGTATTAAAATATTGCACTGACTCTGGGAATATGAGGTTGGGGCATTATAATTGGTATCAAAGGAAGTTTGATAACTTTGGAAACTACCCTCTGACTGAAAATTCGTTTTTTATTATTGAAACACTTTTAAGGACAAACTGTGAAACCACCATTACAACCAAACCAACAAAACAAAAAAACCTAAGCATAACCAGGCTCTACCTCACCCCAGCAAATACATAATGTCAATAACCATCACAAATGCCTGACCAATTGACAGGATGTCCCATGCGAAATGTACGGGCACGGAACTGATGGCATAGCAATACCCTACGAATCGTCCATTCAACTATCAGGCAGATGTGGCATCCATATGCCCTAAACCCCATCCGACACAAAACAACGTAAAATGTTTGGAACCCAAACAACACATCCATCCATAGAAAGATTAAACCAAAAGAAAACATCAAATGAACCCGAATGTTCCAAACCCAAGACCAAAACCCTCAATGTTAGAAAGGGGCATTAAAAAGTAAACTGATATTACCTGTAACTGGCTCCCTGAACAACTTACATGAGATAGAAGTTAATTTTCTTGGAGAAACTGTCATCGTATTATCAATCTCTAAGGCCAATTGATCCAAAGATTGTATATACTCCTAAATTCTAATCATCCCATCATTGAAGCCCCCAACAAGAATATTATATTTATATTCAACCCAGGCATATTGCTCCTCATTAAGGGAAGCTGTTAAAGGTCACCCCATCATTTTAGTTGCCTCCTCTTCAGACACATTAAGCACTATGACCTGCTCAACCAATTCCTCCTCAGAGCATAACAAAAGCTCTGATAGTTGATCCCCCTGAACCCCTGTCCTCTGAGGATCCACATCTTTAAGGACTTCCTTTTTGGTGTTTGCCTTTCTAGATGATCAGGTATCCAAAGGTGGAGGTAAATAAGACTAGTCCTTCTTATTATTCCTCCTCCTATTACCCATACTGATTCTCAGGCTTGATGCATCACCAACAGAGAGGCTATGAATATCTTCTCTTCATTCTTCCACTCACCCCCCCAATAGCCTCTGAGGAGAGAGCATGAGCATAGCTCAGTCTTTCCTTAACCATCCCCTCGAACCTGTTTCTTAAATTTATAGGAGACCGGTTTACTGCATCGGATCCCCCTGGAATCCCAGCTACGCTTGGCAGGGTTGTCTCCAGGCCAAAGCCCTGCCTCCCTCTCTATAGATTATCTCTGTATGAGACAGTTTATTCTCTGACTTCCATGCGTGCCAAAGCTAATTCACTTCTGGTTTCCTTGTACCCAACACAGATGATGTCTTCCTTGGTCTTTCCTTCCTCCCTTACTCCATCTATACAAGAAGGTGGTCCACCTAAAGCTTCCCTCAACCTACGAAACACACTTTCAACCGATGGGTTGACTTGAGAAGCCCACGGTAAACGAACACCAGTGTTCAGACCCCCTTCTTTCTCAATTTCCTCATCATATACACCTGATGTCCTAGATGATTCCATATCCTCCCTTAACGGACTACCATCTTGTTCACCCATGCCAAAAACGTTGTTCAAACCTAGAGTCCCCGGCACCATCCTCTCTGCCTCCTCAAGAACCTCAGCCTCTCTACTACTATAATAGCCCTTCCTTGTGAACTTCAACTCCCTTCGAAAATAGGCTCGCATATTCTCCAGTCATCTACATCCAGGACATAAGTCCATACAAATTTGATAGACAACTCGTTGTTTGCAACGGTACTCCTCACCCACCGTAATCCACACATAATCAAATGGGACTCTTGAAACATCCATTTCTACAAATATACTCGGATTAACAGGGTGAAAAAGGGACACAGTGCGTCTTTCAGAACACATATACCTACCAATGAGGTTCCCTGGCATGTGAAGAACCACATGATTTTGGAATGAAAGAGGAATATTTGGAAAGCTAACCCATGTCACCATTTAAGGAAGATTGCGCTTCATGTGCAAATCGATGTTCCAATGACATAAATATAACCTAAAGTTGTTGAAGCTGTGAGGTGCACATAACCAGGCCTGGTTGAGGTCGGCTTTCGAGGCAAAACAAATCATAATTTGGCGACTATCCAGAAGGCCCACAGTCTCCCTATCTTGAAAACCCCACGCACAGAAGACATGCCTATCAATGTAATCAATGGAAGGTTATCGTCGATAAAATCTATCCACAAATGTATGCTTCAGGAGGTCCGAGGATTCTGAGAACTCCACGGTAGACAACGAAATGTCTGGGAATCCATCGAGCTACTCCGAGAACATCGGACAGATTGAGATTTGAGGAAAAGGGGGGGGGGAGTCGGTGTTTGAAAGGGTATGAAGGATGGTTTAGCAGTGGACAACAAGGTTCCCTCCCCCGACTGTGTGGGAGGGACTAACGCAGTAGCCACCGTCGGCAGGGCAGAGGATCCCCTTAGGGTTTTGGGGGGAGCCCCGCAACAGCCGCCCTTGAGAGCCCCACAGAAATATCTCTTGGAAACTATAATTAGATAAACTCTAATAAGGAAACATTATCCAATGATAAACATTGAGGATTAGTATAGAAGAACATCCAAATTTTTTGGTAATGTTGATATTATATGGGTTTTTCAAGAAAAACATCCATGTCTGGATACGATTAGGTAGAGGCGGCTCTGGCACAGATGCATCTAAGGGTAAAATCTAAAGATACTGCTTTGAGCTAGACTCGAACAGGAACTGATGCTTGACAATAGGCCTTTCTGCACTCTTGGTTACGACACTCCCATGGGATATGTTTAGGATAATTGACATTTTATTTAAAAACCATTATAAAAGATTTAGGATTAAATAATTCCCCAAATAAAACATTTTTATTATTATGGATTGTATGCATAAACTGTTCAATTTATTTTAAGTATTTTACATGTTTAGAATTATAAATTGTGATCCATAATTTAATATAGTTTAGAAAAGTATCCTAGTAAAAGGAATGAATAACCCCCTAATGTACATGGTACCAAAGGTAATAAAGATCTTATATTTTAGGGTCTTAATACAACATCTTTAAGATAAATAGACTCCCATGTATTCTCATCATATGAGGAAATAGTATCATGTGTTAATAAGATATGTAATAAATTCTTTGAGTCATATATCTTTGATGGTAAACGAGAGAATAAGAGGATGGTAGAGACAAAGATAGATAAAGGAAAAAAGGGAAAGAATTATTTTCCCATATGTGATAACTATAGAAATAATCCATCGGGGAAGTTCTTGATAGGACTAGGTGTCTGTTGTAAGTGTGTAGAAAAGGGTCATCAGGAAAAATAATGTAATGGGAACAAATAAAAGACTAATATTTAGTGTTTTAAATGTAGTGAAATGATGTATTAAACTCATTAATGTCCTAAGAGACAAGGAAACTTACCTTAGAAAAGGAAAAGGGAGAAAGTTGTTGCTTATGCTGTTACTACATTTGAAGTGGAATAATTAATGTATTTGTGTTTATGGAATGTATAATTAAGCCATTTGAGAGTTGTATCAATGGTGTACTAGTTATATGAATTTTGGAAAAAAATAAGGATTGTAATGCATTACTATTTCATTATTTATTTGATATTGTATGGTACCAAGTAATGTGACACAGTTTCAATTTAAATATTTTTGAAAATATATGGTTGGGGTAAATATTACCCTTAATATGTTTCTGAGATAATGATATCAGAATATGGGATAATTCATTTGGATAATGTATATTGGATATTATTTACATCCTTGGAACTGACTAATGGTTTGTTTAAAAAGTGGTTTCTTCCATTATTATTGGAGTTTTAAAAAATTGGATATAAGGAGTATATCAAGTATTATATAGGGAATAAGGGAGAATGAATGCAATAAATAATGTTTTATTATAATTCAAGGTCTTACCATGTTTTAATAGAATACATGATGAAGGTATTCACATGTTATTATTTGGCAAAAATAGATCTTTATTATGTTTACCTTTCTATTAAATTTTGGAATGTGTGTTTGGACAGAAGTATTTTGGATATGTCTAAAGGTTGGAAGGGATTATGTAAGAAATTGGATACTATTGTATAAGGTTAAAAAATTGCTTACAATTATTTTTGTACTGTTAAAAAAAGGACAACCGAGTGGTCGGGAAACAATCTATTGCTTCCAGCAAGGCTGGAAGACTTAAACCCACAACCAAAGGGTGAAAATGGTGCATCACCTACCACTGGCCTACGTGATATCCGGGTTTTTATAATGTTGTTTCTTAAATGGTCTAAGATATTAATTATAAATTCATTTTTTAAACCTATATGATTAGGATAAATTGAATATTTTTGAGTTCTGTTATCTTTTGGAGGGAAAGATGACCTTGTTGTAGAAATTACTTAATGGATGGATCTCTACATATCAAGTATTTTTTTATTATTCTATGGAGAAATTAATTCATAAAATTTCGGGAAGGGATCATAAAACCAAAAATGTGTTATCCTAATACTATATGTTTTGTTGAATTGATGATATTTTAAATCATCATAGATTTATGGATTTAAGGCCCTCTATTTTGTATTTATTGTTCACCTGTTTGGGATTGATGACCTCAATCATTCCCTATTAATATTTATGTTTCCCTCTAATTATGTGTCCATAATTTTTAATAATGTTATCCTTTTTTAAAATCATTATCTGTTGGGTACTTTTTCATTTCCCTTTCCCTCTCATTATGAAAAAAGTTTATTAAGCATATTTTTGAAATGGGTTTTCCACAAAGGTATTTTCTATTTTTAACCATTTATTTTGGAAGAACAATCTCAAATTATGAGGATGAATTTTTTTGAAGGAGGGTAGAATGTAACAATCCAATATTTCATAGAATTTTATCTCTTTAAAGTAATTTAATAGCTTATATTTTAAGGATAATCAACTTGTATTGCATTATATGCAAGATTGAGTTTCTGTGAAACAACATATTAGTAGTATAATTATTTAAATGATATATTTGTTTATAAATTAAATATTTTAATATGAATATTATTAACCACATTTTTAATTTTAAATATATCTCCATTAATTTTAACATCCATCATTTGTGTGTATATGACATAATATGAGGACAAATTCAATTTTTTATAATAAAAGAACTTCCTTTCGAAACATGCAGTTTTTCTCCCTTTTAATCGTGAACCATTTTTCAATATGATATTCGACACTTTATATATTAAATTTTTTGAAATTAAATCTTTATTTATAATTGTGACATAAAACTTTTGTTTGGATATATTTATGGTACATTTATTATTACTTTAAAAATTTTATGAATAGTGAAAAATACATAATTTTAATTGAAAACAACTTTTTAGTCAAAATTATTTTTAGTGTTAAATTATAAATCTGAGTGGTTTTAATGTATAATTATATTATATTTTTATCATTTAATATAATTTTGGTCATTATAAGTATTTTTAGATTTAAATTTCACAAAAACACTTGTCAATCTTTTGATATTTTTTAATTATTAAAAACTCATTTTTTGGTTTTGACAACAGGAATTAATTTTAAAATAATTTATGAAACTTATGTGTTTTGAATTTGAAAAAATGGATGGCATATTTATAATCAGGAGGTAAAAATCATGTAAATAGTTATCTTTTATTTTGAGAAATTATGAATGTTAACTTCATTAGATATTTTATTTACAATGCATAAAATGTAAATCTATTAAATAAGGGTAAAAAATAATATTATAATTACATTAAATTACAATTAAACTTTTCTTAACACTTTAATTTTAGATTATTCTGACCAATATCATCCATGGTTCTATTTTGGGACCCCATTAAGACAGAGGGGAGTAATAATGACATTCTATATTAAATAATTCAAGGTGAAGACAAAAATAACATAAACATACATCTTTTAGTTAAACATTTATATGGGATTATATATGTTATATAGTTAACTATAAATATTAATTTGAAAGATAATAACATTTCCTACAACATGGTATTTTATATCTAATTTTTAGTCATTAAATAATTAAATTTATTTATGACACAATGACGATGTGTTAATTAACTTCTTAATGAAATATTAAAATAATTGTTATCAGAAATATTAAATTAAATGTAAATTGAAACTTTTGATTTAATCCAGGTATTTTATATGATAATATGACATGTTAATGATAATTAAATTTATTTTTTCCATGTAATAATGTTTTTATGACTTTAAAAAAAATAATTACTAAATTGTTCCAAAAATGACATAAATGAGTTTTTAAAACAAATACTATTTTATTAAATAATATAATATTCCCAAAAATCCAATATTATTCTAAAGGAATTACATAAGGATAGATATGTAAATAATTAACAAATTTAGGTTCCCTTTACATTTGATAGGATGTTTATTAACCATGTATTATAAAAATACAAGACATGGTAAATGTTAAACCATTTAACGAAGAGTGAAATCTAAACGATAGGGTTACTATGGTGAATAAAACTTGTCTAAAACATATTTTTTGAGTTGATTTAAACCCATACTTACTTTATCTAATAAATAAATCCATTTTAGCTTTTATAAATCTAAATTTATTTTTTAATAAATTATGAAATCAAGCTTTTCCTGAAGTGCCCCACACCTCTCTTAGAAAACGTTACTTCCCATTATCTTAAATTAACACCTACAAAGCCTATTGGTTCTCCCAAAACCTGATTAAATATCTTATAAATTATCTTCAATTAAACATAGGGGCCTTACATTGATCATAAATCCATCCTATTGATCCCTTTTGTTCAAATCAAAAGGAAGAACCTGAAGACGAGGTAATTATTTAGTCACCTCTTTCAATGTTATTTTCTTCTTCCAATTCCAATTTCTTTATTATTTCCATTCAAAAATAATAACTCTAGTACCTTATATATACTTGGATGTTATTATGGTACAACCATATTCATTATTCTATCCATCCTATGAATGAAAAAGTAATCGTACGTGTGTACATACGACTTACCGCCTCCACATCGTGGTGTAGTTTGTTATTCAACGCTTCATTATTTGAATGGGTATAATAATAAGTATAATTTATGTAAATAATAAATATAAAAGTTAATTATTCATTATATATAATATAATATCCAATTACATATTATTTCACCATCAATAGAATGATATCGTTGCCCATGCGTACTTACAACATATTTTCTCCACGACGCGATGAGATTCATTTCCATATTTACCATTCAACAATGATTATAAAAATATATATTATTAATAAGAATGTAACATATGACATAATAATTATACTTAATATATATATATATATATATTAATTTATAGACATCTCATTCACACACTTCCGTTCAATATGATAACAAAATAGAATCATCATTCATGCACACATACGGACTACCGTCTCCATGAACAGAATCTCCATTTCATATATCTATCAATTATAAAATATTTATATTTTAAATATATTAATGATATATAAATCATATTTTATATTCTGTATGTATTTAAATCATGATCTATGTGATACGGTCAATAATAACAAGTTAAAACACGTACATTAATGAAAGCGATTATTACTCGAAATGTTACATTAACATGAAATTATTATTAAATGGGTAGTATAAAGGCATAAATAAGTCAAATATGATAACACAAATATTAATCTAGTTCTGATATAATTTAATAAAATACTATGGTCCTCACATAGGAAGTTAAACTTACCCATGACCAAAGTAAAGTACAAGGTAATGGTTAATTCTTCAATCTCATTATTATCTGAGATTGTTTATGTGTATGTATATACTGAGACATATTAATTATCCATGTCCATGTTTCATAAAATATATTTCAAAGGATTATTTTTAATGGAATATTTAACTAAAAAATCATTTTAAATGATTTAAATATTTATTCTTCTAGATCTTTCT
The DNA here is from genome assembly GCA_963277665.1 of Viscum album. Taxonomy (NCBI): domain Eukaryota; kingdom Viridiplantae; phylum Streptophyta; class Magnoliopsida; order Santalales; family Viscaceae; genus Viscum; species Viscum album. The sequence continues at coordinate 294,856,032 of OY728167.1, read as the reverse complement.
CATTAATGTCCAGGTTTTCAAAATGGTTTTAAGGATTTATTTACAAGGAAATGAATGTTATAAAATGTTAATTCCTTTCAAAAGTTTCAAAGTTTTATCGGGCACATTGATTCAAAAATATCTTCTAAATGTATTCATTTATAAATTTTGTGTCTTTTAAATGATTTCATGAAAAAGATATATTTTTCTCAAACAGTTTTACTGACCATTTTCAACTATGTCAACATCCTTTACTGGGTATTATTCGTGATTTAGGTTGATTAATTATAATACATTATATCATATTGTAATGAATGCGTTATGATATGTTTGATTTCAGATGTGCTATTTTTATATGATTCATAGTTTATAGTAATTGTTTTCACATATTGTATGCTAATTTTAATACAAATGCTTATGTTATGTTTCTGATTCTTCATATGAGGAATGCATTGGACTTAGTAAGTGATGGTTGGGGACCTCTATAGCCCCTAGATGCATTGGTCAGTCTAATGAAACAAATTAGTGTCTTGGCACAATGCCTTGAAAAAAAATGTTTTGTAGTCTTTGCATGAGGCCTTGACTATGTGGTTATGATGTCCAGAATTATTCAACCCCTTGTTATAAAATTAGTTATTACATGTGATTATTAGACTAGTCGAATATCAATGTGAATATGTAAATAGAATTGTTTAATTTATTTTTTCCATATTATATTCAATTTTATATTTAAAAGGCAGTTGGTTTTATTACACATCCTGCCTTAACAGTTTATAGCATCGAATAAATAATTTACCCTTACTTAGTATATGAGTTCACCCCATTCTTATGTTTTATTTTCCCAAGATACAAAGAATAGTATTATGATTGATATACAGTGTTAATCTAGGGGAATAATGGAATTATCAAAAGATTATTTATGCTTTATTTTCAATTATAAATGGTAATGTAAAGTTCATGTATGTAATCTATTTTCCAATACTGCTAAACTAATTGGTCTTTTTGGACTAGATTCATTGTAATCATGCCATTGTATTAAAATAATGCACCCACTCTGGGATTCCGCGGTCGTGGAATCACAATTCTACGTACAAGGTAGAGTATCATTATGGTGATGATGTGAGGGAGTATTTTCCCACATACAGAGTGTCATTTTGGTTAAAAATATTACAGGGATTGTGTTGAGTGATACGGTTGTTCAAAAAATTTAGTATAATATTGAGAATTAATATTTTAAAGAAAAATGATTGTGTCTCCATGAATGCCTGACAAAAAAAAATTTCTTCATCTACACCAACATCGTTGTGTTTTGAATTCATTATGTTTTGAATTTTTGTTTTCATTATCAATTATATATTTATATATCACAAGAACTGATAAAACTATACATTATATTATTAGTTTATTATTGTATTATATTCTATTTTTAACTAGTGACAATTTATTTTTAGTTTGTGTGAGCGACCACCTAGAGGGATCAACCCTAGGGTGAGCACTAGTTATAATTTTTACGTAAATGAAATTATATAAGAGTGATTCATGAAAACCCCCTTTCATCAGTTTGGAATAATTTTTAGGGAATCTATTTTCTAGTTGAAATTTTTTCTCTAAAAAAATATAAAAAAATAATAAATTATAGAAAATAAAAAAATTGGATTTATTGATGATGAACCATCCACTTCTTTAGTGAAATAATTTTAAATTTAGAAAGGAATGTATGTGATAGTTTTATGTCTGACATTATAAAAGATCAATTCATGGAGCTCATAGAGGACGTGAAAGAAGACCTCGATCAATCAATTATAGAAGAAATTTCTATAGAGCTTAATGAATTATTACTCAAATTTCTAGAGATGCATCATGAGGAGGTCAAGGCACAAAAAAGATTATATTTACATTTTTTAGAATAAAATTTGAATGTTGATATTATAATTCTAAAGCCTTTTCTACCACCAAATTCTAAAATCCTCCTAGAGGTCTTACATATTGATCCAACAATTGAACATGTCATTTGAAGTGAGTGGACATAACACGGGATTCCTTTTTTTATTTTAAAATGATATTAAAACCAATTAACTACCCAAAATTTTATATATATTATGACAAAAAAAATTCAATGTAGACTGAGGATGATGATGATTATGAGGTGTCCACCACTGAGGATAATATACTAATTGAATTTGATGATGAGGATGATAAACATGAGGATCATGTAGTGATGAGAATTCATACTCTTTATCAACATTCATATAACATATAGGAGTATACCAAGATAATTGAAAAGGATACCTCTATATTCTTCTCCCATCCTATATAAACTTATATTCTCTCATTATTATGTTCTTAGGATTGGGACATTTATTATTTTCTATATTGGTTTCCACTCTCAGCCTCCACTTATGGTTGTTGGGAGAAATAACAAGTGGTTGTTTCATAGAAAAAATTAAATCACCATAAGATTATGGATAAAAAACTACATATACATGACTGGGGGTAGTAAAAACCAAGAACCCCCATGAGTGGTCAAACCAAGTTCTATCTCTCTTCTTTTCCATTTCTATTTTTTTATTATATTTATTATGGTTTTTATATTCTTGTTTTCTAGAACTATGTGGTTGTAGTTAGGATCTTTAATCAATGTTACCATATGAAAATAAAATAAGGGATCATTGTTACTTATCTTTGGGTTTTCCTCCCTTATTATTTTATTTTATAGAGATTAAATGAAGGGAAGTGAAATTTATGTGTGGGGGATTGTCACCATCTTAGGAATTTTTGTGTCTTTAAATTTTTAAATTTTTTATTTTTTATTTGGAATTTTGAGAATCAATTAATATCAATTTAAATTTTTCTCACATGAATTTATTATGAGGGAGTTTTCTTGGATTTGGGTAAATTGTATTTTTAATGACTATTGATATGGGATCTTTTCCTGGATTGTGGTTTTCAAGCATTTTAATTAGCTTAGATAATTTTCTATATCTATTCCCATTAAACACTAACTCAAAATATTCTTCCCATCATGTGAGGTATAATGGAACTTTTTAAATATTATTCCAAATAGATACACATCCTTGAGAGAAACATGAATTTTATTTAAAAACTAGAAAATGTGATTATTCCAAATTAAATATTTTGTATTCATAAAATGATTTTGATGGGATAAATGAATTTATTTAGATAGACACATTTTTAATTGAGAACTACCTTAAAATTTACCCATGTTTAGACATTATAAACCATTATTTTCCTTATAGGTTTAATCCACATTAAAATCCTATTTTTCCTTTCCTACCATAACACTTATAATTTTGAAATGAATATTTCATGATTGAGTGTATAAGAAGTTATTTTCATGTGTGTTATTTTGTATATAGCTAATTTGTTGGTGTGTGATCTATGTGATATTATTCTATGAATGTAAATAATGTGGATGAGCCACATTCATTAGTTTCAATTCATTTCGATCATGTGTCTCTCTGAAAACAAAAAATGAAAGAAAAACAATAAAAATAAATGAAAATAAAAACCTAAGATGTTGTAGAATAATAGTTTTTCCATAAATTTATAAATAATTACCAACTAAAAAATTGAGGTTATGGCTTTAATTAATTCATTTTATTTTATTGTAATCTTATCCTCTGAAAAATGAAAAAATGAAAAAAAAACATCAAATGAAAAAATAGAGAAAAATGGAGAATTAGGGTGAAATCATCTATTATATTGACTTTAAAATCATTACCCTTTTCATAGAGGGATGGTTTTATATTTCACATGTAATGTAAATTGAGTTAGGTTAGTTTCTTCAGTTTTCTATTGAATAATCATGTGATTGTATTTAAGTGTTCATCCTCCCCATTCCTGTCATGAATTTTTTTAATGATATACTAACCATCCCATATCCCTTAAATTTACATTGAAAAGAACATGAGATTAATAAAAATATTATGTCACTCAATGAAAATAGAAGATAATTTTCACAAGTAACTGTTGAGACATTCACTTTACATGTAAGATCATAACTCCATATTTCATTTCTCTTGATTGAAGAGTGACATGAATTTCAATGTGAGGTTGGTTTGACTGGTCCATGGATTTATTTATGAGGTTGAATGAATTTAAATTTTACATAAATTAATTTGAATATTTTTTCATATATGAGACATCTGAAGTTCAATTATGTAAAAGCACTTTTAAATTTTATCTAGTTTTATTTTAGTGTGGATTTTGATTTTGATATGTAATGATTTCATAGGAGTGTAATGTTTAAATTTTGGGGGATTGATGAGACTCATAATTTGATATATATTATTATGTAATTAAATTTTTTAGTCCAACTAAATTAATATTTTTATGGTAATTGTCACAACATTGTGTTTTATTAATAATTTGAACTTAATTATGAAAGCCGAATAAATTGAGAATTATGATTTTCTCATATCAGATTGGTTTTTATCGTCATAAAATATTCCATTCTAATAATAATTGTGAAATTCCCTTTACTAGTATAAAATTCATGATATGAAACATTTCATTCAACCTGAGTCACAACTCGATCCAACATTTTGAGGACTCAATAAAGCACAAAACTCATGACTTGGAATTTATGCCTTGATCTGGTGAGTTTTGAAGATGATACTATATATTACAATAATAACGAAAATTTAGCTTCAATTTTTATATAGAAATATAGGAGTTTGGGTAACAAATTCATTATCTATTCCCACACAAAAATTTCAACCCTCAAGGTTATAAATGCATGGGATGTAAAATCTCTGGAATATGAACATATTTCTATGATAGATTTTTTTTAATTATTCATCCATAACTCCTTCATTATATATCCAATTAAGATATAATTTTATGGGTGCACTAGGAAAAAAATTGGTAACATCCATTTAGTCTACAAATTTCCCATATTTTTCTATTATATTGGCCTAAAATAAACTGACTTTCATAGGATTGTTTTAGAGGGAATCTTCACTATATTTTTTCCTATAAATGTACACCTCCACTTACATATCAAGAGTTTTATATTTTTTTCAATTTTACAAAGAATTAGGATTTTCTATGGTTAATATGTTTTTACATATTTAAAATATATATGTTCATATTAATTTATTCAAATTATTTATATTATTTTCATTACCCCACATTTATCATTCCAATATCCAGGAAAATTGAGAGATGATTCATACTTTTATTTAACTGGGGGGCGAGTGGGGATGTTTTTTTTTGTAATTCAATTTATTTTTATTATTTTATTATTAGAATTTTACTAGTGGTGAAACAAGTTTGGGAGAATTGTTCACCCCTATTTCACAATTAATGACTAATTTTCCCATTCAATTTTCATTTATCTCCTTCAACATCATAATGTTATCCATAGGGAGGGTCTATATGGGATAATAACAATTTAGTGGGATGGTGTTGAGTTATAGGGTTTATGTCATCATTGAGTAGAATATTAAAAATTAACATTTTAAGAACAATTACAGGATCTTCACGAACTCCCATGAATAAAAATATTTTTATTCCTCCAAAAATATTTGTATTTAAATTTCCTTATATTATGACTTTTTTTTGTTTTAAATTATATATTTATATAAATAATTTATTTATAAATATCAATATTATATTATTATTTTATTTTAATAGTATGTTCTTTTCTTAAATGGGGAAAATATAAAATTGGTGTATGAGAGAGGCCTTCTCAATAGATTATCTCTACGGTTTTCACTATGATATATTAGTAGGGATCCATGAAAAATCCCTCTAATTTATTTGGAATCATTTTTATGGATTCCATTTTCTTGTGCACAATGGTTTTCATATAAACAATCCAAGAAATTATAAATTGAAAATTGACCAAATGGGATTCAATGTTGATAAACTATCCACTTATTTTATTGAAATAGTTTTTATTTTTTCAATATAAGAACTTGATTTTTTATGTCTAATTATAATATATATGAATTTATGGTGATCATAGAGGACCTGATTGAATACCTTGAGAAATAAATTTTAAAATTCATGGGTTTACAACTCAAAGAATTCACACAATAGTTTCCAAAGTTCAATTATGAGGCTATCAAGTTAAAAAAAATAGATTGTTTTAAAAAAATTGAAGATGAGGTCATGAAGGAGTAAATTAATATTCAAACCCCTTCACTAAAAAATCATACAATCCTCCTAGAGGCCATGGAAGAGGATACAACACTTGAAGCTGATCAGTTTAAGGGAGTGGATATAAAAATATATTCCCATTATTTTTTTTTATTTTACACTATTATCAAACTCAATTAACTACTTATATTTTCCTTTTAAATAAATAGCCCTAATTTTTTCCCTAGAGTGTTATGATGATAAGGATTGTGTAGGGACTATTTTTCCGAACATGGTGTTGAAATTTGTTGATGAAGAATTAACATATCTCAAGGGTAATGTGGTGATAATACATTTCTTCCATATAGATATTCACAATAGATAGAGGAGGACACCATGACAGTTGGTAGGTATAATATCAAAATTATTTTACCTTCCCCTATATACCATAAATTAATTATGTATTTCCTTCTTGGGTTTGAGACATTTTTTATTTTCTATGGGTGTTCCCACTCTTGAAATCTACTTATTGATATAGTGAGAAAAACATGTGGTGTATTATATGAAAGAACGCTCATCCACCTTCAAATTGGGGATAAATAGATACATGTACATAACTTTGGGTAGTAGAAACCTAATACCCATTTTATGGTTCATCCAATTTCTATCCCACATATTTTACCTTCTCCATTATTTATCAAAATTTTTATTATTTTTTAGATTTTTTTATTCTATCTATATCTATGTGGTAGGATCTATGAACATAACATAAAGCTTCCACTGGAAAATAAATTTAGGTGATATATTTACTTATCTTTTTTCCTACACTTTTCCTTTTATATTGATGATAATAAATGAAGGATAGTAAAATGTAACTTTCGAGGGGGGGGGGTGAGTCTCATCCTGCATAGGATTCATTGTGTCTTTTATAGTTTTGGAATCTTTGATCATCAATGAATATGGATTTTCATTTTTCTCGCTTGAATATATTTTGGATGAGTTTTCATTATTTTGAATAAAATTTATTGCAAATGATTTTTTATATGCAATTATTTCATGGAATTTAATTTTCAATCATATTTACGTGTTTTGGATGAAATTTGAAATCCATTCCCATGAAACAGTGACACATATTATTATTTTTTGACCATATGATGTATTCTAATCCATTTAGACATATTCTACTTAATACCCATGCTTTCCTGAGATAAAAATGTTTTTTTCTGTGAAAACTAGTACATTTTATGATTTTATATCAATGATTTGGCATTCATAAATTTTTTTATATGATTGATGAATTTATTTGGATAGCTAAATTTTAAATTAATAATAACCTTTACATTTACCCTTATTTAGACCATAAAATCCATGAATATACATACAGGTTTATGCCACATTAAAAGATGATTATTTCTTACCTACATTCATTGTTTATATTTTTTCATAAATATTTCTTGTTTTAGTTTGGGGAAAGCGGTCATCATGTGTGTTCTTTTGGATATAGATCACTGTTGTTTTGTCTAATTATTCCTGGAATTTAATGAATGGGGATTACTCACATTCATTAGTTTTTCTTCATTTATATCATATATTTTTCTTAAAAAAATATTAATAACGAATTTATTAAATAAAAATTAAAATGGAAAGCTGGACATGAGATTGAATAATTCATTGTGCATACATTTATTACTCATTTTCCCCTCAAAAATTGACAGAATTATTTTTAAACATTAAGTTAATTATATTAACAACTCATCTACCATTAAAAAATGAACAAAACATTGTAAAAGAAATGGAATAATTCATAATTATGATGAAATCATTTATTGTATTTAATTTTTAAATTATAAACCATTTTGAGAAAAAATTGGTGTTATTTTGTAAAGTTTAAGTAAATTGATAGAGTTGTATTTCAAGTGTATTCAATCGAATATTCATGTGATTGTATTTAATAGGTAAATATCCTCTATCAAGAAATGTATTTTTTAAATATTTAACCCACTAACCCATACCCACAAAATTCACCTTGAGAAGTACCTCATTACTAAAGGCATTTCTTTTTCTATCAATTTCCATATATAAGTCTTTTAACAAGCCAATTGTGACACATGAACATTTCAGGTATACAAAAAACTACAGATTTTATTTATATTAAGTGATGAGTGACATAAATTTCATTGAGAGGTAGGTGTTACTAGAATTTGTATGGATTTTTTATGTTGAAGTTATTTACGTTTGATATCTGAAAATGAATTTGATTTTTTATATAGAAGATACAAGATCCAATTCTATTTTGGGAGAGATCATGTAAATTTTCTCAACATTGATTTTACATTAAATATTTATTTGGATATTTGATGATATTATAAGATTGAAATGTTTTAGCGTGGGTGATTTATGAATCCTCTTATTACAAATATATTATTCCATAATCCGAAGTTTTAATCCCATCAATTTCACATTTTAAGGGTAATTTTCAGAATTGTAGGTTTTATTAATATTTTGATCTTTATTTAGAAAATGGACTACTTTTTAAATTTAATACATTTTTTATAAGATTTTAATTTCAACTACAAATACTTATACCCTAATACAAATTCAAAAAACCAGTTTTTTGGAGTCATATAATTATTGTGATACATTTAATTTTTCCAGATCCAAAGCTCAATCTAACATTTTGGTGCCGAATCAAGCATTCAAACTAGTCTTGGTTTCATTGTCCTAAAACTAGTGAATTTTGAAGATGTTACCATATCATAAGAAATAATACACCATATTAGCATAAATTATACATGTATATAAAAAAGAGGTCAGCGATCAGTATTGTCAATTGGTTCTATGAAATTTGTTTCTCCTTTAAGGTCATACATTCAAGGGATATCAGACATGAGAATGTGAACTTACTAGGAGGACATAAAACTATTTATTAATTTTTTTTGTTCATAAATCCTTCATTAAATTCCCAATAAAACACATATTGTTTGGTTAGATATGAACTATAAAGGGGAATAGTTTTTTATTAAATAAAATTCCAATATTTTTTAATTAATTATGTACAAAATAAGAAATCTTTTTTTTATAAATCATTGGAGGGAAATATGGATACACATTTTCTTATAAATGTACAACTCCACTTCCATATCAATATTTGGCCATTTTGGTTGCCCATTATGAGTAGATTTAGGTTTTCAACTACAATGATATTTTTTTATAGTATATTTACATGTTGGGTAGTTTCATCCTTATTGGAAGTGTTTTTGTATTTTACTATTTATTATATCGTTTTTATGAATTAGAAGCCTCAAGGAACGTCTATTTTCATTTTTATAACTTCTATTGATTTTTATAGAGTTTTATTATTTTAAATTAATGTTTAGTTTAAATAATTAATGATATGAAAACTTATCCTTGAATTATGTTTTCAATTAGTTTTATATGTTTGGATGTTTTTTGAAATCCATTATCATGAACACTTACAGAAAAAAAATTTACATCTTTTTGGGTATTCTGAACCCTTTGAAACATTATTCTTAATAACCAAAAATTTATTCTAGAAACATGGTTTTTTTTGTGAAAAGTAAACTTTTATTTATTCTATTTCAAATATTTGGAGTTCAAAAAATGTTTTTTATGTGATTGAGGAATTTATTTGGCTGGAATAATTTTATCTTTTAACCAACCCTTAATTTTGATATTGTATATCCATTATAATATATGATTTTATTTATAGGTTTAAGAAAATTTACAGTAAAATTATTCCTTACATACCTTAAAATATAATAATATTACATTTGTATAATATGTTTGAGTGCGCGGGATGATATTTTTAATTTGTGTTCTTTGGGGTTCATCTAATTGTTGGTTGTGTAAGGATTGTATAATTGTTCGGAGAATTTAACGAATCATAATGATTCAATATGATTCATTTTAATTTATTTCTATCATATTTTTCTATAAAAAATGAATGAAAAATATAAATAATTTGAAAAAATAGAAACAAATAAAATGAAAATATAGAAGAGACATTTAAGTTTTAATTAATTATATATTTTTGACTTATTTACCTCTCAAAAATTGAAGGAATCATTTTCATACTCTCATTTTTAATTATTTTAAATATTATCCACAATAGAAGAAATAAAAAATTGAAAGAAAAAAATAAATAATAATGAAAAAGAGTGATTTAGGATGAAATCATTATTTTTATTCACATTTTGAATCATATATTGTGTCATAAAAAAGGGGTGTTATGTTTCTCATAAAATACTAATTGAGTGAGGTTAATTTACTATGTTATTACTTAATATTCATTCTATTTTTTTAAGAGTTCAATATCCTTTTTTATCCAGTAATATTTAAATATTTTACCCTCCAACCCATAGCTATAAAATTCACAATCAAAAAGAACTCATGAACAATAAAATTTTTCTGTCTCATTGTTTAGAGAGATGATAATTTTTACAATACAGTGGGGTCGCATGAACTTTTGATGTATCATAATAACTCCATGTTCTATTTATATTTAGTGTATAATGAAATAAATTTCAATGCGATGTAGGTGAGATTGATCTATGGATAGATTTTTTAGGTTGAATAAATTTTAATGTGATAGTTGAAAATGAGGGGGAATTTTTTTCATAGCTGATACATGATGAAGTTGTGTTTTGGAAAATATGTTCCAAATTTTATCAAATTTGATTTAGGTGTTGATTTTTATTTTTATATATTATGATTGGCTTGGGGGGAAATTTTTATGTGTGGGTGATTGATGAAACTCATACTTTCACATCTAATTTTTTGTAATTAAATTTTTTAATCCAAAAAATTACAAATTTTAATGTATTTTTTTACATTATTAGGTTAGTAATAATATGAGATTAATTATGAATATCACAAAATTTTGGAATTTCAATGTTATTATATCATATTAGAATTTGAGCCACAAATTAATCTGCGCTAATCATTATTGAGAAATTAACTTTTTATGATCAAATATATGATGGGATATATTTAATTCAATTGGACCCAATTCTCAATCCAAAATTATGAGAACAAAATAGGATCACAAGTTAGACCTTGGAATCAATGGAATGATTAGCAGATTTTTACGATAGTCTCATAGCATACAATGTACCTTCAAAAATATTCATAAATTTTACATGGATATAGATAAGAGGTTGGTGAAACACTTTATTAACTATGTCAAAATGAAATTCCCCCTTAAGGTATTAAATGCATGGGGAGTTGGACCATGTGAATTTGAATAGACAAACACACCAGAAAAGTTTTTGTTAATGATTTGGACCGAAAATATTTGTTATCTTGACAATGAATGTAAAATTTTGAGAAGAAACATAAAACAATAATTATACATATATAATATTTTTTCATTAAGTGGGATGAAAATTATCAAACATTTATATGATAGTTTTTTAGGAAATTATATGCATACATTTCATATAAACTTACACATCAACATTAATTGTTAGAGTTGGATATTTTGTTTATCCAATTTTAGAGGAATTTGGTTTTATGCAAATGAAAAATTTTTTTTTCATGTTTAATATTTTTTTCACATTCGCCTATTATCATTAATTTTATCTCCCCAACAATTCTTCTTTTATTCTCTAATAAAATGGTGAACTATCCTTCATTGTTGGTCCTGGGGGATGTGGGTGATGTTTTGAGTTCATTATTCTTTAATTCAATCTCATTATTTTATTCTATGAATTTAAATAGTAGTGAAACCAGTATATTGTAGGGATCACTATGATTTATCAACCATTTATTTCTTCATGTTTAGTTTCTATTCCTATCGTTTGTCATCATGGCACTGTATATGGGTTGTAGTATCATATTGGTGATTATGTGAGAGAGTATTGTCCAAAATGTAGAGTGTATTTGTTGGATAATAACAATTTATTGAGAGGATGTTGAGTGATGTATTTTATATAAACATTAGATTTAATATTGAGTATTAGTATTTTAATGAACAATTATAAAATCATAGTAAACTCCCAAGAACAATGACATCTTTCTTCTTCACTAACATCATTATGTTTTATCATCCTTATTTTTTGATTTTATGTTTTTATTTACATTTTTTATTTATATATCAAATTTATATTAAATGTCCCCATTATATTATCAGTTTAATATACTATTATATTCTTGCTTTAAATAGTGAAAATAAAAAATTTGTTTTTTTGATTAGCCTCCTCAAGAGATCAATCCTACAGTGCACACTATTTTTACTTTTTAACAAATTAATTATATTAGTGAAGGAATCACGAAAAATCTTTGTTATCAATTGGGAATTTCTTTCGGTTAAGAAAAGTGTTTTCATGCACTTGATATCAGAAAAAATCAAAAAAATCAAAATGTATAAAAATTAAAAAAATGGATTTAGGGATTATGAATCATCCACTTATTTGAGTGAAACATTTTATATTTTATATTGACAAGTACATTGTGTTTTTATTTCAAATTCAAATATAGGGTAATTATAGAAGATTACAGAGGACATAAAGGATGACCCGGATCAATAAATTTTAGATTCATAGTCCATGGAGCTTAATAAATTATCACATTATTATTTGAAGATCTATAATAAGGAGGTAAATGAACCAAATTAGATTCTCTTTCAAAATTTTTTAATATGGATTCATGAAGGTGGAAATTAAATATCATAACCTCTCTTTTATAATATTTATTTAATACATCTAGATTCCTTTTAATAAGATCCATCACATGATGTCAATCGGTTGAAGGGAGTGAAAAAACACTAGGTTTCATTGTATTTTATTTTATAATTTTATCAAATCCAATTTTCTATCCTTATTTTCATTTTATAGAATAAATACCATTGATTTACCTAGGGACTTATAATTAAGATGATGATGCTTCCATCACTAAGGAGAATATGGTGATGTAATTTGATGATGAAGGAAAATAAAAATTCAAGGATCATATGTTGATGAGACTTCCTCCACTCCATCAACATTCATATCACATTAAGGAGGAAACCATGATAGTTGATAGGGAGAATCAATAAATTATTTTACCAATCTATATACACATGTAATTATATATTTATTCACTTAATGGGGTTAATAATTACATATTTAAAATGGGGTTCCTACTATTGGAATCCGCTTATAGATGTTGGAAAAATAACATATAGTTTTTTAAGAATAAAACATAATCTACCTTACTATTAGGGATAAATTTAAAAAAATACCTAATAGGTTATTTAATGAATATAACCCACTTCACTGGTGGAACATAGATTATACCATAAATTTTACATATTTTATTTAATAATTTTCTAATGTTTTGTTTTGTTCATGTTTTCTAGATCTATGTTCTATAAGATTGGAGGATAAATCAAGAATCCGAGTGGAAAATAAATTCAGATTTTATATTTTATTCAAATTATGTTTTCCACCCTTCTACTTTTATTTTATTGATCATAAATTAAGGATACTAAAATTTAAGTGTAAGGGGAGTGGTAGTCTAATTAGGGGCCTTTATGATGTTTTCTTAATCTTTTTTTATTTTTTGGAACATTGAGCTTCTGTGAGTATCCATAATCATTATTCATAAAAAAATATTTTGATATATATATTTCATTATTTTGGATAAAATCGGTTTTAAATCATTATTGATTGGGATCTTTTTCATATTATTTTATTTTAAAACATATTTATGTGTTTTTAATCTTTTTGAAATTCATTCCAACAAAACACTGAATCAAATTTTTATTTAACCATCATGTGAGGTATTGATAACCCATTTTACAAATTCTTCATAATACCGACACTTTATTGGGGGAAATATGGATTTTTTTTGAAACCAGGACTTATAATTATTCTCTTTGAAATAGTTTGATTATATAAAAGTTTTTATGTTATTTATGCAATTTTTTTATGGTTAAAATTTTAACATTACAATTACCCTTACATTTACCCTTTTTATACCCTATAATTCATGAAATTATATATAGTTTTAGTCCACATTACAATATAATTATTCCTTACCCACCGACTATCTTAACTTTTTTAATGAATACTTCATTTTTGAGTGTGGGGGATGGTATTTCAAGTGTTTTCTTTGGGATGTAACTCATTTTTGGGTTTATAAGGTGTGTGTAATTATTATGTTCATTTGAAAAATTATAATGAGTTTCATTTAGTCCTCGGGCTTCATTTATATCATCCTATAATCCAAAATCAAATACAAAAAAATGAAAAATTGAAAAATTGATTTGAGATTTAATTTTTCAATATGAATAAATTTATCACTCATCCCCCTATAAAAAATTAATTTATTTATTTTCATTCATTCATTATATTTTATTGTCATGTAATCCTTAATGAATAAAATTAAAAACATAAAAAAATGAATAGGAAAAAGGGAAAATCAGAATAAATCCATCTTTGTGTTTTCTTTTTGAATCATGGACCATGTCACAAAAAGGGGGTGTTATGTTTTACATGTAATTGAAATTGAGTGAGTTGAAGTTCTGTGGTTTTTACTTGAATATTCATGAGATTTTATTTAAGAGTTCAATATCCTATTTATAGCCGTTGATTTTAAAATATTTTACCTAATAACCCATTACCACAAAATTAAACATGGATAAAACCACATGATTAATACAAATAATATGTCTCATAGTGTAGAGATATGATCATTTTCACAAGACTAAGGTGACATTTTCACTTTCCATGTGTGAGCATACTCTACATTTATTTCTCTTGAGTGAATAGTGAAATGAATTTCCATGTTAGCTAGTTGTGATTGGGCCATTGATGGATTTTTGAGGTTGAATAAATAAAAAATTAGAGATAAAAATGAATGGGATTTTTTCATAGACGATACATGAGTAAATAAAATATTGGTATTTATATAAGGAAAGTCATCAAATTTTATTTTTTTGTGAGTTTTTATTTGAATATTTGATGATTTCCCAAAACATTAATGTTTATGTGTGGGAGGATTAGTGAAACACAAAATTTCACATATTTAATTTTATAATTAAATGTTTTCATCCCAAAAATGTTTTATTTTATGTTAAATTATCACAATATTAGTTTTTATTAACGGATTTGACGTTAATTTTGAAAATGAATTAATTTTTTAATTTATATATTTTTATATCATATTGTAATTTCAGCTATAAATTATTCAATAATAAAATAACAATAGAATTTCCTTTTTTAAGATGAAATATGTTATTGGATAAATTTTTTTAATTGGAACTAAAGCTCAATTTAGCTTTTTTAGGCCCAAATCTAGATTATAAAATTCATCTTGGAATCTATGAACATATCTGAAAAATTTTGATGATGGTCCAATTTCCCACAAAGTACAGACCGAATTTATATTAAAATATTTAGGGATATAGATAATAATTTGGGGAAAACTGTATTAATAGTGACCATATAATATTATTCCTCCATCTAGATCATAAATGTATGGGAATTAAAATCATGGAATATGAATTGACTAAATGGAAAAAAAATTATAAATGATTCAGCCATAAAATCTTCATTATATGGCCAATGAAGATAAATGTTTTTTCATTGACTGGGAAGATAAATGGGAATAGTTTTTTTATTTATAATGTTACTATATTCTTCAATTAAATTGGAAAAATATCTTTTCTTCCAATGGATAGTTTTAGAAAAAAATCTGGAGACACTTTTTCCTATATATATAAAAATCATCATCAATGTCAGTAGTTGACTATTTTTTATCCATTTTTATTAGAAATACTGTTTATGATGTTGTAAAGTATTTTAAATGATTAATATTCTATTCATAAAACTTTTTTTAAATTCATTTTATCTTTTCCCCCCAATATTATCCATATAATATATATAAACATAGAGAATGAACCCTAATTGATGTTTGAGGTGGTGATGCATGATGTATGGAGTAAATTTTTCTTCAATGTATTCTCAATATATTACACTGATATTTTCTATAGTGTTGAAATGGGTTTTCATGAAGGTTTCACCCTTATTTCTATGGTCTATATTTCTTATTTCTGTTCATTTTTTATTCAACTCCTTCATTTTGATAATGTTTCATATTGGGTGGGGTAGAATTGTGGTGATAATGTTGTGGAGTATATTCCTACACACGAAGGGTCAATGCGGGATAACAAATAAATTACTTGGGAGGATATTGGGTGATATGTTTGATCTTATTATCGAGTAGAATATTGAGAATTAATATTTTAAAGAATAATGATAGCATTATCATTAACTCAGGATAATAATAACTTCTCACTTCTTCACTAACATCATTGTGTTTTCACTTCCTTATGTTTTTAATTTTTTCATTTTTATTTTTTATGCATATATCATAATCATTATTAATATTTATGATTATTTTTATATTTTATCATATTAATACAGTCTAGATTTAAATACTGAAAATATAAATTTGGTGTGTGTGAGGGACCTCATAAAGAGATCATCCCTAGTGTGGGAACTATGTTTTATTTTTAGGAAATGAAATTGTGTGTGGAGGGATCGATGAAAAATAAATCACATCAATTTAGATTCATTTCCAGGGTGGATATATACTTTTATTTTCTATTTTTCAGAAAAAATTCCATAAATTCATTAATTTAAAAAAATAAATAAAAGTGATTCATTAATGATAAACCATCCACTCCATTGAGTGAAATAGTCAGAATATGGGAAAGAAAAGTGAATTAGGATATATATATTATTGTAATATAGAAGAATTAAAGGATCTCATAGAATTATAACACTACATTATTGAGATCCATATTATGTTGGTTGATGCACAAAAATAGATTATCATTCCATCTTTTGAAGAAGGAATCATGAAGGTGGAAATTAAAATTTACAGCCCATATTTAAAACAAATTTATACAATACTCTTTAGAGGACATGAATAAATATCTAATTCTTAACAATGATAAGTTGATGAAAGTTAACATAATAATGGATTCTATTATTATTAATTTTACATTGTTATTAAATCCAATTCCCTGTCCTCATTTAAGTTTTACATAATTTACACTAATGATTTCCATAGAGAATAATTATGATGAGGATGAAGTGGCCACTGGTGAGGAGTAGATGGTGATGGAATTTGAGGCTGATTATGAGGAAAACATTGATTGGATTTAGTGAGTATAATTCCCCATATGCATAAAATTTCATATAATATGTAGGATAAAATCAAGATATTTTATAGGGAGAAATCCAGTATTATTTTTCGTTCACCTCTACACCGAAAATTATCTATTTATTCTCTTCACGGGGATGTATATTATTTATTTTATATGAGGGTACCCACTCCTAGAGTCCTCTTATGGATATTAGATAAAATAACATGCTCTAGTTTCAATGAGGGAACCCTCATACACCTTAATTTTGGTAATAAATAACTATACCATCTTACCTAGGTGACGAAAAAACATAACACCCAATTGAGGGGTCAAAACAATTTTTATTCGACTTCATTTGCCTTTGGGTTTCTATTTCAATATTTTTTCTGTTTTATTTTATTCGTTCATTCTTGGTCTAATGGATTGAATTTGGGATCATAATTCAAGGATTCAACTAGAAAATAAATTCATGTTTTATCATTACATATCTTTATGTTCTTTTTTGAAAAAAAATGAAGGGTAGTAAAATTTAACTGTGGGGGAGTGTAAACCTATTTGCATCCTTTATGTATTTTAAATTTTATTTTTTATATATTTATAAACATTCATCTTCAATGAATATATTTTTTTATTTTTATCTCTTTAATTTTATTTGAGATAGTTTTCATGATTATGTGAAAATATTGTTTTAAATGATTGTAGATGTGAGTCTGTTTCCTATAATTTTTTGACAATAACTTTTATCATTTTGGAAATTTATTGAAATATGATCCATTTAAATAATGAATATATTTTTTTCCTATCTTTTATTGAATTAGTACTCTTTTGATGGATTCTTAATAATACCCAAACTTTAATGAGAGAAATGTAGATTTTGTTTAAAAACCAGAACAAGTGATTTTTATCATTCAATGATTTTTAATTCATAAATTATTTTTGATGTGATTAATATGTATATTTGGAGAGAAATTTTTTTACTTAATACCCACCAATACATTTACCCTCTGTTTATCCATTATAATCCATGATTTTCCATATAGGTTTACTCTAATTATTCCTTACATTTGTTCACTCACAATATATTTTCATGAATAATTTTTAGTAGTACTCTGGGAGAAGGGATTTTCATGTATTATTTTCCGATACATCCCATTTTTTTGTTTTTTGAATGTGTATAATTATTATAGGAATTTGAATAATGAGAATAACTCAATTTTATAAATACTTATTCATTTCTATCTTCTAGATCTCAAACAAATGAGAGGTTGAAAATTTAAAAAAATGTAGGTGTGATTAAATAATTCATTATGTATACATTTATGACTCATGTAAGTCTCAAAAATTTATATCATGATTTTTATTATTTAATTTTATTTTATTTTCATACGAATCTCCATGGAAAATTTAGAAAAATGAAAAAAAATATAAAAAAAATTGGAGAAAAGGTAGATTTATGATGAAATAATTTATTATATTCTCTGTTTATCTCATGAGAAATTTCTCAAAATGTGGTGTTATGTTTCAAATGTAAGAGTAATTTGCTATATTGTATTTCTGGGGGTTTCACATTTATATTCATGAAATTTAATTTAAGAGTTAAACCTCCACTTTCCATCATTTAATTTTTAAATATTTTACCTACCAACCCATAGCCACGAAATTAATTTTGAAAAATACCAAATGATTAATAACAATTTTATGTATCACACTGTAAATAGATAAGAATTTTCATAAGCCTATGGTGACAAATTAACTTTAAAAGTATGAGAATAACTCCAAATTTTATTTCTCTTGAGTAAATAGTAATAAGAATTTCAATGTGAGGTATGCGTGTTTTTTCCATGGATATATTTTTTAGTATGAATGAATTTTAATGTGAGCGACAAAAATAAAATGGAATTTTTTTTCATAGATTATACATGATGAGATTATATTTTGGAAAATTTATTGTATATTTTATCACTTTTTATTTTCCTATTGATTTTGATTTGGATATTTGATGATTACATTGGAGTGAAATGTTTATGTGTTAATGATTTATAAAACTCATAATTTCAAATATTTTATTCTGTAAATTTAATTTTTATTCTATAAAAATTAATTATTTTAATGGTAGTTTATACAATTTATATTTTTTAATAATTTGAGACAATTTGTTAAAATGAAATAATTTTAGAACATGTATATTTTTATCTCAGATTTGTATTTGGGACATAAATTACCTTACACTAATCCAAAAATAAAATTCAATTTTTAGAATTTACTACATAATGGGATATATTTTATTAAACTGGACTTAATGCTCAATCCAATATTTTGAGGCCCAAATCAAGCTCAGAAGTCAGACTTTGATATATGGGTTGAGATCTAGAAAATTTTGATGATTGACCCGTATGACACAAATTAGAAATAAAATTTAGATTAAATTTTAGTTAGAGATATATAATAGGCATAAGAAATACTTAATTATCTATGTCTACAGAAAAGTTTTCATCTCTAAATTTCATAAATTCAAGATAACTCAAAGAATGAGAATACAAACAGACTATCAGACCATAATATTTTTTTATTAATTATTTAACCATAAATACTTAATTACATGGAAAATGTAGATGAAATATTATTAGTGGATGAGAGAGAAACATGGTAGCAACATTTTAGTTTAAAACACTCCCTTATTCAACAATTAAGTGGTCCAAAAAACCATCTATTAGAGGGTTGTTTTTAGGGAAATATTTTAATACCTTTTCCCATAAATGTAAATATTCACATTCTAGTCATAAATTTCATATAATACTTATAAATTATGAGTATAATTATGTATTTTTCTTGTGTAATATAACTTTGTATGTTTAATATATATATATTATCTTTCTCTCTCATTATACATGTTATCTTTTGGTTCCCCCACTGTTCACTTTCGAGTCTCCATAAAAATAGATAACTATGCCTCATTATTGGTGAAGGGGGGAGGGGAATTTATGATTTGAGGTGATTATTTTCAATCTATTATCATTATTTTATTCAATGAATTTCAGTAGTGGTAAAATTTAATTTTTGAAGGGTTCACCATTCTTTATCTACAATTTATATCTTATTCCCATTAAATTTTTATTACTCTCCTTCATCATAATTATGTTACATTTGGGGTGGATTTGGGTTATGATGATGATTTTAGATATTATTTTCCTATATTCGGAGCTTCGTCCTGGGATAATAAATTTTTTTAGGAGAGTTTTGAGTGATATAGTTGATATAATCATTGTGTATAAATTTAGAATTAATATTTTAAAGATCAATGATTGAATATCATTGATCTCTTGAAAACATAAAATTATTTCTTCTTTATTGACATATTTCTGTTTTCATTCCCTTGTGTTATGAATATTTTTTTTCAATTTCATTATTTATTTGTATATAACATTCAATTTTATAACTTCCCATTATACTAGTAGTTAATTATTTTTATATATTCAAGTCTCAAATTGTTACAATTTAATATCATTATATGTGAGAAGCCTCTTCGTGATATCAACCATAGGGTGCACAATGTGCTACTATCATAGGTAATAACAATTATTGTGTAGGTATTAATGAAAATTACCTCTCATCAGGCATTTTACTCTTTATGAGGAATTTATCTCTTACCAGTTATCAAAGATGTTCCATAATTCAATTGATTCACATTTTTGTATTCTACTTCCTATAGTGGTGACTGAATAACCTACAATATTTCCTAATGCTTTTTTATATTACCATTATAGTGGAAGGTCTTATTCTCTTTTCACATTCTCCCTAAGAGGATTACTATTTATAAGCCATCAATTCGTATGAAACCTAATTAGTGAAAGGAGTTTAATGTTCATATTACAGATCATGTGGACAAGTGATTTATTCCTCCTAGCATGTAACATTGGGACCCACATATTCTCTTTTCCAAAAGGGAGAATGAATCCTCAGAAATTTTATTAATTATTAAATCATTAATTAGGTGAAAACCCTGAATAAATATCCCTTACATAAGAGTGGTGATCCATGTGACCATCATAGACAAGTGTGATCGTTTTTAAAAAATGGACCAATGTTTGGGGTGTCATCAGTAGATATTCCAAGAAGAGGATAAACCTAAGATAATGTTTAGGAGAATATATGGTAATTTCATATTCCTAGTTATGGAATTAAGTATCACTAACAAACTAGTAGTATTTATGTTGTTGATGAACTAAATCATTCATTATATCATGTTATATTCCATAATAATGTTTGTGGATGATATTCTGGTTCACCCTACATCTGTGGAGGAGAACAATGATCATTTCAGTATCATATTTATAATAATGAAATAAAATTTATTATATGTGATTTTTATTAAATTTTAATTTTTGATCTTATAAGTGAAGCTTCATGGAATTTTTTTATCCAAAATGGGCATCTCAGTCAATCCAAAAATGGTTCGAACACTGATGTCTTAGGAGAACCCCATAAATTTTATTGAGATTTAGAGATTATATGGAAAAAATTGTCATTAAAAGTTGAATGTTTATGAATTATCCAATATTTCATATATGATGACATCATTAACCAATAAGGGATTCATGTTTGAGTGGAATGAAAAATGGAACATTTATTTTTAAGAACTAATGTCGTGGTTGTCATCGATTCCAATTTTGATTCTTCTGAAACTAATTTCAAGATATTTTTTTTATTTGATTCCACTATTTTGGAATTGTGGTTTTTGTTGATATAGGTAAAATATTTTTAGGATTATGGATCTCACAAATTATGAACTCAATATAAGAACTAACCTAATAGTAACCTTGAATTGGTAGCTATGATTCACACTTGAAAAAACATAGTTTCACTACCACTTTGGGGAACATTTTTTTGTATATTATTATCACAAGATCTAGAAATATATTTTTAATTAAATGGATATGAAATTGTGAATGAAAATATGTGTTTAGTATCTTTATACATCCAATTTTGAAGTTGAATATACTCTAATAAAGGTAAATGTGGTGGCTGATGCATTGAGAAGGATGTTACTAACTGAAGCCACAAAAGAATCAGAAGAGTGGTGGTCTCTGATGGGTCTGTTACTAATATGAGTTTGGGAGTGGAATAGGACGGTTGAAATTTTCACTTTTATTTGATGAATGCTATAAATATATGATGAAATTCATCTTGAACAGGTGTAAGACACTAATTTACGGTGTTTTAGTAAATTCCTTAATGTTTGGGAGACATCAGGTGATTAGTCATGGTATACAATTATTGATTTGCGTTTATGAGGTAGGTTGGTTGTTTTCATATCATTAAGGTAAGAATTGTTGGATAGTAGAAACGAATGTAGTTGTTCTATAATCATTGGAACTACCAAGATATATCATTATTTGAGATGTTCATATTTGTGGTTGAGAATAGGGAAATAGATTGAAGACTTCGTGTCATTAAGCCTTACTTTCTAGAAGATTATGACAGAATACCAACTACTTGATGGTATATTATTGCCTTACCCCATTCCATTTTGGATCATGGATGAAATATATATGGTTTTCATTGTCAATTTACCATGTAATATGAGTGTGAAAGATGTTATTTGGATGATAATCCATCAAATTATAAAATTATTTCATTTTATCCATATTAACAACATAATGACTATGGAGGAACTATGAATCTTGAATGTTTGATATAACATGAAGCTGCATGAATTTCCATCTATAGATTTTTCTGATAGGGAAAATTGTTTTACATAATGGTTTTGGAATGGTTTACTAGAGATGATGGGTTTCTATTTGAAATTAATAATTATCTATCATCCTCATATGGATTGGAAGACTGAGTGAGAATTTCACACCATTTAAATATTATTTGGGTGTGAGTAATAAATTTTTTTGGTTCATAAGAAAAGAATCCTCCTTTTTAAAAAATTTAATAAAATAGTAGTGATCATCCATTAAATAAAATGAACCATTTGTGGTATTTTATGGGAGGCCATACAGATGTCTTTTATGATGGGAATAGTTGGGAGAGATGTCTTCGGATGGACCGATAAACAAGATGATTGGATGGGAAAATTTTATCAAAAATAGGTTAGTGACTTCTAATAGATGTAATAAATCATATGTGGATAATTTCCATCAACAAGTACTATCTGAGGTAGGTGATCGGGTCATTATTAATGTTTTACCTCACGTGGTACATCATCAGTTGGGTAAGTATGGTATGTTATCACCATGGCTTTTGGCCAATTTTTTATTGTTTAATGTCTTTTAAAGGATGCATATTGGTTGGACGCTACATCATTCATGATAAATATTCAAGGAATGTCTCATGTTTTCATTAATAATTTTTATATACAGTGGACAAATTATAAATCTCAGGCTCAAACTAACCTATCCCTATCATTATAGAGGCTTATCCTCATTATTCCTTAGTGATTTTCTTCCATTCTTTATGGATCTCTTCAAGGTATGTTTATTTTTTATCTGATTTCTCCTCCTCTTCAAAGATTACCACTTGAACTGTCTTCCCCTAGCTCTATTGAAACCTTATTAGGATGTGAATTCTATATATAGTTGGATTTATAAGGATATGATTGCGCTTCTTATGGATATAGGTTCATCACGACTCGATCATTTAAATTCCAACATCCTTCTTTGAAGATGACTTGTTTTCCTTCGTTGGAGTGGTATGTCTTTCTATATAATGGTTATAATTCATCAGTTACATGATTTTCGTTTAAATTACGTTGGTTTTTAATGAAATTGGTTAAATTATATAATGGAATTATCATTTCATGAGATTCATTTTATTAAGGGACTATTCTTTAAACCCATATTTACACACACTATTTGTTCGACAAATATTTTTAAAGGACATTTGACTTTAAAATGGATTTTTATACATGAGAATGATGAAAATTCACTATAAAATTTATTTCTAAAACAAGAAAATGATTTTATTTACTTTTTTTGGAAAACATAGCTTATTAAGAACCTTGGCTGCATAAGATTTTGGGTATATGAAGCCTTCATGAGTGTAGCACCACTTGGGGTAATTATTATAATATCGATATACTATGGGATGTCTCGATATTTGTTGGATTCATGTTATTCCAATATTAGTATTCCTTCACATTTCTATGTACAAATTCTCATAGGTGAGATCCCACTTCTACTCAGTTTTTTGCAATATGGTATTGTTTCATGTTATATTGATTACATGAATATTAAATAATACTTCAATGGATGTTTCTAACAATTTTTATAATTATTATTTCATATAATTTTCATTTTAAAAATGTATTTTAATATGAAATGTTTCAATGGAAACCAAAGGACATTTTTTATAAAATGGTTTTTTATTTTATATTTCATTATATACTATTTTTAAATTTTATAACAAATAGTTTCATGATGTTGGACTTTGTATAGATTCTTATTTTGTATCTTACTTGGATTTTGTGCTCAAACCATACTTTTTCCATTTTTCATTTTTAGATATTGTTTTTTTGCTAACTTATAGTGAAGTTTTTCATATAGTTCATTGACTTATCTTGGTTACATTTACCTCCTCTATAGATGGATTGGTAGTTATAGTTTGTCACATGGAGACGTGGATTTTATATTTTCATGTTTTATTTTAATGTTTAGTCTTTTGGATTGATGATGCATGTATCATTCATGAATAAATTTATTCCATATTATATTAAGTTGGTTTATATACTTTTGGTTCTTTGTGAGACTATTTTGGTTCTATTTTTGATCTTCACCTAGTCTTGAAAAATCTCAGGTTATGTGTCTTGTCTACTGGGGGGATTGTTATGCCATGAGAGGTGCACATACACTATAAATTATCTATAGTTCTATGTTAGAGACATGATATTACTTACTTTCTATAACAACAAAAATGGTTTTTATTTAGTGGTTTTTTGTCTTTGATAAAATAATAATCATTCCATGGACTAGTTACTATTATTTAGTAGTGACCATTGAATATAACCATGTTCGTGTGGTCATTCTTATTTTTTATTTCATAGAAGGGACATTTCTCACTAATCGGATGTGAAGGACTTTTTTAAAGAAAAAACATAAAAATAAATTATATATCATTTAAATCATCTCCCTCTTAGTGATCGGACACAACCTGATTAGTGGTTTCAATTATCAAAATTAAGATAGTTTCATCAAATTAATTTTTACTCAAGTGTTACCCCAGTTGTACGAGTTTTTGGTGAGTCCATTTTCAGTCATTGAGTTATCATTAATCGCTTAAAATTATATGTTTTCTAAATTAGTTCCATTACTTTTATTAAGTTTAATTCTCTCATTGATTACATTTTTACTACATAAACCCCTTTTAAAATGATATATGCTTATGTGATCCACAAAAGGAAATCAATAATAAGTCATAAACAAAAAAATTACCCCTAGAATGAAATAGGTTGTATAACCATGTAAAATTAGCATAACTAGATGTAATATTATAATATTTTCAATGGAATAATTGATTTAAGAATTATTTTATGTTAAAAATTATATCTCATGATAAATTATATCCAAGTGAAGTGATGAATTGAAAAATAGTAGATAAATCCCTTAACAAATGTACCACTTAAACGGGGCTTTTGGAAAAGTTTAATGAGCCTTTGAAGAGGAAAGTTAATAATAATTCATATAGAATATGAAATTAAATAAAATAGTTTTTTATGATTAAATTATCAATTTTATAAAACATTGTTTTTGTAAAAAAAAATTAAAGAGTGGTACTTGTAATGAGGCAAGATTTATAATGTTTTATTACGAAATTATTTTCTCCATTATTGACATATACCACCCTAAATTTATATTACATTTTATTTTATAATTCTATTTTGGAAAATGATTTTTTAATATATATTAATGGTTCTTACTCTCCTTATAATGTTGGTTTTAAACAATGGTATTGTAGAAATAATATGATGTTTTTTTCTTTTCACTATCACATGTTTTGTCTTCCTCTACACATTTATCCAAGATAAAATATATGTATTTTCAATGATTCATTATCAGAGATTGTTTAAAAATTTAAATATTTCCAAATCATTTCATAATAAATTCTTAAAAGATACCCTTGAAAGTGATATGTAAAATTATACTTTACGTCAATTATAAAAATATTTTCTAAAAGATCATTTAATATTTACTTTCAATATTACCGTAATAGTTTTAAAAGTATTAACCCTAATGTGGTTTATATATCATGATTTATAATCTAACATATATATATATATTATCATTTAGGGGATTTAACCCACAGTATCAAACAATTTTATTCAAGTAATATCATTCGAAGCATTCTTTTGTGAGGTTGTTTTTCATTTATGTCAACAATATTCTTTGTTTTCTATATTTTACTATGGTTACGATCATTTTAAACCATCCACCATCTTCCTCTGGAAGGGTTATAATCAATTTATCCTTTGTATTAACATGGGTAACTATATTTACATTTGATATGTTTTAATTTCAATAAGATTGATTATCAAAAAGTTGACTATTTATTATTTAATCATCCAAAGTCATCATCTAGATGGGATATAATCACGTTATCACTTTTATTTTTATTGGAAAAAATATTGATATTCATTATGATTATTGATCACTAACACTTGTAGATTATGTGGCTATTTTAAGTATCTTTCATTATATATATTACAATTTTTTCATTCAGTAAGACGTTCCTTATGGAACATTAAGAAAAACCTTTTTGACTCTTACGGAAAATTCATTAGACTTAATCAAGTGATAGTTGTGGCCTAAAAATATATATCTCATCGATGCATTGATGGGTCATATGATAAAAACATGTTTGGGAATGGGGTTTATTCCTAACCAATTCAGTAAGATATACAGAATTTGGTATTGATGATAAGTAAATTTCTTGGAACAAACCCATGGAAAATGGTTTCTATGACTGAAATTATTCATTCCCTTAATATTAGATCACTATTATTTATATCTATGTATTTTTTTATGGATATAACATGATCTCATATTCATGTTCCTTATATCTTCTTGTTGTCTACCACTCTCTTCCATAATATTTATGCCATGATTTCACCTGTTTTATATCTTTCCTTATTGATAATATTAGGTCAACCCTTGTTATATTTTCATTTTCCAAGGTTATGAATAAAATAAGTACCCATGACATGTTTATAAGGATAGAATGTGTGAAATAATTTATTGGTGATGTTAAGGATTAATTATGGATTATGTAGTTTCGTATATAGTGGAATATTTTTCTATTGATACAAAAGAGATGGGTTTTATTGGATTATGTTTTGTCCTAATTCTATAAGGATATAAAATAGAAAAATCCCCATAATTTAATTTAGTAAATTATCATTTTTTTTAATTAAGGATAGTTATATCCTGGATTTTATAGCTCGTATCAATGAGAGTATGTAATTTCTGTGTCTATGAGCATGATATCTGGGATCCTGGTCTATGGATGGTACTATTGAAGTATAAAGTCTTTTATATTATTGAATGTGAATCTATTGATGAATCCTTCAAATATTCAATAAGTTTGTGATCTCCATTTTATGATTCAGGGAGACATGTAATGATTCAATGTTGGTTCAGAAGATGCTTTGTATATAAGAATATATATTTGATGCGTTGTTTTAATCTATATATGATCATGATCTTGATACACATATTTTATTAATTGTACTGAATTCTTGATTCATTATATATTAGAAATAAATACACAGTAATGAATAATATTCTAGCTGACGAGAAACTGTCACTAAAGTCTGTGAAGAATAAATGGAAATAAAATAAAATTGAGGATAATAATGAAGATGAAGTTTATAGTTTATATTAAAAATTATATATTGATGTGTATTTTAGAAATCACATATCCCTCATATCAAGATGTGTCCAAATATGTAAAGGTAAATTTCATGAAAAGATATCTTTTAAGTGTTTCAGCTATTGGGGTATTGTAAATTTCACTATAAATTATCAAAATCTAGAATAATATGAATTTTAAAATAACAGCTCAATGTTTAAATATATATATATATATTTCTAAAAGAATTCCATGTGGTTGATAGGTTTACTTTAACACAATATCAGTCTTAAAAAACCATGATATTCTACAGAAATATTTTGATTAAATGTGAATATTACCAATTAGATATTGTAATAGTTCGTATGAATATGAATTTCCAAATTATAAATAATACTTTTAAAATATTTCATTAATTAAGAACTATTTATTACTTCATAGTAATTAGTAATAAAGATGATAAGTGAAAAATAAAATCATTTTATGCTCAGAGATCAATTTTTCAAAGAAATTTTTTATATTCTTCCTCTTGATCACTATTAAATTATGATTTTGATGATTTTTAATTTTATTCATTGAAAAAAGCTGAAAATAATTCATACATTTATTATCAATTAGTTAGGAGTGCAGAAAAAATCATTTGTTGGAAGAAAGAGTTATTTTTTAGAAAATTGTTTTTGTGTGCACAATGTATGTTTATCTTTTGAAGTTCAATTAATTGTTGGTGATGACTGATTTTATTAAATATTTTACATTATTTATTAAATTATATAATTTCAAAATCATCCAATGGTGGTTATTATGAAAATACTAATAGGAAATTCACATTATGTTTGGATATTAATTTTTCTATAAAATTGTTTCATCAGACATTTTACATTTACATTTGAATTAATTTTTATAATATTTTAGGAATTGAGTCTGATAAAATAGTATCGATATTATGAATCAATGTTATTAATATTTTTTTATAAATTTTTTTTATGGTTATAATGAATAAGAAATGAGGTAAAATGTTTTATTATATAAAGGGTTAAAAGGGTTAATCAAGTGGTCGACCTAAAAGGCAAGGTTCTAAATATCACAAAAAACTAGATTTTGTTTGATTGGTTGACTATATTTATAACTCAAAATTATTGATTTATAATATTTCAAATTTTTTATTCAGTTTACATGAATAAGACGCATATTATATAATAATGTTTCGAGTATTTATAAGTTTTCCACCCACCTCACTTATAAAAGAGAACATCATATTATCATTTATCCACACTACATGAGCCCTTTAGCTCGACCAAGATCAAACCAAATATTCTCTCAAAATCCATATACTTGACCATTAGGTGATTTTACTCTAAAAATACCCATCTATATATTCATAAATGGAATTAAAAAGGAACATAATCGAAGAAGAGAAAGTTTTAATGCATTCGGAGAATGACATGTCATGAGGTAAGGGTTTATGTTACAATGTAATTTTCTAGGATTATCTATTTTAAATATGCACTGATTTAAATTATATGATCCATATATATTAAAACCAATAAATTTTATTCTCCTTTGTTCATTTTTATATTTTTTTTACTTTTATTATCTTCTATGTGGTACTTAAGATAATGAGAATTTATTTAAGAAAAACCAAACGTATTTACACTTTTTGGGTCAGTTTTTTCATCCATGTTAATGTTATTTAAAATGTAATAATAAAATTTATTTTCTATGAAATAATGATTATTTAATGTTATTTTAATGAATAATTAAATTTATTAAAAACTGTTTAAAAATATATTCAAAAAATATGAATAGTTTATTTATGACATTTTATAAAAAGTGTGAAAGAGTATTCTTTAAAATTTACCACACAATTGAATTTTTTTACGTTCATGGAAATTTATTTATTTGAAGATTTCATTTCATTTTTCTGTAGTTATTTTTTGAAAATATTTTTATCAATATTATTTGAATTATTATTTGTTAATGATACCAAAATAAAATGATATTAACCCTATTTTCAAATAAATGTTCAAAAGTCATTTTAAATGTATTTTTCACTAATTTCAATGTCCATCAAAAAATTTATGCTTCATTTGGTATATGATGTTACGATATCATGTGATCCATTTCTATAGATTCTCTATGATTAAGATGTTTTATGTATTATTCTATGAATCCAATTACTTTCCCACAGGTTAATTAGGTTATAATGAAATACTTATGAAACCTATTTCTTTTCCAGATGTTATGTTAGGATACATGAATTAATGATCTTATGAAACAAATATGTATATTTTTTATTATATGATGGGTGGGAATAGGATAATATACACCCAATAAATTGGTTAAATAATGATATCTCAGGAGAAAATATAAAATAAAATTAGGATTGGACATCTTTCAATATGGGAATCTATCCGCTAAGATATTCTTGATTTTGATCCAAGACAAAGGAAATGATGGAATGGGGAGATGATCCCAATCCAATTTTGGTTACTTTACACTATGTTAGTCTTTTTAGTGACCCTTTAATAATTAAATTAGTTTATTAATCCTACATGTATTTCAAAAAATTATTTCATATGCTTATGATATGTTCTCTTGACTCCGGATTTATATTTAATGATTCCATACAATTATGGATTTTGTATTTTGTAATGAAAAATCCATATTTAATGACTATTAATACATAATATTAGATTCATTAGGAATGACTTTCATGTTTTATGACTATGTTCTCATAAAATTAAGATTATATTATGATCAATTATGATAATTGATTCAAATATCCTATATTTACCATTACCATGTAACTAATCATTCCATTTCTTATGTTTCCTTTTCCATAGTTTATTGATAATAGTTTTAAATAGGGTATTCCTAATAAGGGTACAATGTGAGAAGAACAATACATGAGATATTGAATACCATTAATGAAATATGGTCATTATGTATCTTTTATTACATGACAAAAAAATTTACGGTTCTAGGGAATGTATTATTATCAGATATATTTACTATTAATATTAACTGATATATTATTTATATGAGTGAAGAATATGTTTCATCAATTGAAATAAAATTAGGTTCTAGTTATTTTTGGATATTATGATTATAAATTATTAGTAAAAATAATGGGTACAAGTTTATGTATAGGATAAAATAATGATGTTTTGGTAAATTATTGATAATTTGATTTCCAAAAAATGAAATACCTCTTTGGATTCTATCATGTGGATTTTGGATATGTAATAAATTCACTAAGGGGTAAACCCTTTAAAATAATGGTTGTATACTAGGTTGGCCTTCTCCAAGTCCTTGAAAAAAACGCATAATAGGACACTTGGTTTGACACTCCTATGGGAAATTAATTATTTAATTCACATTATAATTATTAACCGTTATGATGAATAAGAGGCTAGAATCTATGAAAACCAACTAAATTCCATAATGATGTGAGATAAACATAATGTTTATTGGGTTAAAAGACTTTTTCATAATTTACGTCATTTAACGAATTATTCACATAATCATATGATTACATATTGAGATTATTGATGTTTAGTACAAACAATATTCTTTTTATTTTATGTCAATGGATAGAATAAGGAGGAATCATGTTCAAAATGATAGAGAAAACAAATTAAATGACATTCCTCCTATGAAAAAAACAAAATTTTAGTTGAGATAAAAAAAATATTTTGGTTATGTTCACCCAAATGTCATAATGTATGAATGGTAACTTAAATCATACTGGAAATCCAAATGACCAAAGGGACAACTCACTACTGAGTGTTTTCGGTGGCAATGTTCACCTTCATTTAGTCATTACTCCAATGAACTTAATTATATGTAAAATCAAAATGCTATAAAAAATATATTCTCCATTATCCAGTGATTGTACCATGATATGGTTTTTCCCTTGGAAGTTAAATCTAATCAAAGATAGATCATTATCAATAATACAATGAAAGAGGATGAAATAGACTCTACAGAATGGGAAGAGTTTAAGAAGTTATTTTTTAATAATAGTTTTCCATTAACACTTTATACAAATTTAAATATTAAATATTAATATCTAAATTAGATGGATGATGAATCAATTTGTATCTATGAGGAAATTTTTGACAAACATGCAATGAACACTTCAGTTTTTATCATCGATCCCATGTCAAAATTGGAAAATTATTTAGTGGATTAAGATAGTGAATCCGAATAGAATATTCTATAAGAGACATTGATAACTATGGAGAAATAATTCAATGATCTCTTCGAATAGAAATGGAGATTGGAGACTCCAATTATTCTCATGGTTTCGGTGATAATTAGAGATTGATGGGTTTTCATTGAAATTATAATAATAATATCCAAGAAGGAATGAAAATTAATCTTAATTAATGTCCAATGTGTCGAATGAAGTGTAACATCCTGGACCAACACAGATTATCAATTGTAATAAGTCTGATTCACCATGTGACCTTAGGTATGCCACCACATACAATAATGGTTTTTGACTAGTGGTGAGGACCTATAAGTTGACCATGGGGATACTATTCCCTCATTATCATTGTGTGAAATATACATAATCAATCAGTTACACATACATATAAACATCTCAACTATGAAATGTTCCAATAAAATAAATACAACATCAGGTGCAGTAATAAAGTAAAATTTCATACCCTCCAAAATAAATACCTAGCAAGATGATTATACACAAGGAGTACTAAAATAATAAAAATGAAACTAATCCTAACAACCTATGAATATCTGGTCCTGAGTCCCACCCCATCCTATCATCCATATTTATAATAGAATGGAAATCCAAAACAATCAATATTAATACATACCCTAATCCTATCCCTATAAAAATTTAAATTTTTTTCTTAGGTACCTATGTTCCATTACATCCTGAGTAGGGTGTGAGTATTAGTCAATAGGCCCCCACAAAAGGAGTGACTAAAAATAACTTTTCTATAAAAGCTGTATTTCTAGTTATTAATAAACAATTGAAAATAAACCTTTTAAAATAGTAATCCTAAAATTCATAAAAAAGAAAATGAAATGGGATCCCATTTTGACACCCAGTAATTTGAAAAAATTTCATTGGCTGGTGTAGTGGTTTCTCGGATCATGTCACAACGGGTATTCCAAAACATCTCTCATCAGGGGTAATATATCCATTATCAGCCTGAAATTCAGTGTGTGTGGGTAGTATAACCATCTTTATATCATAATTAAATCCACCTATGGGTCAGGTTCATGTAGGGTTTAATGAGAAAAACGAACCCACCCAAGGGGCTGGTCACCCCATGCCTATCAAGCACCACCATGTCCAATAAAAGGAAAGATTCCCCCTTAGTTTAACCATTACAAGGAATAATATGAAATAAAAAATTAGAAAACATAAGCTACCATTTATATTTTTTATTGAGAAATAATTCAACTCTTTTTACCAAAATCATTTCGAAAATAATTTCTAATAGAAATTCCATTTTACCATTTTCGATCCCATTTCCAAAATATCATTTCCAAATATCATATCAAAATAAAATTTTCAGATACCATTTCCCAAGACATAGATTTAATTAACATGACATTATTTTTAATATCTAAGGTTCATCTCAAAACCTATTTTGAGATTTTCCATATTACTTCATCAATAAGCTTATCATTTATGATTAAGTAAACCGAAACTGTTAAATTTTTCTCAAATCCAATATGGAATGTTTTTACATTTTCCCAAGACAGACATTAAATTTCATTACATCAATTATTATTTAACCAATTAATCTATAACTTATGATTTTTTTGGATCCCTAATCTATTTATTTAATGTTATTCCATTACATCAGTAAAAGCTTTTTAAATTTTAATAATCATTAAAATTGTTTTGATCAAAATGCTGAGATCATTTAGAATTATATATGTTTGTGAAATTATATTCGAAATACAAAAATTCAGACCATGATTCCTATTATTCTTTTTTAAACATCATATAGGCATTTAATGACATTAAGGAAAATCATGGTTATTTCTCCCACTATGTATAAAACTTGAAATTAGATTCCCTATGGTCCAATTAATATTAAATGGGTCATTAAACACGGGAGAGATCAAACTAGAACATTTATTTTAAATTGAATTAAAAAATGAAGAGTAAATCATGAACACACTATACACATACTTAATAAATGGCCAGAAAATGTGTTAAATTAAAGGAAACAACTTACATGACATTGGAGGGAGACACTAATCCAAAATGAGCATTCAGTTCAAGCTAAAATTATATATGTGGGGAAAATATAAATAATCAAAATAATTATTTAGTATTTTCCTTAAACAAGGATAACATGAAGGGAATTATAAAACTTGAAGAGAAGACTGAAATGTACTCTTTGACTCACCTACGACCTCTGATCCCGTAAAAAATAATGATAAACTTCCATGAATCGTAATAGATTCACCATGGAAAGGTGATGAGGAATAGGGATCCTACGTCGCTACTACTGGCTTGCAGGAGGACCAAATTTGAGTTATGAATGAAGTGGGGGGGTTAGGGTGAAATCACCCTTTTACCCATTTTAAAAATAAGTTCTATAACCCTCCTATTTTTTGGTGCGGGGAACATAGACTAGTTGGCCAGCCAAAGAAGAACTAAACCCCCATTAGAATCCAACTGACATGATGGTGGGAATTAAACAACATGATGCAGTAGCAGATCATTCCCTAAACCCTTGGTTCACTATCATCACCCTTATGAACACCCCTTACATGTCTAGAAACTCCATTTTATATTTATCCAACCCCTATAATTCCATTCTAATACTAATTGAAAAATCTATTCCATCCATCAATTTGAAATTTCAAATTCCACTTGAATTCCAAACTCCTATACAGAGGTGAGGCATTACAAACTCCCCACTATTACAATTATCATCCTTAGTAAGTCGTATCGATAATCCATATGCACCTACCAAACTAAATTAGTCCCCATGAAAAATAAAAATGGCCTCATTCCCTTCTCAAACACACGTGAAAAATCCAAGTCACATCATTCAATTACCAGTGCTCCAAACGAAAAACTCGCTCAAACAATCACTGTCAAAACCAAAACAAAATGATATTTCTTACCTAAGACCACATATTCGGAAATAGTAATGGTTTCCTTTTTCAATTAACCATCAAGCCTATAGTGATCCTCACAATAAGATTTAATTTACAATTTTTTGTGCCTCCTCTATTTAAAAATCCATTTTAAACTCCATGATTGTTCTCCAATAACATGCATGACGTTCTTCCCAACATACTGCAACTAGAAATACCTGATAATTCTAGTTGACCATTAGTATCCATCTACATTATTTAACTCTATGAAAGTATGGATGTGTAACTACCATCTATGAGTTAGCCTAAATCATAATTCATATCAATGAATTGCTTGACAGGATTCCTATGATTCACTGATAATTTCCAAGATTACATGGAAATGTAGTTGAAACTTACTGCAACTAAATACACTTGAAAACTAAAGTCGAATCATCCTTAGGCAACTCATCTTGAAAACACCTATCCCTAACTACTAATGCACAACCAAACCACCCGGTGATGATTCCGTCACATCTAGAGGCATCCTATGATCGCATGAACACCTTCTCTAGTGTCTATAACCGAATCATAGTGTTATCCGACAATTATATACACAACTATAGATAATTGATGTTGTTCCCTGCTATACACACTAACTCACCTCCAATCCCAGAATCATGGGATTATATTAATTCCACTCATGAAAAAAACTAATGAATTATCTTGATCCACCACTACATATAATTTTTTATAGTCACCCCTTTATTAAATCATACAAACACCACATTTTATTCTCATCGACATCCTGATGCTAACACAAATTCTCAATGATTAGTTCCACATGCCCTCCACTAATAATTTACCCCCAACCATATGAGAGATATTGTCATCACTTCACCTGAGAAACTCCCAGCCACCACGAACGATGCCCAATTTATGACTGTTCTCAAATATTTGATGTTACTGAACCATTATCATATGAGTGAAAAAGGTAATCATAATCTACCATCTGTTCCTAGGAAAAAAACCCATGAAATTCACTGATATATAGTATATCACTAGGACCTCACCCTCCTATGGATGACAATGTTCTCCCCACTATACATCTTCACTTATAATCCTCTTCATGTTTAACCACTAGGGATTCACCTAAATTTTTTTGACACTCTTCTAAGCCATGATAATCACATTCGTCCACCCCTAACACCTCTTTAATTTTCAACCGTGACCATATATTCCACTAAAATATAATCCATCCATGATTCCACATTTCTATATTGGGGAATTTTCACCATAATTCAATAGCCCCATGCATCCTTGACTGTAATCATATCATCTACTATTGAACAACTCACTTATAGAGGGACCCACCAATTGAGAACCTATATAACCCCCACAACTCTCTATCATGATGTCATTAACCACATTTGTTGTAGAACTCTCTCCAACACAATGCTTGAGTTCATCTATGGACCTGAATATTTCACTATAGAACATTTGTGGTCCATCTTATCGATCCAAAAACAATCATTATCCATTAATAGCCATCACACATCAATACAACACACTAGAAGAAATATGTTATTACTTATGATCTAACTGATCACATACCGTGAACAATAAGGCACATCTCTGGTATGCGTCCACCTTCTTGAACTCATCAAAACACTATGGTATCATGATCCACTGTTACTATCTACCAACATGACTGAATGTTCCATGAGTCACAAATTTCCGATTTTGGGCTCAGGAATTCACTCAAGAACATGGCCATTCCCACTATCATGTTATTATCTTTGTTCATGATGCATACATAGTGATTTCATCCAAATATCCTGGAATTCCTCATGATTTAACTGTAACCACATGACCACCTACCACCCTGGGTGTCATTCAATGATTTGAATCATCAAACAAAGCTCTATTATCCCAAGATATTTACACCCAAGGTCAAAACTAATTACCAAATCAATATTATGTTAATGACAATAGGGTTATGCTTCCCTAGGATCCATACCTTTGAATCCGTCATTAAAACCCAAAAACTGGCACTCATGTTTCTCCCCTAAGAATGGATCCAATGAATAATCATGTAATACATGAAACACTATTACACCATTCATTCATCGATTCAACACACTAAATCATATACCTACACCTCACATACATCTATGATATCCATAAAACAATGAAAACCCCTATCAAGATCACCCATAAAAACTAAACCCAATGAATCATCAACATTCTGAGTCTCATGCAAAATATGACTGATCTCTCACACCTAGACCCTTAGGATAGGTCTCACATAAAACACTTCTCATGAGTTCTGCTTCTTACCTTGTTCTAGAAAATATGGAACCAAAAGAACCAAAATACACAACTTACTCTGTACCCCACACACCCATAGTTACATTCTCATCATCATCAACACTACAATCAAATACACACGCTCCAGGGTCCTACACATATCCCACAAGGGTCACTAACCCAAAAAGCGTCAAAAATACATAAGGACCATAAGAAACGATGATATTAGGAAATAACTCACAACCTCAATGTTATAGCTTAACTGATGGAACAATAATAAACATTCGACTATCTGGTATACCCCAACCTATCAATGTCTCACCACTTAGACTCTGTATCTTGAGAAAATACCTAAAAATAGGGCCATGTCATTATACAAGGGATACTCATCAATATGATTCCTAAAATTCCCACAATTTCATATTCAAATTTATGTAAACTCTATAATTTTAAACCAATGAATCATGTTTTAAAACATTTCACTATCCATTAGGAACAAATGTTTTAAATTTTAATCATTATTTATATAACATAATTTGGTTTGGTTAAATTGAATTCAATTAAAAAGTTATAAAGTAAAAAACAATATAATTTTATTACTAAAACATTATTTAACCCAAACCATTTTTTAATAAATCATTTATACATGACTATTAACCATAAGTCACCTAAGGTGTTGGTCATGTACAATTAAACATTACATTTATTTGTGAACAACCCCATATTAATGGATGCACACAAACTTAATAACCATCCACAATCAAATATTTAAACCCATCGGATGATAAGAATTACTAGAAAATATAAACAACAATGAGTAAATAAACACCACAACATGTTAATCCTCAATAGCTATAAATATTAAGAAACATATGGAAAAAATATCAATCAAATATTCCTAACAAAATTCATGAACACACACACCCTCTTTCCAAACCAGTGAAGAGTAAAAATACCATTAATTAGTAACATCACACCAAAATATACCACTAATGGAGGAAATCAATCAAATGTAAAATAAAAGGATTGAAAATAAATCCTCATCTATAGATATATAGTTTCACCACATACATGGCGATAAAACACCTAATAACTACATCATTATTAGGCTATGAAAAATACAAGTATCCTTTTTACCCCACACAAATACTAATAATAATTAAAATCACCCCTCACTCAACTTTTTAGTGTCCCAATATAGCTTAATTTATGTCTAATAACCATATTGGTTCATCACGTGACCTTACGTTGGCCTCCCCATATGCTACAACCTTCCAACTAGTGGAAATGGTGCATGAGGTTTCTATAGGGATACTGTTTCCATTTCATCAGAGTGTAAAACAAAAAAGTAAATAAATCAACAAGTTAAACATCTAAAAATACATCAAAATCAAGAAATTTTGCAATAAAATAAATAAACAATCATGAAAAATAATAAATTAAAATGACATACACACCAAACCATATCCCCCTTGGGTAGATAACACAAAAGATATAAAAAAATAAAATAAAAAATATTATGCTACTATCTTATCTCCAATTGGTCCTAATTACTATTTGGTCCCATCATCCATACCAATCATAGAATGATGATCCAAAATAATAACCATTTGGACATTATCTAATCCTATGCCTATGAAAAATAAATATTTCTAATAAATTTCCCCTGTTCCATGGTTTATAAAGAATAGTGTGATCATAACTTAATATGCCACCATGAACGCCTTCTCCAAAAATAATTTTTTTTAAAAAGTGCATGGATCAGTTTTAAACTAAACACGTAAAAAATAAAACAATTAAAATATTTTACATTAAATGAATAAAATAAATTCTTAACCTACTAGAATTTGATAATACCTGAGAATGGAAGATTCATGATTCAACCGGTTCATTGGTGTCTCTATAAATGTCACGATTACTGTTCCAACCCATATCCCACATGAACTAATATGCTCATCCCTGACCAAATATTTTAAATTTTTTGGTAATTTACCCATTCATGAAGGTCAACAAAATCAACATGGGGTCGTATTTATCCTTGGTTTAATGAGAAAATCAAACCTGCACAAGGGTCATGTTCACCCCAGGTCCATTAAGTACTAACATGTTTATCCAGGGGATGGCTTCACTTCACATTTAACCATTACATGTAATAAGCGAAAAAGAAACTAAAAAATATAAGAGACCATATAAAATTTCTTAGTAGAAAAATTTAATATTACTATACCCCAAACCATTTCAAAATAAATTTACCATATCTTGTCCATTTTATAATTTTTTTTCGTGTTTCCAAAATATTGATTCTAAATAACATATCAAAATAACATTTCTAAGTACTATTTACCAAAGTGTTGATTAAACACACACAACATCATTTATCATTAAGTAGGTTCATCTCTAAACATAATTCAGTATTCTCCATTTTACTGTACAAATTACCAGATCATTTACAATTTGATAAACCATAACCATTTGAATAATTCTACAATACAATTGATATCATTCTAAAATTTTCTCAAGTCCAACATTAAATGATGTCACATTAATTATAATATGACCACTTTCACTCTATCTTATTATTTTATGATTATGAATTCATTTCATTAATACAATTCCATTACATAGGTAAACACTTTATAAAAAATATATACTTATCGTTATAGTATGACTGATCTAAAGGATGAGATATTTTTCATTTATCAATGGTGGTGGAATTTTGTTTCAAAAAAAATATGTATAAACCATGTTTCAACATGAACTATTTTAAACATGATTTATTTAATTAATAACATTGGGCCATTTCAAATCTAATTCCCCTTCAGATTATTCGACTATAAATTCCATTACCTAAGTTCAAAAGAATGTTATGTGGTCATTAAACGTGGGAAGCCTCAAAATAAAAAATTTAATTTTAATTACATTGAATAATTTTTAGTATTACATGACTCAGACATGTTGTAACTCTAAAAAAAATGTGAAACGATATGTTAAATTAAATATAACACCAACCATATCCTCATATAGACTCACTACTTATTATAATGCCTTTTGTTTGAGATA
Source organism: Viscum album (assembly GCA_963277665.1). Taxonomy (NCBI): domain Eukaryota; kingdom Viridiplantae; phylum Streptophyta; class Magnoliopsida; order Santalales; family Viscaceae; genus Viscum; species Viscum album. The sequence goes on along the minus strand of OY728167.1, from coordinate 294,815,498 downwards.
AAATAGAAGATATAGACAACGGAGGAAAATCCATGAAAATAGGGAGTATTATAATTATACCAGGATAACTAAAAATTGCATTAAGATAATGATTAAACAAATGAGTTGAATTATTAGACTCCCCTTGAGCCTTTGAAAACCTTAAATATATATAGAAACAACCAATAATTTGAAAAGATTCACCATAGAAATGGAAATTTAGAGGATGAATCCAACATCGATCCTATTATCCTTGAGGAGGCCCAAGCATAGGATAATAAAAATGTTTAGAAAATGGTTTAATTTTCCTTTAACCCCTAAAAGAAAAGGGTAGAGAACCGACTAGCTAGTTGGTGATCCAAGAAAAAACTAGAACCCCACGAGAAGGCCTTCGGCTAGTCAGTGTGCATGTTGTAGCATGATAAAATCCTCTAGACTCCCCAAGGACCATATTTCACTTTTTTAATTCCTTGAACCCTCATTAATTATATAACAAATCCTTTTGGAGTTTTTCTTACCCTCTTAATTCCATTCTGATGCCCGGTTCAAAATTTGACCCATGGACTAAATTAAATGTTCAAATTCCACATAAATTCCAAACACTCATATGGGTGTGAGGCATTGCAGGATGCATGGGGAAATTTACCCAAGGGTTATGGTAAATATTTTACCTTTGTAAAATATTTTAATAGAGAAAAATAATGCTAATGGTATGTGATGTGTCTAGTAAATTAAATTAATAAAGAGAAAACTAAACTGAGTGTACCACCCAAACTCAAATGCTATAATTGAAATGAGTATGACATTATTCGAATATGTTCATCAATATGAGGGTTAATGATAAAAATAAAAATCATAAACCTCATAAGATAAGAAAACAATTGAATACTTATGTGATTTAAATTCATATAGTGGGTTAAAAGAATAATGTGGGGAAAGGTAAATTTACCATCCACACTAGAAATGTAATTTTATTATATGATTTTATATCTAAAGACTATTTTAATATTAAATAATCCATTAATGGTACACATATGCTCATAAATTTTTATATTTTGAGATAGTATTAAAAATACTAATGGTATGACAATCACATTTAATGTATTTAGCTCTACTTCAATTGCAGTTTATAGGAATTTGATTCATAAAAATTTTATTATTCTCCATATAGTTTAATTTGATAGTATTTTTGGAATGGATTTGGTCTCTTTATAAGGTGACCATATCAATTACTGGGGATGGTAATTCATATATTATATTCCCAAACAACATATGATAATATTTTGGTGTGAGGATGAATATGAAATTCTAAAAGAAATTATTTCCATTATATTATAAATACTAAATATTCATGATGTATATTTATCTCAAATGGTTGGAGGTAAACTCAACATTGAATATATGCACATTTTTTTGAAATATTTATATGTATTTCCAATAAAATGTCCATGTCTTCCTCCAAATTTTGAAGTTGAATTTTCAATAAAACGTATCCCCACTATTAAACCTATCTCAAAGACTATATATAGAATAGACTCAATTGAGTTTCATGAATTGAAGAATAATCCCCTGGATAATATATATAAGGGATTCATAAACTCTAGTGTGTCTCCATGGGCATCACCTCTTCTTTATATTAATAATAAATACGTTTCCATGCATCCTTGGACAGATTATTGTAAAATTAACAATAACACTATTAAGAACAAGTATCCTAAACCCTATATTGATGATCTATTTGATCAATTATGAGGAGATAAATACATTGAAAAGATTTATATTTGACTAAGATATCATCATTTGAGTGTAAAAAATTAGGATATACACAATTCATACTTCTTAATTATTTATAAACCTTATTAATTTATACTATATCCTTTTGAACTAACCACTTCCCCTAATATCATCATAGATATTATTTTTTTTTGAGAATTTTTTGATCATTTTATGGTATTATTTATAGGTAACAATCTTATATAATAGAAGATTATGAAGGAGAATAAATATCATTTTTGGATTATTTTTAATAAAATGATGCATGATATGTTTTGTGAAAAAAAAATTCAACTGTAAATTTTGGGGATATAAAGTTTCATTCATGGTTCATGAAATCTCAATAGAGCGTCTATGAGTGGATAATTAGAAGACATAAGTTATTTAAAAATGTCCTAGACCAACCATGTTGACTAATGAATATATTTTCATAATTTTGAAATATAATAATGATGATTCGTGATAAATTTATCAAAGGATTAACAATATAATAACTGATTATACATGGAAGGGATCCAAGTTCATTTGGAAAGATGAAATTGATTAAATTTTTTTGGAGTATAAAAGAAGGTTGGTTAGTGAAACTGTGCTCAAACAACCCTATTTTGTATAAGGGTTTGTGGTAAATAGTGATTCATTGAATAATGTAATGGGTTGAATCTTCATGAAAGATTATATGGTGATCTATTATTCCACACAATAATTAAAAATTCCTCTTCAATATTACCCAACACATAATTTTGATTTTGAAAAAAATATTTTTTCATTAAAAATATTGTGGCATTACCATTACAGTGAGTGGTAATATGTATATCGAAATACTAAATGATTGAAGAATATTATCTCATATAGGAATTGAATATGATTCAAATTTGATGGTTAGAGTTGATTAAATATTGTGACTTATCAATTCAATACCACCCTTGGATGGTGAACAAGGTGGATTATACACCAAGTTAGATAGAACATTCTAGTTTTTTCATTTTAAGTAGTGAAAGAGATCCAATGATTTTCTATTTTAAGAAGTTAGATCATTAAATAATAAGGAATGTGAATAGTTATTATTATTATTTATAATTATTCAACCATCCATCAATGAAATGGTTAAAGAGTTGTATAAGAATGATGTGGAACTATCGAAGAAGGTAAGGAATGTTCCCTCATTCATCCATGAGTATGAAAGAATGATAATGATAAAGAATGGAGTACTTTTACTATTAATAACGGATGTGAAAGTACGATTATTGGATGGATCACATTGCTCATAATTCACAAATCATCCTAGAATTATGAATATATATATGAATCTGAATGAGTAATTATTGTAAAAAAACATGAAAATGTATATTGAAGAGTATGTATCTCATTTCATATTATTACAGTGGGTTACAGTTGGAATATAGAATTATAAGGGGGAATTAAAATCATTTTCTATACCAGAATAGAATTGAGAAAACATCCCCATATATTTCATATCCAAACTCCCAAAAATATTTACGGGAAATAATACTATTTGGGTTAGAATCGACTACCATATGAAGCTAAAACATTTCATTTAAACTAGAGAATATTTATCTATTAATAAACAAGCCATGATATATATTAATGAATTGGTATGATTTCATGGTTTACAAAATTATATTGAATCTGATTGGGATTTGATGTTTGCAATGTAGAGAAATCACTAAAACGTATTGAATACATATTTAAGATTTATCACTACATATCATCCTCAAACATATGGTCTATATGAGATGATCATTAAAGCCTTATATTTTATGTTTATAGCTATGGAGTTTATAAGGTATTTAGGATCAAAACATTCCTATAATTGATTTTTTTTTTACAAAATTAACTTTCACATGAGGATTCATAAGGATCCTTATTAAGCCCCCTAATGAAATAAGTGAAAAAATACAATATTTTGGGATGAATATGGAGAAATAAATTAGTTGGGACCTTGGATAATTGAAGAAATGGTATATAAGATTAGGTAAACTTAGTATCACATCATGAAATCTCACAGTCTATAGAAGAGTTACACTAATAATCTTCAGTGAGATCTAGAGTTCAATGTTGGGGATATGGTTTTACTTTTAATATCTAACAGGAAAGATTCTATGTGATTTTGATATAAGGAAAATCTTATCACTATATATTTCAGCCCCTTTGAGTATTGTGATTATATTGGGATGTTAGATCATCACATGTCTCTCCTAGAAAATATATTCAATGTTCATGATGTGTTCCATGAATCTATTTTAATGAAATATACAATTAATACATTTCATGAATTAAATCAATGGTTGTACCCCTAGAGAATGATATTACATATGAGGAAACATAGATAGAGATTTTTTATTGATGGTGGAATGTTAAGTGGAACTAGACCACTCACATGGTCAATGGAAGGTGCAGGAGATATAACTTTATGCAAGATATGTTGGAACCCGAGGATATGAAGAGGTATAAGTATATTTATTTGTTTTTATTTGAGTAATATAATTTAGTGGTACAAAATTTATATTGGGGTAGAATGTAACAGTCATAGATTTTAAGAAATATTTATCTACAAATAGATTGTATGTGTTTGATATCTTTCTTACACATAACACTGAGCTAAAAAGAACTATGATATACTTTTGAAATGTTATTATTAAATGTTTCATTATTCACCTAGATGTTGGATTGTTGGGTATAAATAAGACTAAATAATTTATAAAAAATATGTATAAACTTTTTCCTTATGGAATTTTTTTGATTACTTCTAGGAAGTAATCACTAAAACACAAAATGTTAAAGTAATATCATTTTATTTTAGAAGTCCAATTTGTCAATTTATTTAATTTTTATATATATTATGTTATATGATCACTAATTAATAATTTTTTGATTAAATATTCTATTATTTATTGTAATAAAATAATTAATTATCCATAAATTTATTATCAATTGGTTATAAGTGATGACAAAATCATTTAAAGGTAAAAGGTGCTGTTTTTGAAAAAAAAAATTATGTATATAGGGTAGTTTTATCAAAAATTTAAATTATTAACTATTGAGAAATTATTTTAATGTATTTTTTGGATAATTTAATCAATGAAATGAGTAAATATTCATATAATTATTCGTTTGACACATATAATGAAAAAGATTCACTTTATTATTGATAAATTCTTTTTTCCTAAACACATTTCATCACATGTTTCTCATTTACATTACAAATAATTTCTAACAAGTTGTGTTACTAAATATATTAAAATATTATTTATATTTATAATAATAATTGTTAATATAATGATATGTGGTAAACATAATTTATTATCATAATAAATAGTAGCCTTGAAAAAATTTATCACTATGGTATGTGTTAAATAGGGTTAATAGGGGGTAACCAACGAGACAAGGTTTAGAATATCACAAAACAACTTAATTTAATTTGATTGGATGATTTAATTTTGACATTACCCTCACTATATTTAATGATATGAAATTTTGGGATCCATGTGACATAAGGAAGACATATATTATATAAAAATGGTTCAAGTATTTTCATATTTTCCACCTATCTCACTTATAAATGGGAACCTCCTATTTGATATTTTATACACCACTTTAGCCCTTTATCTTAAACAATATCTGACCAAGTACACTCCCATCATCTTCATTCATTTCTTTTATTTGGTTTTCTTCCCAAAAGAGCCATCCCGAAATCCTTAAGGTTCATTTTAAAAAATGATAATCATAGAAGAATATATTCTTATGCGTAAAAGAAATAAGGGACTTGAGATGAGGATTTATGCTATAACAACATTTATTTGTGCGGTTGTCTATGTTAAATTTCTAATGATGGAAGTTATATCATCATTATATTTTAAACTCCATATATTTTCTTCTCCTCTATTTATTTATAAGGGTTTTATGTTTTCCTTTAATTCCCCACTCCATGGTACTTAAATCAACTCATAAAATGTTTTTATAAAAAATAGAGAGAATATCGTATTCATTTAGTGACATTATCTTCCGTGTCTATGATCATTAAAAACATCTTCAAGAATATTAATTTATACGAAAAAATTATTTTTTAAATTCATTTTCAACCATATTTATGAATATTTGAGAAGTATTAAAAGTGAATATATAAGATTATTTTTTGATAATATGATTTAAGGATTTTTACAAAAAAAAACTGATTGGAGTGTTTGACTTAATTTTTTCTCATGGATGGATTTTCCATCCATCATGTAATTGTTTACCTTGAATAATCATTTAGAAAATTTCATTCATATTTTCAATGAAAATAATTTTCATTGTGATTTGGTAATTTTTAGTTTTTATAGATACTGAATGAAAATGATATTTTCCACATTACAAATGAAATGTTCAATTTCACTTTTAAAGTTTTTTTTCATCTATGTTAAAATTCTTAAATGATTTTTTTGATTTACTGGAGATATGATCATATGATGCCTTCCACATTCATTCTCTAGATATATTATTATGATGATGTTTTATGGATGTTTCTAAGTAATCATTTATATTACCATGAGTAAATTATTTTATGATAAAATATTTATGAATCCAATTTCCTTCCATGGGTTATGATATAATGAATTTTTTTAGATATTTTAGTAAAAAAATGTATAGTTTCAATTACATGATGGGTTGGACCAGTTTTTTATACCACTCTAACACATTGGTTAAATAATTATATATAATCAGATAATCTGAACTTGTTCGGACCATGTTGGATGAAGGAGTTTTTCGGATGCTGGAAGTTTTTTCAAATAATTTTTGATGTCTTTCTCTAGATTTTTTTTTTCTTTTTAAAAAAAGTCACATCAATTTCTAACATTTTCTAAGATTGGAAATCATACAGTGAAAAATAAAAAAAGAAATATTCTAACAAAGTTATAAAGACTATAAAAAACATTTCTTAAGAATGTGGAAAAGATTTAGGATGGAAAGATTCAGGAGATACATATTCATTATAGGATTATTTAGGATGGAATGATTTAGGATGGAGAGATTCAGGATAGATAGATTCATGATTGATATATTCAAGATAGATATTTTTGAGATGGGTGGATTCTTGATAGAAATATTCCGGATTAATATTTTTAGGGAGGATAGGTTTAGCTAGGATGGATTTAGGATTGAAAAATTATGATTATACTAATTTATGATGGATAGATTCTATATGGACAGATTCTAGATGAACAGATTCAGTATAGAAAAATTTAGAACAGATAGATTCAGGACAGATAAATTCAAGATGGATATATTTATGACGGACAGATTTAGGATTATTAGATTTTGGGTAGATAGATTCTAGATAGAAGGATTCAAGAATTGTATATTCATGATGGATAGATTTTGGATGGATAGATTCTAGATAGATAGATTTATGACTAAAAAATTCAAGATGGATAGATTTAGGATATGTAGATTCTGGAAGGATAGATTCAAGATGAACATATTCAGGGTGGAAAAATTTAGGATAGTATAATTTGGGATGGATAGATTTTGGATAGATATAAAGAACACTATTATTTTGATAATAGTTAAATGCATGGGTAAGGATATCCATTAATATTTGTAACAAAAAAACAATGTTTTTTTAGTAAATCATGGAGTATTAGATTATTTCTAAACCATTCCATGGACTAGATACACTTGTTGAGTAGAAAACCTTTTAAATTCTTTTTTTCATGTTCCTATGGTTCTGAGTACTTTTTCAGTAAGATAAAACACTTTAATAGGAAGAAAAAGTTTTTTCATAATAAATAATACATAAAATAAAATGAGACCATTGATTCAACCCTCCACCTCTTAGTGATCAAAATAATATTGGGACTTTCAGTAGGAATTTTATCAAGATCCATTCATGTAATTTTGATTAATTTTTATGAAAAGGGATGTTTCTATAGATGTTAATAATTTCATGAACAGTGAGGGGATTCTTGTATTTAATAGAAGAAACTATAATATCTAGAAAGATATAATGTATCAATGTCTTCTTTCTCATGGATATGATGTTATTGATGATAAGTCTGATGGTTTTCCTCCTCGTGATGAGAATGTTCCACTAATAGCTACATATATGAAAAAAAATTATAAAGATGGGAAATCTAGAAATTTTATATATTCCACACTCTATGAAAGTGAGGTTCTTAGAGTTAATGGAGTTGGAATGGATAAAGGTATCTTGGAAATGTTAAAAAACACCTATAAAGTCATTAAGAATGTTAATAATGCTTTTTTTATAAATCTGGTGGTTGAAGTAAAAAATATACTAAAATTGAGGATTATGAACCTATTTTAGACTTCTTTACAAGATTGAATGGCATAGTAGGCACCATAATATATCTTGGTGAGATGTTTTAAGATTAAAATATTGTTGAAAAGATCTTAAAAATCATATTGAAAAGTTCTTTTCCAATGTTTCATCATTTTAAGATAGAGATCATGAAACTCTATCTTTATATAATTCACATAGCACTCTCATCACATATGAAATGAGAAGAGAGAATGTTATGAAATGTAAGGAAAAGTAAAATCAAGAAATTCCCTTCAAACTAATCAAAAAATGGAAACTCTAATAATGTTATAAATGTTGAGTAAGCTATTAAAACTAACACTGAAGATTGTGTTAGTATATTTTTTGATAAATTTATATCAATTTTTTCTAAAATTTTTAAAAAATGTTTAAAAAATTACAGGAGGAAGTTACCACTTATTTTTTTTCTTACAGAGATATTGGGATCTTTTCTGTAGATTAACCTCTAAATAGGGAAGAAGAATTTAGTGATGGTGATCATATAAAGTCGATAATATATTTTAAGAATAATTTATAAAAATAAAAATCATAGTTCAAGGGTAAGGATAAAATTATTTCTAAATAAAAAAGGATAATATTTATTTTCTAAATAAGATAAAATGAAAACAATGAAGAATAAGATTAAAAAATTAGAGATAAACTATTGAAAAAACATTTATTGGAATAGTGATTGATGAATATTTCACCATTGGTGAAATTAGTAATTTATAATAAGAATAGTCATAGTTTGAATTTATTTAGAAAAGAGAATTTAAATATTTAATTAAAAATAATTTAAGTCTCGAAAGAGAGATCATATAATTGAAAATGGAAAATCCTATAGCATAAAATCCTAAAAATATTCATGAAGTAAAATCCATGTTACTAAGAGAGATTTATAATATAAAAAAGTTCTTTATGATAATAAGAAATAAATTTCAATCTTAATGAAATATTGGATGTTAAGGAGGATTTTTTAGAATATACGTCATAAAATCACGTTAAAGGTGACAAAGGAATTTCCAATTTCCAAAACATAGACACCAAAGTCAGTGAACGTTTTTATATATACAAACATATAAATGATTAAAAAAATTTATCCCCAAAGTTTGAAAAGTAATATTACTTTTTTTTAGAAGAATAATAATGTTGGGAAACACATGAATGTAGCTAATGAAAAAGGAGCTAAAACCCAATTTTTTTATGTTTTCAAAATATGAACTAAATATTTTTATTATTAATAATTTTGTTAAGAGTGATATAAAAATATATAAATGTAACCAAAACATTTGTGTGAAAAATAATACAAATGTGTGATGTAATAAAGATAATGAAAATATGAGGCATAACTCTGAATAACATGTAAGAGATAAAGGGAGATGTGCCTTCTATGGTTACTAATGGATTTGTGGAGTATTTGGTCATACATAATTTTTTTTTGTTTAACCATTAGATTTTTTTGTGAACCATGATGTACATAGGGGAAAAATTTTAAAGAGATTTAATTCAGTAAAGATTGGTAATTTATGAAATTTGGTGTGATTATTTAAAATAGATTGAAACCCCTTGAAACAATTTGTGAAATATGTGAGCAATCTATACATCCTGGAAAATCATTCATTTTCAAATTTTTTGCAAAGTAATTTTATTATAGAAAATCATAGAATCTAGATTTGATTTAATAAAAATCGATGGAAAAGTACATTGTTACTGAAACATCTCTCAATGATTCAAAATGTAAATGTACTTGGATTTTTGATAGCTGGTGCTCTTAATATATGATAATATATTTTAAGTTGTTGACTAATGTGAATTATTTTAAATAAGGTAATGTAAATTTTGGAAATGATGAGTCACTCAAGTGAAATGGAATTTTATTTTCAGTTATTGGGTAAGAAAAGATAAAATATAAACAGGTACTGTTTTTTACGAAAAAAACATTTTTTATCATGTGTTTCAAAACATTATGATGAAGGAAATAATGTTTTCTTTCAGAAAAACTAGTTTTTTATAATAGAATATGTTATAGTTGTTACCAATGGACAATGAACCTAGGGAAATTTATTTCTTGTTTTTTGTGCATAAAGATCATGATATTGTAGAATGATTAAAGAAAATAATCTATTACATAAAAGGATTGGGAACATATTTCAATGGAATAATAGTAAACTAGAAAATAGTTATAGTATTATTGATATTCCTAACATGGATAGAATAATGGATTCTTGTTTCTCTATTTTTTAGAAAGGTATGAATACAAAATTAGTATATAAGAAAATTTAGATTTGTTAAACAAAACTTCTGGATCTGATACATTCATATTTTTGTTGGATAAATAGTAATCAATGAAAAATATCATATAAGTACTTTATTAAATTTACTGATCACTTTACTCAAATTATAATTCTTATGTTTTTTAAACTGAAAATCATAGGCTCTCACAATGTTTATTAAATTTAGGGAAAGTGAAAAGAAATAATTTGGATATTCAGTAAAAAATATTGGAACATATAATTTTGGATAATATAATATTATCTTGAAAAAAGGAATTATTCTTGAATTTAGTATAGCATACATAGAACAATAAATGGGGTTAGTGAAATAAGAAATATAATTTTAGTGGAAATGGGATGAACAATGTTGATCTATCATGATACATCTCATTATGTTTGGATGAATGCTATTAGTATAATAGTTTTAATTCAGAATCTATAGGTCTATAAACAAGACTCTGGTATGACTCCATATGAAATATTAACATGAAACCCTAAATTTGACGTACTTAGCGTGTTTGATAGTCCCTACAGTATAAAATTCAGATTTTGGAATCTTGGAAAGATTGGTCATATACATACTGATGGAATATCTCATTCTTACACTAATATTGGTATATGATACAGCTGTTTTAACACAGACACAAGAAATATAGTTGACTCTGTAGATGTAAAAGTTCATGAAAATTATGATAATAATTTATAAAATCTTACATATATGCAGAAGATGATATGGTTTCATTTGAGCAACATGAAAATGTTCTTAATTATAATAACAGTGCTGACACTACACAAGTTGAGAATTCAGACTCAACTATCTCATGTGATGATGAACTAAATCATAAATATGATCCTAGGCTATATAAATAGGTTTAATTTCATAACATCATTGGAGATCAATAAAAACAAGTCCACATTAGAATTCCACAATTTTGTTTACATATTTATTTATATTCATAGTTTGTGAAATTTATTTTTGATAAAACATAGAATAATCAGGATTGGGATAATGCTATGAATGATGAGTTTGATCAGATTTAGAAGAGTGGTGCTTGGGAACATTTACCCATACAAAAAAATTAAATTGTGATTGCTTAAAAATGGGTGTTATTAAACTAGTTTAATGAATATGGTGATGTGATATGAAAAAAAGCATGAATCATTTGTAATAGTTAATCACAAATTAAAGGAATTTAATTTTCTTAGACAGTTTTTCTAGTGTAAATATTAGAAACTATCATAATCTTTATGACTACCTCTACACAATGAGGATAGAAATTTTGTCACATGGATGTAAAGTCATCAATTATTAACAAAGAACATGATGGGGAAATTTATAATGAAAAACCAAGTGAATTTGTGATTATGAATGATAAAAGTAACATGTGTAAGTTGTGGAAAGCTCTGTATGGGATGTAGGAAGCTCCTAGAGAATGTGTTTTCAAATTGGATACATAATTAAGGAATTTATGCTTCATGAACATAATTATAGATAGTATTGTAGAAATTAATAAAAATCAATATGTCTCCCTCATTGTGATTGTTTATGTTAATGATATTAGATTTGTTTTGAATGTTGAAGAATATTGTGAAAATATTTATAGTAAAATTAATAAGTTATTTTAAATATCTCTTCTTAGAGAAATGAAATATTTTCATGGCATGAAAATTGTTCAAAATAATAAATATATTATACTATCTCCAAATATGTACACTGTTGAAATTTTAATGATTATTTGGAATATAAAATTCAAAAATAATTCCTACCCAAATTTTAGAATCAATTATGTTTTCAAATGATGTTAAAAGTATGGAGGATGATCCTAAAGAGTTTACGATATGGTTATAACCTTTTTAAATCCGGAAGATTCAGGGGAATATATATTTTTTGTTACAATACATGAATGATTTAAAAATGATCCAAAATAATCTCATCTCATTGTAAGAAAATGAATTCTCATATACATGAAATCACAAAGTATTTTATTATAAAATATATCAACTCAAGAAATATTTATTTGTTACATTATATAGATACTTATTGGGAAAGAAGTGTTGATGATAGAAAAATCACTTCTAGTGGAGTCTTCATTTTGGGAAAAAGTTCTGTTAAATGGCATACAAAGAATATTTTTTTAACTCTCAGTATTATTGAAGATATGTTTTTTATAACACTCATTTTGTAATATAACTTATGTAGATGAATAATCAATCTGATTGCTTGTTAATATAAGTGGATTTACCCTAATCTTGGGTTATAATAAACAACTTACTATAAATCCCCCCAAAAATCAAGTGCAATGTTCACATTTAAGGAATATTAATGTCAAATAACACTTCATCAAAAATTCTGAGGATAAAAATTAATTGAATATGGTCTTTATTCTTCTAATTTAATAAGTTGTTGATATTCTCCTTAAACCATTACCTATATAATAATTTTATATGTTATGGTTCAACATATGTGTTCAACCACCCTCTTTTTGATGCTATGTTATGTAATTTATATCCCCTCCCCCATATTTTATTTGGATAGTTCTATCAATGGGATTGAATTCATATAAATATATTCATTAGTATGTGATTTACCTTTTATGGAAGGTAGTTTTTTAGGTGTATTTCTTAAAATGGATAAATTTTGATTTCATCATTTGAGAAATGTTTTAACAGTTTTTTGAAGTTGGTGTATGAAACTATTTTCTTAAATGAAAATCTTTGTTTAATTTATTTGTTTTCGGAAAAGGGTTCTGATAATTTTTGGAAGAAGATGTTTTATATTTCACTTTTTATGGAAGGAATAGTTTTTCTATTCAATGATTCTTGTTTCCTATAGTGAGTTTTATCACATGGGATTACTGTTTTTGAAAAGTCATTCATTACATGAGTTAAAATGTTTTAGTGATTTACTATTATCTATTGAAATCAAATTACAAAGGGGGAGGTTGTTGGGACAAAGTTGGATTATGTTATATTTTTAGGTCGCTAGAGGATTTTCTTTTCTATTATTTTGGTAGCCCTATTTTTCAAAAGGATGTTTTGATGGATATTTTTTTCATTAATTTTCTAAATAAAATTCACATCACTTGAAAATGTTTTATCCAAAAGGAAATCAAATAGTGAAAAGTAAATGATGATCATTTCTTAAGAATGTGAAAATGTTTGGATGGTATTTTCATAATAAAGTAGAGATGAATTAATATGGATAGAGTAGTACTGAATAATTTAGGATGTACATACTCAGGATGGATAGATTTAGGAATGATAGATTCTTGATGGATGTATTCTAGATTGAAAATTCTAGACAAATAGATTCCTCACATACAGATTTAGGTTCTTAATAGGAGAATTCGGGATGGATATATTTTTCAGGGAAGATTCATGATGAATATAATCCATAGGGAATGATTCAGGTCATATAGACTAAGGACATACATATCTTGGATAAATTTATTTAGGAAAAAAAGATTACAGACATAATTATTTGGGAAAGATAGATTCTAGATAGATAGTCTCAGGAAGGTATAATTTTCTATGGATAGATTTAAGATCAATAAATTTAGGATAGAAAGATTCATGATAGAATGATTATGGATCAACTAATTCAGGAAAAACATATTCGTGATGTATATATTCAAGATGGATATATTCAGGATGGAAAAATTTAGGATGTAAAAATTATATAGGATGTTTTTGTGAAGTTGTGTTCGTTATGAAATATTAATAATGATATAAATTGTGATGATGTTGAGATGGTCCTTTATTATTAAAACATTATGGTGGAAAATGTTATTCTCACCAAGTTATAAGGATGTTTTAAGGAAGGTTATAATATCCCAAATTGTGAGTTGTTTGAGAAGGAGAATTGAAATTTGAGCTTTCATCAATGTGGGAAAATAAATTAGATCTATAACCATTATTATTTGGTACACACCAATATAAATAGTGATTGTACGAGTACAGAGGTGTGATTTATCTTGTGTACAAAAATGTGGAAGTGTTGAAAAATTAATTTTTGAAAAAACATCTGGATGAACTTATAAAAACATTTTTTAAGAATGTGGTCCCAACAAAGAAATATATTGGTTATGGAAAATTTCCTGATTAGAAATAAGAATTATGGCTGGATAAAGAATAAGTAAGTTCTTTCCTACTTCTCGGTAATAAAGTGAAGAATGTGTGTTTTATAAGAAGAGAAACTCTGAATTTTTTACAAGTATCATAGCAAAAACATTATGAGCCTCGAGGTAAAGTTTTCTAAAGTTGGTAATAACTATTTTTTATATATATATTTTTTTAGATAACACTTGCACTATAGTTTTGATAATTATGTAACATTAGTGTATGTATATACTTAGTTTTAGGTAACCTCAAAAAAATGATTTTTATAGTGGATTATATTGTATAAGGTTGTTTTTAAACTATTCTAAGGACTAGATACTCATTATGATTACTAAAACATTTAAATTCTTCTGTTTATGTGGTTTTTCTTGGGAGTTTTTTTAGAATACTTATTATTATTTAATAGGATGTCATGTTTTTTTCATATGGAAGGAAACATAATGAAAAAATGTATCACTAATTCTCCCCACACCATCACAGTGATCAAATTGATCACCCATGGGAATTTCATTTACTGAAATGGGGACTGAACCTAGATCAGTATGGTACAATGTCCCCTAGGATAGTCTCGACAATGATCCTTGACAATGAAAATGATGGAGTGGGGTGTAAACTCAATCCATTATGAGACACTATCCATTATGATAGTCTTGGAAAAGAGACTCGAATAAGAAAATATTTTTTTTATTTTTATGTGTATGCCAGTAACATATTCTTGATGCTTATGATATGTTCTCAAACATCATGATTTACTATTTATAATTCCAAACATTTATTATTTAGTTATTTTTTTATGAAAATGCATTATTCTATGTCTCATGATAAAAAATCATTGAATTATTAGGTATTAATTTCATATGTTAAGATAATGTTATCATACCCTTATTCTTATCTTATGCTTACTTATTATCAGTCATTTATATCTCTAATTTTTATCTGTACTATGTGTCTAAGATCTCACTTTCTTATGTTTCCTTTTCCTAAGGTTATGAAGAATGATTTTAAATAATTAATATCTAAAAAGGTATTATGTTACATGAACATTGTGGGAGATATTTAATATATTTCATGAAATAACTTTATTATGTATCATGTATCTAAAGACACCAGATAATTAGAGTTCTGTAAAGTGTGTTATTATGAGATGTATTGAATATTTGTATTAAATTATATAATATTTATATATGTAATTATAGGGTCCCCTATGTAAATAGGAAGAGGGGTAACCTCATTAATTTTCATGGAATAATTCCAAAATGTTCAAAAAAGGTATGTTTTCATGAATAAATTGATGAGAGAAATATTATTTTACAAAATTAGGAGTTAGTAATCTAAGAAATTTGAAACATAATTTGATAACTGTGAAATTAGTTGTTCCTTGAGTGGTATAAGAGAGAATACATTCATTGACTTAGTATATTTCCAGGAGTCAAGCAGTGAGTATGACCCAAAGATAGAAGAGGCTACAAAGTTTTGATGAAATATTACATGAATAGCCAATGTATTTTATTTCAATAAAGTAATTAATGAAGAATGCTTCAAAGGATGTTGTGTTTTAGAAAGAAAATAGGATAATAGAAAATATATCCTATAATGTTGAACTAGATAAAAAATATTTTAGAAATATCTACGATGAGTTACTCTTAAATATTGAGGAGGTAAAAATCATACACATCATGTAGAAGATTAATTTTAAATTATTAAAACATACGAGAACTTAAATGTAAAATATCACGAATTTCATAATGTGTATTTACTAGATGATGGATATTATGTCAATAGTTTTATATTTCATTTTTCTAATTCTAGTCATGATGTGGGATATTTACCAATGAAAGAGAAGAGTGTTGTTGTTGAAGAAGGAAATGAATTTTTTCTATCCATTAAGGATCTCAAAAATTTGTTCACTAAGATCAAGAAATCATTGGAATTATTTTTGAAACCTAAAAGGAGATTATAAAAATGAATAGAATCATATAATAGAATATAATTCAAAATATCTTTTTTCATGAATGTCTACCCTACATACCATCCTTTTTAAAGAGAATAGAAAATTAAAATTTTCCATTATAAAAAGGATTATATTTATAGTATCCTAGATTACTAGTTTATCATGAGTAGCTGAATATAGATTTCAAAATAATGAATTTTATAGGAGTATTTTTATTAAATGTACTAGTGGTTCAGGAATAATATTGGACTTTTATATTCATTTTTGTTTCTAAATAATCTATGAGAAAATGATTAAATGTGTCTATTATAGAGCAAGAACATTTCATTTCATGAATATAGATTGAAGGTACACATGTAGAGGGAGACAACCATTGAAAACAAAAAAAATCAATCTGGATGGCATTGAAAAATAAAGTGATTTGTTAAATAATTTACTTGATGTCTTGAATAAATTGTTTTGGAGATATGACCAAAAAATCCATATTACTATATAGTGTCTCATGATGTTATTGATTCAATAGTTTCATCAGTAAGAGACAAGGGAATATATTATCAAGAGAAGAGAAAGAATGCAGTAAATGATAAGTTTTCCTCTGAGAAGGAAAAGGAAAATGTTTAGAAGGCATTAGAGATTGTTGAATCAAAGAAGGGTGAAAAAACAAGATTAAATGAGAATAAGGGTGACAATTTTATTTCCAAGTGAAGATAAATGTGATAGATTAAAAATTAAAGTAATTCTATATATGGATAATATTTTCAATGTTCTAAAAATAATTAGTAAAGATAAATAAGAAGAAATAGTCTCTGCCTTGTCAAATTGAAAATGTACAGAAGAAGATGATGATTTCTCATATTAATTAATGGAGTTAAATAACAAGTAGGCTGACTAAAATGGTTTTTAGTCATATAAGGATATGAATAATACTCCATAGAGGTTGAAGAATAAATGTCATCATTTACTCATCAAAGGCTTAGGTATAATGAATCTTTCCAATATATCACCTATTATTTATACAATTATTGAAAACATTGGAGAAACAAATAACATATCCCTTTATATTTAGTCTTTTAATGTATTTAAAACGGGGGAGGAAAAAAATAATGCGTGTGTATGAATATATATATTTTTAACTAAATGGGGGATTAGTTAATTTTTTAGGCGGAGATTTTTTTGTGATTTTTTAAAGGTTGTATGCTATTATGTTAGTGTGTATACTAATCTCACATGATTAGTTCACATGTATAGTTTAACTTGTTATACATAGTTTCAAGGTATTATTTTTAAAAATGAGTGCAAATTTATTATGATTTGGTATTTAGAGTTATAAAAAGCTGTAAAGAGAGATTTTTGTTTGTCACTTTAATGGAAAACCTTGTTTTATTATTCAATGTTATTATATCCTATATTGAATTTTCCTACATGGGATTTGAATTATTTAGTAATTATAAATTTCTATGTGTTTTGAGTATTATAAGTTATTTATTTTCAAGGGTTTACAAAAAAATAATAAGGGGGATATTATTGAGACCATGTTTTAATAATATAGTGAGATAAATATAGGAAGTGTCATTGGTGTATTTTTTGTGAACCATCGAGAGATTATTTTTTAAAAAATTATGATAAGGTGACTTGGATAATTTTTGATGTGGGTATTATTTTTTCTATTTTATTTTATATTCATTACATAAATCATGCTAAAAATAATGTGTTAAATGAGGTTTAATTTTATGTGAAGTTTATTCCATGGCTATGAATGAATTAGATTAACATTTATGAAATTTATGAGGCTGGATAATAGTGGATTATTATGTTTAAAGTGAAAGATAAATCAATATATATTATCCATACATGAAATGTGAATTTAGATTTTTTGGGAATAGAAATCAAAATGTTTTATTAGGGAAACATGTCTTTTGAAAATCCATGGTCTGAGAATACTGATTTGACTATTCTTTGATTAAATGAATAATATTAAATTATAATAAAATTTTCATATGATCTATAAAATGTTCATTTCCATATGTTTTTCAGTTAATAAATTTTACTACGGAAAATTGGGAGACTCGGGTATTCTATGGATAAAGTCACCTTGTATAACAAGTAAATTTTGAATTTTGGAAGAGTTATTATAAAGGATTGATACATAAGAGTCGTATCACTGATGAAAAAGGTTCCTTACTTTGTAAAATTATTAGTATTTGTCTGGGAATAAAAATGGTGGTGACCATGACATCGTACACCGATGGTGATTTTTTAAGTAATCCATGAAACATAAATAATTCTTCATCTTAGTGAGGTCAAATGGCTTGGATTTTTTCAATGGTTAAAACTGGGGAGTTCTGTGTCATGGAACATGTCATGGGTTTATAAAAAAGATCCTTTATTAAATTCTAATTGGAAGAAATAATGTAGAATAATTTGTGTCAGAAGCGGTTGAAATTATGATCTAAATTGTTATACTAAAAGGTAATACAACAAAATATTATGAAATGGATATTTAATGAAAGTGTGTAAAACCGGATGTGGTAAATAATTATGAATATTATTATAAGGGTGTTCAATATTTTTAGTGAATATAATGGCAAGGATTAGTTGATGACTCATTGGCTACACAAAATATATATGTAATCTATTTAATCGAATTAATTTTTACTAAGAGGTATTTAAGTATCAAAAAGATAAAATGGAAGTGGGAGAAGTTAAGAAGTTCTTATAGGATGTTTTTTTGAAAATGAATTTAAAATACAAATTCAGACATAGGTAATTGAAACTATTTATGTAATATGATATTTAATAGTGGTCTTATAAATATTATAAATGAAATTATAATGTATGAATAGAGAAAAAAGAGTACTAGTAATAGTGTAAAAAGAATAATAGGAGGAGGAAGTTCACAAACATGGTTTTAGTTATGATCATCAAACCTGTGACATTTTTTGTGGAATAAGAAGGAACTAATACCTTTTACACATAGAGAATATTTGTGAATGAAATATAATATTATTGTGATATAATCATTATAGGAAGAATCATAATATCTACATCCTAAAAATAAATTACAAAAATGCAACAAGTCAGGAAACTTATTGGGATGTGAAATTATCTATGATCTTGTAATAATAGTACCAAATATACCATTCCCATTTTTATCAACGATAGAGATTCAAGTGGATCATGTGATTTAAGGTGATTAATGTTCATTCCGAGGATTGGATACTTATTTTGAGTATTTAACATTATACATCATGTTTCCTTGTTTTCTTTCTTTCCCTGGTGTGTGTGAGTTATATAGCGAGATTGATCTCTCTAACAAGTGATGGAGGTTGATTTAATATGACATCAAAAAAGGTAAAAACATATGTTGTTCAATAATTCATCCCTCCATATCAGTGATCTAACATCGTACTTGGGGCCATTATAGAGTATATATTTTTAAATTTATATCTAAATTATAAATTTTTTATATTTATATTTTATTTATGAATTGATTATAAATTTTTATATAACATTTAATTATATGGATTATTTGTTTATTTAAAATTAATTCCCGTATTTAGTCATTTTTATAAATTTTTTGTATTATTAATGTGCGTATTATGTAGATCAAATTATCAATTTTCTTCTAGAGATTATCGTACGTTTATTTAAGGAGTTACACGCTAGGTATGACAATGGACATATTTTTCTTATACATTGACTTCATATTATATTATGTTATGAGATTTAATTATATAAATAACTATTATTTTTTTCAAATTAGTTGTTGTAGTAATAATGGAATGGATACCTCTTTTGAGTAAATTATCCATCATTAAAGGGACTTTGTGTCTGAATTCCAACTATAATGAAGGATTTTTACTTGTTCTATAAATGTGGGGGTTGACAATATATGGATCTAGTAATACTTATGTGAAAATTATTGACATCATATATTTATAATCCTTTACATGAAGGGTTTCCATTTATCATATATATAGGATTCGTTTTGATATATATTTTCACAATCATCATTTGATTTATGGTGGTAACATAGGTTGTGACGTTGGTAAATATATACACATAAATGTGGTTTGAATATATTGACTTAGGTGAATGAATAAAATTCTAAACTAAATCATTATAAAAATACATACCCATGTGGAATAACGTGGGATGAGACGGTGATATTAAATCCCCTTATTATTAATTGTTAGATTCCCCATAAAATATCACATTTTAAGGCCTCAATCATTAATTATGGGTGACCCTAATAAATACATGATCGTGAATTATATTGTGTAATGATGTTAAGTAATATGGCTACACTAATGGTTAGGTGTCATGTCCCAAGTATTGTATTTGGGTTAAATTTATCTTGGAAACCAACATTGTTATGATATAAGAAGAATATATTTGACTAAAAACAAATTATGGATTTGGATAAAGAGTTATCCGCATTGATATATAGGATCCATATATTATATGATTGAAAAGAGTTTTATAGAAGATATAGTGATGGATTATTCATGTTATACCTGATGTAATTCGGGATCAAATATGGTTCTTATATCACTAATGTGTATGGGGAATTTATATGGGGTTACCATTTTGTGGGACTTATATCATAAAAAATTATTAATGTTGAAATGGACAACTGGGTACTCTTCTAATAAATAATTTTTTATATATAATTGATATTATCATCATCAAATATTTCTTTTATACCAATCATTAATATGTAGAATACTAATATATGAAGCTCCTAACACTGGTAATTTAATTAATATTATTTTGTAAGGAAAACTCCATGTGTTAGAGGAACACCTTTTTGAGTAACCAAGGGTTGATGTTGTTAAATAATTGATTATATATACTTATGAGAATCACGAATTGTTTCACCTTGATTTCAAAAGAATTACATGAAATATGACTAAAGGAATTATCATCCTAATTAAGTTATTAAATATGATTGGTTATGAAAATTACTTGGTGGGGATACAGATTTCCTTATGTATAGTTACAGAAATAGAGTTCATATTATTTTTTGGATGGAAATGTTTTGAAAATGTAAATTAGTTCAAGAAATGCTTATCCTATTTTATAAAAGTATTTATAAATGGTGACCAAATACATATGATATCTATGTATCGATATTGTGTCGATAATAAAAGTGGTCTATTTTTCATACCGTGAGATTGAAAGTTAATTAGAATGTCCAAATATGTTTATTTAAGTAGCCAGTCCAAGTGATTTAATACTAAATAATTCTATAAGGAGGACATAGAAATGATTTTATAAGATATTTTTTTGGATAACATGAAGGGTTTTAAGAACTCCATGGAATGGCCATGTCATGTATTGGTGTTACAAAAAATCATTATTTTTGGAGGGTTTTTAATACAAAATGTATACATTACATTTAATTTAAATATATTGGAGTTCAAAATAATTTGAAAAATTGATATAGCTTATAGTTTTCTTTCATTAATGACGAAAATAGTTTTTACATATGTGATTTTAATGTAAATGGGTTTATCAAGAAAGGATTCTTATAAATAAAATATGTGTATAGTTATCTCATTTTCCTAATTGGATAAGAGAAGGTGTTTACTAACAATTTTTTTATGAATTATGATAGATAATTAATTTAAACCACATGGTTTATAATTAATCAAATTCTATAACATGTTTTGAAAATGATACAAGGAGAAAATTGTTTTATCTAAGATAAATGATTTATCCATATATATGTTAAACTACAAGGGAGGATTTTACCACTACTAATTAGACATATATTTTAAGGACTAAATTATTCTTTTCATAAAAAGTTCTCCAAACATATTAAATGACATATATGATCTAGAAGAATTATTTAATTTTTTAAATATTTATACTAAAAGGAAATAAGGGTTACTTTCTAACCTAGTGGACTATATGTTAATTAGAAAAAAATCATCAAAGGAATATAGTGTCTATGAGGATATCTAGAAAATTATTGTACTTAAGAAGCTCAATGATAATAGATAATGTATTAATCTATTTAAAAAAATATGATTCTCACATATTAACATAAAGTGTTTAGGATATTTGACAGTAAATATAAATTTAAAGTGATATATATATTTACTATAGTATTATGAATATCACTATTTATAATAGGATTGTGCTAGTAAAAAATTAATGTGAATGTCACATTTTCCTAGAAGAGTATAGGATGTTTTCATGAATGATTATTTTAATAGTTACAATAGATACCAAAATATTTCAATGATGAATTTTATGAAAGGGTTCCCTGAATGATGATGTTAAACATAGAAATAGTTTTAAATAGACAATAAAAGTTTTCATTGGAATATTTTATGTTTTAAGGATAATGAGTTTGAATTATTTCAAAGAGTTCACAATTAAGAATATTATTCCTTAATTTAAATATTTATAAAACATGAATTTCTCATTTTTTTTCTCATTAAAGTGTTTGGTGGGAGGTATTTAGTAGGTTTTCACATAGTGAGTTGTCCATAATTACATAAAAATGCAATTAGTTAACAGAACCCTCGAAAATTCACCATGTATATGTTTGATTTGTAGTCCATCATAAATTATAGGTTTGTTGATAAATTTTTTAGTATTGTTTTAATTTACCATAAAATTGTTTTCAAATATAAAATATGTTATACAGAATACAATATCCACATTATTGTACATTCAATATGGACACATATGTTAATATATCGATACACATTTCCTAAACTATAATGATAATTTACATCTCAATGTATGATTTTTTTATTCCTATGTAATTTTTAATATTCAATATAATAGGATTTGATGAAATGAAAAAAAATTTTGTGAGAATGAATATTTTATTGAGAAATAAAATATATTGATTAGACAAACATAGGTTCTATACACCAGATGAAAAAAAAGTTTACCATATGTCGTGTTTTAAACTATACATTTTGTATATTAGTTTTGAATGGATCATATTTGGAGTTCCCACTACCATTTGATATTGTGATACCTATCATTAAAAAATTCATTCCAGGATACAATTATTTTTCAAAACATTAGGATTCAAAAATTTGGGGTGGTTGGGTATATAATTGATTAGTGGTTGGAACATTAAAAATATTGGATTTCCCTCTCATAGGACATGTATGATATACTTCAATTGAGATATACAATCGAGTGACAGACCACACCTCGATAGCACATGTGATGTGTATATCAGTTTTGATGAGGAACAAGTGTTCAGATCATCGGTAATAGTGAATCACAAGTTATTTTTCCAATCACATAGTAAGTATATATATGGGGGGTCAAGAATGTATGGGTTTTATATGTGGGATTAGCATAGTATAAGTCCCAAGGTCACTCAATTTCTTCGACAATTGTAATATGTTATAATTAAAACATGAATATGATAAAATTTTTGGATACGAGTATTGAGATACTTAAGTATAATGGTGTTAAACCTCTCCCTTTTATAAGGTATATTTTTCATTAAATGTTTTTTGGACCTCGGGTTTTTTATATTTTATAATTCCTCATGGTTTAGGATGGAAATAAGTTTATTCTTGAGAAAAATGATTCAATTTGGTAGCTGGAATTCAAATATAGGGGCCACTGGTTAGTTGATGATATGGCACCGACCATCCAATGGGAAAATTAGAATCCTTGGTGGCCCCTTGGAAGCACCTACTTACTAGTGATCCAATGACTCACCAGTGTGGGCATGTGGCTCACTAATGGGATCCAAAGTGGTTTCTAAATGAGTTGTGCCTCATAATTTCACTTAGCAATTCCTTATTTACTGATACTCTCTTCTCCATTGATACACATGAACCAAGTGATGAGAGAAGCTCTTATTTGGAGATTTTTGAGCATTCCCTCTTATTTATTTGACATTTATACTTCTATTTTTTATATATTATTCCTATTAGATATCATAAGATCATTCGAGAACTAAATATAACAATTTATCTCTATTAACTGTTACTCTTCATGAAAACACTAAATTAATTTTTTTGGGTCTTATTTTATGGATTTTGAGCTGTCATGATATATTTGGGTGCCATTTTTAAGTAATTATGTTTCGTTATAGTTTAGGTAGGAGGTGTTGATGACATATATATAATTCAAAATATATTTTAAGTATGTTTATGATGATTAATTCTTTGGACATACCATACACTGACTTAAACATAATAATTAAATTACAATGGGATTCTATGTAAAATTATAGGAGGTATTCTTGGAAAAAACTGGTCAGCCGGTATGAAACTGTTATTTTAGCCACCAATTGAGGTGTAGTTGACCATGAGTGTTTATTGGGTAACTTTAGAAAACACCCTAGGGTTGAAAATTAATTAAAAAATGATCAGGTTTCTTTGATTTAGGATTTTCTAGACATAGTCTAGAATCTAGATTAGTTATTTTTATTCATTTATAAAATACATATTATAATTTAATTACAGTAAATTATACTTTAATTATTTATATGTTTTTCATATTATACTTCGATGTTGAAGACATTAACGATTCCCTTTGAATATGATGTGCTAATTGATTTAGTATTCCTTGGGTAAGTCCCTTGGATTCCGATAAGATACTATATTTTTTATTCCATGTGAAAGATCATTGAATTCACATGTTCTAAATGATTTGGACTGCCTTGGAAATATATATTGGATTCAGGTATGCCACTTGATTTGGAATGACTGGGGAATGACCATTGGACGTAGATTTGATACTGGATATGGAATGCCTTTGGAAATCTAGTTGGATATGGATTATGATGCTCATATTTTTAATTCTTTTCATATTCCCCTTTGATTCAAAATTATGATACTAGATTTATAATTCCTTGGACATGTCCCCTATATTCAGTTGTCCAACGTTATTTGGAATTCCTTAGGTACATCCCTTAGAAATTGATTATAATACTTGATTGACAATACATTTGGTGCACCTCATGGATTCAGTTTTGATACCTAGATTAATAATGAATTTGATATGACCCATGTAGTCATTTATTCCACTGCGGGGTAATAAGATCTAAGATATTTTTCATAGGTTGAATCAGGTATGATTGATATTGGGTTTCACCATTGAAACTGCAGGCCACTGGTGGTTTTTATTATTCAGTTTTTTTATTGATTTATTTATTTATTCCACTAAACATATTTAGTGAACTCATATTGGATATAATTCTGACACTTTTGGTTGTGGCATAATGAGTCATACTCACACCTTGCTCGGTCTTCCATGTGGTGCCCAAGTAGATTTTGAGATTAAAGAACTTAATAAGGGAAATCAATAGATGACTAGTGATTGATTTGGGATGGTCAGATGGAGCATGGAATTTTGTGACTAGGATAAGATTCATGAACATTTTGGGTTGAGGTATTCAGATTTTTTCCTTTGATTACATTGGTATACTGTCTATTATGACTTACTTTTGGATGTGTGACTATCTAAAAATATGTTGAATCATATTTTATTTCATGAGAAATGTTCATTAATTATGACTTACTATTATATGTATTAGATATTTATCTATTTTTTATCTAATTGTTTTTATTCCTAATATTTATGCACTGTAATAACGGAACACACTCTCTCCACCTGACCTCCATTGACCCATGTTGCTAGTCAGTATCCTCTACCATACAGGGAGGCATTCTGGAGGTTATGTAACTCCCGTGAATGGTACACTAAATAGTGGAATGAAATACGTTAGATGTCACATATTAGTATTATAGAATAATTTTCGTGTGTTTAAATGTTTAGAAAATATATGAAGGATATATAATTTTTTTGAGACTTTTAATGGAGAACATTCATAGGAGTGGATAAACCACATACAAGGGAAAACTAATTTTCTAGGGAATGGATTTCATTTCATGGTTTAAATATTATAGTTTATTTATTTCAACTAATGTAATAAACATTATCTATGTGGTTACTAATATGTGGTATTTATCTCTTAGCCAGATTTAATTAGGGTTTGTGTTCATGAATAATTCTAGGAATTTATACCTTTCCTGTTATTTGTGTTATTTTTTGTCATTATTTATATTACACTACAATTTGTATTAGTTATTTAATTTGACTACCTCAATTTATATGGATCTTATTTACATAAATACATGGTGGCTCCTTACCAAACTAAAATTATCAATTTGATTAAAGAAATCAAATTTGAGGGCCAGGTTTGGTTACTATGTAGTGTCAATTAAATATAATGTAAATTTAAATTTCAAAAATGTATTCTTCTATAATGTGTGATTGAATTGTATTTAATTGAACCTCAGTTATTAAATGACGTTGAAACTTAAATGATAATAGAGTGAAATTTATGATATGTGTGTGGGGTGGACATTATGTGTATGTGGCTATAAATTTGTTTATATGTAGATGGGGGCCATTAATAGTTCTAGGGTTATGATATTTTGGTGGTGTGAGATGTAGAGTGTAAAAATGTGTTGTGATTATTATTTATTCACTTAATATTTGAGTTATGGAATTTATATAATAACATTTCATAATCCATGTGATTGATATCTTATATAATTTATTCAATTAATAACTATGTTCTAGCATCGGGGGGGGGGGGTGATGATCATTTATTACAAGTGGTTGGCATATCACCTTTTATGGTGATGTTTTTAGATATAAATGTTCTTTTATATGAGTGTATGTTTCTTACTGTGAAAATGATGGTGTGTGGGGAACCAATGGCTATATTGCGGATGATAGAAATTACTAGAGATTTACAATTATAGCATCTGCCTAATTTCTCAAGGGAGGGTTGTCCCTTGATTTTTGGTTTTGGTTGGAGTCAATGAAGATGATCTTTGAACATCTAGAGACAACCTTAAAGGAGTGTGAAGCTTGCAATGTATATTATCCCATGACCAATAAAGTGTGGGTGGGTTGTTTTGATACATGAATATCATTATTTGAGGATGATATGGAGGGACTTACAAATCATATTTTTTGATCACTTATTCCATAATACACTAAGGGTTGAAATGGAATGGGATTTTATATACCTTGAGAAAAGAAACACGTCTATGATGAACATGAAGTTCATTTTATGGACCTATATTTATTCACACTATCCTATGAAAAGTTTGAGGTTTTGAGAGTTATAAATTTTGATGATGGAATCTTGAATTCTATACGTGAAAAGCTGATGTTTTTTTCTTGCTGGCCATTTATAAGGTTGTGAATCGGGTCCTTATTTATTATAGGATGTTAAGTGAGGAATGAGGTTCTAGATATGTTGATTTAGCATTGTAAAATGTTAGTTGTTCAACTAGAGTTTGGAAAAATCATTTTTATGGGTCCCTCATTGGTAGATGTGGGCATAGTAGACATGGTGGTAACCTATCTCTTCGAAATGATATCTTATAGTGGTTAAATCAGTGTTTCATGTTTGATCACTATCATCAAAAGAGAGATTAAACACCATTCACATTTTCAAATTGTTGTGGGATGATGAATCTATAAAAATTTCATAGGATTAACTAGTAAATTATTAGAGATAGGGGATCTTGGATAGTGTAGGGTCCTTGAGATGGATTGAATACATTGGGATAGGTAAGATTTTAGATTCTATCCAGCTATTTAGATATTGGATCATGACATGATGCCTTGGATTAATGAAGACAATACTATAAGGGAAGGGTTTATTTAGAGAATAGATTAGAGATCAATGTTTTTGTTCTATCCAGGAACATACTATACAGCCTATCCCCATAGGGAAGGATGTTTAACCATCAACTTTTTGAGGTAATATTTAGGTTGAAAATAAATTAGATTCTACATTATTCAATACATGATATTCATATTCATTTATATCCACCTTGATGTTTGGTGTCTTGGGCTTAGAATTAGATTATATATATGGTGTAATTCTAATAGACACACTATTAGAAGTTTGATCAAAGTAATTCACCATTATAGGGAATGTGAACTTAAGATCAGTACGTATAGATACTTATGGGATATATACATGTTATAGATTACATGAATTTATTTTAGTATTTCAATAAAATGTTTATTATCATACCAAGACCCCATTCACTATTATCATTGATGGAAATATTACAGCTCATCTGGGGGTGGTGAGTGTTTGAATATAGGAGAATGGGATAACTTTTAATGTCATGTGATATCTCTCCATCTATAGTTTGGTTGAATTATATGGCATGTTTATACTATTTTTTTAGATGATAGAAAAATGTAGTAGGTATTTTTTCATCATGTTGTTGATCAGTTTCAAGATGTATTCACTATTTATTTGTTAGGGTTACCGCACTACAGGGAGGCTCATCAAACCATATATATTATTCTTTGTGTTGATCTTATTTTTATTTCTCATTACAGAATGGCTCTTTCTGACTTGTATAAGCTCAAGAATTAATCAGAAGTGTTGGTAACTAAGGTATTAATTCAACGAAGTTTGACTCCTTGGGGTAATGTAGTACTTTTTTCTCAAAAGGTGAATATATCTTCAAGAACATGTATCAATTATTGAAAATTGAATCAAGTAATGTTTAAGAACCAATATATTATTCCACGAATTGATGGCTTGTTTTTCTAGCTTCTAAGAGTTCTTGTATTCGACAATATTTATTTGAGATTAGTTTATTAAAAATTTATGGTGATTCCTTCATATATACCTCTCATATGTTTCAAAAGTTGGAATGGTATTTCTATGTATTTAGTGATTCTATTTAACATAATGAACACACCATCTGTAGTCATGTATTTGATGAATTGGGTGTTCTATATGTAGTTGTACACCATTATAGTTTTGATTTTTATAACATCCTAATGTACTCTAAATTAAGTGTAGGACATGTGTATCAACTAGAGATTTCATTATATATACTTATAGAGAAACAAAATTATGCTAAGATCTATAAGTGTCACATCTATATATAAATATTATTGGTTTTGATCTCATTATATAAGGTGTTGGAATATCAGAGGAACCTGAGAAAGTCAATACAATGGTTTTATGGGAGCATCCCAAGAATATTTTTGATATATATAGTTTTATGAGATTACATGGTAATTATTAAAGGTTTATCCATGAATTATCCAATTTAGAGGCACTAATGACTGGCTTGAACAAAATGTGAATGATGTTTTTGTGTAATAATTCTTGTGAGAAGGCCTTTTAGGACATCAATGTATGATGGAAAATAACACCAATTCCAAACATACATGAAACTCAAAATGATTATAAATTAAATTTTGATGCTCTCTGATTTGGGATAATAATAGTGTAGAGGAAATAATTCCATCTAGTCACAAATTGGTTAAATGATCTAAGGTTTCATGACTAGAATTACCCTACACATGACCTTGAGTTTTCAGTAGTAGTGTAGGCCTTGAGGTGTTGTATGAATTTATAGTTGGATGGGAACATTATGCGGTATACTCACCAAATAACCCTAAAATAAATATTCTTGATATTAGATCTAATCCTTTATATGTGATAGTGGGTTGATTATTTTTATCCAATTGAAAATGAGATTTATTTCACTCCTAGAAATGGTAATGTAGTAGTAGATATTTTGTGCCTGAAGGAATAGACTTTTCAAGAGTCTAATAGTGAGTACCAGCCGATGTCTCTATTTATAAATATTCACTTTGGTGTTTGGGAATACCATGTTTGGGAATAAATAACCTATATTTCCATTTATTATTCACTATTTAAAATGATAATTATGTGGAATCAGTTGAATCTAAATTTCATCAATCTAAGGGATATCACATATGATATGGATCCTCCACCATACGATATGCTAGAAAAAGATGATATCCATTATATTCATGGTTATATTTTCATTTGAATAGATATTTATAAATAAATGAAGCTTGAATAATATGAATAAAATTGGGTCATTAATCCAATTCTAATGGTGATATACCATGATATTCACCGAAAGTATTGGTATCTAGGATTGAACAAATACATAATAGATATTTTTACTTGTAGATTGACCTGTCTGTAGGTGAATCCAAAGAACCAGTGACTCATTGGTTTCCTATAGTTAGTCCCCATTCTAGAGTAGTAACTGGATAATGTTACCAAATTCATTGGGATGGGTTTTTTGAGGATTACCTAGTGATTTGATATAGTTTGGATGATATTTGGTTAGTTGACGAAAGAGGCTCATTTCGTATTGATCCAGGAATCCTTTTTAGTTTATACGATTGGTATGATCTATGATTATGAGACATATATCTTGAATGTGACACCATTGAGTATCATATGGAAAAAGGATTCACATTTCCCATTGGTTTTATGTCAAGGCATGCAGAAGACACATGTTATACACATGCATTTAATCACCACCTTTTATCAATAGATTGATAGAAATTATGAGCATAAAAATCTTATTTGGGATGATACTATAAGATCATATATCATATATTTTTGAGGTTATTTTTATAATAACGTGTATCTAAAGGAGTTCAGTTACAATAATATTTACTTGGACTCAATTTAGGTGGATTTTATGTAATCCTCATATGGTCAGACTTATCAGTTAAACTTTTGTTATTTAGAGGCTGGTGAGTCTACTATTCCTAGACTGAGCCTTATCCAAGAGATGTCAGGGAATATTAAGTTGATTAGGAAGCTGAAAGTGAGCACAAAAATTTGGTGGAGATCTAATGCAGACTATATATGAATATCTATTTAGTTTTAGGTTAGTAACAATGTGGAAATATGAGTGTCTTCTTAATTCGTACATCATCATATCCATAAGTAGGGAATGTTGGTACCCAGGTATGTGGGGTCACTAGATGTAATAGAGATTATTGCTACACTATCATATAATTTGGATCTTAAATAATATATAATTTCTATTATTGATGTGTTTCACATGTATCTTCTTCACCATTTTTATCCTACACTATATCACATTCTATGTACTGAAATTGTTGATATCTAGGCTAAAACATCCTTTGAGGAGTGTTTATTTTTTATAGAGTATATTGACAAGGATGAATGAGGATATATAGTTCCTCTCATGTGTGGATTTTGGTATATTGGATTTATCTCTGCTAAGACATAGGAGAGGTAGTTAAACATGCGATCCCAATGGTAGGATTTACCCACCAATGAGGCTTGATGATTAATGGGATTTCATTTTAGGGATGGGTTGTTATATGGAGAGGAGGTTTTCAAACACATCCCTATTTTGATGTAAATTTTCTAATAAGTTCTTAGGGACCACACGTGTTTCCTCTTTTTGAAGGATTTGGGTATTATGATGGTTACAAGAGGCACCATGTGAGAAAGGAGTCAAGATGACAACTCAAATACAACATTAAGGACCACTAGATAACTAGTGAGAAGACACTAACTAGTCGATGGGTAAACCGGTATCCCATGTGGGGTTTTAGAACCATTTCTAAGAGGGTGAGCCACCAACCAACTTGTGAGGGCCATATGCTCACCGATTTTTACTTTAGTGTTTTTAATCAAGGGAAACTTCATTATTTTACACATAAGAACAATTTATTTCATCTATCTTCTCCTCTGACCATTAGATAGACCATGTTATGGGAGGATATCTTATATGGAAATTTTTTAACCATCACACTCATTTATTTAATATTTGGAGTATCGTTTTATCTCTTCATTCCTTTTGATGATTTTAATATCATTATATCCATAGATAGTTTTTTTCCAATCTAATTATTATCTATCTTATTAGAAATCCTATTTTGTTGATTTTGGGTAGTGATTTTAGTGATTTTGGTATGTTGGAATCGATTTGGTTTGTATTTCTTGGCAATTAAGATCTTTCACACTTGAGGTAAGCAACATTTATGCTACCCATCAAATTCTCAATATATTTTCTTATTTAATGTATTCGTTTTTTCATTCGGACATAACATACACCAATGTATACATAATAAATAAATTATATATTATATATTTTTTGAAATATATGATTTTTAATAATCCTAATGTGGTCTGTTGGTATGAAACGGAGATCATAGACACAGCATGAGGTGTTATTGACGATTACTATTGATTTATTAATTTTAAAGAAGACACTAGGGTTTTCTTCAATCTATGAATTGATTGGGTGTGTATCACATATTATTCCTAAGATAAAATCTCATATCCAATGTAATAGTTATTTTTATTTATATAATTCTTGGAATAGTCTAATTAAAGTAATCGATATATAAATTTTTTAAGAGTTTTGTGTGTTATACAAGGATATGGAATTTCTTGGGAATTCCCATTAGATTCATATGCACTAAATGATTTTCATTTCATTAGAAAGGCCCCCTTGATTTAGATTATGATAAGATATTTAAAATTCCATTGGAATGTACCTTGTAGTCAGATGTTCTATATAACATGGAATTCTTTGGGAAGTCCCTTAAATTCATATGTTCTACAAGATTGGGAATGTATTTGGAATGTCCTTAGATTTGGATGTTCTACATTATTTAGAATACCTTAGGACCATCCCTTTAATTATGGTTATAATACATGAATTTTTAATCCCTTGGTTCCACCCCTTAGAATTAGATTATGATACTATATTGGGTATGAATTTGGAAAGCCCGTTGGATTATGATTTTCTACACAATTTAGAATTCCTTGGGTATACCCTTGGGATTCTAATTATGATACTATATTCGGAATGAAATAGGAATTCCCCATAGATTCAGTTGTGATACCTAGAATTATAATTACCTAGGAAATATCATTTTATTTGATTATTCCTTAGTGGGGGTAATGTGTAACACCCCATGCTTCCACGGTATGCTTCTCTTTGAATAATACAATAGCGTGTGATGTACACAACTTCGAGTTTTAACACACCACGAACAATCAAACTAACCGTTATGAATAGTAATACCCACTTTTTGAAATTTTATTAATTTAATTTTTCAAAATGGACTTCATTTTTGGATTCAGAATATCGAAATTAGCCTACGATGAATTTTTTCTATTTTTCTGAAAACATTCAATTTTTTATGAATAGTGAAAAACACTGAGTTATTGGTTAAAACTAACTTTTTATTTAAATAAATATTAATTTTATTTTTAATTTATATTAGGTCAAAATAGGTATAAGTTCATTGTAATTCATTGGAGTCAATTTATATTAATTTTAGATATATAAATATTTTATTGAACATTTTACCGTCTTTTACCCACCTCCTAGGAGATTTTGCAAATTTATGTAAAACATAATTTTACCGCTTCTTTTAATTGAATTTCAAAAATCTGAGAGACATGGTTGATATCAGTAAGTAAATTGTGGTTCAATGAGAAGAAAATAAATTTTTTTGAATCGCAACTTTTTACTTTTATTTACCACTGTTAAAATTAAATAGGGTAATTAAAGGTAAAAATGAAATTATTTTTACCCTAACACATGTTCTAATACTATTGGATAAGTATAATTTGACAAAAAAAGCCTTAGTTTTAAAATATTAACCTCTTCGGTCCACATGGATTAGATTAAGACATTTATTATTATTTATTTCAAAGAAGTGTTAAAAGAGTTAAAATCAAATATTAATAACTAAAACATTTTTAATATAAGGATAAACATAAGATAAATTCGATTATAAATATTCATTAGAAAGATAACAATATTTAATACATAATGGTAATTTATTTATAATTTTTCAACATTAAATAATTTAATTTATTTATTACACAATGATGATGCAGTAATTACCTTAATTGTGAAATATTAAAATAATTGATATTATAAATACCCTAATAAATTTAATTTGAGACTTTTTACAAATTAAAAGAATTTTATAGGTTAATATGACATGTTAGTATTGATTTACATAACTTTTTTCTAATTAATCATTATGTTATAATTTTTACAAAAATCCATTTCCAAATAGTGTCAAAATTGACATAAAAGAGTTTCTAAAACAAATATTTTATTATTAATTGATATTCTATTCCTAAAATCTATGTTTTGGCCACAAGACTTATATGATGATAGGTGTATCATTAATGAACCACTTGGGGTTCTCTTGGAAGTTTATAGTATGTTTATTAACCATATAATATAAAAATACAAAGAGACATGGTAAATGTCAAACTAATTAACTAAGAGTTAAAACTAAAAGATAAGGTTAATATAGTGACCCAAACCAGTATAAAACCTATTGGTTGGATGGAATTAGACCCATCCCCACCTTAGACTCAAAATAAGTCACTTTATAGCAGCTATAAACCGAATATGAATTAATTATAAATTAATATTTCTTGATTTTCCTAAGGTGCCCCTCACCCCTCGTATAAAAGGGCACCCCCCATTCTCTCAATTTCACACCATCGAAGCCTTTTGGATTAGCCAAACTATGCCCAAATATCTTCTCAGCTTTCCTCACATCATCCTAGAGGTCTTAGTTTCATCATAAAGGAAATATTATGAGCCCTTTTGATCAAATCAAAAGGAAGAACCTGAAAAAGAGGTAATAATTTCACCACCGTCTTCCAAGTTCTTTTCTTCTTCCACTTCTTCTTTCTTTGTTATTTAAATTCTAAAATAAGAAATACAATGTCTTATATATAACATGATGTTATTATAAAGATGGTATAACCATATTCAGTATTTTATCTGTCCTTTGAATGACTTGGCACTATACGTGCGTACGTACGACTTACCGTCTCAACATCGTGGTGTAATTGTTATTCAAAACATTATTATTTGGATGGGTATGATAATGATGTGTAATTGAAATAAATAATAAATATAACATTATAATTATTCAGTATATA
This sequence comes from Viscum album, assembly GCA_963277665.1. Taxonomy (NCBI): domain Eukaryota; kingdom Viridiplantae; phylum Streptophyta; class Magnoliopsida; order Santalales; family Viscaceae; genus Viscum; species Viscum album. The sequence continues at coordinate 294,780,291 of OY728167.1, read as the reverse complement.
TGATATATAATCCAATTATATACTATTTTAATATCAAAAGAATGATATCGGTACTCATGTGTATGTATGGAATACCGTCTCCACGAACGCGATGAAATTCATTCCCCAGAGTATCCATTCAGGAATAATTTTAAATTGAGGATTAAAAGTAATGTTTAAAAACTTGATATCATTATGTATATGAATATGATAAAACCTATCCATAACAAACATATCTTACATAAGAAATCATATAAAGGAAAACGAATCAGTTAACACCCGAAATGAAGACATTACATATGATATTATTAGCAAAAAAAATTTAAAAGACCATATATGATATCATATTAATGTATATTATTCATGTATAATTTAATAGTTTTTTTTAATATTATAAAGGAGGTTAACTTACCATTGACTAAGGATAAGAACAAGTTAAGGGTTAATTCTACAATCTCCTAATTATCTGAGGTTGTTCATATGCAATTATCTACTTGGACCTCATTATCATCCACATCCATGTTTCTTAAACATTACTTTAGAAACATTTTTATCATTTAATATACATTGGGTTAAAGTCATTTATACCCTTATTTGACCTTATACATTTTTGAATGGAATATTTCTGTCGTTTTCCAAACAAAATCCTTTTTAACCTTTTCGACAAAAATAAGGTAAGAATGTTTTTTAACTTATACGGCGGGTGTGGCTATTTTCTGCCGTTATAAAATCGTTAAAGCTTCCCTTAAAATCATATAATAGTATTTTTAAAATAAAGGTTTTATTTTATAATTATGTTTATTTTAAATGATTTCAAAAAGAAGATATTTCTCTCAAATAGTTTTGATTTCATCTATTTCAACACCATTTGATGGATTTTAAGCTTATATGATGTTGATTTATTATGATACAAAACTTCCATATTGTATTGAAGGTTTTGTGATATTTTTGACTGTGGATGTGTTATTTCATACCATTCATGGTTTATGGATAATTTATTGACATTTCATATGCTAGATTTAATACAAATGATTATGTTATGTTTATACCTTTTCATATGAGAAATGCATTGGACTTAGTAAGTGATGGGTGGAGCCCGTTATAGCTCCTTGATGCATCGGTAGGTCTCATGAGACAAACTAGTGTCTTGGAACAAGGCCTTGAAAATAACATATTTGTAGTCTTGGCACAAGGCCTTGACTATGTGGTTATGATAGTCTAGCATTATGCATTCCATTATTATGAAAGTGGTTATTGATATTGAATGTGATTATTAGATTAGTACAATATCAATGTGAATAAGTAAATGGAATTATTTCATTTTATCTTTTCCATATTATGATGAAGTTCATGTTTAAAAGGCTTTTTTGAGTTATACATTTCCTTGAATGTTTATGAATATTTATGAATGTTTCTGCTATATTGTTATGCTTACTGAGCATCTGAGCTCCCCCCTTTCTATGTTTTATTTTTCCCATGACATGAAGAAATATTTAATGAATGACCTACAGGGATAGTATGAGGGGATATTAGTGTAGTATATGGAGGTGAGATGTTGTTGTATTTTTCAATTTATGATGTAATGTAAGACATATGAATATATCTAGTGTTTCCAAGGCTACTAAACTAATAAATCTTTCGAGACATGATCTTTTGTGATCATGAAAATATTATGTAATAATGCACCGATTCTGTGTAACTGGGGTCGGGGCGTTACAGTTGGTATCAGAGGAAGTTTAGTAATAAACCTTGGAAGCTAGATTTAGGTAATCTCTGATTAGAGCACAAAGTCCTAAGATGGTTTATAAGGATTAGTATAGAAGAACTTCCTAGAATTTTGGTATTGTAGATATTTTGTGAATTTTCCAAGAAATACATCCATGTCTAGATGCGAGCATGTAGAGGTGGCTCTGGCACAAATGTTCCTAGCGGTAAAACCCAAAAACACTGCTTTGAGTTAGACTCGAACGGGAACAGGTGAATGACAACGGGCCTTGTGGCACTCTTGGTCACGACACTCCCGGGAGGTATGCTTAGGATAATTCTCATTTTCCTTACAAACCATTCTGATGGGATTATGAGTATATACTTCCACAATGAAAACATTTTTATGATTATGGATTATATCCATAAACTGTTCAATTTATGATATGTATTTTACAAGTATGGAATTTTGTATTTCAATTCATAAACAATTCTGGTTTATGCCATTGTTTAGAAATGGGGCATAGTGGAAGAAATGAAAACTATATCAATCAAAGGACTCCATGTAGGGATTCCCCTCCAACTCAATATAGTTATGGTGGAGCTGTTCATACAACTGGTGCTGATCATCTTATCACTATACTGGGACAACTCACTTAAGTTATGAATAATAACATTACCCATATGGAGCACCCTGATCTGCAGCGTGGAGGGTAAATGTTAGATTTCTTCATGAGGAAAAAACCGCCAATGATTAATGGTGGTACAAATCCACTAGGAGATGATAAATGGATCAATTCCTTAGAGAAAGTATGACACTCCTTGAGGAGTAGCGAAAGGGAAAAAAGTTGTCAAGTTAGTTTACTACCTCACTAGAGATGTTGATCAATGGTGGTCATTGATTCAAAATACAAAGGAAGATGAAGAAGTATCAAGTATAGAATGGAGGGAGTTTAAAGATATTTTCATAGAAAATTACTTTCCTAATGACCATCGATCGGATATGGAAAAAAAATTTCTAAGTCTAAGGTAAAAGGAGGATGGGAATGTCTCAAAGTATGAATCTAACATTACAAGGATAGCGAGGCATGTAGCAGATTATATACATAACCTGAGGAGTACGATTGATCATTTCTTTGATGTGTTAAAACCATTTCTCCATCGAGTATTAGTCTCACAATCCTTCTCATCATACAAAAAAATTGTCTCATGTGTTATTAAGACAGAAATGTATTTCTCTAAGTCCTATGACTTTAAAGCAAAGCAAGAGAAGAATAGATCTTCTGATCACTCTGGAAATGGAAATAAATGGAAGAAAGGAAAAGTTTAATATCCATCCTAGAGTAAATGTGGGAAGAAACAACCAGGTATTTCCTTGAAGGGAATGAGTGTCCATTACAAGTGTGGTGAAAAAGGCCACCATGCTCGTGATTTCAAGGGGAATAAAGATGCTACTGATGTTCAGTGATACAATTTTAGGGAGATGGGACATTATGCAAATGAATGTCCTAAGCGTCAGGGAAACTTACCTCAGAAAAGGCCAAGGGATCAAGGCCATGCTTATGTTATCACTACTACTGAAGTTGAAGCTCCTAAAGATGTAGTGGTATGTAATTTAATGGATTCATCAAGTTTAGCCAATACTTTATTTGATTTTGGATCATCACATTGTTTCATATCTTCCTAGCTTTCTAAGAAAATTAGATATTTAAATTTTGATTTAACAAGGGGTTTGTCAGTCAAAACTCCTAAAGGAAGTATCGTTGCAACAAAGTTTTATGAATGAGTTCCCTTTTGATAATATAAATGTTCTTTATCTATTGTCCTCGTCATTATACCCATGATTAAATTTGATATAATTCTTGGTATGGATTGGCTTTCGGACCATGATGCGAAAATTTATTGTAAGAAGGAGGAAACAATTTTTGATGATGATAAGGAGTACATTATCTTTAGAGAAGAAACATCACCACCTAATTCTTATCTACATCCACCCCCAGTATATTAACTATATTCAATTATTGGGGAGGAAGAGAATGAAATTACTGTGGATGAGGAAAGGAATGTTCTAATAGAGGATGTACCTACTGTGCAAGAATATGTTGATGTTTTTCTATAGGATTTACCTGGACATCATCTAGAACGAGAAAGTGAGTTTTCCATTGACCAAATTCTTGGTTCAATGCCCATATCAAAGACCCATTATAGAATGGCCACTGTGGAATTAGTGGAACTGAAGAAACAACAAGAGGAATTGAGTAATAAAGGATTTATTCACCCCAGTGTTTCTCCATGGGGAGCCCATATTCTTTTTGTTAAGAATAAAGATGGATCTATTAGGTTGTACATTGACTACAGGGAGATCAATGCTATAACAATAAAGAACAAGTATCCCCTGCCTCGCATTGATGATTTATTCAACCAAATTCATGGAGGTCAATACTTTTCAAAGATTGACCATCGATCCGGATATCATCAGTTGTGTATGAAGAAGGAATACATTCTGAAAACTTCATTTCGAACTAGGTACGGGAAATAAAAGTTTACAGTAATGCCTTTTGGATTGACTAATGCACCCTCTGTCTTCATGTATCTAATGAACAATGTTTTCAAGGAATATCTTGATGACATTGTTGTGTTATTTATTGATGATATCTGGGTATAATCCAAAAGCTACGAAGATCATGAAAATCACTTGCGCACCATTATGAAAACCCTCAGAAGAAATGAATTATACGGAAAGATTAGCAGGTGTGAATTCTGGTTTCATGAGATTTCTTTTCTTGGCCATATTTTCTCTAAGGATAGAATCTCTATTGATCCTTCCAAGACAATAGAAATCAATAAATGGGTAGCACCAATGAGTAGAACTGAGGTACACAGTTTTATTGGTTTAGCTGGTTATTATCGATGTTTCGTCCAGAATTTTGCCTGATTGGCTAACCCATTAACGAATCTCACACGTAAATGGGTTAAATTTGTTTGGACAAAAGAGTGTGAAGAGTTTTTTGAAGAATTTAAGAGAATATTAGTCTATTCTTCTATCTTGACACTACCATCGGGGAAAGATGGGTTTTTTATTTATAGTGATGCCTCAATGAAAGGACATGGTTGTGTCCTTATGCGGAATGATAGGGTTATTGCCTATGCATCATGATAGCTAAAAATTCATGAGAAAAACTATCCTACTCATGATCTTGATTTAGCAGCTATAATATTTTATTTTATGATATGGAGACATTATTTATATGGTGAAAAATGTGAGATATATACCGATCAAAATATTTTGAAGTATATTTTCTCACTTAAAAGAATTCAACATGAGGCAAAGAAGATGGCTTGAATTACTCAAGGATTATAATTTCACTATATACTACCACCAAGGGAAGGCAAATAAGGTGGTAGATGCTTTGAGAAGAAATTATCATAGAGTTTTCAACAAGTTGATAGTTGAAAGGGATCCTATTTTCAAGGATCTAGTAAAGATGGATATGGGAATAACCATGGAAGGTGAAACATCAATTATTTTTCAAATGGTTTCCAAACCATCATTACTAGAAAGGATAAAGGGTTCTTAGGATGATGATGAAGAGTATCAAAAAAATATTAAAGTTGTAAATGATGGGAGATTGAGTGACACTGTGTATGAAGATGGAATTTTGAAATTTGGGAAGAGACTTTGTGTTCTCGACATACCTGATCTAAAAAGAGAATTGTTGGATGATGCTCATAGTTCCAATTTCTCTATACACCCTAGGAGTACCAAGATGTATAGAGATTTGATGGAACATTTTGGGTGGGCAAACATGAAGAGGGATATTTCCGATTATGTGTCAAGATGTATGGTTTGTCAACAGGTGAAATCTAGATGGCAACAGCCTGGAGGAGTCATGAAACCTCTTCTCAAACCTGATTGGAAATGGGATAATATTACGATAGAATTTGTCATGGGACTACCAAGGACTCCTAGAAGGAATGATGCAATATGGGTCATTATTGATCGTCTTACCAAGTCAGAAATTTTTCTCTCTATAAGAGAATATCTACAACTTGAAAGTCTAGCAAGACTATATATTAATGAAGTTTTGAGACATCATGGAGTACCCCTATCGAATGTTTCTGATCATGATCCTTGATTCACATCAAGATTCTGGAAAAGTCTTCTGAAGAACTTGGATACTGAACTTCGTTTGAGAACTACCTACCACCCTCAAAAATATGGACAATCAGAACGAACTATTCAAACCATGGAGGACATGTTTAGATCCTGCTCACTTGACTTTCAGGGTATGTGGGATCAATATTTACCTCTGGTAGAATAGTCATATAAAAATAGCTTCCATTCAAGTATTCAGATAGAACCATATGAAGCATTATACGGAAAGAGATGTCACACACCAACCGATTGGGAATATATTGGTGAAAGAAAACTCATAGGCCCAGAACTTGTGGAGGAAATGATGGAAAAGGTGAAGGTAATCCAAACCCACATCAAAGCAGCTCAATGTAGGCAGAAGAGCTATGCCGATAATCAAAGGAAGAGTTTAGAATTTCAAGTCGGTGATCGTGTTTTCCTGAAGGCATCTACATGGAAGGGAGTTATACGATTTGGTAAGAAAGTAAAATTGAGTCCCAAGTACATCAGACCTTTCAATATTCTATAAGGAATTGGGGGGGGGGGGGTAGCTTACCATTTGGCAATGCCGCCAAGTCTCTCCACTGTTCACGATGTGTTCCACGTATCATTTTTGAGAAAATAAATTCCTGACCTAATGCATGTACTCACCTATGATGAATTAGAACTAGAACCTGATCTATCTTATTGGGATGAGCCCGATAGGATGCTTGATACCCGAGAACAAGTGTTGAGAAACCGGACAAATCGTCAATTAAAAGTTTTATGGAGAAACCATAAGATGGAAAAGGCAATGTGGGAACCCGAGGTACTTATGATGAAGAAACACCTAGGTATTTTTAAGAAGTAATACTCTAGAAATTACGACGATGAAATTATTTGAAGGAGGGGAGAATGTAACACCACAAGCTTCTATGGTACGCTTCCCTATGAATAATACAATAGTGTGTCTTGTATGCAACATCGAGTTCTAACACACCACGACCAATCAAACTAGCCGTTATGAATAGTAATAACCAATTTTTGAAATTTTATAAATTTTATTTTTCAAAATGGACTTCATTTTTGGATTCTAAATATCGAAATTATCCTAGGCGGAAATTTTGGTATTTTTATGAAAACTTTCAATTTTTGATGAATAGTGAAAAACACTAAGTTATTGGTTAAAACCGACGTTTTATTTAAATAATTATTTATTTTAATTAAATTTATATTTGGTTAAAATAGATACATAATACCTATATTAGTTCAATTTAATTGATTGGAGTCGATTTATATTAATTTTAGATATATAAAAATTTTATTGATCATTTTTCTGTCTTTTACCCACCTCCTAGGAGATTTTGAAAATTCACATAAAACATAATTTTACTACTTCTGTTAATTGAATTTAAAAAATCCTAGAGACACGATTAATATCAGGATGTAATATATTGATTGATGAGATGAAAATAATTTTTGTGAATAGTAACCTTTTACTTTTATTTACCACAATTAAAAGTAAATAGTCTAATTAATGGTAAAAATGATATTTTATTACCCTGAAACATGTCCTAATTCTATTGGATAAATATAATTCGACCAAAAACAACCTTAGGAATAAAATATGAACCTCTTTGGTCCACTTGGATTAGATTAGGACATTTATTATTATTTAATTCAAAGAAGAGTTAAAAGAGTTAAAATGAATGTTTAATAACTAAAACATTTTTAATATATGGTTACACATAAGATAAAATCTATTATAAATTTTAATTATAAATATAAAAAAATTTCCTACATAATGGTATTTTATTGATAATTTTTATACTTAAATAATTTAATTTATTTATGACACAATGATGCTGCAGTAATTACCTTAATAGTGAAATATTAAAAAAATCGATATTATAAATACACTAATAAATGAAATTTGTTACTTTTTATGAATTAAACTAATTTTTTAGGTTATTATGACATGTTATATTTGTTTTAAATTACTTTTTTCAAAGTAATAATTCTGTTATTATTTTCACAAAAATCATTTTCCAAATTGTGTCAAAATTGACATAAAAGTGTTTTGAAAACAAATATTACATTATTAATTGATATTCTATTACTAAAAATCAATGGTTCAGCCAAGAGACTTATATAATGATAGGTGTATAATTAATGAACCACATGGGGTTATCTTGTATATTTATAGTATGTTTATTAACAATATAATATAAATATACAAAGAGACATGGTAAATGTCATACTAATTTACTAAGAGTTGAAACAAAAAGATAAGATTAGTATAGTAACCCACACCAGTCTAAAACCTATTATATGGATGATTTTAGACCCATACCCACCTTACCCTCGAAATAAGTCACTTTGTAGCCATTATAAACCGAATATGAATATATTATAAAATAATATTTCTAGCTTTTCCTAAGGTGCCCCTCAACCCTCTTATAAAAGGGCACTCCCCATTCTCTCAATTTCACACCTTAAAAGCCTTTTGGCTCGGCCAAACCCTACCCAAGTATCTTCTAAGCTTCCCTAACTTCCTCCTAGAGGCTTTATTTTGATCAGAAAACAACCCTTAGGAGCACTTTTGGTCAAATCAAAAGGAAGAACCCGAAGAAGAGGTAATAATTTCACCACCATCTTTCAAGTTCATTTCTTCTTCCTCTTCTTCATTCTTTCTTATTTCCATTCTAAAATAAAAACACCAGTAGCTTATATATATTTTGATGTTATTATAAATATGGTATAATGATATTCAGTATTATATCCGTCCTTTGAATGACTTGTCACCATACGTGCGTACGTACGGCTTACCGTCTCCACATCGTGGTGTAATTTTCATTCAAAACATTATTATTTGGATGGGTATGATAATGATTTGTAATTGAAGTAAATAATAAATATAACATTATAATTATTCTTTATTTATGATATACCATCCAATTATATACTAATTTAATATCAAAATAATGTTCTTGTCGCTCGTGCGTACGTACGGAATACCGTCTCCACGAACGCGATGAGATTCATTCCCCATCGTATCCATTAAAGTCTAATTTTCATTTGATGATTAAAAATAATGTTTAAGACTTGATATCATTATGTATATGAATAAGATACAACCAATCCATAAAAAACATGGCTTACATAACAATGGATATAAAAGAAAAACGAATCTGTTAACACCCGAAACAACGATAATACTAAGATATTGTTAACAAAACAATGTTAAATGATCATATATGATATCATATTAATGTATATGATTATTTTATAATTTAATAACAATGTTTTAACTATTATACTGGAGGTTAACATACCATTGACTAAGGAAAAGAACTATTTAAGGGTTAATTCTACAATCTCTTCATTATCTGAGGATGTTCATATGTAATTATCTACTGGGACCTCTTTATCATCCACATCTATGTTTCTTAAAAATTCCTTTAAAAACATTTTTACTATTTAATAGAAAGTGGGTTAATGTCATTTATACCCTTATTTGACCTTATACATTTTTGAAAATAATCTTTCCATCATTTTCCAAACAAGATCCTTTTTTATGATTTTCGATAAAATTTAGGTAAGAATGTATTTTTAACTTATACGGTGGGTGCGGCTATTTTCCACCGTTATAAAATCTTCGAAGATTACCTTACAATATTATAAGAGTATTTTCAAAAGAAATGTTTTATTTTATAATTATGTGACTTTTAAATGATTTCAAAATGAAGATATTTCTCTCAAATAGTGTTGATTTCTTCAATGTTAACATCCTTTGATGGATTTTACACTAATTTCAAGTTGAATTATTATGATACAAAACTTCCATATTGTATTGATGGTTTTGTGATATGTTTGACTGTGGATGTGTTTTTTCATACCATTCATGGTTTATGGATAAAGTATATAAATTTCGTATTATAGTTTTGATACGAATGTTTTTGTTATGTTTAAACCTTTTCATATGAGGAATGCATTGGACTTAGTAAGTGATAGGTGGAGCCCTCTATAGCTCCGCGATGCATCGGTAGGTCTCATGAGACAATCTAGTGTCTTGGAACAAGGCCTTGACAAAAACATATTTGTAGTCTTGGCACAAACCCTTGACTATGTGGTTATGATAGTCTGGCATAATGCATTCCATTATTATGAAAGTGGTTATTTATCTTGCATGTGATTATTCGATTAGTAGAATATCCATGTGAATAAGAAAATGGCATTATTTGATTTTATCTTTTACATATTATGATGAAGTTCATGGTTAAAAGGCTTTTGTTTTAGTTATACATTGCCTTTAAATTTTATTCTTATTTATGAAAGATTCTGCTATATTGTTATCCTTACTGAGCATCTCAGCTCACCCCTTTCTATGTTTTATTTTTCCTAGGATATAAAGAAGTATATTATTAATGACCTGCAGAGATAGTATGAGGGGATATGAGTGTGGTCTATGGAGACAAGATGTTGTTGTAGTTTTTACATTATAAGGTAATGTAAGACTTATGAATATATCTAGTGTTTCTAAGGCCACTATACTGATCGATCATTGGAAACATGATATTTTGTGATCATGCCAATAATATGTAATAATGCACCGACTCTGTATAACTGGTGTCGGGGAATTACATAATGTGATCGAAGACATCTGGATTTTGCTGAAATATGTAAGATTGATCCTGGGTGTCACAATAATTTCCAGAGATTTTGGATTCATTAAAATAAATATTGTGTTCTATTTTTTTTACACACTAGAACCAACATAAAAAACCTAAAAATATTAATAATTATTTATTAATAAAGATGTATTAGATACTATGACGATAAAACATTAATAATTTTTACCCTTAAGTGGTCAAAAAATAATAAAAGTTAATATTGAAATGTTAATTTTCAAGAAAATATGTTTTTTTGGATTATATATTTTTTTTAAAGAATCTAAATTTAAAAAAAATTATATGTTAAATTTGATAAAATAAAATTAATTTTTTAATTCCTCACAAAATATTATATTAAGATTTATTTTTTATATTTTTCTACACTACTACGAATGGAGGCTATACCAATGCACCAATTCCAACAGTTTTCAAAAAAAATTGGTATATGGAGTCATATCCAAATGGTTCAGTATATCCATTGGGACATCCCATTATAGTAAAGTATACCTAAGTGGTTTTAAAACCCCGTTGGAATATATACTCTATCCCAATGGGTTTTAAAAATCATTGGGATAGAGTTCACAGAAATACAGAACGCGGTCATTCCCTCCCCATTTGTCTATCCATCTGCATGTTTCCCTACCCAAGGCTCCATTCTTCCACAACCAATGCTCCATCCTTATTTCCTTCATTCAGTTTCTTCCTCATCAAATTGGTGAGTTCCAAAGGGGTTATATCTTCTACCTAGAATTATTTTCATTTTTTATCAATGAAATGTATTTTCATTTTCTATCTATAGTAATCTCATATACCTTAAGGGTTTCATTCAATTTTTCTTTAATATCAAATTGGTATGTTCCAATATACGTCATCTATGATATCAAACATCATTTTAGTTTAATTTATTAGGATTGAAAGAATAACCAAGATGTTTTTTAAAATTCTAGAATCATTAAAGCATGGTTTGTTTTAATTAATTGTTTTATTCAATTTCAAAACAAATATGATTGTGTGATGTATTTTTTAACATCTAGTTACTCATTACTCTATATAAATATATTATTGTACTTTTATTTTTTTGATCATTATATAAATAATGATAGTGAATTCATTGATTTATACATGATATATGATTATTTGTATTATGATCTAATATGATTATCTCTACGATACCTGATAAATATTGATAATATTATTTTTCATACATGTTATTAAATTTTAGGTTTTATTGTAAATTGATTGATAAATAATATTTTGTTAATAGGTATTTTTTCATTTCTAGGATCTGAGGATATAATCCACCAATATGGTGTTTTGTCCTGATTCCCTCACCAACAGATACACTATACACCTAAACCTCATCTATACTAGGTTCAAAAATATTATAGTAAATATTTAAAATGTATATACAACATGATTAGGTGATGTAAAAATATTTTATATTATTATAATTTTAAATAAATGTACACATTTTGACAACAAGTTTTTTATATCAATTAGGTATCTGATGTTATAATATTGAATAATCATTATGTATTATAAAAATCCATTTAAAGGGGTATTTTATTTTGTACTGTACAAGCCTCAAATGTTGGAGTGTGTTAAATGAGGAAATTCCTTATTATCATTAACTATTTATGTGTATAACAATATCGATATCCCAGTGAAATTATTCCAAATACCCTAATATTCCATGTCTATACATTCAAGGGTAATCCAATCATATCTTATATGATAGCCTAATTTATAATAATAATCAAATGTATAGGGGTTTAAACTAAAATACCAGCCTACATAAAACTATACGAGCCCCATGAAATTCATTAACAATCAATAGAATAAAAAAGGATAAATACTAATAAAAAATATCACATTTTCCGAGATGACTACACTAAACAATAAACCCTATAAAAAGTATCATCCTTAATGATGTATAAACTATATAACTTATAATCTTGATTGTGGTACTATTTCATCATCAAAATATCCTACTATGAAATCATTTATCAACAATACTTCATTTTTGATTCCATACACTGAACAAATATCTTTACATGAGGGTCACCGTTGATTAGAAATATCATTAATTGTGAAATACAACAATCTCTATAAATTTCGAATTAGTCCCAAATATTTTTTTCATAACTATCCTAGAGATATCATTCTTTATAAAATTATTTCGCATCACATATTATATATTTCACATAATCTCCCAATTTATTCCTTATTATGATAACCCATTAAATAATTTAAATTAAAATGGATTCATCGTACCCTAAGAAAAAAATTGTACAAAACCAACCAAACTAGGATTGAAATTAAATAAACCGAACCTATCAACCCTTTCCACATTGAACCATAACCAAACTAACAAATCCTATCTATATCATATCTGAACCGACTTGACCAAACCAACTAAATTGAATTACGATGATTTGATTTGACCTAGGTATACATGAGTAGGCTTGAACTGCACTAAACTACATGAAACTGAACTAAAATAAAAAGAAGAGAACTCAATTGAACCAAACTAAAGGAAATTTTATAGTAATGATAACAAATATTCTGAAATGAAAAGGCTTAAATAAAACCCTAATAGGAATGCACCAACCCAATCCATAAAAAAACTAAACCCAACCAACTAAATCGACCAGAACTAAATTAATTATAAACCAACAATACTAAGAAAAACCAATCCAAATAAAATATAATATGTTTACGTAGTTGTAGTATTATTTTATACATGATTTTATTGAATATGTATGAAATTAGTTAAAAAGTGAATAAGATAAGGTAAAAAATAAAAACAAAAATTACAAAAAAAATCCTGATTAGTATTTTGTATGCTTATTACCCATTGATATAATTTAAGTCCATATCATGGTTTTATATTTATATTATTTTTATATATTTATTGTATTATATTATCATTTATATTATGATTCATAAATTTACTAGCGTGTTAATTATGTTTTCATATAAAGTGAATAGTTCTCATTTCCTTAAATATAATTTTGATTAAACGTAAATATTATTTAATTCTTTTTTCAAAATGACCCATAATTTTTTAATTAATTAATAGATGTTGGATGTATGAATCCCACGGGATATCAATAAATTTTAAAAACTATATTGAGATATTTTTAGATTTTTCATTTGAAAATGATTCAGATAGTGGTCACATACACTATCCTTGTTATAATTATGATGGATGACATTGGTTGAGACATGAATATATCAGCTACCACAAAACCCAAAAAAGTTTTAAAAAAACTACTATTTGTGGTATCATAACGGGATGATAATGAAATGTCAAAATTATCATGATCCAAATTGTAGGACTAGATTGTAAAATTTTTCAGTTGATTGGTTTCTATTTATTCATTATCACGAGGAGGATAAGTTGATGACCCAAGAATATAATGATATGATAACACATGATGCATGAAATGAAAAATATGATTCTTAAATGGTGAAAAAATTGAATGATACTAACACTACTCTAATATATCAGCAATTTGGTAAAATGTAACAGATAGAATTTTTAATCTGAATGATTAATTGTAAAAAATGTATTAGATTTATAATACTATCGTTGATTACATTCTTAAATTTTTGTTGGAATTATTTCCGGATGATGTACATATTCCCTAAAACCATTATATAGAATAGAAGTTAGTTGAATAACATGGATTTTTAAATAAAGATAGATGATTTCCAGAAATATTGCAACTTATTCTCAGAGGAAACCGCTCAATGGGGGGATTTTTATAAAACATGGCACATCACAATAGATTACCAAATATAATGGAACACAATCCCATATTCCATAGAACATAATTTCTTACATTCCCTTGATTCCCATAGTCCATAAATATTTTATGTCTAATTAATCATCAATTAAAATGAGATGCCACAATACTGATAGAAGGAACAAAAATGATGAGTTGGTTCACCATGCAGATGTATTGTCATTGAATATATTTGATGGCTGATATCTATATTTTGTAGATGATGTGTATAATTATTTTTTTGTTCTTTCATGTGATAGTTTTAATACATTTGGGAATATTAAAAATTTACACAGCATATGCCCATTTTTCATACAAATTTATAACCTTCCTCCAGGGATGTGAATGAAAAATCCATTAACATTCATGATTATATTCATATCCTGAACTTTTTGTTCTGATAATGATATATATATAAATAAAACCTTTAATAAAATAGTTGGAACTTATTTTTAATGTTGGTGTGTGCAAATAAAATGCATGTTTAAAATTCATATTTCATATGTGTGTTGTACTTATGTGGATGATCAATGATTTTCATGCTTATGCAATGCTGTCTATATAGAGAATAAAGGGAAAATGTTCACGTCCAATTTTTTTGAGAATAAATGATCCCCAAATCTGAAATATCAAAATATTTTCAGTTTTATAGGACATCGACGAATATTTCCAATGGAATTTTCATATAGAAATTATTTTCTATGATACGAAAATACCATGGAGTCCAATAATCCACCTCATCATATGTATATAATTGATGTACTTAATAAATTTCATGATTTTAGTTTTTTACCAGGGATGGGTCATCTAAAATCTATAAAGGGAAAAATATTTCCACAAAAACCTGATATAATTAGAAGAAGAGAAGTACATTCTTATTGTTTAATTATTTGCCAACAAATTTATTTTGTCTTTTCATAGAAATAATTCACATTGAAAATAATATATGTGAAATGATGATTTCATTTCTTCTAAATTTCATGGAAAGGACTAATGATGATTTATGATATCATCATGACTTGGTGGATTGGGGAATCAAACCATAATTTCATCTTCTGTTTATCAATGAAAATAAATGGAATGATTAGTGTGCTTCTTATGTGATGAAAACTATAAAAAAATATTTACTAGAATTCCTAGAGACTATTAATGATCCTAATAACTATTCAAGAAACATATCAAAATGGGTCAATATAAGAGAGTTGAGGTGAAATCATTGAAGACTCATGAATATCACATCCATCTGTATGAGTTTATTCCAATTGATATCGATAATATTATTTCCAATAATGTAAGGGTGTTATTTAATATTATGTTACATTTCATTAGAGATATATGTGCTAAGAAAGTTTCTAAGTCTTTCTTGCAAAAAATGTTTGCATAAAAACCATTATTTTGGTGTGAGTGAGAGAAAATATTTCTCAATTATTTTCCACATTCATGATGCATATAAATGTCCATATTCAAACTGAAATACCTCTTGGAAGACATATTTCTTTTCATTTGAGGTATCTAACTGAATGAAACATGTTCACATTGATTTCTTATGTCATGAATAAAAATCATCACAAAGGTTCTATCATTAATGGTTACATGGATCAAGAATGTATGGATTTATTTTTAATGTATTTGACTGATCTAACTATGAGATTGAAAAACCCAATGATAAATAATGATTTGCAATATAATAAAATTAAACATAGTTTTCCAACATTTTCCCAAATAGGTGGAATTGATGGATCCTTTATATTTTCCACATTAAGACATGAATAGTAGAGGATTCCTCATCGAAAAGTTTTTTAACAATTATTTGTTCGATGACTACATCATATTTATAAATTTAGCATGTATATCTTATGTCATCTCATGTGATTTTACATATCTATCAAACTGTTTCTTTAATTATTGATGGGAACATAAAAAATCTTAAGTAAAAAGTATCTTTTGTTATCTTTGAGAAAAAGATAGTCATTTTATAGAATGGAGTTTTAGACTTGGTTGAAATTGAATATAGAAATATTACTTTAATAAATTAATAAAATGAATATTTAATTAAGAATAATATTCATTTATATTCGAGTTATTTTGTTTCCCTTCTAACTCTATCTCTGAGGAAATGAGATATTGGGATTTTGGTCCTAATTCAGTGGGTCATGAATGAAAATCAATTATGGTCAATAGATACATATTTATTATCACAGAATGATCAAAGAAAGTGAGAACACAACACTATGGTATTTTGGTAACTACCACAATATACTTTTTTACTAGTGCATTAGATAGTAGACCTCGATTTGAAAATGTATATTATTATAGAGTTGTTGAGAAAATACTAATATTGGATTATTAATCTCATGATCAAGTCACTATGATGAAATTCCAATTGTTTAATTCGAAGACGAGGCATGGAACATTTATTGATGATTATGGATTTCAGGTTATTTACATGACTCACACTCTTTCTACAGATGAACCATATGTATTCGCATTAATAGAAATACATATTTTTTTTAAAGATCATCTTCGGCCTAGATTTTGATTCATTATTGATGTAATCCCAATTCATAATTTTAATGATGGTGATGATGGAATTGAAAGCATCCCTGCTCACAATGGATTATATCCATTTATAACATATGATGACCTGAATACTTCGATTGTCAAATTTGATTATGAACATAATGTTTTGGGGGTAAAATATATATAATCATCCATCTTTGTTCTTAGTTATTTTTCTTTAGATCGACATGGATTTTTGAGGTAGGTGCATTAAAATTTAATTTATTGTAGATTTCAAATATTAGGTATCCAATGTGACCTTTAGGTTCATTTTCAATATTTTCTAGTGATGGGTTTCTTTGATTTTCATTTTCTAATATTTAATAGAACTATATTAAAACCTATTAAACAAAAAAAAAATTTGAAAAAAATTAACTTTTAATAAAAATGCAAGATTAATTTATTTAGGCATCTTAAAATAATTGATATGAAAATAAAAACTAATGGAAATAATTAAATAACCAAAACATAAGAAAATGACATTATCCAAAATATGAAGAAACGAACCTAAGACAAATAAAAGTTGATAATTGACCTAATAAATTGAAAAAAATAAACCAAATGACCCAAAATAAATAAAAATCGACAAATAACCTAATCAATTTATTAGAAATAACAGAATGGACTCATCAAATTGAATGTGATCGAATTGAAAATAGAAGAAAAAAATAGCATACTTGTGCTAAACATAAAAATTTGAACATATTGTTTTTCAAGGACATTTATTATGTTTTTTATATTCTTCCCACAAGGTATAATTTTTTTATATCACTATGTATTATGTGTTTAGTTTGATAAGCGGTATTCCATAATTAATTCATGTCCCATCATCTTCCTTATGAATTTCTAATCAATTTCATATTTTTTTATATTTAGGAAATTAAATATATTTAGAAGATATGGAGAAAAAGGCTTTTATGAAACAATCATTGAATAAGTGAGATAGCCTCCCCTCTTTTAGTGCCCACATTGAGTATTTTATTTAAAAAACATATATCAACAACATATAATTTCATGTGATTCAATTTGCTTTAAACATTCAATCAGGATGGACCACCATGTAACCTATTATTCTCCTAACATCCTAGTGGTTCTAGTTATCAGGATGGTTAAACTAGGGGGTTGGTACTAAATATTGGCACTTAAGTCGACATGCCATAGTACACCTTTTAACTACCCCTAATATAACATCTACCTGACCTTATGAACCCTTAGTGTCGTTATATGCACTCGGGATAATTATGATGTCCATATATTGACCACCGTTTGAAGATGATACTCCTCACCTATCATTCCCAAATTAAATGATGATTCATACTCGTCGTATTATTCATTTTCACAACCTTCTATTCTATATTATTTTCCTTATACTAACTTCTCCTGAATATTCTATATTCTTGCTTCTATGACTCGTGATCCGACTCATTCTGAGCCTACAGAGAAAGCATTGGGACCCACTCCATCTATACATGTTGAGTTTCGTTCATTGAACAGGGATCCAACGACATCGATTGATCATTCATCCGGAGTTATATTTGTAGAACCAAATTTTATGTTTTACAATTATTAATTTTCATTATTAGATGTATTAATAAAATATTAGGTCTTATTACTTAATAGATGAATCATCGAATAAGTGAAATTATCGTACATGCATGTGTGTGGTGTGGAATCGCTTCAGGTAGCTGATGGTGGATTACAATGTATATAACCAAATGATTGGAAAAACTGGGTGGGAATGTAAGAGTTTTTTGGGGACAATTACCAAATCCACATACATCATTCCTGATAGTCCACTCTCTTGGAGACACCTACCAAATGAATTAATGGTTAACACTAGGGAAAAAATATGGGAAAAATATTTGGATTTAATTTAATATTATTATTATTATTTATATGAATTAATATTTTTTTCATCTTCCTTTTAATTTTCGTGATGACGAGGTAGCGAGGCTAGCACATCTCATGGAATTAGTTTAACTGTAGAGAGTCTTTATGAATGAATTGTATAGTGGAATGTGTGATATATTTGGCATGGATTTTGATTCCACAACATTCATAGATGAATGTATGGTAGAATATTATGAGGTAGTGATTACTCATTGGGCGAGTACCGAGTTCATGTTATTAGTGAAATTTTAGGGTTTAAAATGAAAATTACGATTATTTTCATTATAAAATTCATTTTATTATTGAAATTTCATTTTTAGGAATCATCATGATGAAATTAAAAAAATAGTATGTTACGAAATACCTCCATGGATTGGGGTATACTACGATGCTGGAGTATAATTGGAAAAAGGTACGATAGTCGTTTAGAATTTTTTTTATATCTAGCACATTCTTTTAATTCCTCCAAATTACATTCCATTTATAATTGAGATAGATAATTGATCATGTATTCTTTATTTTATTATTGAAATTATTTACTGTTTACTAAAATTTGAGTAATAGTATTGATATGTTTGTGACCATTTAAAAAACATGTACAACCACAAATCAATTTATTAAATAAACAATCTTTTAATAAGAAAGGGAACTGTTTTATGGGTTCCACTTCCATTTAGAATGTTTAGGGATATAGTCATTAATACCAATGGGTATGAAACAAAAGTCATGAAAATATACTAACATACAATAAAAATACTAAGGTTAACAAACTAAATTACCTAAGATAAAAATAAAGAGTAATTAAAAGTGGGAGTACCTTAAATATTGATATAGTAAATAAAGAAAATTATTTTTGAAAACCATTTGGTTTATGAGAAAACATATAATTAATAAACATAAAAAAATTAATAAATGGATGATTTAGAACTAAAATATATATCTAACTTAATAGGTTCCATTCACACCTTGTTATCTCATTACATTGAAACTAAAAATCTTTGTGGTGAAAACCAATTCGAACAAAGAATTGGGAATATGTTTTTTTAAAGCTCCAAATTTCACACTTGAATATATGATAATTTAAAAAAAAAATACTTAAAACACAATAAC
Organism: Viscum album; assembly: GCA_963277665.1. Lineage (NCBI taxonomy): Eukaryota > Viridiplantae > Streptophyta > Magnoliopsida > Santalales > Viscaceae > Viscum > Viscum album. Next base: position 294,760,471 of record OY728167.1, on the reverse strand, counting down.
TTTTATTGATATAATTACCACCTATACATAAATAACTTCACATGTTAATAATCATAGATAAACATTACCCATGGTAATGAAACACTCATCTCACACACAAATAATAGTTGAAATATGTTATAATTTAAATCATGATTCAACATAGCTCAAACCTTGAAAAAATTATACATATCATATTGATATCATTAGTCATAAGTAATTATATGGCTTGTTATAAATATTTTTTTGAGGGGAATATGGTCTTAACTCTTCTTTAGGTCATTAGAATGACATAATTTGAAATAAAACATGAAAAATAATTCATTTAGTCATTATTTGGATTATTTTAATAGAATGAGGTGTTTTAAATAATTCGAAGAACTCATGTTATAGCGATACAAAATTTCATTTGTATCATTAAAGGATAAAAACGCAATTAGTACATTTAAAATATCAAAATTATCATTTAGGGAATGTAATGTGTATTATTAAATCATACCACAACATAATTCCTTTATGTTATCGTCATGATTAGAGTGTTGATAACACACTAATACATATTCCATTATGATAAAATATTACATGTTCATCTTATCATTAATTATGGTGATCAAACAACCACATTATTTTTTATTACAGTTTTTTCTTCTTAACTTATATTTATGATATATCTATTGATAACCCATTCGTTGATACGAAGTTATAATTCAACTACCATATGTTTATATTTTAATTTAATTTAGAATTCATATCCATTTTATTTTATATATAGAAATAATTGTTATTAAATAAATTTAAAATATGGTTTTCTACATTCAATGTGGAGATTTGGAATATTGAAGGATGTGTGATTTGAGAAAAAATTTCCTCATAAAAAATGAAGAAATATGGAAGTGCGGTAAACAAACCGACACATCAGCAGATTTTAAGATTTATTTTTTTGATTTAAAAATTTAATATCTATTTTGTGGCTTAATAGTATATTTATATATGTATTATTATGATTTGGAGTCCCTTGATTACAAAGAAGATGAAATTTTTTGTCTAAATGATAACATATATCACGTTTTGGGAGATGGGAACCATGAAAGAGTATAATATCGACTACGGAAGAGTATTCTCCTAAAGTGGTATTGGACAACTTCATGTTCAAGTTATGGTACAATAATGTTGGGAAAAGAAAATAAATGGGAAGAACAATATAAGGATAATGATGAAAAGGCCGAAAATCAGGCTATATAGGTGGAATAATGAAATAAAAAGGAAAATAGTAAATTTATGAAACTGGTGGATGATTTATATCCATCACATCCACTTGATACCATCATTTTTTCTAATACAAATAGGTGAATGATGTATATATTATATAATTCATTGACTAGTAGTCTTAGTGGTGTTTGGGATGATGATGTTCATGCCGATGGTAATGGAGAAGATGACAATGAGTTAGAGGGTGAGGATGATGGGGAGGAAGAGGGTGGGGACGAGGCTATGGATAAGGATAAGGATGAGGATGATGGCGGGGATGACGGTGAAGATAATGATAGTAATGATGGAAATATTGAAACATTAAATTTTTTATAGATATTTATGAAATATTATGTTTGATAATTTTTTCTAAATGATTATATGTGAAGTTTTTGTGTTTTTATCACTGTTAAAATGCATCAGTTGATTTCTTCTGTTATCATTATTTGAGTATTTTTGTATGATCTATGAGGATGTTATGTTGGTTCTATTGTATGTTTTTTTGAGGAAGTTCTAATTTCATAGCACTACTCATTCTGTCATATAAATTTCAGGCTATGTGGGTTGGGAGGGGCTTCATTTAACTGGGGTGTTGGGGGGTCTATACAAATAGTTTTATTACCATTGGTATAGCCTTTAACCAACAGATCATAGTGAATCAATTGTATAGAGGTATCCCAATGGTTATGAACAGTTGGGATAAAACTACACCAACATTTCAAACTATTTTTATAGGTCTATACTAATGGTTTTGAACTATTGGGATACCTCTATAAAAAAAATCACTCTGAACTATTTGTTAAAAGGAAATATGGATCACTTTATACCAACGATTCATAATGAAATATTAGTATTGGCCTTTCACAACAACACTATAGCCAACAGCTTGGAGAACTTTGGGTATATGATAGAAAAATGGTTCTACAGCCTATAAAATCGATTCATAACTATTGGTACAGTCTTCAATTCCATCACCTCTAAAATTATTGTTTTTAGGTGAATACTAAAAAATAATGAATTTTCTATTAACATCACATTGAAATGACTTACAGGTTTTTGAAACCATTTTATATATAAAAAATATATTTATAAATTAAAATAAATAATTTAAATTTACTTTTATGAATTTATAAAATAAAAAATTTCATTTTAGAAAAAAAAGTAATATTTAATGGAAACTGTTTATCATCATGTTATTTAATTAAATATACACAAGGGGAAATTAGAGTTTTGATTTATTTTAAAATCACCAAACTCTTATTTTAAAAATTATTATACTATTATAATCATTATTATTAGAAACACAGATAATTTTTTCATATACATAACCAATATTCTAAAAAATACACTTTTCTAAAATATAATTTTCTGTACATTACATTTGAAAAAATTTAGAATAATTTAGTGAAACGTAGAATGTTTATTTGATAAAATGATTCATATATTTTAAAATATAATTATAATTGTATTTAATTTTTATAATTTAATTTTTTAGTTCAAAATTTTGATAATTATTTTTACTAGTAATTACAATGATAGTGGTGTAACAATTATATTTATATTAATGAATTATTAATATCAAGAAATTTATAAATAAAATTAAATTTATATAAATTAAATAATTAATTTAATCTTAAATATAAATACATATATAAATATACAAACACTAATTTAACCAGTATGAATTAAAAAATAAAATTAAGAATCCATAATTGAAAAAAGGAATTTTTCTACTCAAACAAAGTTTCTACAAATTATCTATTTTATTTTAAAAGTTAATTTTATAATATTTTGATTTATAATTGGATCAAATATATGTGAAATTTAGTTCCATCACACACAACATTTTTTTATATCGATTATCTTTTAGGTTTAATAAAATAAAAAATTACAAAGTTAAAAACTAGTTAACTAGTTTAAATGTAAATGAAAAAAATGTATACAGTTAATGCTCAAAACCCTATAACTAGTTTAAAAAAAATTAATCCCTTTTTGGATAGCTAAATTACCCAAATACACCCTTAAATAAATTAATTTAAATATTTGGATCCATTTTCCTTGTAATTGTGTCAGGTAAATATTAAAATATAATGGGTGTTTTTAAAAGTTCTATTTAACCTTCATATAAATGGGGATCAATTACACCCTTTAAAAAACACACATATCCTTAAAACTCGTCATTAAAACTCTAAAATTACCTCTAAATATAACATTATCCCAGAAATAGAAGCCCCTAGTCATTCATATTTTCCATAATCCTTTCAATTTCTAGGAAAAAATGAACTATCCAATTATAAAAATAATTTAACCTGAATCGCTCAAGTGTGTGGACTACTGCCTCCCTGATGTTTCATTATTTTCATTTTTCTTAAATTTATTCATTATTTATCCAAAAATATTGTAACTCCCTATAAATCTAATGTAGAAACATTGTATTATATATCATGTATGACACGCAACACCAATCATGTAATGGAATTAAATATCCTAAGAATTTATAATATGATAACTATTTAAAATTAATTTAATATATTTAACATATTTTAATGCATTTGATATTGACTAATCATTCAATGTACAAAACAACAAATTTCATTCAAATCATACATTAAATGGAAGAAAATTTTTTACTATAAAAACAATTATAATTAAAATATTATTATTATAACACTAAAAAAATAAGTTAAATTAGTGGTAGTGAATATGATTAACTGTCTTATGATTGATATGGTTTAAAAAAATTTATAATGAATTAATTTTTTTAAAAAATAATTATAATTGGATATAATAACCAATTGAATATAAATTTAATTTTTTTATAGAAAACTATAATTATGCTCAAAATTTCGTTTTACCATAATAAATTAAATTAATTAAAATTAGCGAGTGATATAAATGTAATGTTTAAATTATATATTCAATTAAATTTTTTTAATCAAGTTTATTTTATGAATATAATATAAGAACAAACTAAATAGCCCCACCGTTGGTGGTGGGGTGGTAAGGGCTTGGGTGGGGTGAGGGGCAAGTCGCGGGGTCATGTCCCTGGGCATGCGATTTACTGTAATTTTCTTTATTGTGATGTGTGCCGCTTTCGCGGATGTACCCAATTTTTTATAAGAACAAACCAAATATCTCGCATAAAAAACATTATTTTTATAAAAGATCTTTTGATGAATTTTAATAGAGAACCTAATTTAAATCCAATGTCTAGATCATTTATAAAATTTTTTATGTAAAAATAAAATTAAACTTTTAACGAGAAACATGAAAATTATCTTACAGTTAATTTTTGATAATTTTCAAGGAATATATATTTTTTAATGAATAGTGAAACATACTATATTTTAATTAAAAATCAAATTTTCATATAATTTATTTATAGTGTTAAATTATATATTAATTTTGTTTTAAAGTCACATTATATCAGTTATTTTTACATTATCCAAATTTCGGTAATTAGAATCATTTTAATTTTGAAATTGTGTATTAAAAGAGAGAAAACTTTTAAAGGGTTTATCATTAAAAACCTGCAATTTCTTCCTATCCACGGGATTAAATTTAAAATAATTTATGCCAAATAATGGAATTGTACCAGGAAATTCTGAACCAAGCGTAAGCCTGGTCCCGCAAATTTATTAAAGGAAAAGTGCAAGTAAAGTCAGTAGAAAATACAAACACTACATTACATCAAAACCGTATGCATCCTTCTCCCCATCATCAGATAACTCATCACAAGGATCAGCTGACTCCCATTCAAAAGATTCATATTTGCGCATCATCTCAAGGTACATATTTTTCTTCCGAAGCATTTCCTCAGATAACTTCTCCTTGTCCGGTTGTTTCCCACTGAATCCTTTGTCCCTCTTCGGGGACCCTCCCCATCGCTTGCCACTGTACCCATTTGCAATGACATTTTCTTGTGACCCTACAATCTTGTGTACAGAACTTGTCGCCATTGGTTTGGGTAGATCCGTATAGTCTCTCCTTGGCTTCCTCCTGCTTTGAGTTTTTTCTTTCAGTTCCTTGCTTGGGGTCTCATGAATTCCATTCTTCACAGCATCTTTGTATGATATCTTGATTGTGTCATCCGTGCAGGGACTTTTACCTTTACCACTCAAACTGTCCAGGCCAGCATTGCCTTCTTTCTCTAAAATTTCCTCTACCACTTCCATCTATTTTGCCTCATTTAATCCAGCATCAGCCAACACTGCAAATTTATTTGTAGAACAATTAAACAGTTCATGATAATTAACCTGCACCAGGACATCAATTGTATTCTTCTTTTCAGACACCAAATCCACAGGCTAAGAGCTGTCCAGAATCACAGCGCATCCCCTGCCCATATACTGTAAGTCAGACTCACCAGCCTTCATCTCCCCTTTATCAGGTTGTTCCATTACTTCTTTCCCCTTTCTACTAGACATATTCATGAAGCTCTCCTTTTCCGGCATTGAATCTTCCATACCTATGTTATTTTCATTTGGAAATTCTCCTGAATGGGTCTCCTTCCCCACACACATTTATGAAGAAACCTCAACAAGGACCTGGTTATTTATCAAATCACCTACCACTGGGGCCAATCTAATTTCAGAAACCCCTGGATTCAGACCTGTTTGATGCTGAACCATATCATCCACCGCCGGGACCAATCCAGTTTCAGATGCCCCTGGATTCAGAGCTGCTTGAGTCTGAACCATAGAATCATTTCCAGTATTATTAGGCACACCTGAGTGGGATGCTGGACTATTCCTTCGGCATTTAACTGTTTCATGACCCTTCTTGCAACAGTTGGAACAAAACGGAATCCAAGTTTCATACAAAATTTTTTGAGCGTACCTATATTATCCTTCCACGATGATCCAAAAAACCTCTAGCGGAACTATTGAGAGATCCATTTCAACACAGAGTCTCGTAGTGTCAGGATTTGACAAAGAAGCAGTTCTTTGATCACATCAAATAAAACGTCCAATGGAATTACCTATTGAGCGTAGACATCCTGGATTTTGAAAAGGGATGGGAAGACCCGGCAACGTCAACTAGATTGCTGAGTTTGGAGAATCACGACTCAAATTATTTTCAAAGGTCCATCGAAGGAGATGGAAACTAAAATCCATCTTACATCGGGACCAAGCCTTTCCCAAATCCTCATCATCCGCAAACAGGATGAGGATTTGTCGCGGTCCAAGAATTCCAACACGCGCAAAATTCTTGAGCCCCCATTTTTCATTCACAAACTCATCGAAATCCTCTAACAAAGGACGCCTTCTCACAAACCATGCAATTAGGGCATGAGAAAGAAGCTCTGAAGCCTCATTGAATTCCTGTAACATGACTGGAACAACGGGTTGACCGGAGATGCATCCGGGGACCTTCGGGGAGACATTGATAGTCGGAAAGAGGAAACCTGTGTCTAGCGAGGGTTGGAAAGCACCATCACCGCACATCCCAGAATCAAGCGCAAGAGATGACAATCCCCCTCCCCCCGCCGAGGGAGGAGGGGTCGCGGCAGCCGCCATCGCCAAACCCTAGCTTAGTGGTTAAAGTGAGATTATTCTTAATAAGGGACTAATCCAAGAATTTAAGGGCCAAAATGACCTATAAACATTTCGAATATCCATTATATTTCCATATTTATACCCTATACTCAATTTTATCTAATTGTTTTCATAATTGGAGAAAAACTCCATTGGAAAATTGGGGGGAAGTTCCCCTTTTTAAAATTTACCCGAGTGTCACTCCTCCTCGACTATAAAAGACCTTCTCTCAACCCACATCCTCACACCTCTCAAGAAACAATGGATTGGAAATGATCATTCATAATATCTCTTAAAAATTCCTATCCTCATCCTAGAATCCTATCTTTACAAAGATATCTATCCAAGGAATCAGTTTTTTGAAAACCAAAAGGAGTTACACAAAGAATTTTGAACATCATTCCTCATCCACATTAGTTTTATTTCTTTATCCACACCCCTAACTCTACTTATTCAATTATTACATAAATAACCTAGTATATTAAATATATTGAAATGTTTTTATGATTATTTTTCAACCTACACATAAGAAACTTCCATTTAATGGTAAAAAATATATTGTTTTTGTATACGACAAACTACCACCTCACGAAATGATGATTGTTCATTTTTTTCATTACCACATTCTATGGTTGGGAATTCTGATGGAAAATCTATTAATATATGTTATATATTATTTTTATTATGTATTTATAATTATTTAATTAATATATATCACATAACATTATACATTCCATTTTTTGTAAAAATGATAACATCATTTCTGGAAGTGTGGACTACTACCTCCTCGAAACGATGTGATATGTTCACTCTATACAAGGAATTTATAATGGATGGATTTAATTAAAAATATGTGAAATTAAAAACATCTAAATTATATTAATTATATAATTACATTTTTTTACATATAATATATCAGTCTATTTATTATCCTTTCACACACTTTAAAAGTGATAACTTCATTCGTGGATGTGTGGACTACCACCACCTAGATATGATGTGATTCATATTACAACACAATAATTATATATATAAGTATATATGATTAAATATATATTATATATGATATATTTATAATTCATTAGGTATTAATTTTACCTACCTTTTTTCCATAAGTATCATTGAATAATGGGAATGTTACTCATACATACGTATAGCCTACGGTCTCTATGAATGTTAAATTGGTTCACTTTTCATAATCATATTTATTGATTGATTTTAATAGTATAATTTACATATAAATATTATAATTATGTAATTATTATTATTTTGGGGATGTTATATAACGACCCATTTGACCATATTGGACCCACAAATGTTTTTTAGACACATAAATCGATTTTTTTCAAAACACCTGACATAAACATATTGATTATGTAACTGTAAAAACATGGTAATAAGTGAAATAAAAGTAAATATAAACATGAAAAACTTTATTAATCATGAAAATAATTAACATGTGTTTATTTTTCAAGAATATAAATACACAAGAGAGAAGTCGAACTCATGGTAAGAGATTTTCTTCCCACTTGTTATGTTTTGTGGGATAAATTTCATATTAAAAACTTACTTCATTTTTGTGGTGTATCTTCTTCACAATTTGATATATTATATCTTGAATTATTTTATTTTCGTTAAATTTTAAGTTTTAATTTTATTTAATTCATCAAATTAGTTTTCAGTTAAAAGTTACCTGAGTGGAAATCATATTTCTTAACCTCATTCCTTTTTCATTGGGTTATATTAATTCATCATTATTATTAATATTATATGATTATGTGAATAATGACTTAGACTATGTCTTTTTTTTAAAAAAATCCATTATTTGGGTTTATAGTTGTTGCACACAATCAATTAAATTGTTGAATCTAACATCAATGTTATGGTCATTGTTAGGGTTTAAATTACAATCTTATTTTTTTAGGATTGTTTAAACTTGAATTCCTATCACAGTAAATTATTAAAAATTTTGTAATAAATCATTCATTTTCTCATCCTATGATTATTCATGGACCTTTATCAAGTTTTAGTATCATTTTAAACTATTTTTTACTTAAATTTTTTAGAAAATCTTTTTTGGAAAAGCCAACATCATGTGTCTCTTTTGTCGGAGAACCTATTTTCTTAAAAACCCATTTTTAATAAAATCTTTTTGAAATGGTTTTTATCCTTTTCAAAATTAGATCATAAATATTTTTTCATCCTGTTTTTATTTTACCCATGTTTTTTAAATTAATGTTTTTTTATTTCAAATAATTCATTTTTCTAAACTTTTAACATAAAAAAGGAATGTTATTTTTACCATGTATGGTATGAATGTATTAACCCACCATCATTTCATCTAAGCATCCTTTGCTATTTTAAAATTATAATTTGTAATAAATTTTTTTTAAAAAAGTGATTTTCAATGAAAAGTATTTTACAAAATTCTTTCAAAATAGTATAACTATTTTCCTCAAGACTATTTTTAAGATATATTTTACAGCATTTTTTCATAAATGAAAAAAAACAATTACTTATACTACACATGGTATATATTGTAATGATACCACCCATAATCTTCCTCTAGATGGTATATGATTTATTTGGATAAGGGTGGTGTTGACATTCACATACTTTATTCATTTTACTCCCATTCAAATATTTAATTTCTAATAATCATTTGAAAACGAATTTCCTCTAAGAATCCATATGAGTTTTCATGGATACGATTATTTCCTGAATAATATACCATTTTTCATGCAGTTTCAACATTAAAATTTATTTGATTATTTAGGGAAATATTGATAAATCTATATACTATATTCAATAAAAATATTTGATAAATCATATTATTTATTTTTATTATTCAATATGAGGATTGATTTGGTAGGTACCACACGTGTGTAGCCCAGCTATAGATATCCCAGGATGCAATGGTAGTCTCGTGAATTGAATTATTTGAACAAAAATGATCGGTTTTTACAAGTTATGATACAATTTCTTATGAAATGTCTTGATGGAAATGGTTTCATGTACCTAAGAAATATGTTGTCCAATAATTAATCATTTAAAAATTTAGTTTTAGTTATTATTCATCAAAGATATATTGTGTCAGCATATCTATGGATACATTTCATTTTTAGTTCAATTATTAAATCGTATGTGTTTCAATTTCTTAAATTTCCATATTGATTTTTCCTTATTTTTTTCGAATTGAATGTGTTTCCAGTTATTATTTTTCTATATTTTTAAATCACGTCCTTCTAATTTTTTTTATTATTTGGTATGTGTGTTCTATTATTTACCATGTCCTAATTATCATTCTCATTGATTCATTATTTATTCTTCAATACATTTAACTTAATGATAATTTGAGCTCACCATATTTATGTTTTTGTTCCTATGGAATCCAATAATTTTACTAAGAAATATATTCAAGGATACTCTGGATGTAATTCTGTTGTTATCAAATAAAGAATTATATTGTATTTAGTTTATTAATCTTTAATAAAATACTCGTGAATGTATCTGATTTACCAAGACTACTAAACTGTTCTATCCTTCTGAATGTGATTTACTTATATCTTATGACAATTTAATAGGATAACAACACCAACACCGATATTTATAGGGCCATTTTACAATAGTTGGTATCGAATATATTTCTATCGATTTATTGGGAACTAGATTTTGTGAAACATAGAAAATAAAACATAACCCCGATGTTGATGTTAAGTTTAATTATATAAGAACGTACTAAAATTTTGATAATATTATGTTGATCATCCTAGAAATACATCCCAATAAAGATACTAGATGTTGATTTCATTTCGGTATAGATTTACCTAGGAGTAACAACTCTCAAAAGGTGTGTGGGGCCTAACTCAGCATAACCTAGTATACGACAATATACCATACTGCACACCTAGTTTTACACTCCCATGGTACATTCTTCGTAATGTTGAAATTTTATTTGCAAAACATTATAAATTACTTCAATATGAAATGTAAATGAATGACCTAGGTTAAACAATAGGTGACGTAAGTAACTATTTGAAATAAATGGATGATATATTTATGTGTTGGGGTTTTATTTATGAAACACCGTGATGTTTTTATGAAATATTTTCGTTAAAAAATTCAATTTATCAAAACTTTCATTTCACACAATTGTGAAAGTTAAACAAACAGCAAGGCTACCTTAATATAAAATGACCATTATAACATATTCATTAGGTTAGCAGGAATAATATATAACTAACTTATTAAAATGTGTAAAAATTATAATTCCATTATATATTTGTATATTTTTCATGTGAATTACTACTAATAATTAATTTTAATGAAACATATATCTTATATGCATAATTTTTTGAAATTCATCCAATGGATATTTTTTTCATGGGGTATAAATAAACTATATTTGATGTATAAAAACCTATATTTTTTGAAAGGGTAATTTTCCACCTCTTAATGGAGAACCCCTTTTAAATTGTGATTTTGAAACATTATTAATTTTTATAAGAAAACCTAATCATGTTCTCTTGAAAAAGAAAAAAAAATTACTTTGGATGAAATTTTAATATTTTTTTGATAACTTTCGAATTTTGATGAATAGTAAAAATACTCTAAATTTAAATTGAAAATAACTTTTTTCATTAAAATAATTTATATGGTAAAATTATAATATTGAATTTTTTAAAGTACAAATAGAATATATTTTAATTATTATATATAATTTACATCATTAGAATTAATTTAAAATAGAATTCAAATGTAAAAATAATTCAATCTTTTGCAATGTTTAAACATTTAAATTATATTATCTCTTTCTGACAACAGAATTAATTTTTAATAATTATTGCAACTTATATTTTTTGAAATTTTGAAAAATGGATTTTCTATTTGGAATCAGTAGGTCAAAATTATGTAAATATATTTGTTTTATTTTTGGGCATTATTAATTGTAACTTAGGCAATTTATATTAATATAGTAAAATTGTAAATGGGTAATTAAGGGTAAGAATACTATTTTAAAATTACTGAAAAACATTCCATAACATTATTGGATGAGCTTGTTTATACCTAAATAATCCTTGGTTCAAAATGGTGTCCTTTGAAATAGAATTGTATGAGATTATGAAATTTAATTTATTTTTTTTAATAAAAATTTAAACATGTCTTACTCAAATTTTAAAAAATAAATCCTTTTTTATATATGGTTATACATAAAATAAATTCAATTGTAAATTCTCATTTGAAATATAAAATGTTTTTATTTATCATGTTGATTTTTTTTAATTCTTAGAAAATAAATAACTACCTGAATGACTTATAATTTAATGATATAAAAATTAATTTATTAAAGATAAATCAATAAAACAAGTTTTATTCAAATATAAATAACCATCAAAGGACCCAAACACTTGAGAAATCTTATTTTTAGAGTATATATAGAACATAACCATCCAATGGTCTAGTTAGTGACCATTTGGAGCCTTATATATTAGATTGTTACACTTCTATTATTTTATTTAATGTGATATTAAATTTGTCTCATTAATAATTGAATAAGTATAACATTTTAAATGACAGATTTTATAGAATAGAAATTTTAATAAAAATATAATACTGAAATATAGTATATTTATATTCACCATAGTATTTTATATAAATTTTTTATTCAACAAATATGTATATTAAATAATTAAACAAAATTTAAGTAGTAATTATGTTATTAATGGAATTATCAAATAAATGTTATTAAAATTATAAAAAATAGATATAATCTGGGATAATTAATTTTTCCAATGATTTTTTTATATAAACATGACCTATTAAAATATAATAAAAAATATTTTTTTATGTTATCATTTTATATTAATATTTTTAAAAATCAATGAATTGAATAGTGTAAGATTGCCACTATTGATTGTTTATCAAAATAATGATTTATTATGTTATTTAAAAAATCCTAAAACATTTTTAAAAATATATAATAATTATTATATGGTCTAAAATGTTCTAAGGTATTTATTTATCGTCTAACTAATATGTAATAAGTAAATATTTAACCCTTTTAATATAGAAATATTTTTTATCTTAATTAAAATTAATTAGAATAACTAAGTGTTATTTAAAATGATAATGTTAATATTGACATAAATACATATATATAATTTATTTTTTGATTATATTATAGCCCTATATAATCTCATATTCTAAATTGGTTCAATTTTTTGTTTTTTGGGTAGGGTTTTATTTTATTATAAATTAATATCTTTGGAGATCCTAAAATTGCCCCTCACCTCAATTATAAAAGGGCACCTCCTCCCTCACCTCTTCACTTCACTCTGAGCCCTAAATGTCATCCATCACCTACACTTTTCCCTTATAAAAATCCACAGTAACATTATAGAGGTTTAGGTATTCTTACAAGTCCATCTCAAGTGCTCCAAAGTGAGATTTATAGGTATCACATCGAAGAAGATGTAATCACCTCTACCAATTCTTTCAAACATCGTTCTTCTTATACATCCTCTTCAAGAGTTGTTTCATTGTAAAGTAATAACGACAGTATCAATTATATAATTTTATGTTATTATATTATGAAACAACCATATTAATCATTATATTCATCCTACAAAAAACGAAATCACCATGCGTGTGTACGTACGACTTATCATCTCCACATCATGGTGTCATCTGTTTTTCATCACCACCTTACATAGATTGGTATAATAATGGAAATAATAAATATATATCATTATTAAATAATTATATTAATTATTATATATTCTACATCATCCAATTCAATACCATTCAACTATAATAACTATATATGATAATTAAAATTACGTGACATTCTGAGAAAAAGAAACATTTTTTAAGAAGAAATGATATTTTACTAAATAATTATTATCAAGTGGTTTATCAAAATTATTTTTCATATAATATGAAATTATTTAATATGGTTTGGTTTCTACCCCTATTATTATTATGGTTTTATTTTTTTATTATATAATTCTATTTATGAATTCCATTTGTTTTATATGGATTATGATGGAATTATGTTAAAGAAACCCATTTCTTTTGTTGGGTTATGCTCTGATGAATGATTTATGTTTTGGAGGAACACATAAGAATTATTTTATTTTGAGATGTGTTGGACTTATATCTCCCTCCAATTCATTGGGTAACGATTTATATCACAAGATATAGACCTGGCTAAAATGCGAAATGATCTCTGTTTAGTAATATAGGCTTAGAACAGTGAGTAAAATCGGTTCAGTAATGGACTTTGTCTGTTATGATGTTATTGTAAATGATCCATGACTAATATGAAATGATTTTATATTCTAATTTTTATTCCACAAAGATTTATGTATTTTTTTATGTCTTTTGGGATTAGCTTCATTGATTCTTATGAAATTTTTTGATATATGCAATGGCATGATATCACGATCTTTGATATACAGGATAATATTCTCAAATGTTATGTTCTTATGTCTTATTTTTATGATCTGATTAATATTTACCTTGTTTACCCTTACTGAACATCTGAGCTCAACCTTTCATATATTTATTTTCATTATGTCATTAATAATGGTACTATGTTAGATATGTCAAAAAGGGGTCTAGTTATGATGAAATAATTGGGGGACAATGAAGATGTCTTATAAACCAGCTATTTATGTTCACCTGTTTCTAAAGAAACTATACTAATATTGTCCTTTTGTGGTACTATTATATTTTTTAATTAATATTCTTCAACTTTGAAGTAATATCAATGTATGTAAAGTATGTGGCATTATAGTTTGTGTTGGAGGAAAGATACAATGAACCATTGAAAACTAGGTTGAGAAAACCGTAGTAAGAACCATAAGGATATGTCAAAGTGTATGTTACAATCTTAGTGATTTTGAAATGGTCACGAATAACTTAGGATAAAACCTAAAGAATCCATAATTTAAATTTAATTCTTGATTTTGTGGATTTACAACTACGATTAGTTTTTCCCACACTATGCTTTTTGGTTTTATTCAATTTATGGAACCTGAAAGAACCGCGTTAATGATTAATGTGATGGGAAATGCAATGGTTTTCTTCATGAGAAACCAAATTTTATGGGACGTAGAATAAAAAATACTACAGCTATAATCACACAACTTTCTTAAGCAATTAATCATATATTACTTCCAAATGAGAAAATGTGGGTAAACATTCTGTTAATTCCATCATGTGGTAGTGTCCACCTTCATTCGGAAGGTATTCTATTCCATTAGTGTCTGAACAATGGATCGGTACCATTGAAATGATATTTTCATTTCTCCAACGTTTAGAACATGACAAATTCATCTCAATAGTATATCATTTGGAATATAAAGCTAATAAATGGTGGGAGGTTATAAAGAATATGATTCAATGCGATGAAATTGAATCCTGTGATGGGATGATTTCATGAACTTATTTTTCAATAAGTACGTTCCACATATTCATCAATCAAATATGGAGAAGTAGTTCCTTGGACTTAGAAAAAGGGTGTTGATTCTATTGGTACCTACAATGAAAATTTTACAATACTTGAAATGTACACTTCTAGATGAATTATCCAACCTTTGAGTAAAATTGATTTATTATTTAGTGGCATATAAAAAGGTTTATGATGGGTATTGTCCATAAAAAATTCACTAGTTTTTAATAAATCATTCGATGTGTTCTCAAGGATGAGATGGAGATTGAAGTTACCCATCAGTCATATGAGTTTAATAAGAATAGAAATATGGAATTCAAGGGAAAATCTAAACAGCACACTGATAAGAAGATGGGTTTCCCTTATGATCATAGTGTGGAAAGATACATGGATGGAATTATCTTAAAGGGACTATTAAATTTTTTAAATGTGGAAAATATGGTCATCGGGATGTTGAATGTCGAAGTGATTGGAAAAAGATGTCTACTGATGAAAATTGATAAAATGATACACAAAAGGCATCTCCTACACTTCAATATTATATGTGCAAGGAAATGGGGAATTATTCAAATCAATTCCCTAATCCAAGGTTTATTGATGATGATTAATGTCAGCAAAATCTTAATGTCATAGAAAAAAGACAAGTCACAAGCGATAACAATTGGTGATGTAGAGTACGATAATGGTGTTGTGAAAGGAACACTTACCATCCACAATAAATTATCAAATGTTTTATTTGATTTTGGATCCACCAACTCTTTCACTTCTGAAGAATTTTCTAAGGTGATTTTCATATCACCTCAATAATTAAATGTTGAGTTAGTTGTGAAAATTCATAATTTCACAACGGTGGCATCAAATGTTTATAATTCTTCTTCGATTGATGTTTGTGGGATGGAGTTTCCTACAAATATTGTGATCCTTACTACAGTGGAATTTTATTTGATTCATGGAATGGATTTTATTTATCTATATGGAGCTCATATCAATTATTGAATAAGGGAAGTCACATTTCATATTCTGGATCAATATACGATCATATATCGATTCATGGATGAATATAACCTTCCAGTAGAATATTATTCCATATTATGGGTCTTGATTCCTATAAATGGAGTTTATTTATCTCAAATGGTTGGGGATAAACTCATGATAAGAATATGCCCTTTTTATGGGAGTTTTATGATATATTTATGGAATAATTTCTAGGTCTTTCATTGAATTGTGAGGTTGAATTTTCAATATAACTCATACCGGGTGATATTCCCATTTCAGACACAGCTTATTGAACGTCCCCAATTGGGTTTCATGAATTGATGAATCAACTCCAACTGGATCTAGATAAGGGATTCATATTCCCTAGTGTGTCACCTTAGGGACAACCTGTTCTGTTTGTTATGAAGAAATATGGATCAATGAGACTCTACATTGATTATCGAAAAAAAACAAGATCTCTATCAAGAAAAAATATCCTCCTCCCACATTGATGAATTATTCAAATAACTATTCGGAGCTCTATACCTTTCCATGATTGATATTCATTCAGGATATCATCAATTAAGGTTCGAGAGGGAGGATATACCAATACGACATTCCATACAAAGTATGGACACTATAAATTAATAAAGATTACTTTTGCTCTTACTAATTCCCCTTCTATCTTCATGGATATGTTTAATAGTGTCTTTAGAGGCTACCTTGATCAGTTTTTAGTAGTCTTTATTGAGGGTATTCTTTTCTATTCAAAGAGAATTTATGAACATGAATATCCCTTGAGAATTTTACTAAAGACCCTAAGAAAGAAGATTCATTACGAAAAAATTACCAAGTGTAAATTTTGGCTTCATAATGTTTCTTTTTTGGGTAACATAATCTCAAGAGAGGGGATATCTCTGGATCTAGAAAATATAGAAGTTACTAAAAGTTGTTCGAGGATAAAAATGGTACCTGATAACCAAAGGTTTCTTAGTTTGGATGGATATTAAAGATTTTTTTGAATGATTTTTCATTATTTTCTAATCCACTCACAAAGTTGACTCGGAAAGAAGTTTTGTTCGTGTGGATAGATGAATGTGAATAGAATTTAAAAGATCTAAAAAAGTTTTTTATCTATAGTGATGCATACTAAAAGGGGATGGGTTGTGTCAATATGAAAATAACCTGGTGATAGCTTATGCCTCACGGAAATTGAAAATCTATGAGAAAAATTACCCAAATCACGATTTGGAGTTAGCTTTGGTAATATTTGGACTAATGATATGGGGGTTTTATTTTTATTGTGAAAGGTGTGGTGTTTATACTAATCATAAAAGTTTAAAGTACAGTTTCAAAAAATATATCTGAATATGCATCAATGAATTTGGTTAGAGTTCATTAAAGATTATGACTTCTCAATACATTACCAACCAAGGAAACCGAACAAGGTGGAAGATGCTTTCAGTCGAAAGGATCGTGATATCCTATCCTTGACGGGGATCACAAAAGATCCAATATTTATGGATTGGAAAAGGATGGATCTTGAAATTTTAAAGGAATGAGAGAAATATTATCTTTCTAAAATGAATGTTCAACCATCTATATATGTGAAGATTAAAGAGGCGTATAAGGAAGATGTAGAGCTACAAAATAAAGAGAGAAATGTTCCAGAATGAATCATTGATTGTGGTGGAATAATAAGGTTTGGGAATTTGGTTTGTAATACTCCCATAATATAATTAAAGAAGGCTCTATTGGATGAGGCTCATAGTTCATAATTCTCTATTCACCCTGGAAGGAAAAAGATGCACTGGGACCTGAAATAGTATTTCTGGTGGGATGGTATGAAGAGAGATGTTGCTGAATATGTCTCTCAGTGCATGGGTTTTCAGAAAGTTAGGTCTGAGAGATAGAAGTCTAAGGGTATGCTACAGCCATTACCGATACCTGAATGGAAGTGGAAAAACATCACTATGGACTTTGTCATTAGACTTTACAAAAAATCTAAAGGCCATAATTCTGTATGGGTTTCAGTTTATCTCCTTATGAATTTTTCACACTTCATTTCTCTTAGAGTTGATTTCTCCCTTGATCAGCTAGCTAGGATATATGTAAAGTAGGTGGTAAGATTTCATAGAGTACCTCTTTCAATTATATCTGATTGGGATCCTAGAATCACCTCGATGTTTGGTGAAGTAATCTGTATGCTCTGGATACAACATTAATATTAATCACTAATTATCATCCTCAGACAGACGGTCAATCTCAAAGGATAATTCAAACTCCGAAAGACAAGTTGAGAGATTTCCCTATAGATTTCAATGGTTGTTGGGATCAACAGCTACCATTGGTGGAATTTTCTTACAACAATAGTTTTCACTCAAGTATTCATATGGCTCCTTATGAAGCCCTCTATGGAAAGAATTGTCGAACTCCAACATGATGGGATGATGTTGGGGAAAGAAAGTTTTTACGAACTGATCTTGTTAATGAAATGGAAGAAATGGTCATATATATTCAGCAACACATAAGAGAGGTTCATAATAAATAAATCCTTTATGCTTAAAACCAATGAAAAGACATAGATTTTGAAATGGGTGACATGGTGTTTATAAAAATATATCCCTGGAAGAGAGTAATGAGAATTGGAAATGTGGGAACGTTTATCCCTAGGTATATCGGTCATTTTGAAATTCTAGACGGTGTTGGGAAGGTAACTTACCGATTTGCGCTTTCACTGAATCTCTCTCAAGTTCGTGATGTGTTTTGTGTATCTCTCCTGAGAATTACATACCTGATCCTTCTCATGACCTAAAATCAGAATTAGTACTGCTAGAGATAGATCATTCTAATGAAGAACAACCGAGAGAAATTTTGGATCATAGAGAAAAAAATCATCTAAACAAGACCACTTTCTTGGTTAATGTTTTGTGGTAGACCACCAATTTGAGGAAGATATGTGGGATCTTGAGGATATAATGAGGTATATTCATCCTCATCTCTTTGTATACATGTGATAAATTTTAGGGGAAAATCCAGTTTAAGGGGGGTAGAATGTAACAGCTTAATTTTTTCTATGAAATATTTTTTTAAATAATTCTAATTCATAAATAGCTTGAATTTCATGCAATCGTGTGTTTAAACAAACTGCAAGATTCTCTTAATATAAAATGTCCATTATGACAATGCTGTTAGATTATCAGGAATAATTATAACTAACATAAGAAAATTTATAAAAAATAAATATTAAATATATATTTGTATATTTTTTATTTGAATTATTATTAGTAAATGAAATCAATGAAATTTATATGTTATATACTTAATTTATTTATATTCATCCAATTGATATTTTTTCATAGGTTATGAATAAACCCTATTTGATGAATAAAAACCTATATTTTTTCATTGGGTAATTTTCACCCTTTTCATGGTTAACCCCTTTTAAATTAAGATTTTGACACATTTATAATTTTTATATGACAATGTAAGAATCATATTTTGAAATATGATATAAAAATTTACTTTGGAATAAATTTTAATATTTTTCTGATAACTTTCATGTTTTTATGAAAATTAAAAGTACATGAAATTTTAATTGAAAACAACTTTTTTCATCAATAAAATTTTTTATGGTAAAATTATAATATTGAATGGTTTAAACTACAAATAGAATATATATTTATCATTAAATATAATTTATTTCATTAGAATTATTTTTAGACAGAATTCTAATGTCAAAACATTCTAATACTTTGAAATATTTTAACTTTTAAAACTCATTCTCTCTATCTGACAATGGGATTAATTTTAATTAATTACTGCCACATATGTGTCTTGAATTTTGAAAAATTAATTCCATAATTGTAATCATTTGTTCCAAATTATGTAAATAGATTTTATTATTGTTGGGAATTATAAATTGTAACATTGGTAATTTATATTAATATAGTAAAAACGGTAAAATGGTCAATTAATTATATGAATACTATTATAAAACTACCCTAACACTTGTCTTAATATATTTTGGATGATTTTGTTTTACTTAAATCATCATTGGGTATAAATTATGTCTTTTGGAAGCCACTTAGATAATATTAGGACATTTAATTTACTTTATTTAAAGACAAGTAAAACATGACTCCCTGAAATTTTAATAATTAAATCATTTTTCATATATTGGTATACAGTAAATAAATCCCATTATAAATACTCATTTTAAAGGTAAATTTTTTATTTATCATAGTAATTTTTTTAATTTTTAGAAAATAAATAATTACCTTAAACACTTATACTTTGATGATGTAAATATTAATTAATTTATGAGAACACATAAAACTATTTTTAATAAAATATTAGTAACCATCAAAGAACACAAAAACATAAACAAATCATATTGGTCAAGTATATGTTGACCATAAATTTCCAAGGATCAAGTTAATCTCCATTTGGATCGTTATAGAATAGATTGTGACACTTATATTATTTTATTTAATGTGATGTTAAAATTGTCACATTCCTAGTTTAATAAGTATAACATTTTAAGTTTTGTATTTTGAAGAAGATAAATTTTACTAAAAATATTCTTCTAATATCTAGTATATTTAAATTCAACAATGTATTTTATTTTTAATTTTTATTCAAAAAATAAGTATATTAAATAATTAAAAAAATTGATGTTGTAATTATGTTATTAATGCGTATTTCAAATAAATATTTTTGAAAATAATAAAAATAAATATAATATGGGATAATTAATTTGTTCGTGAATTTTTCATATTACCTTCATCTCATATACATACAATAAAATAGTTTTTTTGAAGATATCTGTTTCTATTCGTATTTTTAAAAATCGATGAATTGAATAGTGTCAAAATTGAAACTATTGATTATTTATCAAAAAAATGTTATATTAAATTATTTAGAAAATCATAAAAAATTATTAAAAATATATAATAATTATGATTTGGTCGAAAATGTTCGAAGGTATTTATTTTTTGTCTAATAGACATCAAATAAGTAAATATTTAACCATTTTAATATTGATATATTTTTTATATTAATTAAAATTTAATAGAATAACTAAGTGATAATTAAAATGATAATGTTTAAATTTACATAAACACTTTTCTAAGATATATTTTTTCATTATATTAAAACCCAATCTAATAGTATATTCAAAATTATGTGATTTTGGTGGTTTTTGGTTAGGGATTTATTTTATTATAAATTAATATTTTTTGAGGCCCCAATAGTGCCCCTCACCTCAATAATAAAAGGGAACCTCCTCCCTCACCTCTTCACTTATCTTTAAGCCATCAATATAATCATTACCCTAACATTTTCCCTTATCGACTTCCCTTGTTACATTCTAGAGGTTCATGTATTCTTCCAAAACTAACTGCAGTTCTCCAAAAGGAGATTTAGAGGATGCACGTCGAAGAAGAGGTAATCTCATCTAACGATTCATTCAAATTTATTAATTCTTATACTTCATATACATGAGTTGTTTCATTATAAATTAACAACTCCAATATCAGTTATATATGGTGATGTCATTATAATAATGTAAACCCCATTTTACAACATCTATCCATCCTATGAAAAATGAAATCACCTCGCGTGTGTAAGTATGACTTACCGTCTCCATGCCGTGGTGTAATATATTTTCACAACCACCTTAGATGGATAGGTATAATGATGGAAATAATAGCTATATATGATTATTCTAACATAAATTTAATTATGAGATATTTTTCACCATCCAATTCAATACCATTGAACAATAATAATTTTACATGATTATTAAATTTGTGTGACATTTTAAGAAAACAAAATGCTTTCAAAAAATAAAGGATATTTTCCTAAAGAATTAATATCAAGTGTTTTATCAAAACAAAATTCCATCTATAATGACATTATTTAATAGGGTTAGGTTTCTATCTCTAATATTACTATTGTTTTATTGTGTTTATTATGGTATGTTATTTATGAAATCCATTTGTTTTATATGGATTATGATGGAATGATGTTTAAGAAACCCATTTTATTACTTGGGTAATGCTATGATGAATGATTTAGGTTTTTGTGGCATACAGAAGACTCATTTAATTATGAGTTGGGGGTACCTATATATCCCCCCAATTCATTGGTTAATTATTTATATCTCATAAGATATTCATGGAGGGACCAGGAAATGATCTCAGTTTAGTAATATATGGATGGAATGAGGAGTGATCTCGGTTCAGTAATGGACATTACCCACAATTATGTTCTTCAAAATGAGCCATGACTAATATGAAATTATTCTCTATGCTTATGTGTATGAAACACAACATGATGTCTTATAATATGTCTTCTAGTATTATGTTCATTGATTCTTACAAAATTTAATGATCTATCCCATGTCATGGTATCACGATATTTCATATGCCAGATTAGATTTTAAAACGTATTGTTCTTACGTATTATGTTTATGATATGATTGATATTTCCCTTGTTTACCCTTACTGAAAATAGGAGATCACCCTTTCATATGTTTTCTTTTCCCCAGGTCATGAAGAATGGTATTATCTTATATTTTTCAAAAAATGTTCTATTTATGATGAAATAAGTGATGGACAATGAATATTTCTTTTGAACCAGTTTTTTATGTTTCCTAGTTTCTAAAGACACTATACCTATACGGTTCTTTAGTGGATCTATTATATTTTGTAATGAATATTATTCATCTTTGAAGTAATATCAATGTATTTAATGTATGTGGATTTATAGTTGGTGTCAAAGGAAAGGCATAGATATCATTTGGATACTGGGATGATAAAACCATAGTAATAACCCTAAGGATATGTCGATGTATAGGTAACAATCCTAGTGTTTTGTAAATGATCATAAAAAAACCTAGGATAAAACCTAATGTGTCCAAATTTGAACTTTTATTCTTGATTAAGTGGTTTTCCCATTATGAAGAGTGTTTCTCACACTATGCTTCTTAGTTTTAGTCCATTGATTGAACCAGAATGAACTTCTTTAATGCTGAATGCTATATGAAATACAATTATTGTCCTCCATTTCAACCAACTCTTATCGGAGCTCGAATGGAAATTCTTGTAACAATACTCACAAAACTTTCTCAAGCTAAAAAATCATTCTGGACTTCTAAACCAATAAAGGAGGGAACAACATTCTTATGAGTCTTTCATAGGGTAGTTTCCACATACATTCAATTGGTCTTGTGATCCATTTGTAGCTGAAAAATGGATCATTAACACTAAAAAGTTATTATTAGTTCTCTAATGTTCAGAACCCGATAAATTCATCTTATTATTCTATCATTAGAAAGGTAAAGTTGATAAATTGTAGAAAATTATCATGAATATGAAGAAAATAAATGAAATTGAATCCATTGAATGGGATGAGTTCAAGAACATATTTTTCCATAAGTACTTTCTTCATACTCATTGAAAATGATGGGTAAGGAGGTCCTTGAATTTAAGAAAAAGGACAATGAATCTGTTGGTACCTATGAAGAAAATTTTACAAGACTTTCACTGTATGCTTCTGAAATTATTATCCAAACTGAGAGTAATATTTATCGATTCTTTAGTGGCATAAAACTAAGTCTCTGAATGGATTTATCCATAAGGGACATCAATGGCTATGAAGAAAACTTTTGTTCTGATATCAAGGCAGAGATGGATATTGGAGTAACCCATCAGTCTTATGGGTTTGATAAGAAGATTGAAATGGTATTCAAGGGAAAATCTAAAGAAAACATTGAAAAGAAGATGGTTTTCCCTTATGCTCAATGTTTGGAATGAAATATGGACGGAATTATCTTAAAGGTACTAGAAAATGTTTAAATATGGAAAAGATGGTCATCGAGAAATTTAATGATGAAGTTATGGGAAAAATATGTTCCATGATGCGAATAGAGAAAAGGTTATGCAGAATGCATATCCTACACATGAATGATACAACTGCAAGGAAATGGTGAATTATGAAAATAAATTCCTGAATCCAATGGTTAATGATGATTATTGATGTCATTAAACCCTTAAGGCCAAAGATAATGTCAAGTCACATGTGATTCCTATAGGTTGTTAGGAGTATGATAATGAGGTGGTGAGAGGTACACTAACCATACACTCTAAAGGATAAAATGTTTTATTTGTCTTTTTATCCTCCCACTCTTTTATTTCTAAATAATTTTCTATTGGTTTCATCGTATTACCTCAACAATTAGATGTTGAGTTACCTATGACAACAACTAATGGCACAACGGTCACATAAAAAGTTTTTAATTCTTCTCCGATTGAAGTTTTTGGGTAAGTTATTCCAGAAAGTCATGTGAACCTACCTATAATAGAATTTGTTGTGAATATTGGCATGGATAATATTTTTCTATATGGATATCATATCAATCTCCTTGGAAGGGAAGCCACATTTTATATTCAAGATCAACCTATGATCATCTATCGGTGCATGGATGAATATAACCTTCCAGTAGAAAATTATTCCATATTATGGGTCTTGAATCATATAAATGATCGTTATTTATCTCAAATGGTTAGGGAGAAACTCATGATTATGAATAAACCCATTTTATGTGAGTTTTATGATGTCTTTTCAAAAGATTTGAAAGGTCTTCCACCAAATCCTAAGGTTTTGTTTTCAATAGAACTCATAACTGGTGTTATGCCTATTTCAAAGAAACCGTATAGAATGGCCCCAATTGAGCTTCATGAAAAGAAGAATCAACTCCAATAGAATATGGATTAGAGATTTATATTCCCTAGTGCATCACCTTGGAGAGAACATGTTCTGTTTGTTAAGAAGAAAGATTGATCAATGACACTCTTTATTGATTATAGAGAACCTAAAAAATCACTATCAAGAAAAAATATCCTCTTCCGCACATTGATGACTTATTTGACCAAGTACGTTGAGCTAAACACATTTACAACATTGATCTTCATTCAGGATATCATCAACTAAGGGTCTAGAATGAGGATATACCAAAGGCAACATTTTGTACATGGTATGGACACTATGAGTTTATTATTATGAATTTTGTTCTTACTAATTCTTCTACTATCATTAGGGATCTAATGAATAGAGTATTTAGATACTATCTTGATCAGTTTGTGGTAGTCTATATAGCTGATATTCTTATGAATTCAAAGAGCAAGAAAGAACATGAAGATCACTTGACAATTGTATTGAATGCCCTGATAAAGGAGAATCAATATGGAAATTTCACCAAGTTTGAATTTTGGCTTCAGGATGATTCATATTTTGGTCACATAATCATAAGAGAGGGGATATCTGTGGACCTAGCAATAATAAAATTTATTGAAAATCAGCTGAGACTAAAAATGGAAACTGAGAGTTGATGTTTTATAGGTTTGTATGGATATTATTGATGTTTTGTGAAATATTTTTCATGATTATCTAATCCACTCAACATGTTGACATAGAAAGAAGTTATGTTTGTGTGGATGGAGGAGTGGGAATTGAATTTCAAAGAGATCAAAAGATGGTTTGTTAGTGTATTTATACTCACATTGCCTTATTATGTATAAAGGTTTATGATCAATATTGATCCATCTGAAAATGGTTTGGGTTGTTTCCTCATGAAAAATTATATGGTGATATCTTATGATTCAAAATAGTTGAAAATCATGAGAAAAATTATCCAAATCATGATTTGGAGTTAGCTAGGGTAATCTTTTCAATAATGATATGGAGGCATTATCTTTATGGTGAAGGGTGTTATATTTATACTGATGATAATAGTTTAAAATATATTTTAACACAAAAGTATCTGAATATGCATCAAATAAGATAGTTGGAGTTGATGTAAGATTATGACTGATAAATACATTACCACCCAGTGACAGCAAACAAGGTTGAAGAGGCTTTGAGTCAAAAGGACCATGCTAGTCTATCCATGAAGAGGATAAAAAAAGATCCGATATTTGTGGATTTATAAAGGATGGATCTTAAAATTTTAAGGGAAGGGAGAAATGTTATCTTTCTCAAATGGATGTACAACCATATATAAAATTGAAGATTAAAGAGGTGAAAAAGGAATATGTATATCTAAAAAACAAGGTGATAAATTCTGAGAGAATAATAAGGATCATGAATCAGATTATTATTCATCCCATACAAAAAATAAACATGGATCTATTAGATGAGGCTTATAGTTCATCATTCTCTATTCACCCTAGAAGCATAATGATATACAGGGTCCATACAGATTATTTCTGATGGGACGGCAATAAAAGAGATGTTGTATAATATGCCTCTTGGTTCTTGGTTTTTTAGCAAGTTAAGGGTGTGAGATTGATGCCTAAAGGTATGTTAAAACCATTACACATACCATAATAGAAATGTGAAAACATAACTATGGACTTTTATGTCAGACTTCCCAAAACATATAAAGGTCATAATCCTAAATGGTTTATAGTTGATCACCATATAAAGTCATCACACATCATTTATATTAGAGAGGATTTCACTCTGGATCGTATTGCGAGGATATTTGTAAAGGAAGTGATAAGATTTCATAGAGTACCACGATCCATTATATCTTATCAGGATCCAAGGTTTACTTCAATATTCTGGTGAAGTCTTAATCAGGCTCTGGATATAGAGTTATGTTTCATCACTGCTTATCATCCTCAGACAGACATTCAGTCTAAGAGGATAATTAAAACTCTATAAGACATTTTGATAACTTTAATTATGGATTTCAAAGGTGGTCGGGATCATCACTACCTTTAGTGAAAGTTTCATACAATAATAGCTTTCACTCCAATATTCAGATGGCTCCTTGGGATGAAATATCTGACATGAAGTGAGGAACTCAAACATTCTATTATGATGTTTTGGAAAGAAAACAATTAGTACCTAATCATGTTGATGAAATGGTAGAAAAGTTAAGATCTATTCAACAACACATAAGTGAAGCTTAGATTTGACAGAAAATTATGCTAACAATTGAAGAAAATACCTAGAGTTTCAAATGGGTGACAAGGTGTTTCTATGAATACCTCCCTACAAGTGAGTAATGAGATTTTTAAAGAAGTGAAAGTTGAGCCCTATGTATATTATTCCTTTGGAAATTCTAGATTATGTTCTGAAGGTAGCATACCGAATGGATCTTCAAAAAAATATCTATCAAGTTCATGATTGTTTCCATGTATCTATCATAATAAAGTACATACCTAGTCCTTTGCATGTAATAAACTCAGAAGTCATACTGTTGGTGAAAGTTCTTTCTTATGAAGAAACAACCGATAGAAATTCTGGATCATAGTGAAAAAGTTCTCAGAAATAAGAACAATCGCTAGGTGACTATTTTGTGGTGGAACAACCAATTTGGGGAAGCTATTTGGTAACTTGAGGATATGATGATGGTGAGTTATCCCAACTTCTTTGTATCAAAGTCATGAATATTGAGGGTGAAATTTAGTTTAAGGGGGATAGAATGTAACAACCAGATGTTTTTATGAAATATTTTTTTAAATAATTTTTATTCATGAATAGCTTACATTGCATATAATCAGGAGTTTAAAGAACCATGATAACCCTTAATATAAAAGGTCCATTAGAACATATACTTTAGTTTGGAGGGAATAAATATAACTAACTTTTGAAAATGTATATAAAATATAAATCAATTATATAATTGTGTATTTTTTATGTTAACTACTTTTAGTAAATTAAAATACTGAAATATATATGTTATATAATTTATTTTTTGTTATTCATCCATTGAATATTTTTTTGTACGGTATTAATAAACCATTTTTGATTTATAAAAACCTATATTTTTTGAAAGGGTAATTTTCCACCTTTTAATAGAGAACCCCTTTTAGATTAATATTTTGACACGTTAATAATTTTAATATAACAATATAAACATGATAACTGGATGTGGGATATAAAAATTTTCTTTGGATTAATTTTTAAAATTTTTCAAATAAGTTTCAAATTTTGATTAATAGTAAAAATATATGACCTTTAAATTGAAAACAAATTTTTTTCATTAAAAAAATTATATGGATTAATTATAATATTTAATTGTATTAAATCATAAATAAAATATTTTTATATCATTCAATATAATTCAAGTCATTAGCATTAATTTTACATTGAATATAGATGTAAATGTATTTTATTCATTGGAAATGTTTTATCTTTTGAAACTCGTTCTATCTTTCTGACAATAATAATAATTTTAATTAATTAATATATCTTCTATGTTTTGAATTTTGAAAAAATGGACCCCATATTTTTAATATTTAGGTATAAGTTATGTAAATATCTTTATTTTATTTTTGGTCATTCTGAATAGTAGCTTCATTAATTTATATTAAAACGGTAAAAAGGTTAAAACAGGTAATTAATTGTAAGAATACTATTATAAAATTACCCAAACAATTTTCTTAATATTATTCGATGATTTTTTTGACATAAATCATATTTGGGTAGAAATGGAGTCATTTAGAAGAATCTTGGATGACATGTGGGCATTTAATTTATTTTATTTAAACAAAAGTTAAATATGTCTCACTCAAATTTTAGTAACTAAATAATTTTTTATATAAGGTTATAATGAAGATAAATTAAAATATAAATACTCAATAGAAATATAATGTGTTTTTATTTATCTTGGTAATTTATTGTTCATTTTTAGAAAATAAATAATTACCTTAAAGGCTTATACTTTGATGATGTAAAAATTAGTTAATTGATAGGAAATTAATAAAAAAAATTAGTAAAATATTAATAGCCATAGAATGACCCAAAAACATGACCAAATATTAATGGTAAATTATATATTGACCATTACCACACAAGGGTCGAGTTATTGAACATTTTGAGCCTTGTAGAAGAGATAGTAACACTTATATTACTTAATATAAAGTGATGTTAAGGTTTCCAGATTCATAATTTAATAAGTATAACATTTTAAATGCTGAAATTTGCATAAGATAAATTTGAATAAAAATATTCTTCTAATATCTAGTAGATTTATCATCATCATAGTATTTTATTTTTAATTTTTATTTAAAAACAATTAATTTATATAATTACATAAAATTGACGTATTAATTATTTTATTAATGGAGATATCAAATAAATTTTATTAAAAATATTAAAAATAAATATAATATGGGATAATTAATTTGTCAGATGAATTTTTTATGTTACCATGACCCCTTATAAATTTAATAAAATAGTTTTTTTGAAGATATATTTTTATATTAATATTTTGAAAAATCAATGAATTGAATAGTGTCAAAAATGACACTATTGTTAGTTTATCAATAAATGTTTTATTAAATTATTCAAATGTGCATAAAACGATTTTAATAATATATAATAATTATGGTATGGACTAAAATGCTCTAATATACTTATTTATGGTCTAATTTACATCCAATAACTAAATATATTACCCTTTTAATATTGAAATATTTGTTATCTTAATTAAAATTAAAAAAAATTAAGAAGTGTTAATTAAAATGATAATGTTTAAATTGACACAAACACTTGTCTAAATTTTATTGGTTGTTGATATTATGACCCCATATCATCCCGTATTTGAAATTTTGATAGTTTTGCAGTTTTTTGGTGGGGTTTTATTTTATTATAAATTAATATTATTGGAGACCCAAAAATTCTCCATAACCTCAATTATAAAAATGATCCTTGCCTATCACATATTCACTTCAAATTGAGAGTTCATGCTCATCCAACTCTTACCCTTTCCCCTTATAAACATCCCTAGTAACATTATAGAGGTTTTGGTCATCTTCAAAGACAAACTCTAGTGCTCTAATTGGAGGTTTAGAGGAAGCACATCGAAGAAGAGGTAATCTCATCTACCGATTATTTGAGACTTATTTCTTCTTCATGATTTGTTAAATTATAAATTAATAACTCCAATATAGCTTATATACTATGACATTATTATAATTTTGAAACAACCATATTACACCTTCTATCCATCCTACGAAAAATGAAATCACCACGCGTGTGCATGTATGGCATACCGTCTCCACGCAATGGTGTAATATGTTGTTCACCACCACCTTACATGGATGGGTATAATTGTGGTAATAATAAATATATTTAATTATTATAACATTATATTAATTTTGAAATATTAAACCTCATCTAAATAAATACCATTTGACAATAATAACTATATATGATTATTAAAATTTCCTGACATTTTGAGAAAGGAAAATGTTTTTGAAGAATAAAAGATATTTTCATTAATAATCAATATCAATTGTTTATTAAAAAAAATATCTAATATGATATTATATAATGGGGTTATGTTTTTATCTCTATCATTACAATGGCTTTATTGTGTTTATTATGGAATTATATTTATGAAATCCATTTAATTAATATGGATTTTGATGGAATGATGTTTAAGAAACCCATTTTAATCCTTGGGTTACACAATGATGAATGATTTATGTTTTTGTGGCATACATATTAGTTATTTCATTATGAGATTGTTGGTACCCATATCTCCATCCAATTCATTGGTTAATGATTTATATCTCATGATATAGAAATGGATGGAATGGGAAATGATCTCGGTTTAGTAATAAAGGGCTGGAATGGGGAGTGAACTCAGTTCAGTAATTGAATTTTTCTACTATTATTGTTTTGGAAATGAGCCATGAAAAATATGAAATTATTTTCTATACTTATTTCTATTCCACCAAACATCAAGTCTTATGTTTTGTCTTTTGGTATTATGATCCTTGATTCTTAAAATTTTTTATTTATCCCATGGCATGATATCACGAGCTTTCATATGTAGGATACTATAATCAACTATAATGTTCTTATGTCTTATTATTGTGATATGATTGATATTTACCCTGTTTACCCTTACTGGGCATGTAACGACCCAAAGTTTTTCAATGAAAATTCATTTCATAAAATTATGTCATAAAATCACATGAATGAAAAACATAATGAACTACTATGTGATAAGTGACCTTTATTCTTAAGTTTTTCATTTCTATGTTTGGAATTTTAAAAATCCGACATACACGGTTGTGTTCAAGATGATTTTTGGAGTCTGATAGAACAAACATGTTTTTTTGGTGATTAGTAACATACCCTTATGAATTGTAAAATGAATAGTAATATGACTGTAAAGACCGGAAGCCTGACCTACATGGACATTACATTACTTCTTCGGAATACTTAGTACATAACAAACACACACTCAAGGATCGTAATAGTTTAGTGTCTTTGGAAACTCGGAATATAATCTTCTAATCATGGTGAAAGATCTTCAACATCTCCCATAAAGATCTTCCCTTTTTTTACCTAAAACCTTTCTTTATATCCTGGGGAAAAGAAAACATAAAAGGGTGAGCTCAAATGCTCAGTAAGGGTAAACAAAATAAATATCAATCACATCATATTCATAAGAACATAACATTTTGGAAATCTTAACCTGCAAAAGAGAGCATAATTTCATAACATGGGATAAATCATGGCATTGAAATGTAATCACAATAATCATAACATAAAAAATGAAAATTTGTGGCATACACACATAATCATAGAGAATAATTTCTTGTTAGTCAAGACTCATTTCCATGATTATCTTAGTGGACAAAGTCCCTTTCTGAACCGAGTCACCGTCGTTTCAGTCCTGTTTCACTGAACCAGTATAACCTACCATTCCAGCCATGTCTATCTCATGAGATATAAAATCATTACCCAATGCATTGGAGGGATATATAGGTCCCACCCATCTCATAATGATACCATTCTTATGTGTGCCACAAAATCTTAAATCATACATCATTGCATAACCCATGTAATAAAAATGGGAATCTTAAACATCGGGACATCATAAAACAATTAATATAAGATAAAGGAATTCATAAAAATATTTCCATCACAACATAATCAAATCCATGTAATAATAGGGATAAAAACAGAACCCTATATTATCTTACATGCAAAATAATTTTGATAAAAGTCTTGAACTTCATTCTTGAGGAAAATATCCTTTATGCTTCAAAAACACTTTTCCTTTCTTAAATGTCATAAAATTCTAAACTAAAAGAAGTTGATTAAACATAAAATTGAAAACTTGTAAAGGAAGCTTCTTGGAAATAATTTTTTAAAAATCCATTCATGCCGTATAAGTTAAAAAACATTCTTCTCGTACTTTTGTCGGAAAAGTCAAAAAAGTACCTCGTACGAAAAACGAAAAAAGATTCCTTTCATATATTTTACTAAAAACTCACCGAAGGGTAAAATAGGATTTAAACAATTGTAGGTGAATGGAAATAATATTACATATTGAGGAAACATGGATGTGGATGATAAAATACACCCCAGTAAATACTAAGGTATAAACAATCTCCGATAAAAATGAGATTGTGATATATCCCTTACCTTAGGTCCGTTTTGCTTCGTAAGTGTTTGAACCTCCTGTATAATGATTTAAATAATGTTATTTACTTATTACAGAATCATAATTATTTTTATGATATCATATATGGTCATATTCTTACCTTCTTAGTAGTAATATTTCATTGCTACTTGTTATTCGGGTGTTTATAACTTTTTGTTCTTATGCGTGTCTTGTCGAATAAATTCTTATTCTTCTCTTTAGGTTATAGATACCTCATTTACAGAATGGTCTTAGTGTAGTATATATCATATTCATTCATTCAATTCATTTATATAATCATTATGAAATGAAGATCATGTAGAACGAGTCGCATCACATTGTGGAGACGGTATTCCGTACGTACGCACGACTGATGATATCGTTCCTATGATCGTGGAATTGTATTGGAGTGTATGTATACTATTACAGAATCAGTATCACTTTATAATAGTAATATATAGTCATTATGTACACCATTATACCCATCCAAGTAAGGTGGTGGTGGAAAATAGATTACACCACGGTGTGGAGACGGTATTCCGTACGTACACACGCACGGTGATTTCTTTTTCCGTAGGATTGATAGATGGTGAAATAGGGTTGTTTCATACTTATAATAACATATCAGTATATGAGTGATACTGATGTTATTACTTCATAGTGAAACAACCTAAGAAGAAGAAGTGGAAGAAGAAATAAAGATGAAAGAATCGGTAACGGACATTACCTCTTCTTTGAAGTGATTCTTTGAGACCTCCTTTTAGGGCACTAAAATGGGTCTTTGAAGAAGACCAGAACCTCTAGGATGTTTCTAGGGAAGTGGATAGGAGGAATGTTCAGGGGTTGGCCGAGCTTTAAGGCTCAAAGTGGTGTGAGGAAGAGGGGGAGGAGGTGCCCTTTTATAAGGGAGGAGAGGGGCACCTTTGGGAAAACTAAAAATATTATTTTATTATTAAGTCAAGTTTGGTTTTAAATAACTCCAAATTGATATATTTCTAAGCTAAGGTGGGGATGGGTCGAAATCCTTTCATCCAATAGAATTTATACAAGTTTAGGTTCCTTTTTTGACCTTATCATTTAGAAATAACATTATGTTAAATAAGTTTACTTTTACCATGTCTTCTTGTGTTCTTATACTATAAGGTTAATAATCCTACTATAAGCAGACAAACGAACCCCACGTTGTATATTATTAATATATATAACATTATATAAGTCATTTGGCCGAACCTTAGATTTATAGGAATAAAATAACAATTACTAATATAATATTTGTTTTAAAAACTATTTTATGTCAATTTTGACACTATTGAGTAATTGATTTTTGTGAAAATCATAACAGAATTATTAGTTCAAACCAAGTTAATTAAATCAATACTAACATGTCATATTAACCTATAAAATTAGTTTAATTCATAAAAAGTCTCAAATTATATTTATTTGGGTATTTATAACATCAATTATGTCAATATTTCATTAATAAGATAATTTCTATATCATCGTTGTGTCATAAATAAATTAAATTATTTAATTTATAAAAATTACAAATAAAATACCATTATGTAGGAAATCTTTTTATATTTCTAATGAAAATTTATAGTCAAATTTATCTTATGTATAACCCCATATTAATAATGATTTAGTTATTAATCTTTGATTTTAACTATTTTAACCCTTCTTTAAATAAATTAATAATAAATGTCCTAATCTAATCCAAGTGGGCCTAAATGGTCATATTTTATTCCTAAGTTTCTTTTTGGTCGAATTACACTTGTCCAATAGAATTAGGACATGTGTTAGGGTAATAATAATATCACCTTTACCCTTAATTACCCTATTTACTTTTAACCGTGGTAAAAAAAAAGTAAAAAGTTACTATTCACCAAAAAATATTTTCATCTCATTGAACCACATTTTACTTACTGACATCAACCTTGTCTCTCGGATTTTCGAAATTCCACTCACAGAAGCGGTAAAATTAAGTTTTATGAAAAATTCAGTTTTTTAACTACAACTTAGTGGTTTCACTATTCATCAAAAATTGAAAGTTTTCAGAAAAATACCAAAATTTCACCCTCGGCTAATTTCGATATTCCGAATCCAAAAATGAAGTCCATTTTGAAAAATAAAATTTATAAAATTTCAAAAAGTGGTTATTACTGTTCATAACAGCTAGTTTTAATAATATTTTAATAGTATATAGTTGTTTACTGAAACTCGGTATTGCGTACGATGCAAGCTATCGAGGAAGGTCGCGATTTCATGTAAAGAATGCCAAGAAAGTGTTGTGTGTAGAAAAATATTCTTTTGATGATTTATATAACATAAAAGTCTCAGGTGTTACATTCTACCCCCCTTAAAATGAATTTCACCCTCGAAATTCGTCACTTTGTAACAAACAGATGAGGATACATCTCCCTCATCATATCCTCAAGCTCCCATGTAGCTTCTTCTAATTGGTGGTTCCTCCATAAAACATTCCCCAATCGAGTGGTCTTGTTTCATAGGACTTTTTCGCTACAATCCAGAATCTCTATCGGTTGTTCTTCATAAGAAAGATCTTACTCTAGCGGTACAACTTCTGAGCTGAGTGCATGTGAAGGATCAGGTATGTACTTTCTCATGAGAGATACATGGAACACATCATGTACTTGAGAGAGATTCGGTTGAAGCGCCAATCGGTAAGCTACCTTCCCGACACGATCTAGTATTTCGGAAAGACCGATATATCTAGAGCTCAACTTCCCCTTCTTTCCAAATATCATGACCCTCTTCCAGGGAGATATTCGTAAGAACACTTTATCACCCACTTCAAACTCTAGGTCTTTTCTTCGGTTGTTGGAATAACTTTTCTGTCGACTCTGAGCTGCTCTTATGTGTTGTTGAATAGATCTGACCTTTTCTGCCATTTCATCAACGAGATCACGTCCTAATATCTTTCTTTCCCCAACTTCATCCCAGCAAGTTGGAGTCCTGCATTTCTTTCCATAGAGAGATTCATAAGGAGCCATCTGAATACTGGAGTGAAAGCTATTATTATAAGAAAATTCCACCAATGGTAGGTGTTGATCCCAACCACCTTTGAAATCCATAGAGCAAGCTCTAAACATATCTTCAAGAGTTTGAATTGTTATCTCAGACTGACCGTCTGTCTGAGGATGATAAGAAGTGCTGAAACTCAACTCTGTATCCAGAGTATGCTGAAGACTTCGCCAGAACATCGAGGTAAATCTCAGATCCCGATCAGATATAATAGAAACTGGTACGCCATGCAATCTTAACACTTCCTTTACATATATCCTGGAAAGCTGATCTAGAGAGAAATCCTCTCTAATAGAAATGAAGTGTGCAGACTTTGTAAGATGATCAACTATGACCCAGATAGAATTATTGCCTTTGGAAGTTTTAGGAAGTCCTGTGACAAAGTCCATAGTGATATTTTCCCATTTCCATTCAGGTGTGGGTAATGGTTGTAACATCCCCTTAGACTTCTGTCTCTCAGCTTTAACTAGTTGACAAACCAAGCATCGAGAGACATATTCAGCAACATCTCTTTTCATGCCATCCCACCAGAAGTACTCTTTCAGGCCCCTATAATTCTTCGTGCTTCCAGGATGAATAGAGAATGAAGAACTATGAGCCTCATCCAGCAGCTCCTTCATTAATTCAGGGATGGGAGGAACACAAACATGATTCCTGAACTTTATTATCCCATCACAATCAAGGTTGAATTCAGGAACATTTCTCACCTTCTTTTGTAACTCGACATCTTCTTTTTGTGCATCTTTAATCTTCACGTGTATAGATGGTTGAACATTCATTAGAGAAAGATAAGATTTTTCTCCTTCCATTATAATTCCAAGATCCATCCTTTGTAAATCCATAAATATTGGATCTTTTGTTATCCTCATCATGGATAAACTAGCATGGTCTTGTCGACTTAATGCATCTGCCACCTTGTTTGCTTTCCCAGGGTGGTAATGGATTGAGTAGTCATAATCCTTAATCAGCTCCAACCATCTTCTTTGGCGCATATTCAGCTCCTTTTGTGTGAAAATATACTTTAAACTTTTATGATCATTATAAATATCACACCTTTCACCATAAAGGTAATGCCTCCAAATCTTTAATGCAAAGATTACCGCAGCTAACTCCAAATCATGTGTTGGGTAATTTTGCTCATGGATTTTCAAATGTCGTGAGGGATAATCTATCACCATATCATTTTGCATAAGAACACACCCCAATCACGTCTTGGATGCATCACTATAGATCACAAACCTTTCTCCCCTACAAGGCAGTGTGAGCGCAGGTGCACTGGATAACCTTCTTTTCAACTCCTTGAAATTCCTTTCACATTCCTCTGTCCATACAAACTTAACTCCTTTCCGAGTCAACTTGGTGAGTGGATTAGATAATCGTGAAAAATCATTCACAAAACGTCGATAATATCCAGCCAAACCAAGAAAACTTCGGATCTCAGTTACTGTTGTTGGTCTTGACCATCTTTCAATAACCTCTATTTTTTCTGGATCCACAGATATCCCCTCTTTTGAGATTATGTGACCCAAAAATGCAACTTTTTGAAGCCAAAATTCACACTTGGTAAATTTGGCATAAATCTTCTCCTTTCTCAGGGTCTTCAATATAATTCTGAAGTGATCTTCATGTTCTTCCTTGCTCTTTTAATAGACAAGAATACCGTCTATAAAGACTACAACAAATTGATCAAGATAGTCTCTAAAGACTCTATTCATCAGATCCATGAAGATAGCAGGGGAATTAGTAAGACCAAATGGCATCACTATAAATTTATAGTGTCCATACCTTGTACGGAAAGCCGTCTTTGGTATATCCTCCCTTTTGACCCTTAATTGATGATACCCTGAACGAAGATCAATCTTGGAAAAGTATTGAGCTCTGCATAGTTGGTCAAACAAGTAATCAATGCGTGGGAGAGGATATTTGTTCTTGATAGTGATCTTGTTATGTTCTCGATAATCAATGCAGAGTCTCATTGATCCATCTTTCTTCTTAACAAATAGAACAGGTGCTCCCCAAGGTGATTCACTAGGGCGTATGAATCCCTTATCAAGATTCTCTTGGATTTGCTTCGTCAATTCCTACAACTCAATTGGGGCCATTCTATAAGGTGTCTTTGAAATAGGCAAAGCACCCGGTACGAGTTCTATTGAAAACTCAACTTCACGATTCCGTGGAAGACCCAGTAATTCCTCCAGAAAGACATCATCGAACTCCCGTACAATGGGCATATTCTTAATCGTGAGTTTCTCACCAACCATTTGAGATAAATAACCTTCATTTAGTAGAATCAATACCCAGAAAATGGAACAAATTTCCACTGGAAGGTTATGTTCATCCTTGCATCGATAAACGATCATAGATTGATCTGGAATATGAAATGTGACTTCCCTTCTTTGTCAATTGATATGAGCTCCATATAAAGAAAGCCAATCCATGCCAAGAATCACATCAAATTCCACTATAGGAAGGATCACAAGATTTTTAGGAAGCACTTTCCCACAAACTTCGATCGGAGAAGAATTATAAACTTTTGATGCGACTGTTGTGCCATTAGGTGTTGTCACAGCTAACTCAACATCTAATTGTTCAGGTAATACGGTGATACCCTTAGAAAATTCTTCAGAAATAAAGGAGTGGTTGGATCTAGAATCAAATAAATCATTTTCTACTTTAGAGTGGATGGTATGTGTACCTTTCACCACATCGTTATCGTACTCCACATCGCTGATAGAAATTTCATGTGACTTTCCTTTGTCTTTAGCCTTAAGAGTTTGTTGACGTCGACCATCATCATCAACCCTTGGATTAGGGCATTTATTGGCATAATGTCCCATCTCCTTGAACTTGAATCATTAAAGTGTAGTAGGTTCATTCTGTGTATCCCTTCCTTTGTTTGCATCATTAGACATCTTCTTCCCATCATCGCGGCATTCAAATGCCCGATGACCTTACTTTCCACATTTGAAACATTTACGTGTCCCTTTAAAACAACTCCCTCCATGTCTCTTTCCACACTTTGAGCATAAGGGAAATCTCATCTTCTTTTTAGTGTGCTCTTTAGATTTTCCTTTGAATTCCATTTTCCTCTTCTTATCAAACCCATATGACTGATGGGTTACTCCAATCTCCATCTCGACTTTGAAAGCACATCGAACGATTTCCTCGTAGCTATTGAAGTCCCTTATGGCTAATGCCCTTCGAAGACTTGGTTTTAAGCCACTAAAGAATCGATCGATCTTACTCTCAGGTCGGATAATAATACCAGAAGTGTACCTTGCAAGTCTTCTAAAATTCGCTTCATAGGTACCAACAGATTCATCATCCTTTTGCTTCAGTTCTAGAAACTCTTTCTCCATCTTTGTTCGGAGAATACGAGGGAAGTACTTATTGAAAAATAAGTTCTTGAACTCATCCCATTCCATGGACTCAATTTCATCTCTTGTCCTCGTATTCTTGATAAGATTCCACCATTGATCAGCTTCACCTTCCAAATGATATACTGCTAAGATAACTTTATCATGTTCAGAACATTGAAGAACTGAAAATATCTTTTCAGTAGTACTGATCCACTGTTCAGCAACAAGTGGATCAGAAGACCCACTGAAAGAAGGTGGACGTTGCCTCATGAAGGATTCAATAGAATATTGTTCCCTTCTCTGCTCATTTGGAAGTCCAGAATGATTCATAGCTTGTGTAAGTATAGAAATAATATTTTTCACTCCATCTCCCATAACATTTGTTTGTTCAGGAGGACAATCATTGCATTGTCCATTGCATTGATCAATACGGTTCCTTCGGGTTCCATCCATCTTATAAAACCCAAAAAGAATAGTGTGAGAGGCAAAAATCATGCTAGGGAAAACAACATAATAAAGGGGGAGTATCCTCAATATCTAACATCTTAGGTTAAATTCTATGATCGTTACTGTAGTTCTAGGACTATATCCTATACGTATACTTATCCTTAGGGACATCCATAGACATACCTTAGAAATATCTCTAGGGATCTCACTAACGTTTTCACATCCTAGTTTCCAAAGGTTGACTAAACCTTTCCTCTGATACCAAATGTAATGACCTGAAGCCTGTCCTACATGGACATTACATTACTTTTGCGGAATAAATAGTACATAACAAACACACACACAAGGATCGTAATAGTTTAGTGTCTTTGGAAACTCGAAATATAATCTTCTAATCGTGGTGAAAGATCTTCAACATCTCCCATAAAGATCTTCCCTTTTTTTACCTAAAACCTTTCTTTATATCCTGAGGAAAAGAAAACATAAAAGGGTGAGATGAAATGCTCAGTAAGGGTAAACAAAATAAATATCAATCACATCATATTCATAAGAACATTACATTTTGGAAATCATAACCTGCAAAAGAGAGCATAATTTCATAACATGGGATAAATCATGCAGTGAAAAGTAATCACAATAATCATAACATAAAACATGAAACTTTTTGGCATACACACATAATCATAGAGAATCTTTTCTTGTTATTCAAGACTCATTTCCAAGACTATCTTAGTGGACAAAGTCCCTTTCTGAACCGAGTCACCCTCGTTTCAGTCATGTTTCACTGAACCGATATAACCTATCGTTCCTGCCATGTCTATCTCATGAGATATAAAATCTTTACCCAATGCATTGGAGGGAGATATAGTTCCCACCCATCTCATAATGATATCATTCTTATGTGTGCCACAAAATCTTAAATCATACATCATTGCATAACCCATGTAATAAAAATGGGAATCCTAAACACCGGGACATCATAAAACAATTCATATAAGATAAAGGAATTCATAAAAATATTTCCATCACAACATAATCAAATCCATGTAATAATAGGGATAAAACAGAACCCAATATTATCTTATATGGAAAATAATTTTGATAAAACTCTTCAACTTCATTCTTGAGGAAAATATCCTTTATGCTTCAAAAACACTTTTCCTTTCTTAACATGTCATACAATTATAAACTAAAATAAGTTGATTAAAAATAAACTTGAAAACATGTAAAGGAAGCTTCTTTGAAATAATGTTTTAAAAATCCATTCATGTCGTATAAGTTAAAAAAAACATTCTTCTCGTACTTTTGTCGGAAAAGTCAAAAAAGTACCTCGTACGAAAAACGACAAAAGATTCCTTTCATATCTTTTACTAAAAACTCACCGAAGGGTAAAATAGCATTTAAACAATTTTAGGTGAATGGAAATAATATTACATATTGAGGAAACATGGATGTGGATGATAAAATACACCCCAGTAAATACTAAAGTATAAACAATCTCAGATAAAAATGAGATTGTGATATTTCTCTTACCTTAGGTTCGTTTTGCTTAGGAAGTGTCCGAACCACTTTTATATTGATTTAAATAATGTTATTGACTTATTCCAGAATCATACTTATTTTTATGATATCATATATGGTCATATTCTTAGCTTCTTAGTAGTAATATTTCATTGCTACTTGTTATTCGGGTGTTTATAACTTTTTGTTCTTATGCGTGTCTTGTCGAATAAATTCTTATTCTTCTGTTTAGGTTATAGATACCTCATTTATAGAATGGTATTAGTGTAATATATATCATATTCATTCACTCAATTCATTTATATAATCATTATGAAATGAAGATCATGTAGAACGAGTCACATCACATCATGGAGATGGTATTCCGTACGTATGCACGAGTGATGATATCGTTCCTATGATCGTGGAATTGTATTGGAGTGTATGTATACTATTTCAAAATCAGTATCACTTTATAATAGTAATATATAGTCATTATTGACACCATTATACCCATCCAAGTAAGGTGGTGGTGGAAAATAGATTACACCACGACGTGGAGACGGTATTCCGTCCGTACGCACGCGCTATGATTTCTTTTTCCGTAGGATGGATAGATGGTGAAATAGGGTTGTTTCATACTTATAATAACATATCAGTATATGATTTATACTGATGTTATTACTTCATAATGAAACAACCTAAGAAGAAGAAGTGGAAGAAGAAATAAAGATGAATGAATCGGTAACAGACATTACCTCTTCTTTGAAGTGCTTCTTTGAGACCTCCTTTTAGGGCACTAAAATGTGTCTTTGAAGAAGACCAGAACCTCTAGGATGTTTCTAGGGAAGTGGAGAGGAGTAATTGGCAGGGTTTGGCCGAGATTGAAGGCTCAAAGTGCTGTGAGGAAGAGGGGGAGGAGGTTCCCTTTTATAAGGGAGGAGAGGGGCACCTTTGGGAAAACTAAAAATATTATTTTATTATAATGTCAACATCGTTTTTAAATAGCTCCAAATTAATATATTTCAAAGATAAGTTGGGTATGGGTCTAAAGCCTTTCATCCAATAGAATTTAGACAAGTTTAGGTTCCTATTTTAACCTTATCATTTAGATTTAACATTATGTTAAATAAGTTTACTTTTACCGTGTCTTCTTGTGTTCTTATACAATAAGGTTAATAAACTTACTATAAGCAGCCAAACGAACACCAAGTTGTTTATTATTAATATATATAACCTTATCTAAGTCATTTGGCCGAACCTTATATTTTTAGGAATAAAATAACAATTAATAATATAATATTTGTTTTAAAAACTATTTTATGTCAATTTTGACAATATTTATTAATTGATTTTTGGGAAAATCATAAAAGAATTATTAATTCGAACCAAGTTAATTAAATCAATAATAACATGTCATATTAACCTAGAAAATTAGTGTAATTCATAAAAAGTCTCAAATTATATTTATTTGGGTATTTATAACATCAATTATGTCAATATTTCATTAATAAGATAATTTCTGCATCATCGTTGTGTCATAAATAAATTAAATTATTTAATGTCTAAAAATTACAAATAAAATACCATTATGTAGGAAATAGTTTTAGATTTCTAATGAATATTTATAGTCGAATTTATCTTATGTATAACCCCATGTTAAAAATGATTTAGTTATTAAACTTTGATTTTAACTATTTTAACCCCTCTTTAAATAAATTAATAATAAATGTCCTAATCTAATCCAAGTGGGCCTAAATGGTCATATTTTTTTCCTATGTTTTTGGTCGAATTACACTTGTCCAATAGAATTAGGACATGTTTTAGGGTAATAATAATATCACCTTTACCCTTAATTACCCTATTTACTTTTAACCGTGGTAAAAAAAAGTAAAAAGTTACTATTCATCAAAAAAATATTTTCATCTCATTGAACCACATTTTACTTACTGACATCAATCGTGTCTCTTGGATTTTCGAAATTCCACTCACAGAAGCGGTAAAATTATGTTTTATGAAAAATTCAGTTTTTTAACTACCACTTAGTGGTTTCACTATTCATCAAAAATTGAAAGTTTTCAGAAAAATACCAAAATTTCACCCTAGGCTAATTTCGATATTCCGAATCCAAAAATGAAGTCCATTTTGAAAAATAAAATTTATAAAATTTCAAAAATTGGTTATTACTATTCTTAATGGCTAGTTTTAATAAAATTTTAATAGTATATCGTTGTTTAGTGAAACTCGGTATTGCGTACGACGCAAGCTATCGAGGAAGGTCGCGATTTCATGTAAAGCAAGCCAAGCAAGTGTTGTGTGTAGAAAAATATTCCTTTGATGATTTATATGACATACAAGTCTCGGGTGTTACAATGACCCTTATGAATAGTAAATAATATTATTATTTTATTTTAGAAAGGAAATAAGATAATGAGATCTTAATTAACTTTTCAATGAGAAATAAAACTAAGCGCACCTCTAAGATTGTTATTTTTCGAATTAACTATGAATTTATTTAAAAATTAAATTAAAAATATTTAGAAAATTAATTTTGAAAAATGGACTTCTTTTTTGGATTCTACACATCGAAAAATGGTTAGTGTAAAGTTTTGGTATTTTTCTGAAAAACATGAATTTTTTATGAATAGTGAAATACGGTAAAATATCGTATATACAATTTATCAGTTAAACACACTATTCCTGACATCACAAGTGATGTAAGTACCCAAATCTCGAACTCACATGCCTTATTTACTATTATTGGTCATGGATAACTCACTATTCCTTGTCTTATAGGAAATTAATAAACTAATGAATTTTATATTAAGGAAACCCCTCTCCCCTCCACTATAAAACCCACCCTTCACACCCTTATTGCCTCACACCTCTCGAGCTCCAAGACTTCTCTAAACTCTGTCCAAAAATCATCCCTATCCCCTAGCCCACGTCCAAGATCTACTGGTCTCATCAAAAGATCAATCCTAGATTCTTTAAGGAGGATCTCGAGAAGAGGATTCTAGAGGTAATTTCTCTCCTTATTCTCCTTTAATTTCCTTTCATGTTCAAGTTCATTTCATGATCTCTCCCCACCTATCTTAAACAAAATAGTATTGTAACTCCAGTATTATACATGTACTGGAATTTTATTATGATAATGATATATTATATCATCTAACCCCCTTTCCCTCATCCTTTTATTTTATTAAAAAGAACGTTGTTCATGAGGTGTTAATTTATCACCTTCAAGAATGACATGCTTTCTTATTCCATTTGTACCATCAGACCTGGTCATGAAACCATTTTTATGG
The DNA here is from genome assembly GCA_963277665.1 of Viscum album. Taxonomy (NCBI): domain Eukaryota; kingdom Viridiplantae; phylum Streptophyta; class Magnoliopsida; order Santalales; family Viscaceae; genus Viscum; species Viscum album. Next base: position 294,716,159 of record OY728167.1, on the reverse strand, counting down.
TTGAACCATAAAATATTATATGTATTATTTCCTATTTAATTTTCTGGAACAAACATATTTACATATTACAATGTGATAAATTAAAACAAGTTCTTTGTGATCGAAAAACCGCCCAAATTAACCCAAACAATCATCATTGAATTTTTATCTAATGATTCATCCACATGGATATAATGTAATTAATTATAATATCATTAAAACTTATGTAATACCGTTAATAACATCAAATATTAGTTATGGAGGTCTACACATGTTCTACCCAAACATCAATTTAAGAATACAAGTGAACCACTCAAGTAAACCATGAAAACAAACATTCCTGGACGATGTTTTTGAACACAAAAACTCATCCAAAGGCACATAAAATCACTTCATGAAACCATAATAAACCATATTAATGTAAAAAAGGTTCATTATTTTTAATTAATAAATATAATTTCATTATACAGGACATTAAAGAGAAGGAAGCATTCAGATTCAATATAAGGGGAAATTCTCGAACCCAACTTTCATCCTTCGGGTTCTCCCTCTTTTACTCCATTTTGATATGGTCACTCCTTAAAGATCATTTTTTCGTAATTAACTTTCTTTTTCTAGGATATAAATGTTTTATAATGAAGTTTATCTCAATCCAAATTTTTTCCAAAAGAACTCTTCTTTTAAGAACCCAACTTTTACCTCTAATTCATGATTGATGGTTCTTGTATCATGTATGTTGATCCCTCATTATTTTGGTAACCCAAATAATATGAATGTATTCTTATGAGATTAAACACATTCATTACCATGGTATATTTATGTTCATTATTGATATATTTACCATGTGCCTTGCTTGATAATGATAATATTATGATGTGACGGGTGCGCCTGGAATTATATAGCGCAAATTGAATGTTTCAAAGAGATGGGTGCGCCTGGAATTATATAGTGCTCCAATGCATTGGGTAAAGTGATGAGTCTCATGAGTAGATGTGGTATGATGTGTGAAAAATTTTCTAGCTTGGTTCACAAGTATGTTTGGTAGCTAACCACTAAGACATGATGTTTCATTTTTATGAATGGCCACATTTCAAGTCTTATATTTATGTTTCCTCTCATGTTCTTGATTTCTTTACCTATGTCATGATTATGCTCACCCCAAGCTATATTGTTATTAACTAACATCTTACTGGGCTTTTAACTCACCCCTTTTTATTTATATCCTCAGGTGGCTACATGTACTAACTAGAGGACAAGTGCCAATAAGAAGCTAGAGAAGAAGAAATTAAATAAATGTTTATGCTCGATGTTGAAATTGTCATGTATGGTCCTAGTTTTCCCAAGACACTAAACATTTGGATCCTCTATGTGTAATAATATTATTATGTTTATCTTTAAAATGATGTAATAGTAATGTAAGAAAAGGTAGGGTAACTATAGGGAATCTATTATCACACAGTCATATGTTTCTTTTCCCCAGGTCATGAAGAAGGGTATTAAGTATGATATGTCAAAAAGTGGTCTAGTTATGATGAAATAAGTTAGATACAAAGAAAATGTCTTATGCACCAGTTGTTTATGATTCCATGTTTCTAAAGAAAATATATGTATTTGGTAATTTTTTGGATCTATTATATTCTGTAATGAATATTATTTAACTTTGAAGTAACATCAATGTATGTAAAGTTTGGGTAGTTATAATTTAAAACCTTGGTTATAATTTTATTTATTGATTAAACTTATTTTAAGGAGGTATGTCATATTTATTTTGTAAATTATATGTAAATAGTTTTAAGAAAGGATAACATGTATGATGGGTGACAACCTATCATGAATGGTAAGGTTGTGGGTCATGAACCTGTGATCGAAAGATGATAAGGGTTTCATGCCTTCCACTATTGTACGCGTTGTCCCAGTTGAACTGTCATTTTTTTGAAAAAAAATTTGAAAAATATATATTAATGATGAACCAATAGTGATACATTTTAGGAGTAGAGATAAATGTATTTATCATATTAGATTTTTAAAATAGTTTGATAGAGATATAATGTCTTGTTTTTTTTGGATCTTATGATAATTTAAAAGTAAGTTTTAGTGATTTAGGAATCAATGTTAATATTAGGATATCCATTTCATGGATTAAGGAAGGTAATTGAATTTTATTGTAACAAAAACAAAAAATATAATTTTTCATATTAAATTTAAACCTTTCAAGTATATTTCCTTATATTCTTATGAATTAAAATAATTACCCAATATTAGGAAAATTATTTAGAAATAAAATATTTCTCCAATACCTTTTTTTGAACTGATGGTCCTCTAAATCACCATAGAAACATGGATTTGAGGCCCTCAAATTTCCATTGATCATTTAAATTTTTGATATTTATGACCTTAATCAATCCAAATACATATTTTTTTTCCTCCAAGTATGTATCTCTAATTTCCACTAATGTTATCCTTCTTAGAAACCTTATTATATGTTAGTTCATGTATCATTTTTCACTTCTCATTCATTATTTTTATAGGATTTATTACAAAAAACAATCATGATGTGGTATTTCAATCATATGGAATATTAAAAAGATAATTACCATGATCAGGTTTAAATTTTGAGTACACAATTAAATTAAAGTGTATATACTATAACACCATAAAAATATAATGTAGGAATATTATATTCGATAACATTTATGAAACGCAACACCAAACACATAAGAGAATATATTATCCCAAAACTTGATAATACATTTACTACTTTAAATAAATTTAATATATTTTATGGCTTTAATTCATGCTATATTGAGTTATCTTGTGTCGAACACAACAATGACCTTTTTGAAATCTTACAATACATGTCCGACTGAGATTTACCAAACAATAATATATTACTAAATTATTATAATAATAATACCTAACCCAGCAATTAAATTAGTATTTGTGGATAGTATTAACTTAATTATTAAATCATTTGGTTTACAAAAAAATAAAATGAATTCATTAGTTATAAATTGATTATAATTGATATAAGAACCAATTGAATATAAAGGTAATGTTTTTTTAGAAAACTATTTTTATGATAACAAAGCTATTTTATCGTCATAAAATAAAATAATTATAATAATGGAGTGATATTATTATAATTTATATAATATAAATTCAATAAAATATTTTTTATATTCGTCTAATATATTTGAAAATCAAAAGATAAGAAAAAACCCAATATTTCAAATAAAAATCAATATTTTTCTAAAGGCACTTTAAACACCTTTTAATTGAGAACACATTTTAAATAAAAATTTTGGAACTTTTATAAATATTATATATCAATATAAAATTCATATTTTAATTTGAAACATATAAATTAACTTAGTGTGAATTTTTGGAATTTTTCGTGGAAGTTTCTTTTTTTTAATGAATAGTGAAAAACTGAATATTAATTCAAAATTAATTTTTTTATAATTTATATATATGGTAAAATTATATTTTAATTTTTTTATATTAATATTATATCAATTATTTTTCAATTATCCAAATTTATGTCATTGAAATCTATATCACTTTGAAATTTGGTTTAAAAAATTAGAAATCTTCAAAATATTTTTACTTTAAAAACATACATTGTCGTCCTGCATGTAGTATTAAATTTAAATTAATATCTACCAATATTGTGATTGGAATTTGGAAAAATAGATTAAGTATTTTGAATAATCATAATTTATAATGTCTAGTAAGGCCAGCTTAGTTTTTTTTTTCAAAAATATTAACGAAAATAATTAAAATTGTTTACAATGATTGAGGTGAAATTAAGATTAATGAGGGAAAAACATTAATCACATGGGCCAAAATGACCTATAAACATATCAAAAATATAATTATTTTCAAATTTAGACTGTATAATACCATGTATTTAATTTTTTACATTACTAAAGAACTTTGAATTGCAAAAACATGGTTGGAATTCCCTTTGTTAAAATTTATAAGAGTGACACTCCTCTACTACGAAAAGGCCTCATCTCCTGCAACATGCTCAAACATATAAAGCCACATTTTATCGACCAATATATTCCCAAATATCATCTAATAATGCATTTAATAAACCTATAATCCTCTACATGGGCATAAATTGATCCAAATAATCCCTTTGGTGAAATCCAAAAGAAGTTACCCAAAGAAGAGGTAGCATCTTTCCACAAGATCTTTCGTTTTATTTCATTCTACACACCCTATACTCTCCTTATTACATGTTTATATAACAACACAATTATCCTAAATATACATATTTCTTTATTCTATGTTCTATATTGAATCTTAAACACACTTTCGTTTAATGGGTAATGAACATACTGCTTATGTGACAACAAACTACCGCCTCACAAAACAATGATTGTACGATTTTTCATTAAAAATTTTGTGGTTGTTAATTATGATCGAAACTATGTTTATATATTTTAAAAATGAAATTTATTATGTATTTAGGATTATGTAATTATTTTATACAACATACCTTTCAACTTTCCATTTTATGTAAATACAATTACATCGTTTGTGCAAGTATGGACTACCACCTCTTCTTAAGGATGTGATTTATTCACGTTATACACTGAATGTATAATGAATGATTTTAATTAAATATATGTGACATAAAAAAACATATATACAGTATTAATGAAATAATTACCTTTTTTAATTATAATATATCATTTTCTTTATTACCATTTCAGGCACATAAAAATTGATAACGTGGTTCTTGGATGTATGGACTACCTCCTCCACAACATGATGTGATTCCTTTTAGGTCGAAAGATTTACATATATAAATAAATATTATTAAATAATATTTTATTAATGATATAATTATTATTATAAAATTGTTAATGTTATATTCATTCTTTACATAACAATCATTGAAAAAGGTGGATGTTACGCATCCATATGTTTGGCCTACCGTCTTCATGATTGTAACGTTGGTAAATTTTTCATAACCATATTTAATGATTGGTTTTATAAGTATAATTGATGTGAAAATATAATAATTATTTCATTATTATTATTATAATGAATTTATATAATTCCACTTTGACAATAGTTGACATACATATGTATTTTTTGAAAAATAAACCGAATTAGGTCAAAACACCTCACGTAAAATTAATTGTTTAAGTAGACATAAACACCACGAAAATAAGTCAAATAAAAGTAATGGTAAATATGATAAAGTCTCTAAATGATGTAAATAATTTACATGAGTTTATTAGTCATTAATATAAATACACAAGACAAGTCAGACTCATATTAATCGATGTTCATGTCACTTTTTACATCTGTGAGATAAATTTCATATTCAAAACTTCTTTATTGTGTTCTATCTAATGTCCATTTGGATATATTTTATAAAAAATTATTATATTTTTATGGAATTTTGATCCTCAATTTGAATTATTTCATCTAAGGGTATTTGAGTTAAATTTTACCCAAGTGGAACCATGTGCGCACGATATAAATTATATTTTATATTTTTATAAAATTTATTATGGGCACACCGGGCCTTGGAATCACAAACAGTCTCTGTGCCTAGCTCAAAAAATATGTATAGAAATATTAAAAATATTACGGGGAGAAAAACACTATTCAAGCATCCCCCACAGTATATAGAATCATGTTCCCCCACGTCGACTTGTGTGAACCACATATGCACATGAAGAGGTTGGTGCATGCCCTACCTACACATCCTTGAAGGCATAGACACCCCTACACAAAAAACATGAGCACCCCACCTGTGCACACCACCTACACAGAGAAAAGTTATAATCTTCCTCCTCGGGGGTACCATGACTGAATACCAACATGACATACCTATGTTGACAAACTCCTTCGTCCAATGTACCATTTTTTCTAATAAATAGGATACTTGGACTCTTTATTTATTGAATTGGAAAATAAAAAGATGCTCTGAAGCTCTAGTCACGTAGACTCATTGTATAGGTCCTCCAAAACCCCTCAGGTATCCCTATTTAACCAGATAAAAGAGGTAATTATGTGGGATATGTGAGATCAACATCCCTTCAAGGTATGAAACAAAAGACACCTACATTAGGATAATTTGTCCCATAGTGGTCAACCACATATATGATGACCCATGCTTAACTAGGGACCTCTTTGAGCCTCTTCCAGAGACACCAAAAGAGACCCATTGTCCCTAGCTTAATTCCTCTCCCATGAATTGTTTTATAGGTGGTCTATTTCCTAATAAATATCTATATTGTGTAAGAATACACCCCCATGCATTAATCACATCTGGTTCCTCTCAGGACCCACGTTTAACACTTTCTCTATCTAAGAGAGGACCTACATGAGCCATCCATTGATTCCTCTTCCATTCCACTAATGGTAGTGTTCCTCTTCCTTTGGATTACTCATCTTATGGGGACCAAATTAAAACCTCCACTAAAGTATCCAAACCTGGAAAACCGTAGAAATAGGAACACTAGTGTTTCACCCATTTGAGTATGTATTCCCACCATCATAGGTTTCGTACATGTGTCTTACCAAATTTTTAGTATCCCTGTAGTCCAAGTGAGAATGAAATACCCCAATCATGAGGACTACAACCCCAGAGGAGGTATCAGGGACTCCCTAGTCTCATATATAACGGTGGGGTTTCTTTACCCCCTTTTTGGTCTCTAAGACATGGGACCTCTAGTTTCTGGCATAGAAACCGTGAATAAGATCCTCCTCTCTTACCTAAAAACCAATTTTAGGGCATTCCCCTAACCATTCTTTCATGAACTAACCTTATTCATTCATTCATCCATACCCACGGTACATAGAGAGATATATCATCAAATATGATTGTCCCTGTTACCAATATGTGAGGATATATGGAAATTTCATTGACCTTTATTTATCCCTTCGAGTCAGGTAAAAATTATGGGAGGGAAGTGTCGTCACCCCAGCCTATTCCAACAACAATATGGGGATTTGGGTATTTCTATATTTATGGATTCCAAATGTTTCTAATAGTCAGTCATTAATCATCAATATTATTTTAGGATTTTAGGTTATCCATGGTCATAAAATCTACATAGTTAGGTGCATGTTTTGGAAAAGTATATTTTCTTGTATATTCCTCTTTCCTTCATTTAAAATGCCACGATAGGTGTAGATCCCCAAGGAAATGTATATGAAATAATGTAAAAGATGATTGTGTGGTCTCTTAGATCATCTTCTTCTACATATTTCTCACACTAAAAATGCATCATTTGTTCTTAGAGATCGATGGTGATCATGAAATCTGCATGACATTGGACACTATGGGAATCATTCCTATTTTATTTCCCTACTGAACAATATGGGAATAATTCCATGTGTAGTTCCCAACCAAACCACATTGGATTCATTCCATTTATATTCCATAAATTTAACTCAGGGAATCCTCCTCAAGATCAATTCCCAATCACAAACTTCAGTCACCAGGGAATATTTCTCAATACTAATCACAAATCATCACCTCCATTCACCAAGGAATCCTTCTCATGAGTAACCCCCAAGGAAAAAACCTCTCACCCCAAGGAATGCTACTTAGGAATAAACCTATAAATCTAATTGTTAGCCCTCCTCTTTCGGAATAATCCCCATCGATATCACTATACTCTTCCATGGGCCTCCTCCGAAGGTGTGAGTCCCAAACAATCCTCAACATCACTATGTGTTGAGACATCCCTAATGTCCCCTTTCAATGGGGAATTATTTTCAGAAATAATCCTCATATTAATCCTCTATAAGGGCTAGTGTCCCATAAAAGACATGGCCTTCGAGACTCCGTATGTGTAGGTCGTCATAACCAAACTACTTAGGCATTGATTCCAATCAAAATGAGAAATTTAAGAAGAGTCCCTATATCGAAAACCCAAACCCCTAAATCAAACATATTATCTATGGACCACACTTGAAGAAGGGTCTAATTCAATTTGTAAATTTTTATCCCTTTTAGGTTCCCTGGGCCACTTTGGCATAAGTCCTGCACTGATTGTTGAGGAAGAACATTTCTCCTAGACATGCTTACAAAAAGACGTTAAATTGTATATTCGGGTCATTATCACATGACCTTAAATGGATTGATGTTCCCCATTAAGAAGCACTGAACTACATGTGTTCTGATTCAATTCACATGGATATATTGGATGACCAATAATTTATCTGATCCTGACATCAAAACAACTCCCTTCTCCCTAAATGCTGATGCACTCTAGATCACCCCACTATGTTTCTGAAAACAAGTATAATCATGGTAACGAAAAAATAATATCTAACCCGTAAATAAGAGGGTTTTGTTAATAGATAACATTGAATACATTCAATTATATCTAGCGATGAAGAAACTCACATACATACAGATTATTCAAAGTCCATTATATAGTATTAATTTATTATTAATTCAATGGTGATCTACACCATACTTTATAAATAATAATGGATTCATGGGAATTTCTTAAATCTATAAAAATTTCTCAGAGTGGGAAACAATTCCACTCAAAAGGTAGTGATAAGCCTGAACACCCATCCTCTCGACCAATGAGAATTTATAAGAATCATTGGAAAAACATTCGAATGAGTGCATACCTTTAGAACGATGGTAAACGTGGATATAGAACTATTGGGTGTTATTATTCCATAAATAAACCCAATGGAATCCATTTAGAAATGGAGGAACTAACATTAATGATTGTACACAATTCAACTTCCTATAATCAATCATTGGGTCGTAATGATTTTAGACAGAAAAAATAATGGTGTACTCTATGTGAATCATTAACTAAGATGATGATGCCCCAAACTTTTTAGGCCCCTTCACCGTTAAAATGAAATAGGTCCAAATAATACTATCAATCAATCTTGTTTTCATTTAAATGAGATGATTCTTTGACAGGTTTTTCTTGTTTGTGTTTTTGTCTAGGCACTTTCTCTGAGAACTCCATTCAATCGAATGGAATACTTCTAGATTTCACCATTATGTTCCCTAGATAATTTCCATATTAGGTATTCATCTAATTAGTGAATTACATGCTCAACCTTGCATCTTCAACATTTGGACTTGAATGAATTGGTTCTATAGTACCACCAGAATGGTACAATCCTGACCCACCTGGCTACCTAATAGTAACTCTGGCTCATGAATCCCCACCGATGACCCAAAAATGGAATCCAGTTGTCCATATATAGGTGTTACATATCCCCATATTCAACTATTATGGGTTTTTATCCCCATAATGATACAAAAATTCTCTCCCTTATCTTAGGGAGGTGGATCAAGAGGCCACATACGTCCTCATTCAAAAAACATTAGTGGACTTTTAAAGAGATAATGTTATCTATCCCCACCAGAAACATCATATTTTAGTGATGAATCAACATTTGGAGGGTGTCATTATTGGTAGTCTAGACCAGGTCATTTATACATGGGAATGTAAGACGACCCACTAGGGCTGAAACTAGTTAACATGGAGAAGGTACACACCTCTATCACCTATGGAGAATCCCACCAATAAAATATAGTAGAAAAATACTAGAATTTGCCTAAAACCACCTTCCCTAATTATGATATCTTAAATACTCACATGGAAGCATCTGAGGATGCCCACCATTCAAATCATGAGGCACCCCATAAGAGGGAACATACACCTACAAGAACCCACCAAGTCAATCAGTAGATTCATCTAGAGGAACATAAATAAGACCATGATAAAAATATATTGGCACACAATGACTATGAATAAACACCTTACCGCAACCAGGAATCTCACTATGAAAAATAAGTGTAAATCCGCGAGCAGGAATGGTGTGGCCTTATTTTTACATAGTTTTTCCACATATTTTATTTAATTTTTAATAATTTAATTACTTATTTTTTCACTTTTTATTAAATAATGGAAATTGTGTATTTTTTATCACTAAATATATTAATTAATCATTTTTTTAATTAAATATGTGTTTTTAGTCTTTTTATTTAGTGATTGTAATTACTCCCATGATATTAAATTACATTCTATTTTTATAATGTTAATTTGGTTTACATTTTAATAATTATAAATTTTTATTATTTATTTAGTTGTCATTTTTATATCCGTTAATCTATTTTAGTTTTAAATTTAATTCTTTACCATTTAATTTTTATTTATTTAAAAAAATTAAATTCTCTTATTATGTATTCTAATTTTTCTCCATATAAATCAGTTAACAATTTCATTTTATGTTTAATAAAATAATGTGTTTTTAATATTAATTTTTCATTTCATCATCTAACTAACTAACTTTGTTGTTAATAACTCTAGTTAATTCTAATTATTTTAATTATATGTTTTCATGTAATTATTTTTAGGTGTTGTTCATTTATTTAGACATATATTTAATTAATCATAACATTTATTTTCTTATTTAATATTCTAGTTGCATTTATTTTTAATTTGTTAAATAATTTAGTGAGTTTTTAGTTACATTTAATTATTTAAACTTAAACAATTTCGTTAATTTATCTTCTGTGTTAATTAATTTGTGTTTTATCATTTTATTATTTGTATTAAATTAATTTTTATTATTAACATCATATTTTGTTCAATCAGTGAGTTGATGCACCGATTTCGTGTCACACCGATCTTTTGTCACAATAATGTTTTTTAAGTATCGGTGTGTCGTGACACAACGATTACTTTAAAACACCATCGGTCTCTCACTCACATATCAACACAGCAACTTCCATGTTCTATAGTCTCACCATTCCACAGCCTCCTCCCACTCCCTTGCCACCATTTTATCCCCCCGGCACATATTCTTCTCATTCTCACCTCCCTTCAACTCACCAATCTGCCACTTGAAATTTCATTCTTGATCCTTACTCAAACAAAAATTAGTTTAGACTTTCACAAGCTCAAATCAACTGAAGAACCCTAACAACCTAAAATTTCAGATCAAACAAAATAAAAATCTAAATCCGAGTTGAATCATGCTGTTGCATATTCAAGCTAGTGTGCTGACACACTACCATAGAGGTTCGTCGGATTTCGATTGTGGAGGAGGTGAGTTGAAGGGAGGTTACCTGATGGAGCTGACGAGCTCCACCATCGACATCGTCTCTCACAAGGCCGGGTTAGCGCACCGCTTTGGCCATTGGGCTCTCTTGTTCACAACCGCTGGAGGAGGAGATCCTCACCTAAGCTTACTGTTGAAGTCTAGAGGAGTCTGGTTGGAAGTCTCATGTGTTTTCACGAGTAGAGGAGTCCTTATGAGATACCTTGTTGTGTGAAGAAGAGTAGGCTGCAAGGAGTTACCAGCACTATCGTTGAAGTCACCACTCCAAAGTGAAGATTCCACTTTGAGGCGGAGCAGGGAGGTTTCTCCGGAGGGAATCGCTGTAGCGTGGATGTTTCTGGATTACCTGAGAAACTCCCTTCCTCCTAGCATCGAAATTGGGGTAGATTAAGATAGAAATAATTAAAAAATAAATAAAATTACAGACAAATAAAAAATAAATAATAAATTTACAAAAATGGTTATAATAAGTTAATGAATAATAATTAATTTGCTAAAATATTGAACTAAATAGATTAAATAATTAATCTAGGTTGTAATTTTATATAACTCTTTATAAATTAAGTAATTAATATTAATCTAATTTAATAATTCTATTAAATTATATTAACTAAATGTTAATAATACTAACACTAATTGTATAATTCAATTAGTAATAATAAATTAAAAACATAATAATTTTATTAATGTTTTAATAATAAATTAATAATCATAATACTAATAGTTATTCTGGTAAATAATAATTATCAACTTAAGTATTTATAAATTAACATTAATTAACTTTTAAATTTAACTTAAATTTAACAAAACAACTATAATATATTATTTATTTTCCTATATTTATTACTGCATGTTTTGTTCTCTACCTTGCAGGTTCATTCAAGAGACATGTATATGTCCATATTCACACAACTAACTCTGCGGGAGTTAGTTACGTGAGAAATATTACTGTGATGTGCTAGTCATGAAAAAACGCACGTGTATGGTGTTTATGTGAAAGAATTTTTGGAGTCGGTGGAAGCATGTGGTGACAAGCAGTATGTGACAATGGATATTTAAAGCATATCAGCAGTAGAATTAAAGGGGGGGTGCTCATTCTCATTCCATGCCATACTTTTCAATAGTGGAGCCTCTCAGGAGTTCATAGAGTAGACATGGAGACCACGGAGCCTGAGAGCATAGTAGTATTTGGGGAGTTATTCTTCCCTCTGTCCTTAATTGTTGTAATCAATTCTTGGATGTTTTTCAATTTTTAATCAATATGATCATAGTTTGAACATTCTCACCATATGAATTTTAAAACCTTCTGGTTATGATCTTTAAATCTTCATTTTCTTATCTTTATATGAGGTTATAATCAGTTGGTGTGACTGATTCTGTTTCTAATCTTTTGATCGTTCACGCATCAATGTTTTCAATTTCAATCTTCAATATCGACCAGCGAGGTTGATCTTGAATGAATTTTTCAAATCATTAACAACTTATACTTTTAAAATTTATGGCGAGTTCTTTTCCAAATGTTAACTTTTAAAACTTTGTGCAGTTCAATTAAATTTTGGTGTGGCGAACTCCAAGACTTAATCCTCTTCCTGTTGAGTTTCCTAATGAGGGAAATTCTTCAGTCTTTCTTGATGTGTGATTTTATTGTAATTTTTGGAGATAAAATAAATTCGTACCAGTTGTTTATAATTCCGGAGTACTTTGTTGATCTCTCTTCCTTTTCTTCCTGCTGAATACTAGTATAATGTATTTCTTCCGTTTATCAGTACTTAGTGTAAATTTTATTTTCTTTGTAAAAAAACCTATTTCATCATCATATTTCTACTAAATCATTAAAAATTAATAATAATAAGCATAAATATGTACACTCTCTCCATTACTGACAACAGTGGAGTTTTATAAAAATAAACGCATAGAAAACTCACCTACCTTCCCTTGGATTCGAACCTTCACTACTATACTACTGTAGATATATAAATAATATTTTTAGGGCAGTGATGACCTCCGACCTTATCAAAATTTGGCATCATTGATAGGGAAGGCATGCACTCACAGTCTAGGGTTATAATAAATAAAATCATCAATAAAAAAAGAGAAAAAATATTTAAAAAATTCTAAAAAATTATAGTGAACATATGCTATTTGTGTCACCTATTTAGATTCTTCTTTACTTTGAGTGTGTTGTTTAATCTGATTTTTTTTAAAATGGATGACTTAGGAAAACAATTTTTTTGTTGTGGAGATTATGAAAATTCTTCTTGGAAATGTGTTTATAACCAGCCACAACAGATTGTTGACATTGAAGTAGATGAAAACATGGAATCTAATCTTGAATTCCTAGTTAAACATGAAAATATTGAAACCAATTTGGATACTGAGGAGGATTTTTGGAACACCTGGTTAACTAAAACCCATGAAATTCAAATTACAGATTCTTAGGAGAAAGCTAAAATATTGAAAATATTGGAAATCATGCTCTTGGAATTACAAAAAAGGGTTAAAGAACAAGAAAAAAATTGATGAAAATGAAAAAGAAAATTTGTATAAAAGATTTGAAAATCAAGTTGAAGAGGAAAGTGATAGTGAAACTGGAAATGAAACCATTCTATTTGAAAAATCTGATTTTTTTGAATTAAAATTGGAAACAACCAACTTATCAAATCAAGAACACATTGTACATCCCAAAATTAATTTTAATGCTGTTGAGTTGGAAAATTTTGAAAATGAAATGAAACAGATTGAAAAGGAATGTCCAGTTCTCTTCATAATTCCTACATTGGAGAAAAATAACTGGTTTAGATGTTTTGAAATGATGTCACTCAGGTAGAAGAGACACTTGAAACTGAAAACTTGAATGTTAAAAACTCTTCACCAATATTTCTGAAATTCTGAACATTATGTTTGAAAATGATATTGGGTAAACTATGGAAGAGAACATTAAACAAGAAGTTAAAGAATATGAAATATTTGAACCTCATTTGAAAACTTCTCTTCAATTTTTTGATGTTGTAACCCAAATAATTTCTTAATTGTTGTTGGACGATGAGGATGAGGGAATGATTTTTGAAGAAAAACTAACTGATGTGTTTTCATTTCCCTATTCTCATAGAAATCTCTTTTCTGAAACTTTTCTCATTGAAATTGAAAACAGTGTTGATATATCTGAGGGTAAATGTTTAAATTTGATGAATCATGAATCTCAATTTATTTCTGCTGAATTTAACATTAATCAACCTGATTTAATCTTTTTTCTACACTCAAATGACATGGTTTTGGAGAGTGATCCATTTGAACTTCAACATAAAGTAGAGGTTGAACACACATTAGATGATGGTTGCAAAATTCTTTTGATAGAAGCAGTAGATGTTCAGTGTGAGTTAACAGATGAGGATCTTTTGGAACATATTTACATTACTGTTAGACATGAATTTTGTAGTGATAAAATAAATTCTCTTACTTTTCTGTTACTTCCATCCTCAACCGTGAAGTGTGCTAAGCCTTCTCATGATTCTGATAGTAGTCCAGAAGGGGAATCACACATGATTTCCAATGTTCATGATTCTCTTCAGCACTTTAATTAATCCCCTTTTGAACCTACTAGTCAGTACTCTCCCACGATAACCCTTTAATTCAAACATGTTAACAGAGAAGTTAATAGAGATAGCCTTGAGGTCAATTCCACAACCTTTGAAGCAATTAGTTCTATGTTTTCCCTTCATGTGAATTCAAATCATGAAAAATCTAAAACAAAACTAGAAGTGGTCAGTATTATGCTCACAGATGATAAAGGTTGTTTCTTAGGGATTTTTATAATCTATGAGAGTTTGGCTGTGTTTAACTTGGAAGACCACAATTTTCAATGTTCTATTACAAATATTTGGGCCAAACACATGTGGTGGTTCCTATTAAGGAAACCACATCCACCTAGTGACTACGGTTAGTTTCTAGGTGAGTCTGGTTGGGGACTATAAAGCTAGCACTGCATGGGAAGCAACCCATGGTTTTTCTTTTGTTTTCAACATAAAAATTTCGAATTAATTAAAATCTAAATGAAGACATTAAATTCAGTTCTTCATCGGATTCAACCCATGCACCATCTTTGTTTTCATTTTTGTACTATTATATACTAAATAAAGTGTTGCTTTGTTGTCTTTAATAAGGTATATCACTCCTGGATCATTGTTCTGGGTTTACATGCTCTGTGTTTATAAGATGATTTCATTGTGTTAATAAAGCAGTGAAATTCCCATACTGGAGGATTAATGAAACTTTACGTCAAGAAAGTACATTAATGATAAATTTTGTTTCATTTCTCTACTCTTTAATGCATTAAAAATTTTGTTTCATGTTTTTCATGGAAAATTATTCTTTATATGTTGCTTATTTGAAAATTTAGTTTATTTTAGAAAATTCTGCAATTTGGGTATTGCAATTTCTATTTCATGACTATAACTGTATAAAATTCTACTACATTTCTTTTTATTGAAATTTAAAAGTATTGTAAATGTTTAAAATTCTTCTCGTATTGGAATGAAAATGTATTGTGTGTCATTATTTAATTGAAAATCCTACATGTACTTCACTGCTTAGAATTGAATTTCATTGTTATTAAAATATTTTCACTACATGAAAATTAGTGTGGGTGGGTACATGTAGGCTGTAAATTTCCTGTATTGAATCTATTCTGGGATGGGTTGTTTAGCATAAACTTTTTCTGTTGTATTGAATTTCACACTAAATAAATTTTTTTCAATTTTCCTTCATCCCAATTAACTGTGCACATACACTTTACTTGTTACTTTTGAGATATAATGAAAATATATGTTATTGGACTTTAGATTTAATGCATGTACCTAGATGTGAACCTATTTTTAATAAATTTTTGTAGAAAACAATATTTTTGAAGTTCATTAAGTCCCTAATAAGAACACATTTTAAGAACTATAAGTTTAAATATTTGATGAAGAAATATAGATATGTTCATAAAAATGGTACTCCTTATCATCCACAGTCTAGTGGACAAGTGGAATTTTCAAACAGTGAACTTAAACAAATTCTTGAGAAAACTGCTTTAAACTCTATGAAAGACTGCTATCCTAATTTGGATGAAGCTTTATGGGCTTATATAACTGCTTTCAAAACCCCAATATGTATGTCTCCTTACAGGCTTTTGTTTGGAAAAAGCTTTCATTTACCTGGGTAGTTGTAACATAAGTCTTATTGAGCAGTTAAGGCTCTAAACTTTGATTTTAAGAGTGCTGGTGAGAGGAGATTACTTTATTTGGGTGAACATGATGAGATTAGAAGAGGGAATTATGATAATTCAATGATTTATAAATTGAGGACTAAAATATTTCATTATTCTATCATACAAACCAATGAACTCAAACTTGGACAGAAGTTCCTTCTCTTTAATTCAAGACATAAACTATTTCTTGGAAAGATGAAGTCCAAATGGTCTGGACCTTATACAATTGTGAGAGTTCTGAAGAATGGAGCTTTAGAAATTTTATCTCACTATGTTAATAATGAATTCATCATGGTTTGAAGATTTTCCTAAGAGAATCAATTCTTGACTGTGCTTAACTCTGCTTAATTGAGAGCTCATCAAATTCCCACTGTAACATAAAATTTTTCTCAAAAATGTGTAATGTTTTTTGGAAAATTCTTTCAAAATTTTAGGCTATACACTGTACTCAATTGGGTCTTAACATTGAATAGTTCTTGACTAGTAGTTAAGGACAGCTGAGAATCTGAAATTAATGATAATGGATGATTGTTGAGTGATATCTACATATTGATTGAATGGAGATCTTAGTTTAGAGTTTATCATTGAATGGGATTTGGGTTACCTATTAGTGGATTAATGATCATAGCTTCTGGAACTGGAATTTTGATTCTATCATAGGGTCTTAGGACTTTTTATTTTCTTTTAATTATAAAATGTAAGCTAATATTAATTATTTTTCATATAATTCTAAATGTTTATTATTTAATCTAACACCAATTTTATAATTAAATTATTAATAATAAATTAAATACATAATAATTTTATTAATGTTTTAATAATAAATTAATAATCAAAATACTAATATTTATTCAGGTAAATAATAATTATCAACTCAAGTATTTCTAAATTAACATTAATTAACTTTTTTATTTAACTTAAATTTAAAAATATTTACTATAATGTATTATTTATTTTCCTGTTTTTATTACTGCTTGTTTTATTCTCTGCCTTTCCGTTTCATTCAAGAGATTTGTATATGTACAGATTCACACAACTAACTCAGCAGGAGTTAGTTATGTGAGAAATATTAGTGTGACGTGGTAGTTGTAAAAAAACACACATGTGTGTTGCTTAAGTGAAGGACTTTTTGGAGTCGGTTGAAGCATGCAATGAAAAGTAGCAGGTGAAAATTGATATTTAAACTAGAGAAGTAGCAGAATTATAGGGGGACGCCAACTCTCATTCCATGCCATACTTTTCCAGAGTGGAGCCTCCTCGGAGTTGTTCGAGCATACATGGATACCAATGAGCCCGAGAGCAGAGCAGTATTTGGGGAGTTCTTCATCCCACTGTCCTTAATTTTTCTACTCTGTTTTTGGATGTTTTTTAATTATTTAATCAATACGATCATAGGTTGAACTTTCTAAGCACTGTAATTTTAAAACCTTCTGGTTATGATTTTAAAATCTTCATTTTTTATCTTTATATGAAGTTAGAATCAATTGGTGAGACTGATTCTGTTTCTAATCTTTTGATCGTTCACACTTCAATGTTTTCAATTTCAAACTTCAATATCAACTGGCGAGGTAGATCTTGAATGAATTTTTCAAATAATTAACAACTTAACCTTTGGAAATTTATGGAAAGTTATTTTCCTAATATTAACTTTTAAAAATTCTTGCAGTTCAATTATATTTTGGTGTGGGAACTCCAAGACTGAATCCTCTACCTGTTGAGTTTCCTGGTGTGGGAAATTATTCAGTCTTTATTGATGTGTGATTCGACTGTAATCTTTGGAGAGAATATCCATTCATACCAGTTGTTTAGAATTCCTAAGTACTTTTTTGATCTCGCTAATTTGTCTTTCTGCTTAATACTAGTATACTTTATTTCTCTCGTTTTTCAGTTCTTAGTGTAAATTTTAGTTTCTATGTCAAAAACTTGTTTCATCATCCTGTTTCCACTACATCATTAAAAAAATAATAATAATAAGTAAAAATATGTACACTCTCTCTACTACTGACAACTGTGGAGTTTTATAAAAATAAACCCTTAGAAAACTCACCTACCTTCCCTTGGGTTCGAACCATAACTACTATACTAGTGTAGGTTTATAAATAATATTTTGAGGGTCATGACGACCTCTGGCCTTATCAAAATTTGGTTACATTTATGGGGAAGGCATGTGATGAGATTCTAGGTTAATAATAAAAATAAAAAAATCATTAATAAAAATAGAGAAAAAACATAAAAATCATATATTAATTTTTTTTTGAACAATTACAGTGAAAACTTAATGTTTTTGTTACCAGTTTAGATTCTGATTGATTGTGAGTGTGTTGTTAAATCTGAAATTTTTTAAAAATGGATGAATTAGGACAACACTGTGTTAGTTGTGGATATTATGGACATGCTACTAACCAGTTTGTTTATAACCAGCCACAGCATATTGTTTACATTGAAAATGATGAAAACATTGAATCTAATCTTGAATTCCTAGATAAACATAAATTTAATGAAACTAAATTGGATACTGGGGAGGATTTTTGGAACACTTTGTTAACTAAAACCCATGAAATTCAACATATATTTTATCAAGACAAGATAAAAGTATGAAAATATTGGAAAACGTGCTCTTGGAATTACAACGAATTGTTAAAGAACAAGAACAAATTGAACAAAATGAAAAAGAGAGTGTGTATAAATATTTGAAAATCAAGTGGAATATGAAAGTGATAGTGAAACTAGGAAAGAAACAATTCACTTTGAAAACCCTTATTTTGTTGAATTAAAATTAGAAAAACCCAACTTATTGAATCAAAAACACATTGTACATCCCAAAATGAATTTTAATGTTGTTTTGATGCACAATATTGAAGATGAATTGAAAATGATTGAAATGGAATGTCCATTTATCTTCATAATTCATACATTGGAGAAAAATAACTATTTTATAAGTTTGGAAAAGGAAGTCACTGTTGTAGAAGACACAATTGAAACTGAAAAGATGAAGGTTAAAAACTCTTCCCCCAATCATTCAGAAATTATGAACATTATGTTTGAACGTGATATTTGGTACACTCTAGAAGAGTACATTAAACTAGAAGTTAAAGAATCTGAAATATTTGAACCTAAATTGAAAACATTTCTTCCATGTTTTGAATTTGTCAACCCAATAATTTCTAAAATGTTGTTGGATGATGAGGATGAAGGAATGATTTTTGAAGGAAAACTAACTGAGGAATTTTCATTTCCCTATTCTCATCGTAATCACTTTTCTGAAACATTGTTCCTTGAAATTGAAAATAGTATTGATATATTTGAGGGTTAATGTTTAAATTTGAATAATCATGAATCTCAATTTATTGATGCACAATTGAACATTACTCCTCCTGATTTAAACTTTTTGCAACACTTAAATGACTTGGTTTTGGAGAGTTATCCATTTCATCTTGAACATAATGTAGAGGTTGAACACACATTAGATGATGGCTGTAGAATTGATTTCATAGAAGCATTAGATGTTCAGTGTGAGTTATCAGATAAGGATCTTTTTGAAGAGATTTACAATATTGTTAGACCTGAACTTGTTAGTGATAAAATAAATTCTCTTCCATGTCTGTTACTTCCATCATCAACCGTGAAGGGTGTTGAGCCTTCTCATAATGCTGATAGAAGTCCAAAGGGGGAATATCACTAGAGTTTTATTGTTCATGATTCTATTCATCACGTTAATTAATCCCATTTTGAGACTACTAATCAGTACTCACCCACGAAAACCATTGAATTTGAATATCTTGATGATAAGGTTAATAGAGATAGCTCTGAGGTCAATTCCACAACCTTTGAAGAACATAGTTCTTTATTTTACCTTCATGTGAATTCAAATCTTGAATAAATCTGAAACAAAACTGGATGTGGTTAGCATTATTCTCATAGATGTTAAAGGATGTTTCATAATGATATTTATAAGCTATGAGAGTTTGGTTGTGTTTAGCTTGGGAGCCCAAAATTTTCATTATTCTGTTATAAATATTTGTTCCAAACACATGTGGTGGTTCATATTAAGTAAACTACATCCACCTAGTGACTACGGTTAGTTTCTAGGTGAGTCTGGCTGGGGACTATAAATCTAGAACTGTATGGGAGGCAACCATTGGTTTTTATTTTGTTTTCAATAAAGAAAATTTGTAATTATGTAAAGTATAACTGAAGACATTAAATTTAGTACTTAATTTGAGTCAACCCATGCTTTTTCTTTGTTTTATTTTTTGTACTGTTCTATACTAAATAAACTATTTCTTTGTTTTTTCTAAACTCTATCTCTCCTGGATTTTCGTTCCTGGTTTACATGCTATGTGTTTATAGGATGTTGTTGTTGTGTTAATAAAGGAGTGGAATGCCCATGCTGGAGTACTAACGAAACATTAAGTCAGGGAAGGACATTAATGATAAATTCTATTTCATTTCTCTTCTCTATAATGTATTAAAAAAATTGATGCATGTTTTGTATGAAAAATTCATCTTTATATGTTGCTTCTTTGAAAATTATTCTAATTTTTTAAAATTTTTCTATTTGTGTATTGAAAATTCTGTTGGTGACTGGAACTGTATAAAATTCTGCTACATTTCTTGTTATTGAAATTTAAATGTTCTGCAAATGTTTAAAATTCTGCTCATATTGGAATGAAAATATGTTTTATGTCACTGTATAAGTGAAAATTCTGCAGGTACTTAACCTCTTAGGACTGAATTTCACTATTATTAAAATCTTTTCACTGCTTGAAACTAAGTGTGGAGGTACATGTAGGCCAGAAATTTTTTTTTTATTCTGTTCTAGGATAGGGTGTTTACCATTAAATTCTTCTACTGTATATAATTTCAAAATGAATAAATTATGCTCAATTTTCCTTCATCCAAATTAATAGTGCAATTAAATCTTACTTGTTACTTTTTATATATAATGAAAATCTGTGTCATTGGAATTTAGTGTTAATGCATGTACCTTGATGTGAACCTTTTTTTAATTAATATTTGTTGCAAACAATATTTCTGAACTTCATTGAGACCCTTTATTCATATCTCCACTCTATTATATTGAAAATCTGTTTTCATCGTTAATTGTCAAATAGTTCTTCTCCATAATTAAGAGTCAACTTTGGGGAAAATTTTGGGTTTTAGGTGTGGGGGAGTGTGTCAATTCTTGACTGTGCTTAATTGTGCTTAATTGAGAGCTCATCAAATTTCCACTACAACTTATATTTTTTTGACAAAAAATTGGTATTTTTTTTTAAATTTCATTCATAATTTTAGGCTTTACATTGTACTCAATTGGGTATTACCTTTAAATAGTTCTTTATTAGTAGTTAAGGACAAAAGAGAATCTAAAATTAATGATAATGGATGATTTCTCAGTGATATCTACTTAGTGATGGAATTGAGATCTTTGCTTAGAGTCTATCTTTGAAAGTGATTTGGGTTACCTGTTAGTGGATTAATGATCATATCTACTAGAACTGGAATTTTGACTCTATCTTTGGGGATTAATAATTTTTATTTTCTTTTATTTATATAAATTAATCACTTTAATGAGCTAATATAAATGACTTGTCATATAATTTTTTTGGAACTGGAGTAGTCTGGTCATCTCGGATCCCACGGTGAGTCTCTAATACCCTAGATGTTGGGTGACTTTCTTTTTACTATAAGCCCTCTATACACTACAATAAGTCAACATGCATAGATCTTAGAACATGATACATGGCTTGGGAAAAATTAAAAAAAGTGTCTAGGGAAAAAAATTTGTTTATTAAGGTTTGGGGAATGATGAACGCAGGATGAAGAAGGGGTCAATAGGATTATATGTGAATCATTTAGGATGCA
This sequence comes from Viscum album, assembly GCA_963277665.1. Lineage (NCBI taxonomy): Eukaryota > Viridiplantae > Streptophyta > Magnoliopsida > Santalales > Viscaceae > Viscum > Viscum album. The sequence continues at coordinate 294,693,982 of OY728167.1, read as the reverse complement.
TCATAAAGGTGATTAACATAAAAAATTAATTATTATTATTTTTGGGTACCTTGGATTGAGTCAAAGTATAAGGTTCCTCTATTATGTTTCTAATTCAACTGATATTTTACCTCTTATCACTATTGGACTTAGAACCTGATCTTGGATTTAAATGAATCATTAAGTATTATCAAATATGAGGCATGCCATCTTCATTTCTTTATGATTCATATATTTTTTATTACTCTTTGATTATTTGTTCTAGGAAAGACATCATTTGAAACATATTTTTCAAAAAGCCTCTTGACACTCCTATATTTTGAGAATAATGGAAGTGTTACATTTTTATCTGAATGATAAACACTTTACTATTTTTCAAAGACAAAAAGCGTGTGATTGTTTGAGGACAAACAAGGTTTAAGTGTGGGGGAATTTTTTGTGGCTATATTTTTACATAGTTTTTCCACAACTTTTTTTTAATTTTTAACAATTTAATTACTTATTTTTACACTTTTTAATAAAAAAATGGAACTTTTGTATTTTTATCACTAAATTTATTAATTAATCATTTTTTATAATTATATATGTGTTTTTATTTTTTTTATTTATTCATTCTAATTACTCCAATTATATTTACTTACTTTGTGTTTTAATAATCTTAATTTGGATTAATTTTTAATAATTCTAAAGGTTTATTATTTAATTATTTTTCATTTTTATTTTTGTTAATCTAATTCAGTTTTTAATTTTAAACTTTACCTTTTTATTTTAATTTATTTAAATAGATTAACTTCACTTATTAACTGGTCTAATAATTCTGATAAATAAATTAGTTAAATATTAAATTTTAAGTTTAATAAAATAATGTGTTTTTATTTTTATGTTTTCATTTTGTCAGCTAACTAATTAACATAGTTGATAATAACTCTAGTTAATTCTAATTATTTTAATTTTTTGGTAGAATATAATTATATGTAGGTGTTCTGTGTTTATTTAGACATATATTTATTTAATCATAATAATTATTTTCTTAGTTAATAATATAGTTTCCTTTGTTTTTAATTTGTTAAATAATTTATTTAGTGTTTAGTTATAATTAATTATTTAATCTTAACAAATTTCCTTAATTTCTATTATCTATAAATTAATTAGTGTTTTATCATTTTATTATTTGTTTAAATTAATTTTTATTGTTAACCTCTCATTTTGTTCTATTTGTGAGTTGACGTACTGATGTTGCATCGCACCGATCTTTTGTCGCACTGATGTTTTTTTAAGTATCGTTGTGTCATGACTCACTAATTACATTGAAACACCATCGGTCTCTCACTCACATATCAACACAGCAATTGCCCTATTCTACAGTCTCACCATTCAACAACCTACTTCCTCTGACTTGCCACCATTTTATCCCCACCTCACATCTTCTTCTCATTCTCACCGCCCTGCAACTCACCAATCTTCCACTTGCAATTTCATTCTCGAACCTTACTCAAAAAAAATTAGATTAGACTTGCACAAGATCAAATTAATTGAAGAACCCTAACAGTGTACAATTTCAAATCGAACATAGTCAAAATCTATACAAAGTTGATTCATGGTATTGCAGATTCGAGCTGGTGTGTCGCCCCACTGCCATGGAGGTTCGTCGGATTTCGATTGAGGAGGAGGTGGGTAGAAGTGAGGTTACCCGCTTGAGCCGACGATATCCACTATCAACTCCGCATCGCACAAGGCTGGGTTAGCGCGCCAATTTTGCCACTGGGCTCTCATGTTCACCACCGTTGGATGAGGATATCCTCACCTGATCTTACTGTGGAAGTCCAAATGAGTCTAGTTTGAATACCCATGTGATGTCACAATAAGAGGAGTCCTTCCATTATATCGTGTTGCGTGAAGAAGAGTAGGCCGCAGCGAGTTACCAGCATTGTCGATGAAGCCACCACTCCAGAGTAAAGTCACCACTTTGAGGCTGAGAAGGGAGGCCTTGCTAGAGGGAACCGCTGCAGCGCGGAAGTTTCTAGATTACTCAAAAAACTACCTTCCTCCTAGTGCCGAAATTGGTTAATATTCTGATATAAATAATTAAAAAATAAATAAAATAACAAAAAAATAAACAAATTAATAATAAATAAACATTAATGGTTATAATAAGTTAATGAATAATAATTAATTCAATAAAATATTAAACTAATTAAATTAACTAATTAAGCTAAAATGAAATTTTAATTAACTATTTATAAATTAAGTAATTAATATTAATCTAATTTAAAATTTCTATTAAATTTTCTAACTAAATGTTAATAATACTAACACTAATTATATAATTTAATTAGTAATAATAAATTAAATGCACAATTATATTATAAATGTTTTAATAATAAATTAAAAATCATAATATTAATAGTTATTCTGGTAAACTATAATTATCAACATAAGTATTTCTAAATTAACTTAAATTATATTTTTAATTTAACTTTAATTTTTAAAAAATAACTATAATATATTATGTATTTTCCTGTATTTATTACTGCTTGTTTTGTTCTATGCATTGCAGGTTCATTTGAGAGATGTTTATATGTCCAGATTCACACAACTAACTCAATGGGAGTTAGTTACGTTAGAAATATTAGTGTGATGTGTTAGTCGTGAAAAAACACACGTGTGCAGTGCTTATGTGAATGACTTTTTGGAGTCAGTGGACGCATGAGGTGACAACAAGTAGGTGACAATTGTTATTTAAAGCAGAGAAGCTGTAGAATTCAAGGGGGGACACTCATTCTCATTCCATTCCAAACTTTTCAAGAGTGAAGCCTCCCGAAATTTGTTAGAGAAGACATGGAGACCATGGAGCCCAATAGCATAGCAGTATTTGGGGAGTTCTTCTTCCCACTGTCCTAAATTTTTTTCCTCTATTATTGAATGTTTTTCACTTATTTAATCAATATGATCATAGGTAGAACTTTCTCAGCATGGTAATATTAAAACCTTCTGGTTATGATCTTTAAATATTCATTTGCTTATCTTTTTATGAAGTTAGAATATGCTGGTGAGACTGATTCTATTTCTAATATTTTGATCATTCACACTTCAATGTTTTCACTTTTAAACTTCATTATCAACTAGTGAGTTTTATCTTGAATGATTTTTTCAAATCTTTAACAACATAAACATTGTAAATTTATGGAGAATTCTTTTTGAAATGTTAACTTTTAAAACTTCTTGTAGTTAAATTATGTTTTGGTCTGGCGAACTCCATGACTTAATCCTATGCCTGTTGAGTTTCCTTGAGAGGGAAATTCTTCTGTCTTTCTTGATGTGTGATTCGATTGTAAGCTGTGGAGTGAACATCCATTCGTACCAGTTGTTTAGAATTCCCAAGTACTTTGTTGATCTCGCTTCTTTGTCTTACTGCTTAATACTAGTATTCTGTATTTCTCTCATTTATCAGTACTTAGTGTAAATTTTAGTTTCTATTTAAAAAAACATGTTTCATCATCTTGTTTCTACTACATTATTAAAAAATAATAATAAAATGTAAGAAGATGTTCACTCTCTCCACTACTAACAGCAGTGGAGATTTATACAAATAAACCCTTTAAAAACTCAACTACCTTCCCTTGGGGTAGACCCTTCACTACTATACTAGTGTAGGTTTATAAATAATATTTTTAGGGTCGTGACAACCTCCGTCCTTATCAAGGAACATAACCTTTCCCACATTAATCAATCCTACCATCATACTTTTCAAGAATCATTCAAAGAATACGGCAATCCATGATTTGTGGAAATTTTCAAGAAGGTGCACACACCTTTTTACATTCATAAATCCTACAAGTACTCTTTTTATCCACTGGTGGAAAATGTTTCTCAGGAGTAGGCACATACCCTTTCTCTAAATTTGGAATGAGCATATATCCCCGTTCTAATCACTGAAGTCAATCAGAATATCTTAAAACATGTGAAATAACAGATAAAAATCCCAATACACATCCTATAGGCATTGCAAGACATCCAAATTGAGACAATAGTAGTCCTAGAGTGATGTAAACATTTATATATCCCCTCAAATTTTTTAGATCATTAGTATGTCACCCCGTAGTAGATGTAGGCCTCTTCTCCCATCCAGGAGGGTCCTCATGAGACACTCCCCTATGATATATGGACAAATTGATTAGGAATGTACATCCATTACAATATTTGGTAACAAAACACATTCTAATGGACCCTTCATGGAATACAACAACCCATACCAAAACTCTAGGATAATTCTAGAAAACTCCATATATATCACGAGATCCAGTCAGGCAATATTTCAGGCATAAAAACCCACTCCCTCCATCAAGTGGCCCCTGTAAATCACATGAATGTATCCAACAATAATCCTCACAATAGAAAATTGGAAAATGATGACTTGATCAATGATCCAACTCTAATTAATTCTCGAGTTCTTGAAGCTCTCTGACAATTATATGTGGCATCTCAATATTCTAATCTCATATTAACAAACAAAGTGGTAGTAGTAGTAATTATGAAGGTCCTCCGAAAATTCACCATGATATAATTCTTTATGACCACAATCTAATTAGTCCTAATATCATATATCCCAAATAGATTCGCAAAACCCCTATTCTGGATGAGAATATCAAAGAGAAATAGGGTCTACCCATTAATATATTTCACCATGGAATTCCTCCCCATGATGTGTTCACTGTGAATGGTTTCCCCACATAAGAGTTTCTTATCGTCAAAAGGGTCCACCCCTTTGTAATGTAGTGATAATAAATGCATCAAACTAGGGGAAATTGAGAGTTTCATTCCATTGATGTCTAATGCCTTCTCATTGAAAATTAAAACTCTTTCTCATCCTGAAGATAGCCCAATGTAGTGTCCATTCTCTGAACCACCCTAGGTCACCTGCCTTCAAATATGATAGAGTAAATCCCTACCAATATCACTTCATATGATAAAGCCTTAGGAAATATTTGACTTTATTTGGATCAGGTAGAGGATCCTAAGGCTAAAGATGAAGAATACCTAATAAACCTGATTGAAAATATCAATAAATATGACATTCCAGTAAAGTAATGTCCTTTATCTACCACTCAATACTACATTCCAGGAGCATTGTATGAATATTGTGTTCACAAAATCCACCTCAGTATATGGAACAATATTCATCATTTGAGAGAAAATGTATTACCCTATGATGAGTATCAATTTCAGGGAATGCTAATGGAAGGTATTCAATACCAAATTGGATTGGTGACCCACTTAGTAACATGATATCTAAAATTGGAAAATAATTATGTATCCCTTCAACCTGCATGGCTCCTCTCATTAACAAGATTGTGAAAACATATCATAGATACCCCATATAGTGTTAAAATAATAGGATGAGGTTGACATGGAGTGTAACATTTCACCATTCTCTCTAACTTCCAAATCCCACTGAATCATGTATCATGCAATGCTATAGATTCATTAAGAAATCAATACATGGATTGTTTCCACCACTAGGGATATTCTCAACAAAAAAGGAGCCGACCAACTCTCATTGATGTAGTTCTTACATATGTAAGGCTATTGAGAGGATTTTTCATCAAGCATATGAAAATATTGAGAAAGCCTTCCAAACAGGGGAATTGAGTTTTCATATATCACAAATGATGGAAATAGTACAATGGGTTCAGATTCAGGAGATTTAGGTGCATACCAAATGATTCTCCCTACCCTTGTTTGGACAAAAATCCATTGAATTTGAAGGGGAGTTGTGGCAGTATCAGCCATGATAGATCTAGAGAAACTACAACATGTAGTGATTTAGGATTTTTAAACACAACTTTAATGGTCATCAAACCAAACCCCAAGGGTTGTTAAAGTGGAACGGGAATACCCCCACCCCTCATGCATGAGGGATTTTACCCCTCAATAAATCCCTCCTCATTGGATATCATTCTTCTCCAGATTAGTGGAATGTCCACATAGTGGATCATCCAAGTTCGTCATATCCTATGATCTAATATATTTATTATGAATGTGCATGTCCAAAATATCTAGATATTCTCATTGAATCACTATCTATTAAATGGATCCTATAGAATCAACAAAGGAGGGATAAGGAATCATAGACTGTGTATAAAAAATTAGTCACAAAATGATGCTGATAGAATTTATGTAATTCAATATTAATCAATGAATTTCATAAACACCACCCTAGAAGACCAAACAGAACACGAGGAAAATTCATAAGAGTAGTTGGAGGATGATGTTTTGGTACAAAATATGGTACACACTAAAATGATTGAAGGATGTGTGGGTACCAATAACCAAAGGCTTTATTGAAACATGGTAATTCCTTCAAGGGATCTGTCATTCACCCCTACCCCTAAAAAGGTATCCAATAAGGAAAAGTGTAAGGGTCAGATTATTCCTCACCATCCTCTAAGAGAGGTTAATTCCATTACCCTTAAGGGAATGATTTCTCAATGAAGGGAAGAGATAAAATAATTGAGGAGAATCCATGAAAAATACTATGATGCATCCTTCCTGTAGGATATGTTATACAATAAGATCCACAAATCGCACTCTTAGTTGGTGTAATTCAACAAAGATGGGTTTTTGAAGCAATTGAGACGAATCTAGAACATCATCTCAATATAGAATACTAGCCACCAATAAAATTTGTTTGAATGATAGTATATTGGGAGTTCCCTCAGTTCTTTGCACAACCAGAAAGTGTAAAAATGAATCCTTACTAGCATTCCCTTTTAGGGTACACACATAATATTCCATTGGTTCCATCATTGATGGACTTACAATATGTGGCCCCTATCCAAGCTCATACTCCGCCATAAATTCCTTAAGGTCTTATGAATACTATTTAGTTCATGAATGCTTGGTTATATTTCGTGGAGGAATGGTGTCCGCTGGTAAAACTAGAGGATAAGACATTCCCCGAATGGGATGATCTGAATCTTCCACCACAAAAATTTTGAAATCATAAATTACTAATTTTTAAGGGCTTGGGAGACCTAGAGAAACAATTCAAACTTTTTTCTATCACATTAATACCATGATGGGGACCCTAAAACATTAGTAGGTATTGAAAATCGTGTTTTTTTGCAATCACTTCAAGGACTAGCCTTTTTTATACTAGCTTGCTGGCTTTGAAAATTATAGGTTGGGAAGATATTTTTAAAAATATTCTATTCCGAATCATCTTGAAATTTTAGAATAAATATTGCATGACCTCTAAAAATTTAAACAATTAGAGAAGGAGAGGGACTCAGATTTAATTTATCGGTCGAAAGGATTAATATATTCCTTATACCAAAATCATCCCCAAGAATAATTGTTTCCCATCTATATAGGGAATCTTAATGACTTGTTATTCCTTCCACTCATCCATATGATATACATAGGAGGGCATTGGTACCAAACTAGGATTTCTCAAAGAGTGGAGGAATGTATCGCACAAACCAATTTAATGTCCCGATTAATTCCATCAATATAGGGAAATAGTATGGGGAAAGAAGATGGATGTACTATTACACTTATGAAGTCCCCTACACTTACTTCCACTCTAAAGCATGCACCATATCATTCATCTCTACCTCTTGAGAATCATATTCTACACCTTTCTCATAAGGATGATCAAAGAGACTAGAGGGGGAAATTAGGAGATGAAAAACAAGGTCTATTATTTTCAAAATTCCCATGTCCCTATCTACTTCATATAGACATTATAGAACAACTTGATCAAATTTATAATGCCTAGGAAGCATAGAAAATAACATACAAAATATATAACAAACTATTCCCTCTTAAATAATGCATTGGAGAACAACAAACATAGTGATTCATTTTAAATACATTTTTCAAAAGATGGTGGACTTCAGGAAAGTGAAGCTATGTTATCCACCTTTTAAAATAACATGTTCTTCTGTCACAAATCCAATGTAGGAGAATTGATGGGAGGATGTTAATACAAAGATTACTCATAATTTCAATAAATGGATGCTCATAAAGTTGACCAACCACACTCATAATATCCTCTGAAAATATTTGAAACATCCAATTGTATCCCAAATCACTTCTAATATAACAAAGAAAACTTCATTGACAACTTGGTCCCCTAAATGAATGTATTACAAAAATAAACATAGTCGAAAGTGTAAGATAAAAATTCATTATGATAAACCACACCAAGGACAATGGTTTCATTAAAGCTAACTTCATTCCTATAGTCCTAGAAGAATGGTCATCACCCCCGCCAAATGGTATAACAATAGTCGAAACATTAGATAGAATCTTCATCAAATGAGGAGTTAATCTTCAATTCTAATAATGCTATTCACTTAAGGGGTCCCCTATGAAAGTGGTTAGAACTATTATATATCCAAATTGACTACAATTGAATAGATAACTTGGGGAACAGGCCAACGGATCTAGGATATAGAGAATATGTGGTCATATTTGGAGTCACCACTATAACTATGTCCATGTACAAACCATCTACATTGCCAAAAATAATGGGAGAGATCCTTAATGTGCTTAGTAGAAGAATGGAATTTATACCACAAATGACATGTTCAACCATGTAATGATCATACTAAAAGATTATTTAGATGAAATTCAATTTTCTAATCAACGTCTGCATGAAAAAAGACCTATTCATTCAAATCCACCCAAGAATGAAGAGCCTTCATCCCCTGTTCCAAATGTCGATCCATCCACATAAATTACTCTATCTCTAAATGCATCTAAAAAAGAGTATCCCCATAAGGGTATGTGAAGAAATTTAGACCATAATCATGATCTTTTAAAGAAATTATCTCCAGTGTTGGCCATGTTTTCAATCCTAGATACTCGATGTCTATAAACATACCTCTAGGAAGCACTGATAGAGGCCTTGTCAGACCCTTAAGAATTTGATATTGAGGTATACACTACCAAGATATATCATTGATAGAATGATCCTTCTGAATTCCACATGGACATATCCTTCACATACAATGATAAGGATTCTATCAAATAGGGACACGTCAAACCCTGTTAAATATATATTAGGATAAATTATATGGATATATAATGATCCTTCATTGAAAATGGATCAAGAGTCAACCTTATTACAATATGAAAACTTTTTGAACCGAGTTTTAATGAATATAACTTTTCCCCCTCTACTCTGATGTTACAGGTTTATACAAAGAAGGATAAAAATCTTCTTGGTGAAATCAAAATCATAACACAGTTTTAGGATCTCATTTATAACATATAATTAATGGATTCAGGTAGGATTTTCCCATCAACGTTCTTAAAGTATGACCTTGTGTACATTAGCATGTTGATATACCCTTAGAATGCCACCATTATCTCAAATATTATATCAATGGAAAAATTGGGGCATTTCATAGTTACAATGCCCCATTCAAATCCAGTGAGTCACAATACATTGATGATGGATTCTACCATATGAAAGGGAAATTTTCCATGTTTTATGATGTCTCTAAAATTAATGTCCTCGATGTTCATTAAATGATTTCATACAACCCATATAACAATATTAGTGATGAATATGAGCATCCCATAGACTAAATCAAATAGGTGGGTTCGAATTTGAGCACACATCCAGTGACATCGATGATGTCAACTCAGAAAACTATTACCAGTGTAACTATATAAGTTGTTAAATCAGAGAAATAATAATATCCAATATAAAAATGTCTTTATTCCCACTACAAAGCCTCAATACATCCCTTTTCTATCAAAAAATCTGGAAGAATATTTCATGTCTATGGGATAGAATGAAGATTCTAATTCTCATTTACTCATCTCCCACATGAAGATTAAAAAAGGGCTCACATCATCAATTGAGGCAGAAATAGTGGATTCATATCAAGATGTTTATATTTTAACTTCTCTGTTAACATTGAGAAACATTCTTTATCACATACTTCCCAGGAAAATTTGGAAGATTTAAATCATGAGGAATATAGAGAGGAGGAAAACCTTAGGGGAAAACCAATTGTATTTGAGGAAGATTTCTCAACCACTATTGGAGAAAATTGAGAAATAAATATGGGTATATATGATGATTTATTCCATATTTCATCAGAATAGAAATGACTTCTAGAGAGCCTGAGGAATATACTTCCGATCTAAAGAAACATTGGGATTCAATCACTTGGAATTTCATAGAGATTCCAGGACTATATTCTAATTTGGACACCCATCACTTGGGTTTTCTAGAAGACCATCATGGATAAAAACAGCAGCCAAATGGACATGCCTGACTTATGCCTTTGAAATTGAGGCTAAAGTGGATAATCTCATTAAGGATGAATTCATTCGGAAAGTTCAGTATCCAAAATGGATATCGAATATCATCCATGTCAATAATTATTGTTTTGAAATTAGGGTCTTTATCGACTTCAGATATATCAACTGGAACTGTCCAAAAGATGATTTCCCAAATCCAATCATAGAACTTCTAATTTATGAGATGGATGGTTATCAAGCCCTCTCCTTCCTAGATGGATATAATAGGTACAACCAAATTTGTAAGGCCCCATTGTATAAATAATCCACCGCTTTTAGGGCCCCTCAGTGGGTATTTAGCTATCAGGTATTTCCCTTTGGATTAAGGAATGTTGGTCCCACGTACCAATGTGCCAGGCATTATATCATTAATCCATTTTTGTTATGTTTGTGTAATTATACATTGAAGAACTAGGGTTTAATAACTAAAAACATTCTGACTACATGGAAAACTTGGATACCATCTTTAAAATTCTATGACAACATATCCTAATGATGATCTCATTAAAATGTTCTTTCTGGGTAACCATAAGAAAGTTTCTCAATGCCGTTAAATTTGATCATGTCATTTAAGTTAATATCAAGAAATAAATATATCCTTCTGATGTCACCTCCTTAAAAACATAATGACTTGGGGGGAAGTAAAGGAATCATGTATTATATTCATTTCTTCATATACAAGCATGCTTGAAAGTGTCTCCCTTTCACTAATTTGACGAAGAAAGGGTTCACATATTAGTGGACCATTGAGTGTGATGATGCATTTGAAAACCTCCTTTAATACCTCTTGATCCCACTAGTATTTAAGCCACCTTTTTGAAGGAAATATTCTCATTCTATATTTGATTGTCCTGGAGTGACAAATGGGTTCCTTACACGGACAAAAAAAGACAATTGGAAGGAAAAATCCTTTATTATCTATTTGGAACCCTGATCAATGTTGATACTCAATAGTGAGATATCAAAAGCGGATACCTGCAATTAATAATCACAGTTTAGAAACTGAGGCACATTCTACCGCACCACATGGTCCAATTGGTCTCTCACAATAACTCATTCAAATATATCCTTAGTCATCTTATTTTGATAGGTCATCTGGAATAGTGGTTAGTTTTCCTGCTCGGGTTTGATATAAAATTTTTGCTTCATAGTGCAGTGAATAGTTAGGCATTATCATATTTCATTGTATAGAACTCTTCTATAGAAACCAAGTTAGTAAATACTAAATATCTAGATTATGAGATATTCCCTATTCAAGGGAGTCACCAAACATGGGAAATGTATTTTAATAGTGCACCGTGGATCCCATAGGGGGGAGAATGGATAACCCTACACTCAACAATATTGGTTTTGGGATCATTCTTATCTCTCCTGAAAAATTAGTCTTTCTTTACAACTTTTTTTCATAATTTTGTACTAATAATGAATTGGAATATTAGTCTCTCATTGCTGGCCTGGAACTGGAACACCAAATTCTAGTGGATCACCTATAGGTGAAAAACAACTCTGAGTAGGGAATAAATTATATCCATGGAGATTTCTCCACCAGAAAAGAATTAATAATCACCCTGGTTAACTGTGTTTGAGTGTTAATGGAGGAAGTTCCCCTTGGTCCAACATTGAATCACATCTTTCGGTCATTTAATGATAAGGAATACACATTGGAAAATGTAGATATAGAACTAGTGGATCTAGAATGGTATGAAAGAATCATTATCATTTCTCATCTCTTAATGGTATCACCATTTTGTTCATGTTAGAATTGAGGAGATCAATGAAGTAGGTAATATCGGTGAGCCATATGGACCTAACACTATGTTGATGATTCCCATAATGAACTACCTCTACAATGAAGTACTAACATCAAACAGAGATAGGAAAGAGAAAATCCATCAGAGGGAATCCATCTTCACTCTATGTGATGGTCCAAATCACTAGATTGTCTTATACGAACAAATATTTGATTTAGTCCTTATCATATGTATTTATGGTGAAGAAATTGTTAATACCATGAAAAATGTACACTCAGGAACCTATAGTTCCTACCTATTAGGCCACAATCTTTCCCATAAAATCATAAGGATTGGGTACTGCTGGGCCACTATGACACATGAATACATAGAGTTCACCACGAAATTTAATTATTTCCTAGTGCACACCAACTTCATCTATAGACCCCTGAAGTTTCTACATACAACCAAATACTCCTCACCATTTTCCATATGGGGAATGGATGTTGTGGGGACGTACCCTATAATAATGTACACGAAGTTAAAATATTTCTTAATTTCTACTGATTTATTCTCCAAATGTGATGATAAAATATCCCTCAAATAAGTAGGGGCCAAAATCACCAATGGATTCATGAAAGCCAACATCAATACAGTTTTATGGATTCTATCATACAATACTAATAGGAAATTGCAAAATTTTATATTATGTTGGGGGGAATCTATATCAAGAGTAAAATATAATATCCAACTATTCATCAGGCTATCATTTAGTAGCAAATGGAAAATAGAGGCCTTAAAAAATATCCTATCAAACATACTCCAAAAAATGGAAGATAAAGATAAAAATTATTATTCTGAAATGATTTTGAATGCCTTATGGTATTATCATACTACAACCCGTGCTATAGTATGGGTTACCATATACTCACTGGTATATGGAACAGAATCTATATGACTTATTGAGGTTCAATTTTCATAAATCTTTATTACTATCTATGACTAGACATCCATAGATGTATAATCCTAGAAACAACTGGACGGATAAAAGAAACTTTATGTGAAAATATTTCATACTTTTTGTCACATAGAGATACATTAAAATCCAATTTCATGAGACTTTAACAAGAGGTTAAACCACTCATCATTCCTCCAAGGATAACTTAAATTGGTCCCCAGAACTCTAATGATTCAAGGAATTTAGCCATCAACACTTCAGTCCAAGTGGAAGAGACCTTAATCCATAAAAAAAGGTCCAATCTACTGTAGATTACCCCCTGATTTTGATGGATAGAGAGTCTATTACCACCCCTTCCAATGAAATATTATTAAGGAAATATTTCATGTAATCACATGAAAATCATCTCACCAAAATGATGTTAAACTTCATACCTTCTCTTTGTAGAATGACCTTAAGAGGGATGCCATAACATCCACATCGTAAGCCATTAAACTGTGTGCCATAGTTTTCATTATCGTATGATGACAAAATGTATGAAATATGTTCCTAGTCATATTACCCAATACTAAAACATACCATTCATCTTTACCACATGACATTAAACTTCATGTATATTGTCCATAATTTTACTATAACTAACCCTTGAAATACCTTAATTTTAGATACACCCCATGGTCCCTTAAATAAAGGCCTCCAAATTCAGTGTATGTCCCAATCACATCCCTCTAACCCCTCAGTTGGTCGAGATTCCAACTTGTCCTGGAATGTGGAAAAAAAATACGGGTATCTCCTATGTATAATCCCCACTCACATCATTTCCACTCCATAGTTTCACTTGATATTGCTATTATAGGTATACTCCCCAACATCAACATGCATTTACAACAATATGCAAATTTCCTAACCAACATCCTCATTGCATAATGATAAACTACAAAACCTTTTAAAGAACTGTGTGTGGATTGATTCTCATTCCAATGGGATATGCAGTAATGCCCAGATTTACGATCATGGGTCCATCCATAAAAAAATCTCCAAATCCTTTTGTATGAGATAGAACTCTATAGGTAACATTTCTATAACTATGTATTGATTGATTCACATTTAAATGAGATATATATTTATTCCTGAAGAATAGGTATAGGGCTTAGCCATAATTTTGGAAAATATAAAATTCATATTCTCCCTATGTAAAAACGGATTGATGTGTAGAACTATTTTCCAGAAATACATGTGGCTTGATTTTTTCTCCAACAAGATACATAATGACACTCGGTTCCTATCTCTGGGTCTAGTCATAATTCCCCTATCATATTCATAATCCTACATCCTTGGTGCATGTTATTAAACTACATGGATCTTTAAGAAATACGGTGGTATATATTCCAATCATAATGAGATACGTAGGGACGCCCATATTTCCATCATTGGAACCATCTATAAAATTTACCCTCTTTCACAAGGGTTCATCTTCATTATCATTGTATGATGTTAAACTGTATGGGATACCAAGAACTATGTGTGTATTTACTCTCATTCCAATTATATATATAGTTATTCATGGATCATACATTATGGCCTAGCCTCCATAAAAATATAAATGCCTTATCTGTACCTTTTATTACCTTTGTGTGGTGAAAGAATCCTTTTACAATCCTTGATTCTCAAATTGAGCATAGCTCATATGTGATTATGACTTTTGGTAAATGATTTCCATGAATTAATAATGAATATCTATTCAAATTAGGTCTATCATGGTCCTAGATATAAGAATATAAAAGGCACACTAAGCAGCCTCGTAGTTGGACACTAAACTATACGATTTCCTCATGAACTAAGTGTGGATTGACACTCATTCTAATGAGATACATAGTGAGGTATGTATGTTCGATATTGGGACCATTCACGACACAATATAAAGAATCCCCCTCCCCTATTTATGATTCTGATCTATATGAGAGGATCCAATATGGGTTCTAACCCTATGCATGAGCCCGTATGAAAAAATCATTTTACTTCCACACATGAATTTCATTAGTTTGGGGTCTACCATGTAGAAAAATCAGTGGATTTATTATTTCACCAACAAAATATGTTGTAAAACCTCAGTTATATACTATGGTATATCTATATTCTCATTAAGGAACCTTCGATTGAGATATTATTCTCTCATGATGTTGAACTACATGGTTGTTGTTCTGGCCGTATGTATTTAAACTGCATGGTACCATAAGAAATTTGTGGGGATAAATTTTGATTCTAGTGAGATATGTAATGACACTAAGGCCTCATGTCCTAGTATAATCCATGAGAAAAACAAAAATTCCCACTTTACTATTTATAAAAAATGATCTATGTTGGAGGTCTTAATTTGGGCCCCCTCATTAGGGGGAACACCAATGAATCTGAGATGTACCCCTTCTACATATGATTCTGATCTATGTCAGGGACTCTACATCTTCCCAGGTTGGCCACAGATCCTTCCTTCAGTGATTCTTCATGGCGTGATCATGGTGCGCAGATCCTCTTCCTATGGTGACGTGGAGGATTCTAGTTTCAGTTCTGATTCCTCTTCGGCTCGCGTCTCGGTGGAGGTTTCGTTTCCATCTCTGTTGTTCACCTGCAAGAGCTCCAACCATCGTCATTTCTCTATTTCATTCCTGGTTCGACGACAAGTCCTCTATGGGGGCATTCTGGTTGGGTTGATTCATGGATCTTCCTCGGTGGTTTTCTCTCAGATTGATAACAATGCTTCATGCCCTAGTGGTAATGTATTGATTTAGCTTCCCCATGGATTCCAGGTGTTCCTTCAGGTGATCTATGAGGTGGTGGGTTCTGTTCTTTTTCATTTGTAGCGTCGAGGTTCATCGAGGGTTCGTGGGCTCGGTATTTCCTTAGAGGCTCGGTGTGGTCGAGTTCCTGCCATTCGTGGTCGGTTGGGATGTCACCTCGGTCTTTGTCTGCTGGAGTGCATCGGGTGGATTTTAGTGATCTTGTTGAGTAGGTTTGGTGGGGGTGACATGCTCTGCAGGAATGGTCTGGTTTGTTTGTAGCGGGGTTGTGTATGGGGAGCCTACCTTTGCAGTAATGGTTTTCTTCCCCTGAATTGCTGACTTCTTGAATTGGTTATGTTTTTTGGTTTTCATCAGTTGATTTGGAATGGTGGTAGGTGTTTTCTTGAATGGTTTGGTTTGCTGAGGTGGGAAGTTTGTGATTCAGACTCGACTTCATGAATTGACTCCACGGGGATTTCAGAGCTGGAAATTCATCTTTGCAGTGTTTTTTGGATTTGGTTGTTTGAGAGGGTATGGAATCAGCCATCAGATCGGGCCTAAGCTTTGACTCAAGACACTTGCTTGCCGAATTACTTTGCAACGATGAAGAGATTCTTCAAGTTCAATTGTTGGGGAGGAGCAGTTCAGTGATGTTATTCTGGTTTTACTCTTTCTCCCATCACGTGTAATTGTCTTATGTCCATGATGTCATTGGGTTTCCACCCCCTTCATCCCCTAAAAGGGTGCATTATCTTATAATAAAAAATTTAATGTCCTTCGGGCCGTTGGATGGGTGGACTATGAAATAATATGCATCAGTTGGATTTTAATAACGCATCCCACAAAATGGGGTTTTCAACTAGTGGTAACATCATCCACGCAAGAAGCCTCTTATATAATCTTTTGATTTTATGACATTAGCATACAACCCACAATTCAAATTCAATCTTCAATCATTCCTCGCATATTTTTACAATGTCCTTTATCCCAATATGAAACCCCCCCAAGTCGATGGTTTTAAATTTCCGTCAACATGTATGAAGTATGAAGGAATGTTATTGGCCTGGTAAGCCACATATCACCTATCATTTCAATAATTATATGGTTCTATACAAATGACATAAAACTACCATCATCATATTTCACATGCTTGGGACAGACCTATGAATGGATCCTATTATCCCTATTCTTGGGTAACATTGACTTAAAATGGATATAACATATTCGTGTGCATTCCTTCTAGAAACCAAACTATTTTCTTGGGTAAATATGAATCTCCATAAACTTCCTGCAGAAGTGAGCAATAGAATGTCAAAATTAAGGAGTGCTACATTACCTAACAATTTTATAACATGACCTAGATGGCTTTGCATAAGTTTCCCACCAATTGTCCTATAAGCCTAAGGATATCACTATTTGACTATGATTTATGCTACCCTTGTTGGATTTTCATAATATAACCCACAACATGGTTTTTTCAACCAGCTGTAACATCGTCCTCATGAGAGACCACCTCTATCGCCCTAAAATTTTTCCCCATAGCAATTTTCGAATTTAAAGATCCCCAAATTACACCTTCTGATGTTCACCCCCTCATACATAAAATTTATATCATATTCTATGATAAATTACCATAAAAGGGGAGAATTTTTATTCTTTCGGTCAAAGCTAAAGACCGTAAATTATATCACCCAATGTACATTATATAATACATTAAACGGAGTCAAATTATTTCCTTTCAATATGAATTTAAAATTAATATCATAGTGTCCTTGTTGAATGACTTTATACTTCATAGAATAATATCTTTATTGTGAAAAATTATACAGTATATCATAATATCCCTTCTATTCAACATTACACTACATATAATAATGTCATGGGTGCATGAGATTAAACTACATGATGCTTCATACCTTGTTATAAATGGGCCTTCCACATTGACATCGTTCATTTAAAAAAATTCACTGACATTCACACAATCCAAATTAGTGTAGGATATGTTTCCCATCAATGTCCAATGTCGATATATATGTTGTTTTCAATCTTATATATCTTCCCTTGAAAAAACCACCCATCATGGTCTTGAAAAACCTGTATCTCCACAAACTTCCTTCTTCAATTAGCAATGAATATTTGAATTCTTGAGAACCCCTTTTCAAAACTATGTTATAACACACCCTAGTTGGTTATGGACAACATTTCTCCAAAATGGGATTTCAACCAAAGGATGCCACTATTTGACTATATTGTAAAATTCCCCAGTAGGATTTTCATATATTTTCCCAAAATACGAGTATTTCTACCCTTGGTAACTTCTCCTTGATGAGATAACTCTTCTATTCGCGAATATCATTCTTTATATTTGGGAAATAAATAACTATGGAATAAGATTCCCCATTGGGTATATAATGAATGTAGAAAGATTCAGGGAAAACAAGACATTTTTATTTCATCATTTCAATGATTATTGTCTAAGTTTTTTTATCAAAAACATGAGTATCATTATTTTATACTTCATGACATTATAATTAAATAAAAAAAGATACACAATACTCACAAGATTTCAAATCCTCAAGGGAAATTTGGATGAAAGTCAACTCTCAGCACACTAGACCGATATTATAAATGGTTTAGGAAAAAATTGGGAAATGGATAGAAAAAGGCACAAAACTTGTTATGCTGATATCCAATAGTATACGAACTAAGATAAATCCAAGTCTTACCCATTATGTCATTTCCGTATTGGACATTCGAATAAATAAGGGAGATATCATAAAAATACACAATGTTTTTTGGTTTCTTATATATCTTTTTTTATAGGTGAACTATGCTTTATTGGACAGATGGATTTGGAAATAAATTAGAGCACCATCCCATAGTTGAGATATCTCCAAATTTGATCAAATTTTGTTTCAATGAATCAAATTCCCCTAGAGTTTCCATAGAACTAGACAATTTTCATTACTAATGAATCTAATTCTATGTGTATTTTTTGGCACCATGAAATTTGTACTGTTTTATTTTCTATATAATTCATGATGTGATCATCAAATAGAAACCAAGTGTCATGTTTTAGTTGAAATATGTCTTCATTACGAAAGGATAATATTAAATTTCCATGTTTCGTTTAAAAAAAACACCCTTGACTTGGACTAAAAAGTTCATGGTGAAACTCTCAATTTTTAATGGGGTTCAATGATGCTTGTGGTGGGACTAGCCGAAAGGGTTGGGACCACAAACCAATATTAATCAATATTAGGGGTGTAGGGGTGCATCCCCTTGGTATTGAGATGTAGTTTCTCCTCTATGGCCATTCATACAGTACCCCTCCCCATCACGAATCTGGATCAGACCCTTCCATTATAGCCCAAAAGGCATAGCCACCCATCTGTGTGGCACCTACGCACACCACCTGTACACACCACCTATGACATAGATGTATCAGCCACCCCTACACAGAGTACCAGCACTGAACACCTATGTGAGGTACCTACACCAAAAACCTCCATCATCCAAGGTCCCATGTTTTCTAATAATAGGAACCTTGGAATCCTTATTTAAAGAGTTGGAAAATTTGATGAAGCCATAAAGATCTAGTCATGTATCCCCTTAACCTAGGTCCACCAAAACCCCTCATCTATCCCTCTAAAATCCAAAATAATGATTATTTGGTGCGATAAGTGAGATCAACATCCACTCTGGTTCTGAAACACAAGAAACCTACTCGAGGCCCATATCTCCACAAGTTGACAACCACCTACGGTGGTCCCCATACATAACCAAGGGAGATAATGATCCTTATATAGGGACACATGAATAGACCATGGGTCCTTGGATAATAATTCTCCCCATTTTTATTTAATAGTTAGTTCATTTTTCGATGCATATCTAGCCCACTGAAGCCTAAAACCCCATATGTGAAGCCCCTCCAATTACTCCCATGCCATGTAGGAAGCACCTTCACACTCTAACCCCAGACCTGCATGATCCCTCCTTTGAGCCCTCTTCTAAGAAACCAATGGTAGGGCTCCTATTCATTTAGAATCATAATTTGAGGCGGATCAAATTCAAACATCCACTGAATCCTCCAAACATGAAATCCAAGGAATGAGGCACACCAGGGTGTCTCCCATTTGGGTATGCATTCCCATGGTCAATTGTTCCCACACCAATCATACCTAAATATTAGTTTCCTCAGTGCACATATGAGAAATCATTACCATCACCATGGGTACCCTGACCTTGGGGGTGGAATCGAGGTTCATCTAAACTAATACATAAGGATACGGACTCTTTCCTACCCTTCTCATCTATAGGACCAAAGACCTTTGGTTTAAAGTGTTGTGACATGTAATGAGATCCTTCCCTCTTCCCCTAGAACCAATTTTAGGGAAATACCGTAGCCTTTCTTGGGGGACCTCTCCAGTTTAATTCATCCCTTATACATACCAATGATCCATAACTAGATATATCACAAAATGTGACTATCTGTAACTCCCCGACCCCAGCTACCCAGAGTCGGTGCATTACTTCGTAACATTGTCATGATCCCAAAAGATCAAGTCTCGAAAGACTGATTAGTTTAGTAGCCTTGTAAACACTAGATACATTCATAAATGTTACATTACATCATAAAGTGAAATACTATAATAACAAAGTCTCCATATTCCACACTAATATCCTCTTCTGACTATCCCTGCAGGTCATTCATAAAATACTTCTTCACATCCTGGAAAATATTAAAACATTGAAAGGGGTGAGCTCAGATGCTCAGTAAGGATAACAATATAGAGGAAACTTTCATAAATAAACATAAACATTTAAGGCAATGTATAACTAAAACAAAAGAATTTTAAACTTGATCTTCAACATAATATGGAAAAAGTAAAATAATATAATGCCATTTACGTATTCACATGGATATTCTACTGGTCAAATAATCACATGCAATATCAATAACCACTTTCATAATGATGGAATGCATAATGCTAGACTATCATAACCTCGTAGCCAAGGCCTCGTGCCAAGACCACAAATAAGATTTTGTCAAGGCCTCGTGCCAAGACACTAGTTTGTCTCATGAGACCTACCGATGCATCGAGGAGCTATAGCGGGCTCCACCCGTCACTTATTAAGTCCAATGCATTCCTCATATGAATAGGTTTAAACATATCATAAACCATAACATAATCGTGTCACATAAAACATGCATAAAGGAAACATAACATTTCCACATTTCAATCACAAGATATCAATAAAACACATTGATATAATAAAAACACTTTCAAAACCATTTTCAATACCAAAATAAAAGAAAAGTAAAACATGGTATTTATTTTTCAGTTAAAAAAAGTATGGCTTGTAGAGGAAGCTGAAACACAAATAATGGTCACAGCGGCGAAGAAGTCGTTGTCTCCGCATACGTAGGACAAAAACATCCCCTTTTTTCGTTTAGTAAACGCTTCGTATAAAAAGATTCCTTTTGAATAAACGTAAAAGTCAAAGGGGTTTATACACCGTATAAAAGAAAGTTGTGTATAAAACCAAATATGCCTCAATGAAAGGAGATTGAGACGAAGACCCTTACAAATATCATTTTTTTAAATAAAGTAGATCTATTATGTTTATTCACTATAAGTACACATAAATAAATTAAAAATACAAGATAGGACATAATAATATCATGACATAATTTGAAATTTGGAGATTAACCCAAAGAATAGAAATTGGGTTAAGAAGTTCCCTTACCTCGTGTCCGAATTCACTCGACCGTTCTTTGATCTCCTGAATAATAAATCAGAGTTAATCTCTACCTTCTTAAGAACCTTTTTCAATTTCATTATTCCTTTTATATCACTTATTACCCTGTCATGAACATTATGTAATTATTTAAGTTTATAACGGTCGTTTTGTCGATCTTAGGTACTTGAGTCAAAAATAAACTTCTTATAATTACACTTTGTTCATGTGGTAATATATCCATTATATCCATAATTATATTCATGATGTATATATAATATACATTCATTTATAATAATACATAACATTTAGAGGTATGAAATGAAATGCACCGTTCATGGAGACGGTAAGCCGTACGTACGCATGAATGCTACTTTCATTTCTATTTCGTATTTAATGGAATGAAGTTATAATTATATAAAGATACAATATAATTCCAGTATAATATAATGTATAATACCATTTACTCCATCCTTTATACTTACCACATGTGGTATTAAGGAATCAAATCACTTTGAGGGGGCGGTAGTCCGCACTTCCTAAAATGAAATTATCGTGTTTACACATAATGGAAATCATAAAGGTATGACATAAATGAGATATAAAGAAGCATAATGAAAACATAAACATAATATATATGTCATATATGAAAATAGTGTCATCAAAATCGCCACCATTAGAGGTGTTATAAGAATATTGAACAATCATCGTTTCGTGAGGCAGTATTTCGCCACCCATAGAAACAGTATGTTCTTTAACCATTAGACGAAGGTGTGTGTATGTGTAAACCAAATCCTTATCATAACAACATCCTAGTATATTTTAGATACTGGTGTTGTTTCAAAATAAAGTAATAAAAAGAGTTTAAGGGGTTGGAGAAGCTAAATAAAACTAATCAACATTAGCGAAGACATTACCTAAAAACCGGGTAACTTTTTTTGATTTGAGCCAAAGGCTTCCTTGGGAAAAATTCTGCCCAAAGTGAGGATTCTAGTAGTAAGGGAGGGAAGTTGGGAGAGTATTTGGGCAGAGGTTGGCCGAGCCAAATGGCTTGAATGTGTGAATAAGGTGGGAGTGGTGGGGGCCTTTTATAAGTGGAGAGGAGGGGCACTCTTGGAAAGTAATGAAATATTACTTTATTACACAATGCTTTTCGGATTATAAAGGTCCCACACTTCTATAATTCGAGGCTAAGGTGATAAGGGTTCGAAATCTACCCATCCAATAGGCTTTGTACAAGTGTATGCCTTGGAATATACCTTATCATTTCATTTTATTTAAATCGTTAATTAATGAGGTAATCGATGTGGCATCATGGTGTCATAAATAATTTTATTTATTTAACGTCTAAAAATTATAAAAAAATATCATGATGTATGAAATATTTTTAGCTTTCTAATTAATATTTATAGTCAAAAAAATGACTTCTATAACCCCATTTAAAAATTGTTTTAGTAAAACAACTATTGTTTGTGACCTTTTTTTTAACATTAAATAAAAAGCTATTTATGTCCTTTTCCTACCAATGTGGCTCCTTGGGGTCCCCAAGTTGACCCATGGATTGTCTTAGTCGTCCATGACACATCCAATACGGGCAGGACAAGTGTTAAGGTATTTTCATATTTTTATAATATCATTTTTACCTTAAATTTCACTAATTACCTTTAATCGCGATTAATTAAACTTAAAAGTTACTATTCACAAAAAAATTATTTTAATCCCATTGAACCACATTTTACATCCTAATGACAACCATCTATGTCGGATTTTTGAAAATCAAATCACAGAAGTGGTAATATTTCATTTAAACAAAAAAAACAGTTATTTAACTACCACTTAGTGGTTTCACTATTCTTCAAAAATTGACGTTTTTCAGAACAATGCCAAAATTTCACCCTAAGATATAATTGATATTAAAATTCAAAAATGATGTCTATTTTAAAAAATTCCAAACATATAAGTTGCAATAATTAATTTCATAATTAATTCTCGCTGTCACAACAAATAGCGTGTTTTTTAGAAACAATATATATCAAAAGATTGACAATTGTTTATGTCCAATTTCAAAGTGAAATTAATTCTAATGAACACCACTGGATAAAATAGTAAAAATATATTCTAATTATACTTTAAAATCACTCAATAGTATAATTTATCACTATAAATTATTTTGATTTAAAAAGTTGTTTTTAAGTATTTTTCAATATTCATAAAAAATTGGAAGTTCTCAGAAAAATACCAAAAATTCAACATAGGCTAATTTCGATATTACGAATACAAAAATGAAGTCCATTTTGAAATATAAAATTTCTATAATTTTAAAAAGTGGTTAATACTATTCATAACGACTACTTTTATTTGTCGTAGTGTGTTAGAACTTGAACTTGCGTACAAGGCAAGCTATTGTATTATTGAAAGAGAGGTGTATCGTGGAAGCTCGGGGTGTTACATTCTCCCCTCCTTCAATAAATTGCGTCCTCGCAATTTGAATATGTTCTTCGAAAATAAAAGGTTGAAAATAGAAAATACCTTTGTGGAAACCCACAACAGAAATAAGGTTAATAAAAATATAACATTAAAAGAAAGAAAGAGAAGTATAAAGGTCACCCGAGATAACCCATACTAGGATTATATGAAAATATAGATATGGAGGAGAAACAAACCATCAAGGTCTGATGGAGAGTTGTAAAAACAGAATTAGGAGAAAGTTAACCATAAGAAAGTCACAAACTAGTGATTAGTTGAACGATCATTGAATCCCCAATTGGAAAAGTTAGCTGGCAACATTTTTGTTTTAAGTTACCTTTTATAAAGTTGAGGAATTTATTTAGGAGATTTACTAAGAACTTAAGGGAATATACATACTTGTCATGTAGACTTTCATTCTTTAATAAATTTTTACCACAAACCCATCTTTCACTCTAAAAGGTAATAGAACTCAAAAATATTCTATTTATCCTAATTGTATAAGGTTCCAAATATTAACACATACCATTTAGATTAGTAAAACTATTTTGTAATAACCAGGGACTTCCTGTAGGCTAGTGGTAGGTAATAAAGGCTTGTCGCACTATGGCTGTGGGTTCGATTCCTGCAGCTTTGTCGGAAGCGACGGGTTATGCCCAACCCTGTAGGTTGTCCTTTTCCTAAAACTATAGTATTATAATATTGCAAAAATAATATTCATAAATGTTTTAACCTTAAACAATACTATACAATGATCAACTTAATCCATTCCAACCTTTATAGTTATCCAAAATACCTCTGTCCAGACTTTCTCTAAAAGGTCTCTAAATTCCAAAAATCAATTGTATCATCAGATTCCTCAAACAGGGTAAAGTTTCTCTTATTATCACATACAAAAATATGATTACCTTCATCATATTAAAACCCTAATGAAATCAACAAGTACTGTAGTACACTCCTTATATATATATATCACATTATTCTAATAACCAGAATATAATCCATGAGTCCAAAAGCACCAATACATTAATTATTCTACTTCAACTGTAGTAACAACATAAGATTGGCCTTGATCCCTTGGCCTTTCCTGGGGTAAGTTTCCCTGACGCATAGGACATTCATTTTCATAATTCCCCATTTCTCTACAATTTTAGCATTCAACATTGATAGCCTCTTTCTTTCCCTTGCAATCACGCGCCTGGTGAGCTTTTTTTCCACATTTATAACGAACTCCCATTCCTTTTAGGCAAGTACCAGGGTGATTCTTCCCACAATTATCACATACTGGAAAATCCTTCTTTCCCTTTTTCCCTTTATCTATCTCTTGTTCCACCATTCTTTTCTTCTCTTGCTTTACTTTATTGTCATGAGACTTAGAGAATTCCTTTTCCGTCTTGATAGAATATGAGACAATATCTTCGTACGATGAGAAAGATTGTGATACTAAATCTCAACGGATAAATGGTTTCAACCCATCAAAGAAACGATCAATCTTACTTCTTGGGTTACGTATATAATCTGATGCATGCCTTGCTAACCTTGTAAAGTTAGCATCATACTTTGCGACATTCTCATCCTCCTTTTGTCTAAGACTCAGAAATTGCCTTTCCATATCTGCTCGATGGTCATGTGGAAAGTATTTTTCTATGAAAAGATCATTGAACTCTCTCCATTCCATACTTGATACTTCTTCATCTTCCTTTGTGTTTTGAATCAATGACCACCATTGATCAGCATCTCCAGTGAGGCGGTAAACTACCATGATAACCTTTTCCCTTTCACTACTCCTCAAGGCATGGAATATTTTCTCTAAGGAGTTTATCCATTGCTCAACTACTAATGGATTTGTACCCCCCCCCCATTAAATGTTGGTGGGTTTTGCCTCATGAAGAGGTCTAACATTGATCCTCCACGTTGTGGATCAGGGTGATCCATACGAGTAAAGTTGGTATTCATAACTTGAGTGAGTTGTCCCAGTATGGTAATAAGTTGATCAGCACTAGTTGTATCTCCAGATCCATAATAATTATCTTCAGCAGGAGGGAAATCCCTACACAGAGTGCATGAATTGATACGGTTTCCATTCCTTCCACTAGGCTCCATTTCTATACAATGGCATAAACTAGATTAGTTTATGAATCAAAATACATAATTCCATACTTATAAAATACTTAACATAAATTGAACTATTTATGGATATAATCCATAATTATAAAAATGTTTTCTTTGAGGAAGTATACACCCATAACCCTTCATAGTGGTTTGTAAAGAAAACGAGAATTATCCTAAGCATATCCCCCTGGAGTGTCGTAACCAATAGTGCAGCAAGGCCCATTGTCATGCACCAGTTCCCGTTCGAGTCTAGCTCAAAGCGGTGTTTTCAGGTTTTACCCCTAGGTACATCTGTACCAGAGCCGCCTCTACCAGCTCGTATCCAGACAGGGATGTATTGCTCGGAAAACTCACAAAATCTCTATAATACCAAAATTCTAGGTAGTTCTTCTATACTAATCCTCAATTTCTATCTTCGGGATATGTGCTCTAATCAGAGTTTATCTAAATCTAGCTTCCAAGGTTAGTACTAAACTGCCTCTAATACCAACTATAACGCCCCGCCCCCAGCTACCCAGAGTCGGTGCATTACTTCGTAACACTGGCATGAACACAAAAGATCAAGTATCGAAATACCGATTAGTTTAGTAGCCTTGGAAACACTAGATACATTCATAAATGATACATTACATCATAAAGTGAAATACTACAATAAAAAAGTCTCCAAAGTCCACACTCATATCCTCTTCTGACTATCCCTGTAGGTCATTCATAAAATACATCTTCACATCCTGGAAAATATTAAAACATTGAAACGGGTGAGCTCAGATGCTCAGTAAGGATAACAATATAGCGGAAGCTTTCATAAATAAACATAAACATTTAAGGCAATGTATAACTAAAACAAAAGCCTTTTAAACTTTATCTTCAACATAATATGGCAAAAGTAAAATGAGATAATGCCATTTACTTATTCAAATGGATATTCTACTGGTCGAATAATCACATGCAATATCAATAAGCACTTTCATAATGATGGAATGCATAATGCCAGACTATCATAACCACGTAGCCAAGGCCTCGTGCCAAGACCACAAATAAGATTTTGTCAAGGCCTCGTGCCAAGACACAAGTTTGTCTCATGAGACCTACCGATGCATCGAGGAGCTATAGCGGGCTCCACCCATCACTTATTAAGTCCAATGCATTCCTCATATGAATAGGTTTAAACATATCATAAACCATAACATAATCATATCACATAAAACATGCATAAAGGAAACATAAAATTTCCACATTTCAATCACAAGATATCAATAAAACACATTGATATAATAAAAACACTTTCAAAACCATTTTCAATACCAAAATAAAAGAAAAGTAAAACATGTTATTTATTTTTCTTTTTTAAAAAAGTAGGGCTTGTAGAGGAAGCTGAAACTCAAATAATGGTCACGGCGGCGGAGAAGTCATTGTCGCCGCATACGTATGAAAAAAACATACCCTTTTGTCATTTAGTAAACGCTTCATATAAAAATATTCCTTTTGCATAAATGTAAAAGTCAAAGGGGTTTATACATCGTATAAAAGAAAGTTGTGTATAAAACCAAATATGCCTCAATGAAAGGAGATTGAGACGAAGACCCTTACAAATATAATTTTTTAAATAAAGTAGATCTATTATGTGTATTCACTATAATTACACATAAATAACTTACAAATACAAGATAGGAGATAATAATATCATGACATAATTTGAAAGTAGGAGATTAACCCAAAGAATAGAAATTGGGTTAAGAAGTTCCCTTTCCTCGTGTCTGAATTCACTCGACCGTTCTTTGATATCCTAAATAATAAATTAGAGTTAATCTCTACCTTATTAATAACCTTTTTCAAGTTCATTATTCCTTTTATATCACTTATTACCCTGTCATGAACATTATGTAATTATTTAAGTTTATAACGGTCGTTTTGTCGATCTTAGGTACTTGAGTCAAAAATAAACTCCTTATAATTACAATTTGTTCATGTGGTAATATATCCATTATATCCATAATTATATTCATGATGTATATATAATATACATCATATATATCCTGTATATAAATTCATTTATAATAATACATAACATTTAGAGGTAAGAAATGAAATGCACCGTTCATGGAGACGGTAAGCCGTACGTACGCATGAACGCTACTTTCATTTATATTTCGTATTTAATGGAATGAAGTTATAATTATATAAAGGTATAATATAATTACAGTATAATATAATGTATAATATCATTTACTCCATCGTTTATACATACCACATATGGTATTAACGATTCAAATCACTTTGAGGGGGCGGTAGTCCGCACTTCCTAAAATGAAATTATCATGTTTACACATAAAGGAAATCATAAAGGTATGACATAAATGAGAAATGCAGAACCATAATGAAAACATAAACATAATATATATGTCATATATGAAAATAGTGTCATCAAAATGGCCACCATTAGAGGTGTTAAACGAATATTGAACAATCATCGTTTCGTGAGGCAGTATTTTGCCACCCACAGAAACAGTATGTTCTTTAACCATTTGACGAAGGTGTGTGTATGTGTAAACCAAATCCTTATCATAAAAACATCCTAGTATATTTTATATACTGGTGTTGTTACAAAATAAAGTAATAAAAATAGTTTAAGGGGTTGGAGAAGATAAATAAAACAAAACAACATTAGAGAAGACATTACCTAAAAACCGGGTAACTTTTTTTGATTAGAGCCAAAGGCTTCCTTGGGAAGAATTATGCCCCAAGTGAGGATTCTAGGAGTAAGGGAGGGAATTTGGGAGAGTATTTGGGCAGAGGTTGGCCGAGCCAAATGGCTTGAATGTGTGAATAAGGTGGGAGTGGTTGGGGCCTTTTATAAGTGGAGAGGAGGGGCACTCATGGAATGTAATGAAATATTACTTTATTACACAATGCTTTTCGGATTCTAGAGGTCTCACCCTTCTATAATTCTAGGATAAGGTGATAAGGGTCATAAAACTACCCATCCAATGGGATTTGGACAATTGTAAGCCTTGTATTTTACATTATCTTCTCATTTTATTTAAATCGTTAATTAATGAGGTAATCACTATGTCATCATGGTGCCATAAATAATTTACTTTATTTAATGTCTAAAAATTATAAAAAAATTAATGATGTAGGAAATCTTTTTATATTTCTAATGAATATTTATAGTCAAACATAGGACTTCTATAACCATATTTAAAAATTGATTTAGTAAAACAACTCTTGTTTGTGACCTTTTTATTTTAACATTAAATAAAAAGTTATTTATGTCCTTTTCCTACCAATGTGGCTCCATGGGGTCCCCAAGTTGACCCATGGATTTTCTTGGTCGGACATGACACATCCAATAGGGGTAGCACAAGTTTAAAGGTATTTTCATATTTTTATAATATCATGTTTACATTAAATTTCACTAATTACCTTTAATTGCGATTAATTAAACTTAAAAGTTACTATTCAACAAAAAATTATTTTAATCCCATTGAACCAAATTTTACTTCCTAATGACAACCATGTATGTCGGATTTTTGAAAATCAAATCACAGAAGTGGTAATATTTCATTTAAATGAAAAATCAGTTATTTAACTACCACTTAGTGGTTTCACTATTCATCAAAAATTGAAGTTTTTCAGAACAATGCCAAAATTTCACCCTAAGCTATAATTGATATTCCAAATTCAAAAATTATGTCTATTTTAAAAAATTCCAAACATATAAGTTGAATTAATTAATTTCATAATTAATTCCCGCTATCACAACAAATAGCGTGTTTTTTAGAAACAGTATATATCAAAAGGTTGACAATTTTTTATGTCCAATTTCAATGTGAAATTAATTCTAATGACCACCACTGGATAAAATAGTAAAAATATATTCTAATTATAATTTAAAATCACTCAATAGTATAATTTATCACTATAAATTATTTTGATTAAAAAAGTTGTTTTTAAGTATCTTTCACTATTCATAAAAAATTGGAAGTTCTCAGAAAAATACCAAAAATTCAACATAGGCTAATTTCGATATTACGAATACAAAAATGAAGTCCATTTTGAAATATAGAATTTCAATAATTTTAAACATTGGTTAATGCTATTCATAACGACGAATTTGATTAGTCGCGGTGTGTTAGAACTCGTACTTGCATACAATGCATGCTATTGAATTATTGAAAGAGAGGCGTATCGTGGAAGCTCGGGGTGTTACACTATCCAGATTGTCAAAATAAGTAGAGAGATTGGAATTTCAATCCCATTTATCTCTCCCATTAATTCAGGGAATTAAAATGGGTTGTAAGTTTTTTCACCCCAACAACATCATCCAGAGGAAGGATGGATTGTGTTGTTTTTTGGATCATCCACTACCTCTGGTTTGTCATAGTCAATAATGACTCATCATGATTCATTTGGTCTTATAGGGTATACACAATCATGGAATCTTCATAGCCTCATTCATTTATGGTATATAATCTTTTCTCAGATCTTCCTCTTACCTTCCATCAGAGGGCCTCCATAGGAATAGGTCCTCAAGTCCATGTATTGAACCTTAAAAATCAGAATATTTAGTATCATAGATCATTTTCATGCTATTTTTTCTCACATTGATCATAAATCACGTAGACTTATAGGTTCGTAATGATCATGACATTAGCATGATCTAGAACAATATGGGAATTATTCCAAATGTAAGTCACAAATAAACATCATGGGAATCACTCCCTTTTAAATCCCCAACTGAACCATAAGTGAATCATTCCATGTGTAATCCCCAACTGAACCTTAGGGAATCCTTCTATGGAGTAAGCCCCAATCACAACCCCTATTCACCTGGGAATCCATCTCAGGAGTAATCCCCAACCACAACCTCCATTCACCCGGGAATCCTACTCAAGGGCATGCCCCAATAAATAAAAATCTAATGAAAGGGTATCATCGTTAGGAGTCATCACTGAAATCCAAACCTTGGGCCTCCTCTTCTTTAATATTCCTCGACCATATCACCATAATCATCTGTGGTCTTCATCCTTATGTGTAATACCATAAAAGCCTCTAAATAACCATGAGTCGAGACACCCCTTATAGACACATTCATAGGAAATCATTTATAAGAATAAGCCCCAACATAACCTCTCAAAGGGACATACTCTCATATGTGACATAACTTGAGCGCGTGCATAGGTCTAGGTCTTCATAGCTGAACTGTGATGGTTTTGATTCTAACCTAAATGGGAAATGTGGGAAGCCACCCTAAGGTCCAAACACACCACCCAAAATAAATTATATCATCAATAATAAAAACTACTAGTATAGACTAATTCAACATGGGAATTTATAACCCTTCCATGTTCCCTGGTTTTCTTCAATATATATCCAGCACTGAAAATTTACTAGGAACCTTTCACCTCAATGTATTTTCCACATGATATTAAATTTTATTGTTATTTCTTTCTCACATGACATTAAAATGTATGATGTGCACTATTAAGTGGAACCTATGTTCATGGGTTATAATTTTATTCATAAAAATACATACAAACACAAGTATAAGTTTTGGATATAACCATAGTAAAATATTATGGCAATAGGTGTCCAAATCAACACTATAATTGATAGTCACAATTCCTAGTGGTTGTGGCACGTATTAGAGGGGTTATTACTAAAAGCTATAGAAACTGTTTTATTGAGATATAACCACAGTTTTCCACTATTGAAATAGACTTATTTCCATGATTTTCAATACTGTGGCTATAGCCCATATAGCTATCCACTGTGGAACTTGGGCTACAGCCATGGTTGTCCACCATTTTAACAGGGATATAGCCATGGTTGAAAATAGTGGAAATAGACTAAAAAGAATGTATGACCATCTAAATTCGATGTTTGTAGCTCCACTATGTTGACCATCCACCTTACAACAACAACATAGATGTATCTTGTTATATAAATATATTATTTAAAAATATATTATTAAAAATTGTGGCTATAGCAGGTAAACCATGGCTATATCCCATCACACCATTTTTTTCACAGGTTATTTTTTGCCACATAACTGAGGGAGGCGAGTTGCCATGGTTTTGAGGAACTGTGGATATAAAAAATAAAAAACCATTATAGAAATGGTTTTAGAAAATCGTGCCTATAGCCCTTGAAAAAACTATATTTCCATGGTTCTCCACAAACCGTGGCAATATCCCTTGAAAAAAAACTCTATAGAAACGGTTTTTCTCAAACCCTAGATATAGCCTTTGGTAAAAACCCTATAGCTATTATTTTACAAATAATTGTTGGCTATAGGTCTAGGAAAAATGACCTATAGCCATGGTGTAACACAAGCCATGGATTTGGACCTTGCAAAAACACTATGTAGTGACGATTTTACAGAATCGTGGATATAGTTGTCAAAAAAAACTCTATGGACACAATTCCTAAAAAACTATGTCTATAGCATTTCAAAATATTCACTATAATTGTTTTTATATCAAACCATGGATATAGAATTGGTATAAATACCTATATCCATGATTTGAAAATTTTTTCTATAGGTTCGCGGATATAGCCTAGTTTTTTTAGTAGTGAAATCACAATCATGGATCTGATCACAAAAAATAAACAACTACCATATCCTTGGATGATGATACTCTCTAGAGCACCCCACTGTGTGGTTTAAAACCAACATCATCTTGATATTTCTCAATGAATCTCTAACAAATACATTAGAGGGTACCATTGATGGAGAACCTAGAAAACATACAGATATCTCCATCGATAAAAATCCTTAGATACATAGTGATGATTCTAAGTCTCATATGTGTTAGTAATTGATTGTTAATTCATGGGTGATCCAAATCATACTATATAAATGATAAGGGATTCATGAACATATCATTAATCTATAAGAGAGTTCCGAAGTATGAAAAAATTCCCCCCAAAAGTGTGTGTTGAGACCGACCTCCCATTCTCTCAAACAATGTGAGTCTTTAAGCATCATTGGCCAGATATCTCACTGAGCTGTAGACATTAAAAAGTATCTCACCATGGATATAGAAGAATTAGATGTTTATGGTTATAAAAATAATCCAATTTGAAACTGTTCAGAAATAGTGGACCCAACATGAATGATTGAACACAATTCAATTACATGTAATCAATCATCAACCACTAGCAAATTTTCATGAAAAATAGAGACAATGAAGTAAAAAAATGAAAAATAAATATTTTCCAAATTATTCCATTTTATAGTTATAAAATGTGTAATCCTACTAAATATATACTTAGAAATAAAATATTTCACCCCTATTACCTACAAATGTACACCTCCACATCAATTAAAGGGGTTGTAAATTATAGTTCAACATTTTTAATTTTCTATGTATGTATATACCTGTATAATAGTTTTTTATACATTTAATATATATCACTCTCTTTCTTCATGTCATTATTATATTTTTTATTTTTTATTTTTTCCCATTTTTTTCCCTTCAATATTCCATGAAAATGGTATAATAACCTCAAATATTCTTTTTCAAGGTTGATAATAGTGATTTGATTGAGTTTCTTATACTTCAGTTCCATTTCAATATTCAGTTTTAATAATTTCATATCTTTTTAAATTGATTATATTGACCAGTATTCCCCTTTTCTCTATCATTATATTTCATCTTATCATTTATCAATCACTATTCCCCTCACTATTAAAGACATGTATATAATTAATAATGGATTTGGTAGTGATGGTCGATGAAGATTTATCCTAGCTGACCATAGGAATTCAATTACCCCATATATGTTGGTTTCAACATTGGGTAATGAAAATTAAAACAAGAGGGTTTTGTGGTAAAATTCTCAACAACTACACTGAATTAAATTTTTAGAACACTAGGAAAATATCAATTTCAGTCACTGTAAACTCTAGAGAAAAATTTCCTTCTCTCTTCTAAATTCATTCACTTTTTTATTGTATGTATATATATATATTAATATTACATGAATCTCTAAAATATAACCTCATTTTATTATTATATATTATTTTATTATACTTTAGTTTATAAAAAGTGACAACATTAATTTGGTGTTGTATAAGTGTCCTCCTTCTGAGATGAAACTGAGTTCTATACAATATTACTTTCCTTGTAAAAAAATAAAATATTGAGTTTAGATTCATGGAAAATACCTTCTGTATATGTCTTACATAGTAGTGTATTCACACACTAAATGTGAAATTTAGTGGACGTGAATTTTTTTTTTCAATCGAGTAACAGTACATGTCCTGATGTAGGTGGTGGATGAGATAAATTTTGTCATTGGATTTAAATATAAATTACATAGGTGATGTTGAGGTCATTGTAAAAATTTCTCCTTATTGTTTATTTCTTGAATTATTTTGTATACATAGAATTATCTTATAATGAGAGAAATCATATGTCTTATTCCAATATAAATTTTTTTTTATTTTATGTTATTACATTTCTTATATTTTTATGATTCATGTTATTCATTCCGTTGTAATTTTCTATTGTATTCTGATTTTATTTTTTTATTTTAGTAGTTATTATTTATCTATTATTATATTATATGATACAAATTTTATATTCTCCCTGAATGAAATTATTTTTCCCATACTATTATTTATCAACCTATGGTCTATAGGGAGGTACACTTGACATATGTGACAACACAACTCAGGTTATACAGTCGGTTTCTAGGTTGATAATATGATAAACTGGCACCATATATTTTTCAATTAAGTTTCATTTTATTATTTAGGATTATGTGGATGGTTATATTATTATTTCGGACAAGGAAAAGAAATCATACATTTGATTTAGGA
This sequence comes from Viscum album, assembly GCA_963277665.1. Taxonomy (NCBI): domain Eukaryota; kingdom Viridiplantae; phylum Streptophyta; class Magnoliopsida; order Santalales; family Viscaceae; genus Viscum; species Viscum album. The sequence continues at coordinate 294,659,062 of OY728167.1, read as the reverse complement.
ATGCTTTTATGATAAATGTCCATGTTATAAAATATTAGGATTATGATTCTTGGTTATTGGTGATTCGATTTTATGATTTCATGAAATTTGATGTGTTAGTAGTGTATTTTTTCATTTACTCATTACTCTTGTTATAAATAGGGCATACAAAATGAATTATATTAGGAATTTTGGTTTTTATAAAATATTTATACTTATTAGTGATTGGTATGTATATTTGTAATAATTATTTTTAAAATTTATGAGAATTTTATTGATAACATTTTAGAAAATATGGTATTATATATTTAAACCATTAAAAATGAATTTTTCATGTTTTTTAAATAATATATTTTTGGTGTATTACATAACTAAAATATGATTTTGGATTATACATTTGAGAAATTTTTGCTAAAATAGTTTCAGGTAAAAAAATTTAAGGGTGTATGGTATGTTAAAATATAATTGATAAATTAATCATTATTTTCATGGATAATTTATGAGTAGTGAAATAATTAATTTTACCTATATTGTAATGATTTCAATGATATTATCCCATTATAGTTGTATATTATTTATATAAATAGATTAAATCTAGAGGATTAAATGAAAAATCCATTTATAATGATATTTTGGTCGAGTGGTTTTAAATTAACATTTTTAGGGCATTTTCCTATATATAGTGACGTTGAATTTGAACCCTAGATTGATTTTAGTGTTGTGGTTTGTATGATTTATGGGTGACCCCAGTTATTTATCATAGGTGGATAAATTGGAAGTATTTGTATGTTTTGAAGAAATTGAAAGTTCTTCTGATATAAAATGGTTTGAGTAAGGAAGGAATACATATTAGATTTATATACCATGTTATTCAGTATAATAGTGTTGGATCAGTGTGATAATACTCCTAGTGACATGACAGATGTGGGTAAGAATCTAATAAATTTTGTATCCTTATTTACTTTTTTATTAACTATGAGGATGTAAATAGAACTGAAGACTTTCATCGAGCGATATAGGGACCTGTGTTATTATTATCAAAAAATAATAGAACCATAATTTTTATAGAAAGTTCAATCCATAAGATGTATCGTTCATAGTAAGCCTATTTTGAGTCTTCTATGCCTTTCATAAATGTTTTATTTAAATAATATGATGTATTGGTTAAGAAAATATCTAATTTAATGGAGTTATCCTATAAACATTTTAGTGATGTATTTTTCTAAGGAAATACCAAAATTTACTTTATAATATCTAACTCATTTTTAATCGACTGGTATTTCAATAAATCTACTTGTATCCATTCCATTCTCTAAATTAGAATGTGAAACTAGTAATGTTATATGGCCATAGAGTTAGATAATTGTTATAGAAGGCCATCAAATATTGATTTAAATTCCCTCTTCCATGATATAAGTTTGTTAAGAGATAGGGTACCTATAAAATCTAATGAATTAATAGATTTCAAATGATTTGGAAGATCATTGATAAAAAATTATATGTTTGAATGATCAATATTCTTCACACAAGACTTAGAAGGAATGAAATTTATAATGTTTCTTATTTTATAGGGGATGGGTGATTTTTTAATAGAATGCATATTTCACTATTTTTCTATGACTCCAATTTCAATGTAATAATGATTAAATTATCTTTAAAGTCATTGTTTTTCATACATCACAATTCTGGGGTGCTGGAAATCATGAATATTGATTAGGTGTACATGAACCACTATGACTCCAAGTTAACTATCCATTATAATAATTTTATAATATATGGATGGTTTATTTATTAAATCTATAACATGTACAAAAACATTAGTGACGATTCTATGTAATTATATTTGGGATTGAAATGTTATAAAAATATTTTTCATTATCAGGGGAATTATTAATACTAAACACCATAAAATCAATTTACCTAGAGTGATTATCATGAAGTAGGTTAAATGAAATATTAAAAAAAACTCTCGATCAATTTTTCTTAAGTGACTATGAAAACTAGATATATCATTATTCAAACTGTTATCGATATAAATAATACTACATTAGAGAGAACACCATGAACAATTCGAAAATAAAATCTCTATCAAAAAATAAATATAGTGAAAACCATGGGTGATGTTTCAAGAAAATGATTTTTATGATGGGAAATGTTTTATATGGGATTCATGATACATGCATGTTGTTATTGATTCATTAGTTGGGGAATTGAGACTTTGATTAATAATTTATAGTGTTCTATATGAATCCAGACATATTTTAATCACCATGTAGTATTACATAAATGAACTATAATATTTCTAGATAATTTTATGTAATGTTTAATCAATGAATTATATATATATATATTAGACTTTTTATTCAACTTTAAGGGAATTTAGTACATTTGGAAACTGAATGGTGTGAAATTTTAGAAATTGGATGGTTCTTATTTGGGGAGTATAATATCATTTCGTGTTATGATAGTTTTATGGTGATTTAATTTAATTAATGAACTACTATGTGCATCAAATATAATGATAGATGTTGATAATTGATTATTTATTGTATGGAAACAATTAAAGGTTTCTTTAAATGATATTAGGATTAGATATTACAAGAATTATTAAATTGAATAATTCTAACATTAATTATTTTGTGTTGTGGGATGTATTAATCATAAAATCATTGATTTTATAGGCAGTTTTTTTTAGAATCATCATGTGTATTTCTACCAAAATACTGGGATAAACTAGTTGACTATAGTATTGGTTATCTATTCTCATTTATATTTTGGGAAAAAAGAGGGAATCAATTATCAAGAATGTCATTCAACCATGTAACATTTTTATTAATGATTAGGGAAGAAGATAACTGAGTTTGGGTGATTGTTGGGATTAGCTTTGTAGCATGTTTCTATCATAAAGAGATGATGATGAAGATTTTATATTTGATTCATTCAACTTATTTAGATCAACGAAATTCTCAAATTAACATTTTAGGGATGATAATTCATGTGGTAAGGATTTTTTAATGTCTCATATCCAGTAATGATGAAGGAATTAAAGAAAACCAAGATATATCTAATTAGAGAAAAAAAATATTTTATTTTAGATGAAGACTTAATTTTGATCCAAGAGGATTTAATTGATCCATGTTTCATAGGAGTATAGATTTTCCAGTAGTATTTAAAGTGTTTAGGTTAAATAAATGAGGGGTGTTCTTATAACAACAAGTTGCAAGTAGCATCATGTATTTGGTGGTGGAGTACGTGGTACATTATGTTGATGGTGTGGTTTAGAATTTTATTAATACCCCATTGGTTACCCTTTCATGGTCTATTAGGTAATAATTATAAAGTTTAATGGTGGTGGTTATCTCAACATGTCTATAAAATAAACAGTGGTGTGTTTATAAGTACACAGTATACAAAAAAATGTTTTTTAAAATTTTAATTAAAATTAAAAAAAATTAAATTATATCACACACACCCTTCCAGTTTTGTGTTGTGTAAACCCAGTTAGAGTTGCAAACCATCTCTCCTCCAACTCTCTTTATTTATCTTACATATCATATAAATTATACATGATTGGCGATCAATCTAAAAAAATGTTCTCCATATTGTTAGGATAATTTAATGTTACCCTTCATTATTTTATATTCTTTCATTGTTTTCTATTTATCGGTTAATTAATAATTTTATGGGTTTTTTTGATTTTTTTCATTTGATTTTGACTCATCCCATGATAATGTGTTGGTAAACTTCTAATTTAAAAATTTATGTGCAAACTTGAATTCTTCATTGGTTTATATATGTTCACATGGATGGTGTATTGGGTATCATGGGTATGTTGGTGATTGATATCTTATATATCGTTTGAGGATTTTCGGTATTCATTTAAGAGTGAGTCATGCTTTTTATAATGATGGTATAAGTAAAACGTATAATCAATTATTATTTTAATAAATTTATTTGGTTATTTTAATATTAAGATGTTGGGAATAACCGAAAATAATTGGAAATGGAACCCACCAATGGTATATTACAATGATTTTATTTTCATATTTCTAGGTAAAGAATGGTGGAGAAATGCTTAAAAATATTTTGAGTAAGGTGAATAACCCTTGAGTGATCAGTTTTTTTATGTTAAGCAGTATTTTTTAATCTGAGTCTTTTGGTGAGGCATTTTTCTCCCATAGGTGTGATTTCTTCTTTGAGTTTTCATTTGGACTTATTTTTTTGTGATTTAGGCCCTTGTGAGGGTATTTTATATATGTGGTTGTCCAATGAGGGACTTACATAGCATCTTTGGATATGGGAAGGTTATGATTGAAATTTAAAGGCTTTAACACCATTGATAAGGAAATTTGTATAAAAATTGGCTACTTTTACCAAATCCCAGTGTAGGATTTTATGTTATTGAATGACGACCTTTCAAGAGAGTATAATGTATTATCTTTCATATGATCTCTAATTATTATGTGGATAATAACATAACTAATATTGGGGCATAAAAGGAATTGAATTTTCCTTTTATATTTAATTATTAAAAATAATTAATTTGAAATAAATAAAAGGATTTATGGTTTTGAGCTGATTATGTAGTTCATTTTTTGATTTATTAGTTATATTCTTGCATAATGTTATTTCATGAGTTATTTATGTTGTTTGTTGATTTACTACTTTGTTTATAGATTATTCTTGTTAATATACATGATAATTATAAATAAAAAAAATGTGTAAATGTAATCTATTTTTATTCTTATAAAGTACATATGTATATACCATAAGTCGATTATAATGGCTCCTCTGAGCTAATATTCATATTAGTACAAGTTTTTTTATTTTTTTATATTTATAATATACTTTATTAGACATTTTTTAGATGGATATTTATGTGAAAAAATTATTTTCATCATGATACATGTGGAGTATAATATATGGGTTCCTAGGTTACATGAAATATGTTTTTCATAGAGGCACTATTCCTAGAGTGACAAGCATTACTTATTTGGTTATCTTCCCCAAGATCAAAGGCCTTGATTTATCTCTCATTTTTGGCCTATAAGTTTATTAAACATCTCATACAAGGTCCTCAGGTGTCTTATCAACATACAAATTTTCTCCCTCCTCTCTTAGTGGGATGTACTTAAAGAACATGGTCTTGTCAAAGGAAGATCCATTCAAGGAGCGATTGGGGCGTCTCAAGAAATTTTATTTGAAATAAATAAAAAATTACATCGATCAAATTTTGTTATCAAACATGACATGGAAAAATCTTATGATCATATTGAATGTTATTTTATCATCAAGGTCCTCTCATGAATGGATCTCTCCAATTATATGATTGACATCATGTTTAAATTCTTCAGTTCTCCATGGCTATCAGGGGTGTTTCTAGGAAAAATTTGGTGTTTCTTCAAATCTATTAGTTTTTTAAGGCAGGTGATTCCCTATCCCCATTATTTTTTATTATCATGAAGAACACTCTCATAATCCTCATCCACAGAAGTATCCAAGAAGTTCAATTATTGGAGTTTCATTGCATACTTTGTTCTCATTGAGTATCTCATTTAATATTTTCAAATGACACTATCATTTTTGTTAATGGAAGAATAAATTACATACTAGGAATAAAAGAAATTATAGATGATTACTGTAAATTGAGTACGAAACAAATTAATAATAGAAAAATAAGAGGATTCATCTCCTCCAAGTGTGCAGGAAGCATGATAGCCTCTATGGAGTCCTCCTTGGGTATTCTCAAGTAAAAAGTTTCCAAAGGAATACCTGGGTGTTCCCATATGCTCATTGTGTCCCCTCATTCATCACTTTGATAAAGTCTTAAAAAATATCTCTAACCATATTACTAATTGGAAGAGTCTTCATCTCTCTTTTGGTGGATGCATCACTCTCATCAATCATTTTCTCTCCTCAATTCCAATGAATGCTCCCTCTTCAATTATGTTTCATAAAGATATTATCTATTTCTTTGAAAACATCATTTTATGAATTCATATGGGATACTCATGTTGAGTGAAAACATCATTGTGATGCATGGTCGAAATAGGATAAACCAATAAAATAAGGTGGCATCAGCATTGTTGAAATCTATGCTACTTTGCATTCCATGCACGAAAAACTTGCATGGGAGGCCTTAGAACATCTCTCCCTTTCGGGAAATCTTGCTGGTAACAAATATGGACTCGAAAAGGGGCACCAACATGGAAGGCCCTCCCTCTTTAGTGAATAATTATTAACTTCATTCCCCTTACAGAGCCCTAGAAGAGATGGAGAAAAGACTATGGGGATATTTTGTACTATAATGAAAACTGGGCAGTGACCAAAATAGGTTTCTCAGGCTACCATATTCCTGTTGTATCCTTAAAACAGGCTATCCTATTCCTTGAGTTCATCCAGACTACCCTCATCCCATATTAGCATATCATTTTAAAACTTATTTATTTATCTCATGATTCGGACTAGTGCATTTTTGTTGGATCTCCATCAACAAAAATATCAACCCAAGCTGTCTGCAATCTGATTTGGTCTCCAAAGTTGGTAGGCGTATGGGGTGATTTACTCGAGTATAAAAATATTTCAATGAAACTGGACTTTTTGGTTAGGTGTTTGAGCCACAATGAACTGTACATTGATGAAAAAATCAAATGTATGGGTATTTAGAAAGCATCAAAATGTTTTTGTTGTACAGTTTCTGGAATGGTGTCCGGGAACCCCCTCTTCTTTAAAATCATGTGGGATATTCAGTTTTGGTTCTACATTGTTAGCTTCACTGGATTTCAAGCACTGGATCTTACTAGACATGACTCCTAGGAGTAATGTTTTAATGGGTCAAGTGAAAATTCCATGGAATAGAAAGCTCAATCTCACATTCTGGTTGCGGTCATTTGGATCATCTGTCAAGCTTGAATCAAGGCAATGATTGAAGGGACCAAGAGCTCATTGTTGGCCATAATTTTTAGATTCAAGATCCATCTTATATATTTTGTTTAGATTCTACCTCATTAATAAGAGGCACGCTTTTTCAAATTTATCATTCCCTCTGGGAGATCCCCTTCTAACAATTGTGAGCACTCCCTTAGCCACTAGATCAAATGGTGGCCTCCCTTCTAAGGATTCAAGTAGAAAAATGATGGATCGGTCAATTTGGGGCTGATGAGGGGGGTTTGGATCGTGACTATATTGGTTTTTTTCTTCTTTATTTCTCATCCTCCAGTGGGATGGGTGACTCTATTCAGGTACAGGACAATGCCATGCTTTTAGGTCTCCAAGAGTGCAGTTGGAGGAACCCCTCTCTTTCGATTGTTGGAACTGATTCCCATCTTCTCATCAATGAAATTAAATGATTCATATCCCCCCTTGAAGAATCACTTATAATGTTCATATATATAGAATAATGACATGGAGGGATACTCATATTTCTCATACTTTTCATGAGGGGAACAGAACAGCTGATTTATTTTCTTCTAGAGTACGTTTTCATTCCCCCAAACATTTCTCTACAGCTTGGATTCCATCTCTATGGAGGTTAATAATATTATCATCTAAGATGCTATTGGTTTACATTTTTTGGCTCCTATAATCCATTTTTGGTTTTCTATACGTTTCACTCTTTAATTTCAATAAAATTTCCATTTTCATTCAGTCCTAGAGTACATGGTTAGCTTTTCTCATCCCCCTACCCACCATATTGGTGTAAATACTATCACTTGAGTTGTTTATCACCTTAACCTATTGATGCGATTCTTAGAATATTCCATTTACTCTATTAATAGAATTCTTAACCATTATCATATATTGTAGTGACACTAGAACATGATTAGTTTTCCAATAGATTTTGATCTTGGCTCAAAGAAGGTATAATTGGATTCCATAGTGGCCTTGTAAACATATAGGAAATATACCAATGATTATATTTATTTACATTGAGTAGATAAATTATAAATTAGTTGTTTTTCATATTTTTTCACTGTTTATAAGGGGATTATACTTTATCGTCAATTTCATCCTATTTTTTCTTATAATGAATTTTATTTCATGTCATGCAACAACATGAATTTATAATAGATTATGTTTGGGACCCCATTGATGGAGACCTAATAATTTATTTACTCACACCCTTCATGATTATTATTTTTTTGATTTGTAGATATTTTTTATTGCGCACAGATTAATGTATATTTCATGGCATGGGTGGAGAAGATGGTTTAACTCAATTTAAATCAGAGACTATACTAAGATTATATCAACATCTCCATAGTAGTTTATCCATATTATAAATTTACTTACTTATGTTTTATTCAAATAATATTCATTTTACGTTATCACACATTTATTATAGGAAAATATGACATTTTCAGTATATTATATTATAGCATGGAAATAATTTTACATATCATAGTATTCCTTCCACTTTATTTCATTATTACACTCTAATATTTGTTATATCTTTAATGATTGGTCATAATTTTTCTATTATTGTATTCAAATATATATAGTTTACAGTCTAATAGCAATATATTATTATAAAATCTCCTTTATTTGAAAGTATTTGTCATATATGGAGTTATGTTAAGGTATATGGTTATAAGGATCAGGCTGTAAGACCCATTTCCAAAATGGTGATAATAAATTATTAGCAAGAGGAATAAAAAGTGGGTATACAGTGCTAATAATTTCTTCTATTGAAATATGATGGTCATATATAGTTCTTTTTTACACTAATGTAGAGTAATAGGCTAGTGATGATTCTTTTGAGTGGTTACATGAGTATCCTTATTGGTCTTAGGTTGACCAAGTGTTGTAACCATTTGTATCAAAATAAAATTCTTAAGAGAGACCTTGAATAGTTATAAATGGAATTCTATATATTGTATAATAGTGGGTTAACCACACAATGATATTTTCTGATTGGGGGTTAGTGTGTGGGTCTATTTAGTAATGGTCCCTATAACAAAGACATGTTGTGAGGGGTGACATGTGATATGGGGAAGGGATAAATTTTATATAATAATAATAGTATACTAAGATTATGAGAAATAACCTATCATGGTTCATGTATAGTCATGGGTAACTATCCTAGGTAGATACATTAGACTATGAAATTTCAATAAATGTACCGTGGTCTACATACCTAGAGAATTGTGAACTGAGATAAGGGATGAGTTGGGATGGTTTGACCATACTAAGGGTATGGTTATACTAGATTCATGTGACAAATTAGATTTTGGATTAGAAGAGTGACAATGGATGTGTATATCAATATACACTATGAATAAGGTATAAGGAGTGATTGGATGAGGGAAAGGATTGTGAAGGGAATTAACTCTAATTGTGAATTATCTATATATTTTCTGTTTTTATGCATTGAATAATTCATGGGATTGATGATGATTTCAGTCTGGCTATTTGGGTGAACAAGATAGGATGGATACATTTCTATTATCAAGAGGTTGTGAAAGGATGATATATGGCTATTTTGAGCCCATTATGAGTGTGATGGTTAGATAATATCTCCATGGACCCTAGAGAAAAGGATGTGTTAGATATTGGTCAATAATAAAAATTTAAAGGGCGGTATTATCAATTAGTTTAGTGATTATATGAGTTGATCATTGTTCATATATATTCATTATATTGTATAGAAATTCAGAGGAGTTTCAGGGAAGGCATTGGATGTAAAATGGTCATCCAATCCGTATGTGTAAATATGGTTTATTATAGAAACCAATTCCCATGTGAATGAATAGTATATATTCATGATGGTTGATCCTCATAACTAATAATGAGACTGATGTTGACCACTTTATGTCTATGATATCAAACATGATGGATATTAACCGCCCGATTCATGTGAGTGTGAATTGGTTAGATATCAACCATCTATTTCCAAATTATTGGAGGGTTTTGATGTGGGACCCCTATTCCTGATTTAAACACAGTAGATAGTAATTGTCCATATAATTCCTACCCATGAATATTAGGAGACTCTATTCTATTAATATTAATCAGGATTGATCGAGAATGGGAAATTTCATCAAAGATTCCAATATGGGCAGAAGCAGGAATGAGAACGTCAATAGGGTGGAATCACTATTATATTATGGTATGGAAGGTTTACACACATGTTTATTTCTATTTTTTCACTATAAATGAATATATATATATATATATATATATATATTAAATTACCTTAGGATCAGGTGTAGACAACTAATTTGGGGGATTGTGGAATGATTTTGGCATTTTGATATTGTTTATGAAAATCCAATATCTATTTTAATATTTTACCCCATTTTTCATTGATCTTATATATTTAGTTAAGAGGTATATGTATATTTTTCTTTAAAAAATATTAAATACACACAAGAAATAATGTATGGAATGTAAATAGTTGTACACATTGATTTATCATGGTCTGACGCCTCTTGGGAACCTAATCTATATATATCTTGGTATTTCTGAGTCATAGATTATCCAATATATTGTTATAATAATCATATTTGGTGTTTGATATGTATTACCCGTATAAATGGCGTTTAACAAAAACATCATATGGATCCTTGTATCATCCAAGACTAATGTAACAAAATCCCACTTTGTTCTTCTTTTCTAGTATCCCACTAGACATCAGTCCCATGGTTTGTATCTCATAACTTTTTTCAATAATTTATGTTGATATACACTCAATATAGGATTTAACAACATGAAAAACAAATTATTTAATTCCTTACTCAATTACAGTTCTCATATTTTAGAAGTTATTCAAGAATAAGTGCATGAAACATGGTCTTTACTTGCAACACAATTTTTAGGCCTTTTCTATAATATGATCATTAGCAGCCATGACATGAGCTCTATTGATTTTAGTAACCTAACCACTCCCCAATTTCTCTATGTTATTTAACACATTTATTAAGAATAATAGTTTTAGTGGTGGCCATACTCTCAACACTTCCCCTCCTCTACCTCCTTTGACAAGATCTAGTCAGTAAAAACAAGATGACTTAATCTTTTTCTTTTGTACTAAACATGTTTTTATTCTTCATAAAAATATCACCTATTAATTATCCACTATAGGTTATGAAAAATTGGTTTATGTAGAAGAGATATATTCTCTATCTTTATTCTAATCTCTTATATATTATCCATAGAAATATATTTTCAACATTATTTGTATAGGAAATATCAAATCAAATATTGTTCTAGGATCCTTCATTTCACTTTTTCACAACCTTCAATACATGGGTTTTTTGTCTCTACAATCCTATAATATACTATTTTAAAACATCTCATCTATAATTAAATTTCATGATTTGTATTCCCCCTCTTCTTTTACATTTTTCTGAGTTAAACATATCTCCTCAATTTACTATTCTAATATATATAGTGACACTTTTTTGTTTATTGTCTTACCATAGAAATACCCAAAACATTTTATTCAAAAATGTGTTAGATTCATACAAAAAAAATATTTCATTTCTTGAAACATACCCCTTTTTTGTGTGAGGGAATTTTAAATAGTAGACCATTCATCACCTCCCACTTATTTTTTCCGATAACCCCACATCACAACATTATCAATCGTAACATGAACCACAAATGAGTTTGTGATATTTATGAAAATTGATATCAACACATGAACCAATATACTTAAATTTCGAGATTTATTTAATCTGGAACTTATTTATTTCGTGGAAATTTTATTTCTTGAAATTTTAAGTCAACTTTGATCTCATTCATCTGAATCTTGAAGTTAAATATCCTTATTTATTTTTCAGGAATGACAAGTTTCTTTATGATTTATTAATAACCGAAGATAAACATTTTCATCTTCTGAATTTATTTCTTATTTTTATCACCATTATTGAAATTCAAATATTCTCATTTAAAATCATAAAATAACGGATTAGTTATCTCATTAACCTCATATCATCTTATCTTGCACCAAGAAAGCCTGAATCATGTCTTTACAACGCATTCTGATGATATGAACATGAGATTAAATAACAAGCACAATCTAATTTGATTTCTTATTTAGAATAAATATTTTGGATTCTCTATTTTTTGAGAAGTAAGATTTTCTATGATGTAGATAGATATATTATGTGTTGGATGTATCTTTTGAAGTGTGTATTACACACATACCATGTATATTACAAGATCTAGCTTCTCACATATACTCAATATCTTATCAGCTATACTTATCATACAAGATTCAGGAATTTATAAATTCATTTTATCATAAGAAGTCCCAAATATCGTTGGAATATAACTTATCTTATGACTCAATGAATGTGTTATGAATTCATATCATATTATGAAATCCTATCATCTTACAAGTTTTTATGTATCTTATGATAAAACTACTATCTTAATAAAAAAAATATTCTTTTCAAGAATCTGTATCTTATGATATCTAGTAATATTATACATAGGTAGTCTAATCTTAAAAAAACTCTAATGTCTAATGATATATCCATAACATCCAATGAAAACCAAATATATGAAGAAATTTTGTAAGATATGATACATAACCATTTTTTCCTTATCCTATAAAATTAATGACCTAATCAAATTACCCTAAAGCATTTAAAATAAAACTCTAAGAATTATCAATAACATTAAATCACATTATAAAAACATCAAACAATTTTGTGGATTTAAAAAAAATCAAAACTCTTCCATCTTGTTTCCAATTTTATATAAAGAATATTAATACTCAAGATAAATTATTTCAATAAATTTTCTACCTTTTAGTTTCAAATTCAAATCAACCTTCAAACAAATCATTCAAGATAATTTTTAAAATATATTAAACAAAATTAATGGTATTTAAGACTTTGATGGGTTATTTATTATTCAAGATAACTTCGCATAAAATATTGAACATATTTTAACCCTCATAACTTCAACTATACCACCTATACATCAAAATTTATTATGCATAAAAAAACATCACTCTCAACTTTTCTAGTTACAAAAATTTACTAAAGATAAATAATTCTCACACTTTATCACTGTTCTCTGACATGATAAATTGGTCAAAAAAATTGGAACATGACCACTTCCGGATTACTAGTTAGAGATAAGACATGAGGGGAAACCCCTTGACTAACTCAAATAGGATAGGGGTTGGTGAAAAGTGTTGAATAAGAAATGATGAAATGGAGGTACTTATCCAAAGTACCTATACACGTGTTTGTTCACACACACACACATCCATGAAACATTGATGAAGTATACTAAAAAATTGATATATAGAATCGAACTCATTCATGAAAACCCCTCTAAGAAAGAATAAGAGTATACCGGTTTTGTTCAAAAAATATAAAAGGAAAGATATAATCCCAACCAAAAATGAGACCTTAACCTAAAAAACCTGAAAATTATGATTGGATAGATCTCTTTTTAAAATCTCGGTGGCCAACCACCGTACACAGAATCTATATAAGGTAAAACTATGCTCCTCCAAAGTAACTGTCAATCTTCTTATCGTCTGTATATGAGAAAATACATGCGGGAAGATCCTATAAAGGGTTGAGTATATACATATCTAGTAGGATTCCCTAAAATATGAAATTAATTAATTGAGAGATGTAATGGTCATCTCAACCCATATGTAAGAGGAAAATGAAAACCCAACATATATGTGCTCATAATCAAACCCAAGAGACAAAGAAAGGGGATATCCCTCTCTATAGAATAGAAATTAATGATGACTCATCCTATATCTCTAAAGGTTCATCTATGATTCCCAGCACGAAATGCAACCACACCAGAATATGAGTGGAGGGGACCGATCCGCCCTACCTTTCTCCAAAACCGATGGAGAACTAACTCCCATTGGGGACCAATATAACACTAAATATTGAAGAAAGGTGTGTAAACCTCCATATATATATAACCCAAACCATGTTGTATTATATGAATTACTGTAACTATCGGCATAAAGAGTATAGTATACCCAAGCACATGTGTAACAGGGGAGTATCGACCCCAACATCTCATTGATGACCACGGTCATTCACTTTTATCATTCATGAATATTTGAAATTTGAATCACACTCATAATTCTGTATCTGGTATATTTGAGTCCAAAATTAGGTCCCCTATCAGGATCTCTATAAATAACTTCTTAAGATAGGCTACTTATGGACACAATTCGATGTCCCAAATATGGAGATATGTGAGGTGAATTTTCCTGTGGATAGTACAAGACATGTATAAAGGGCCACACTCAGTGTGACCTCACATGGGAACCTATTAGTGTTATCTCCTGGACATATTGGAAATCAATGTTGGACTACTCGATGGGTATATGTGGTAAACATTATGTCTATGGGTCCTAGGATATTTTAGTGTCCTTTCGACACATTTCTATGTTTTTTTATCCCATTACCATGTACATTGTTCATGCCTATGTACACTGGTCATGTCCTAGTACCATGGACATGTCTGTGTACATGGTCATGTATGTGTACAAAAGACGTACCCATGTTCACGGACATGTTCATGCCCATTTAACTATATGATACACACTGAGTCACCAGTACCTGGTCACATTGGGTGTATGAGTCATACATGGCATGTGGTATTTATCTTCACATGTAACCCTAGCTATCATTTCTAGGGGACTACATGGCATGTGTATTTTTTAGTATATACCATGTATGTAACAATTTTATAGAAATTGAATATGTCATCTTTTGTTGTTCTTGTTCTTTTTCCACATCCATTTCCTCCTTAAATCACATCAGGGGTCTAAATATAAAGATTACTGTACCTAATCCATCGTCGGTGGCTAGATTCTGCCCACCTAAAGCCCAAATGGATCATACCCACTATGATTTCACTCTTTTTCTACTGTCCAATTGATGAATAATTGAGAACTATAGACCAATCCATGTAGTCACCAACTACAACCCACATCGCATAACAATACTTCTGTAAAAACAATATTTGTACATCGTGTACAAAACCTCCTCGATTATAGGGGTTCGATCATTCTCAAATACATCCTAAAATGTTTAATAATGACCCTATAGGCCAACAAAGTGTAACATGAGGAAAATTGGGTGAAATGAACAAGAATGGAGGTATATAACCATTTGATAATATGATTTTAGAAAACAACCAAGAAATGAATAAATAACAGCAGTATGACTTACATATGGAACACAAATGATTAGATCAAGTAGAATGATAAATAACATGGATAATTTGAAGTGGAAATCATTGATCAAGGAACCATATATAGAATTGATTATTAATTATGTAATCAAATGGTGAAAATAAAAAAAAATCCTTACCTGATGTTTTGTTTGATCATTGGTGAAGGGATACTCCGTTAGTGATGAATATGGTGATCCCGCTACATTCACCATTCATCTCATGATTCACCTCGATCTATTTTTCATCATTCCATGATCCACCAATGAAAATAAATATTATTTACACCTCCAATTATCTATAGGTTATTCTTATAACTTTGGAAATCATCATAATGAAGAAATTATATATTATAATTTGGTTTCTAGGAAAATTAAATTCAAAAAAATCTTATTTAATTTACTTAATGCACTGCCAAAGGTCTTCCTCAAATGAAAACATGGTACCGACTAAATTTATGTTTCAACTACGGTAAATCATACATTTTGGAATCAAACATGGTCTCATATTTCTTATATGAGGTCCCAATAAATAGGAAAACCATTTATTCAAAAAATATTTACATTCAGGATTTAATATATAATATTATTATTAATATATTAATTATAGTGTCATGTGACCCAAAACCACTATGCTAATTCCAAGGAAAAATATATAGATATATGTAAAAAATTGAACAGACTAAATACAAAAAAGTACATTTGTTACATTCTATACTCCTTTAAGTATTTTCACCCCAAAAAGTAAAGGATGCACAAATATCTGAGTGTACTGAGTCCCTATCTGACTCTATCTCTCCCTAGAGATCTCTTATCTACTCCCATTCATCCAAAGAACTCATAAAAATGGTTATCCCTTCATGAAAGATCCTCTCCTATCATTCCATGATAACCACTAGGTTTTCTAAAATGGCGGGTTTCCCTCAATTTCCATCTCAACCTAGTCAATAACGTGATTCATTTGTTACATGTATTCACTTATCTATGGTAGATGGAATACATCATGCACTTGGTTCTTCTAGGCGGAATGACCAAGTGGTACAAAACCTCACCAACCATCCATAGTATGTCGAATGACCTGATGAACCTTAGAGATAGTTTTTTTCCTTGATCAAGCCTCTTCAATCATCAATTAGGGAATAATCTCAAGAAAAATAGTGTTCATGCTCAAAATCCAAAGTCCCTTGACACCAATCCATGTATATTTTGGTCTTATTTGGGATGTCCTCAGACACTCATGGATAACTTGAACCTTCTCTTCCATCACCTACACCACCTCTCTCCTGATAAGTTATTGATCACCGATATCAGTCTGATATAAGTGTGACCTATAGGGTATCCCATATAGTGCCTTGATAGGAGGATTATCAATAATAGAGTGATATCTATGATTATAAGAAAAGTATAATAATGGAAAGTGGTCCTATTAGGTATGGAGAAATTCTAACACATAGGCTCTCAACATATCTCATAAAACCAAGATTTTCCACTCAGTATGCAGGTTCATCTAGTAGTAAAACTCATTAATCATCCATAACTAGGTCCCAAATTCTTCTTGTAAACCCCTCCAAATCTATGACATGAACTGATAATCATATATCAAAATTATATTCATGGGTATTCAATGAAGATTGATGATCTGGACCACATTTAACTTTCCTATACTCCCAACCAGACTCTACACCATGATGGAAATAAAGTCTGCTAATATGGTAAGTGAGTCAACAATCTCCAATTTATGGCCTCTACTATACATGTATGTCGCAAAACATTTTTTATATTCCATCCCACATTAATTATGATATCTCAAGTGGTTGATTATGTAAAAACCCGTAAATTTCAAGGAAATGTTTTTCTTAATTTTCTTTGGAATTTTACAAGAACGCAGTTTTTGACGGCACCTGATTCCGAGGCTCGGTGTGCCCGGAATCATTTTCCGAAGTTTGGCACGGGTACGTTCAGTGAACGGACGAGTGGGTTTTTATAACTTTTGAACCAGTGCCCGGAATCGAATTCTGAGGGCACCGATGAAATCGCAGCACCGGTATTTTCTTAGAAATTCCTCTTCCGGAGTTGCGTTTGCTCGGGTGTGGTTTTTAATTTTTGGGCTTAAAGTTTAAAAATAAAATAATTTGTTCGACAACTTTATTTTATTTCACTTAATCCATTTGAAGCCACTTGAAATCCACTTAAACTGAGTTAAAACAGATAGGGTTCTATCTAGAAATATCCTACCCCCTTGGTAGGATATTTGTGAGGTGGGGCCCGCACGAGCCCCGCCGTTTCTTTCCGCTAAGTAACGCACCCGCGAAAACCCGTCATTATGAAAGTCAACTGACGCGTTATCTTAAATCCTTAACGCACCATTTAATTGGGCGGTTTATTTCGTGAATTAAATGGGAGGTTTCTTTTGTTGAATTAATTCAATGTATTGATGGGTTGTTACTTACCTTTTTCATTTGTTGGCGTAATAATAAAATAAGACCAACAAGTCTTTTTGGAGGATTACTCGTTGAGGGGTTTTGTCAGAATTCTTGAGCCTTCATCCTCCTTCAAGAAGAACGCGAAGAACGCCGGCCTCCGATTTAGAATGCCGAACCCGTGGAAGTCGACGACGCGACGCCGTGTTCTGCGACGCCGACGTTCCCTTCCTGCCACGTCTCTTCCTCCGCAAAGAAATCTTCGATCAGCTGTTTGAGGTAAGAGACTTCGGGATTCTCTTAAATCTCCCTTGTGTTTTTTTAACAAAACACGGATTTAATTTTATATAATTAAATTAAATCTTTTGTTTCTTGGTCCGTTGAGTTCACCAACTCAACGACGGATTCCATGATGACGCGACGCCCTTCCACGACGACGCGATGATCCCCTCCTTCCGCGATGAACAAATCCGCGAAGAACGTGCGTACGACGACGACTATGAGGTAGGGGTAGTTGTGAATAATTCATTTTTCCCGTGATCATTTCTTTTAAAAGTGAAGAACCGGACAATAAGAACAATTTTAATCCATTAAAATTGTTGATTCATGTGTTGAATATATTTCCCTCGTTGTTTATCTCTAACGCGGCGGGTGCGGGCCAAACGAACACGGCCCGACAACCTTCCGCCGTTCTTCGTTGTTGTGTGGATTTGGAGGGCGACGAAGAAACGTGACGCAACGGAATTTTGATGGTTCCGTAGTGATGAACGATTCCCGGGAGGAACAGCGGCACAGACGGGAACATAATTGGACCACCAGAGCGACTCCGATGGCCCGCATAAGCCTGCGGAGGCGCGGGTCGCCAGCGCGGTGGCGCCGGCGGCCGGAAGCGGCGGCGCCCTGGCACGCCCCCGGAAGCACCGCCTCGACTTCGGCCGGAGGCGGCGGCGCCCGCTGACCGGCGGCTGCGCGGGTCCGGTGCGCACGGGACGCGGCTGAAGCCGCGTCCGGCTGTCCAGGGCGACACCCCGTGGGTGCCGCGGGGTTGTCACGTGGGGGCGGTGGCTCCCCCCCGCGTCACTCGGGTCGTCCATGGTGACACCCCGCAGGTGCTGCGGGGGTGGCACGCGGGGGCGGCGGCTCCCCCCCCCCCCCCCCCCCCCCCGCGTCGCGCGGCCGCGCGGCCGAGCTAGGCCGGTCCGACCGGCCGGGCCGGACCGGGTCTGAACGGGTCGGACCAGGTCGGGTCGACCCGGTTCGGGTCGATCCGAGGTGGCCGACCCAGGGGGGTGTCGGGCCGTGTCGGCCCGGGCCCGGACCCCCCATCTTCGGACCGTTTTCGGTCAAATGCCCGTAACTTGAGCTACGGGCCTCCAAACGACTCGCTATCAGCGGAAACATGATCCTTGGATTGAGACGGTCGTTTGGTTATATCGCACTTATGGTTTCAAAATACTTTTGGTTCGGCCGGGTTGGTTCGTACACGAAACCAACCGGGCCCTCGGAGCGGAAATGCTCATATCTTGAGCTACGGACGTCCGATTGACGTGCCGTCAACTTTGATGTTTTCCCCTATGTGAGACGGATCTTTTGGCATACTCCACCCGAAGTTTGGATGCAGGTGGAGTACGGTCGGGTTGGTTTTGCCTTATAAACCAACCGGGCCCCTGGGACGAAAAAGCCAATAACTCTCAGAACGGGCGTCTGATTGACGCGCCGTCTGCGACGTTGAGTTCCTGTTGACAATACAGAACTTTTGGATACATCAACTTCGGACTTTGTGACAGTTGATGTATCGGCCACTCGGCTCGTGGAGTGGACCCTCCCGAACGAGCATGCTGTGTGCGGGAACCCTAGAGCTTGCTGCGACTGCTACTTCGACAGCGACGACCGTGCAGAGATCCTCAGTGGACTGCGGCGACGACTGTGCAGAGATCCTCAGTGGACTGCGCCGACGACTGTTCAGAGATCCTCAGTGGACTGCGACGACTACAACACTCAGTGATCCTATATGGATCAGTGCTACAGGTCCTGTGTGGGCCTGATCCTGTGTGGGTCTGATCTTGTGTGGGTTAGTGCTCAGCGGTTCTATGTGAGCCAGCGCCTATAGGTCCTATGTGGGCCCGATCCTGTGTGGGTCATTGCGGAGGTTAGTTACCTATCGATCCATTGTGGGTCCGACGACTTAGATGGATCAGTGATCATCTTTATCTTCATCTGAAGACGTATACCTGTGTGAGCTGAATCTTGTGTTACTCTCCTTTTTGGATTGTGTTGAGCTATCCTGTGTGGATTTAATGTTTACTCTCCTTTGTGGATTGTGTTGAGCTATCCTGTGTGGGTATACGTTTTGCTTTCCTGTGTGGACTGGGTTGTGCTTGGGCTCGGACGTTGGAGCCGAACGGGAATTGATGACTTAGGTATATGTATGGGCATATACCTAAGCAGTGTCGGTTGTTAATTCGTGATTGTATCTTTCCTTTGTGGTTTATCCTTTGTGGATTTCAGGAGACCTTAGGGGGTCTCGGGGTCCCTACTGAGTAGATTATACTCACCCCTGCACGGTCTATGCCCGCACTTCGTGGTGTTGGTTGCAGACGACGGGCAGCGCTGATCATGGTGGAGGTTTACGGAGCTGGACGGTACCTGGAGGTGGACCACCGGGCGGGACGCACTCGGAGCCGACGGCTGGACCAAGGAGCTGTGGAGGCTATCTGTACCCACCCTTCAGGTGGGACTTCCAGAGGATGGGTTGACACTGCTGCTTTTCCTTTCAGTTGTTGTTTTTCCTTTCATTTGTACTTTACAGTTGGGCTTGTATTTCCGGCCACTTTTTCTTTCAGCACAGCTTGTACAGTTTTTACTTAGTGTTTACTTTTCTGCTTGCTTACTCTGTGGTGCTTGTTTACTTTTCAAAGGCAATGCCTTCCCTTTTTCCAGGATTTATGCCTTGGTGCTAGTTGCCAGCCCCTGGCCTATGGAATGCGGGCCTGGGGTAGTCACGAAACGGGCCCCGAGGACGGGTCGTGACAAATTGGTATTAGAGGTGGTCGGTTCTACCGCAGACTCTGATCTTTCTTCTATGTGAAGAAATAGTGTTTAGCGTATTGGGTGTGGTTATCAGTCCAGGGAGTCCAATGTTGGGGCGGTGGCCGACGTATCCGTACACCAGGACCCTGACTTCTGATTTCCGACTTAATGCACGAAAACATTGATTGCATGTGTGTTTCAAGTTTTCTTTGTGATTACTTGTGTCAGCTCACCAGGTATACTTTTCTGACCGTGGCGCACTTGTATCCTTTTCAGGATGGCCCCACGATGGAAGCCAGCTAGGGTTCCGAGAGTTGAGCGCGACGACAGCCCACCAAGCGACGAGGCCTCGGTACAGGGCCCGTTGACAGCAGAGGAACCGGCGGTACCTTTACCCGCCGAGCTCCCGATGCTTCCAGCACCGACCGCTGACGATGCACGACGCCTCGGAGCTCTGCACGAGTTCCAGCGCTAGCGACCACCCAGGTTCCGTGGGGAGACGGACCCCCAGGCAGCCGAGGGCTGGCTGGAGGCGGTCGCCCGAGTTTTCAGGCTAGTGAGGACACTAGAAGACTTCATGGTGATCCTCACGGTGAGCCGACTGCACGCAGCAGCAGGACGATGGTAGAGCTTGATGCTCCAGGTACACGATGAGGTGTCTCTTCTCTGGACGTACTTCGAGAGCCTCTTCCGCTCAGAGTTCGTCCCGGCCACCCTCCGTGTGGTGCGCATCCAGGAGCTTCTTCAGCTGTGGCAGGGGAGCTTGACGGTTGCCCAGTACGCGGCGAGGTTCACTGACCTTTCCCGTTACTCGACAGACATGGTACGGGACCCCTTCTTCGGGGCCCGGACCTTTTAGTAGGGTTTGAGACACGAGATCAGGGCATCGCTGATCTCCCTCAGCATCCCGACCCAGGAAGGAGTGCTGGAGCAAGCCCTTCTGATCGAGAGATTTCTGGCTGAGTCCACAGCGAGACCTACCGCAAAGCAGCAGGTAGCAGAGTCTTCGGCAGCTGGTAGCCGACGGATGACTCAGGGTTCCATGCAGACCAGACCTTCCGACAGACGACCTTGGGACACTGGCTCAGCAGTGCAGGGTACACAGCGTGGAGCTAGTCTTCTGAGAGGCAGGTAGTGCTACGCGTGCGGCGGGCAAGGCCACATGGCTCGTGACTGCCCGACTCGCCGTACCGAGGAGCAGCAGACGGTGGAGGGGCCACCCAGGCAGAGGTAGAGGGTCGACCGTGGCGGTCCGCAGGGAGGAGGCGGATGAGGCAGAGGAGGTGGCCGAGCAGCAGGTGGTGGGCGACGCTTTGAGGCTCTGCCACCACCACCACCCGGAGGTCCGCCCCGACCACAGGGAGCTGGCGGGCAGAGATAGGCTCAGCTCCAGGCAGCGAAGGCCTACGACCACGGCGCACCAGAGATGATTCGAGGTACGATCTGTGTCTATTCCACCCTTGCTGCAGTTCTTATAGACACGGGAGCGAGTCACTATTTCATATCCACTGCCCTTGTTCGGAGCTCGGAGATTCCGACAGAGCTGTTGGCTCAATCCTTACGGCTAGAGACCCCTACGGGAGCAGACTCGATGATTACGCACTAGTGCTGACAGTGTGAGCTTACTCTAGGAGGCGAGAGCTTCAGTTGGGATCTTCTTGTAGCGGAGTTGAGGCCTTACGACGTCATCTTGGGAATGGATTGGTTATCTACAGTCCATGCTCAGATTGACTGTTTTAGGCACAAGGTGCGATGTGTGCGCACCGATGGGAGCAGGTTCACCTTCACCGGCGAGAAGGGAGCCTTCGCAGCACAAGACGGACTCCTGCAGAGGAGAGGGCATCCCATCACTCATCAGTTGGCTAGCTTCATCCTAGGAGCAGTTGGCGTGCAGAGTCCTAGTTTTCCTGCAGTGTTGGGTCAGTATGCGGACGTCTTTCCCGATGACGTTCCAGGGCTACCTCCTCACGGAGAGGTAGACTTTTATATTGATCTGTACCCCGTGACAGCCCCGATATCCACTTCAGCATATCGGATGGCCCCCGCCGAGCTTCGAGAGCTACGGGTATAGTTGGAGGACTTGCAGGGCAAGGGGTTCATCCGACCCAGGGTTTCACCCTGGGCTTCGCCGATATTGTTCGCCAAGAAGGCGGATGGGAGCTTGCGACTGTGTGTCGATTATCGTTATCTGAAGAAGTATACCTGTGTGAGCTGAATCTTGTGTTACTCTCCTTTGTGGATTGTGTTGAGATATCCTGTGTGGATTTACTATTTACTATCCTTTGTGGATTATGTTGAGCTATCCTGTGTAGATTTACTGTTTACTCTCCTTTGGGGATTGTGTTGAGCTATCCTGTGTGGGTATACGTTTTTCTTTCTTGTGTGGACTGGGTTGTGCTTGGGCTCGGACGTTGGAGCCGAACGGGAATTGATGACTTAGGTATATGTATGGGCATATACCTAAGCAGTGTCGGTTGTTACTTCGTGATTGTATATTTCCTTTGTGGTTTTTCCATTTTGGATTTTGGGAGACCTTCGGGGGTCTCGGGGTCCCTACTGAGTAGCTTATACTCACCCCTGCACGGGTTATGCCCGCACTTCGTGGTGTTGGTTGCAGACAACGGGCAGCACTGATCGTGGTGGAGGCTTGTGGAGCTGGACGGTACCTGGAGGTAGACCACAGGGCAGGATGCACTCGGAGTGGACGACTGGACTGAGGAGCTATGGAGGCTATCTGTACCCACCCTTCAGGTGGGGCTTCCAGAGGACGGCTCGACACTGCGGCTTTTCCATTCAGTTGTTGTTTTTCCTTTTAGTTGTACTTTACAGTTGGGATTGTATTTCCGCCCCCTTTTTCTTTCAGTACAGCTTGTACAGTTTTTACTTAGTGTTTACTTTTTCTCTTGCTTACTCTGTGGTGCTTGTTTACTTTTCAATGGCAATGCCTTCCCTTTTTCCAGGATTTACGCCTTGGTGCTAGTCACCAGCCCCGTTCCTATGGAAGGCGGGCTTGGGGTAGTCACGGCACGGGCCCCGAGGACGGGTCGTGATAGATTATAACTAGATTGAACCTGATGTTCATCCATTACCTATATACATGTTAGAAATAGAGAGAAAATCCCATAAATGCTCTGCCTCATGGGATCCACCCAAAACTACCACTAATGGTTCTTGTACCTCTTCTCCACTTTGTGGTGTATAAAAAGGGGATAAGTATGAAAATACATCAACCCTCATCACAAAACATGTCTGGAACCACCACCCATCATTAAAAAAGACTGCCATGATACCCTCTATCATATTACACATCTGGTGCATCTCATGAGGATATCTATTTGGGTAGAACCTCATAGTTGACATCTCCTAACTGAGCCTATATCACGTGATAATGATGTTTTAGAGTCACAAATAGTGAATGAAGAGAGTTTTTACCCCTCTCCTCCACAGGGCATAGTTTTAAATAATAAATTTTATCATATGCTTCCTCCATCAAAAGAGAATGAGATTTCTTATTGAAGGAATATTTCACCATGCTTCCCTTCATAAGGGGATATACTATCAAAAAGTCATAGTCCTGCATGAACTACAATCAATTCCTCTATCATTGGTTTAGGTCTATCTTGGTAAACATATAAATAGGGATATTTTGTTCTATGTAAACTATGAAATGGTCACCCAGATGATAATGCCACTACATCTTCATAGAAAAGACCGCTACTACCAACTCTATGTCTTGAGTTACGTTGTTATGCTCATAGGGCATCAACTTATTTACCCATAAAGAATCATCGTTTGGATCTAAAAACTCACAACAAAATCTTGATATAGATGAATCAAAAATTAGTATATTCTCAATGAACTCCTTTGGTACTATCAAGATAGGGGCACTGGTCAACTGTATCCTCAACTCCTGGAATTCTCTCTGAAACTTATTTGTATAAGAATTGTTTTTCCATTCCATATTAAAAAGTTCAAATAATTTACTTTCCTATAAATTTATTCAAATAACCTATTATAGTACCTTTATATAACAATAAATATCTACACCTCAAACATACAATAGGATGGATCACAAGAATTAATTTCATCAGTTTTTATCAAATTCACATCACAACCATGATCAAATTATACATTCTCTAAAATTTATCCTCCTGGATCAAAAACTAGCACATTAATAGATCACCATAATGATGATTCTTCCAGAGTAAGTTTAGGATTGTCCTAAAATTCTCTTCATCCTCAACCATTGATTTATCATAAATGATTATGTCATACATGAATAAAACTACGAATCGATCCATGTATGGTTGAAATATATGATTTATAGGAGATATGAATGAAGTGGGGGATTTTTTAAAGCAAAATGAATAACCATAAACTCAGTGTCTATATGAAATCAGAATGAAATATTCATAATATCATCCTTACAAACACTTAGCTAATGGTATATGGGTTTATGATCATTCTTTTAGAACCAACACAAACCTATTATCTAGACAATTATTCCATCATTCCTCAACATGGGATACTAGATAATTACCATTACCTAATTCAAGTAATGATAGTAAATATATATTCTCAAATCCTGCATGAGTTTTCACAAAAAAGCCAGATCCACCTAGGGGGATAAACCAGGTATGATAAAAAAAATTCTCTTAATGGTCATTAAACTACACCCTCAGCTCCCTAATCTATATATTTTCCATATGATATGATTCAGATGATATCAGTGTGTTCCTGGGGTGCTTGTCCATGTTGAAGTCTATCTTCCGCATTAGAGGAAATCCTAGAACATTCTGGGGGAATACGTCTAAATAATAATCCACTAATATTGAATGCAAGCCAGAAGATCTAACTAAATCAAGGGATAAACTCTATAATTTATTGTTGTTGGGTTGAAATTTCATTATTGCATGACCTTCCCACTCAGCATTAAGGTATCTCTCACCCATAAATGCGAATATCATCCCATTTATACATCTGAATATAACTCTCCTATGGTAACAATCCATTTGGGAACCCACCATGGATGACCAGTCAATACCTATGATGATTTCATATTATTTCATCATGATAACCATATGGTTCAATGAGAAACTCTATACAACATGTATTAACGTTCAATTTGTGAAGATTTGTTATATAGAATAATCAGCCTTTCTAAAAACCACTAACCATAACTACAGGGATATAGAATATATTGGAATATCTAGCTCTCAAAAAAAGGATATATAGATTACATAATGACTCATGAATATGTTTAAAAGTTATATAGTAAATGTATGAAATATGTAGATCAAACATCAAATCATCTCGTGAGTAGTCTAGTCATGTCCCTCTATATACTACAACTACCCACAACCATGAATGTTAGCCCTATGAGCCAAGAATGATCCACATAGTGGGGTTTTTTAATTAACTCATAATTGCACCCCCCCCCCCCTCTATTATCTCAACCCTATATAGAATCATCCACTACTATATTATCAAGTCCTCCCTAGGGGATTCCCTGAACACATCTGGGAGAACCATGATTATGACATTGACCATCATATATCAGTCCGTCCACTATCCACTTACTCTCATCATCAAATTAGGTTGAGTAATAAAAATACATGTGAGCAGAATCATCACAATCATAGTATCTCCCCTCTCCCTACTAGATGTATCCTCAGCAAAATCCTGGATCCATAGATCCACATGTTTGAGGGTATGTGTAGCACCCCATCCTTTTATGGACCATATTTTTTTCTTAGATTGAATTAATTATAATTGATTTATTGCATTTCACTAAGTCAAAATTCCATTCACACGACACCAACTTGGTATACATTACATTCAACACTGACTTGGCATATGTGATATGCAACACTGAGTTTCTACGAAAAATATTTTTGTTGTTATAATTATTTAAATGTGATAATTATAATCTAGTTATTAAACATAGTAATATGAATAGTAGTAAATACTTTTAATATATTTTTTATAATGATTTTATATAAATACAACATATTTATAATGAAAAATATAATTTTTGGTAAAGTATTTAAATGTTTAAAAATATTATTTCCTCAAATAAACTGTTTTTCATGTCCTTCTAAGAAAAATATTAAAATTAATTTTAGAAATATTAATATATTTAATTTGATAAATTAAAAAAAATTGAATTTTGAAATTATCTTAGTGTTACATTTTGGCATTTTTATGAGAAACATAATTTTTGGATTAATAGTGAAAAATACTGAATTTTAATTCAAAATTTGTTTTTCATCTAATTTATTTTTATAGATAAATTATATATTAAATTGTATTTAATTTTTAATTTGATAATATTCTTATCAATTAATCCAATTTAGTTCATTAGAACCAATTTCATATTTTATTTGGATAAAAAAACATAGCAAAATTTTGATAATTTTTACTTTAAAAACCTCATGTTTCTTCCCGTCAGCGTGATTTATTTTAAAATAATTCTTCCACTTAGATGACTGGAACATTGAAAACTAAATTCCATATTTTGAATAATAAAATTTTATATTGTATAATAATATCAACTTATCATTTTACCAAAATTATTAGTTAATGTAATTAAAATGAATAACATGGAATAAGGTAAAATTAAGCTTACTTAAGGACTAATCCTTAAATTTAAGACCCAAAACACCCTATACACTTATCCAAGAGAACATTTTTCCATATATTTACCCAATAATCCATTGTATTGAATTGGTTCCATTATTGGATCCACATGTAATTTGAAAATGTGTATGGAATTCCTTTATCAAAATATTACAGGAGGGACACTCCTCTACCACTATAAAAATGCCTCCTCTCCTCTGCATCTTTAAACCTCTCAAAACATGTAGGTTCGATCTATATCCACTAAATATTATCACAATAACCCTCTATTAATCCATTAATCCCCCCATTGGGAATAAGGTCTTACAAGGATCCCTTTGGTGTAAACTAAAAGGACTTACTGAGTTAAGAGGTAACATCCTCCCTTATACTCCTTTTTTTATTTTCTATATCTACAACCACAATTCATATTATTAAATTATTTTAAAAAAAAATTATAATAAATATACTTATTTTTTTGATAATTTGTATACCTACACATACAAACACCTCTATCTATGTGTAATGAACATACTCTATACGTGTACGATAAACTACTGCCTCACAAAACGAGGAATGTTCATTTTTCCTTTACCGCCACTCATGGTGGAAATTAGTATATAAAATCTGTTAATATATTTAATATATTATTTTTACTATTTGTGAATATTATTTATTCCTTTTAAAAAAATTATTTTTTATTTTTCCTTTGGTTTAACTTTGATAATCTCGTTTGAGGAAATGTGCACTACCGTCCCCTCAAAGCAATGTGACTCATTCACAAAATACATAGAATGTATTAAGTATGTGATTAGTGAAAATATATTATATATATAATATAATAATTCTAATTTAATAATTATATATTTATACATATATTTCATTAACCATATTTCATTAAATAAGACAATTAAATGGAAATAGCGTTCATGCATATGTACGGCCAACGGTCTCCATAAACGGTGTATTCCATTTCATAATTCTATATTTTATCAATTATTATAAAAAATATATACATAATATAAATGATATTAATATCATGGTTTAAATTCTGGAAATCATGATATATGTTTAAGTAAAATATATAAAAAAATTAAGATATATACAAAAAAAGTGAATATTACCGAAGAATAATATTAACATTGAATTGTTAACAAGAAAGTAATATAAAGTATTAATAAAATAATACATGGTAATAGATATAAGTATATTATTATTTTATATGATTATAATAAATTTATATTTATTATGAAGGATTTTTGAATGAGTGTGATGAGATTCAGGACACAATGTAATGGAATTTCAACTCACATTTTATTTCCATGAGATACATGATTTTTAACCACCCATTCCTTTAATGTGGTGTGTATTATGACCATGGATTTATTATATAATTATTATACATAAATTTATGGGTATATATATATCAATAATATTATCTTTATTTCATGGGGTTGATGTTTCAAAATCTATGTAATTGGTAAGATAGTTTTGTCTCAATTGACCTTATTTGAGACACATGTTTTTTATGCACCTACATTATTTTTTGAGAGGTAAATAATTCCATATGAAATGTTATATCATGAATATAGTTTCATTCAAGATATTTTTAAGATTCATTTAATTCCATTATTTTAAATGGATTTAATGATCCCATGTAACCAAGTGATAATAGTTTATGGAAACAATCTCATCCCTTTTTTAAATTTTTAAGGCTTATGCATATTTGGATGAAATATTATGATCCAACTATGAAGTAAACTCATGAGTTTCCATATCATATATTCATTAAATATATAACCATATATTAGTACAATTTTCCACTATTTTAATCTTAATATAATTACGAAAATGTTTTCAATAAAAATATGGTCATATTTTTCCCTTCTTTCTGAAATATATATTATTTCAAAATATAAGATTAAAAAAAAGATAATTATTATTATTTTTCAAGGAAAAGGGATATTTAAAATGTTTTATGGTTTTAAAATATTCCTTTTTAATCTTTCAAAACTATTTTCAAGGAATAATATTTTCTAAAGGATTTATGTTTACAAAAGTTTTTTTCAAAGAAGAATGGATATTTTACTCAAGAAATGTTTCTAAAAGTATTTAAAAATTATTTCTAATCTATGAAGAAATCAATTTTTTTACTTATTCCTTTCAATGGAAATTATTCAATGTATCCATTCATGTTATTTCTCTGAATGGTTTATGTTTTGATATAATGATGTTTATGAAACCTATTTATCATCCATAGGTTATATGTTTATCATAAATATTTCCCTTTCATTGGTAATATGGTTTAGAAAAATATTTCAATTTAAAGGGTTATATTCTATTGAAACCCTTTTCCTTTCATGGGTTATGATTTTGATAAAATGATTATGAAATCTATATATTTTTTCACGGGTTATGATATGATTACATGTTTATGATTCCAATTTCATTTCATGGGTTAAGATATGATTGTTTATGATTGTTCGGAACAAGTTTTATGATTTCATAATTAGATGGGCGGGTCCTATATATCCATCCAATGCATTGGTTAAGGAATTATATCTCATGAGAGAGACATGTCTAGAATGATAAATTTACTCAGTTCATTATTATTATGATAGAATGAGAAAAAAATTTGTTCAGTATTACACGGTTGGAATGAGGGGTGAACTCAATTCATTAATAAAGGGATGGAATTTTGTTCTCACTCGGTTCAGTAAAGGGATTTTTCCACTAATATGGTTGTGGAATCAATGACTTGACTACAATGTAAATCATTATATATTATTATTATTTTCAATAATTCCATGTTTTATTCCTATACAATTTTTTCATGGCCCATGTTCTTTATTTAATTATGATTCATGTCTTATAAAGTATATATTATTATTACATTATTCATGTTTATGATCTTTGATATACTGGGTATGATCTTCTATTTTAATGACCATGTTCTCATACCCTTATGCTCATGATTATGAATACATGTCTCCCTTGATTACCCTTACTGATCATTCGAGCTCACAAATTTTTTTATTTCGTTAATGATGTTATGAATTTATGTATCCTATTTTATGTGTCTAAGAAGGGTTCTAGTAAATAATAAAATAGTGGGAGATAATGTAGCTCAATTATGTACCAGTGTTTATGTTTCCTTGTTTCCAATGGAACTAGACTAATACAGTCTTTGGGAGATTTTTTGTGTAATGTATTAAGTATTCTGAAAAAAATTATTTAATATTAGTATATGAAATGTGAGGTTCAGTATATAGGGTATAAAATAAATTTATTAGTTAACCATTAGAATCTATGATGAGAAAAAATTATTGAGAAACCTAAATACTTGTCTAAGGATAAGTATAAGGATAAGGAAAAACATATGAATATGTACTCAATTTTTTTGTAATGGATAGAGTGATTGGATTACAAAAAATAAATCAGTGTATGGATACTAGAAGTGGATGTGGTTGTGGAATAGATATAACTAAGATTAAAAACTATGAAAATATGTTATGAGCCTGACTCATGGTAATTTGGTAAATGAAAATGAGTCATGCTGCACACCTGGTTTGACACTCCCAGGGGATATGATTTGGGAATTCACATCTCCTAATGAACCATAAAGAAGGATTTAAATATATTTTTTACATTAATAACCTATTATAATCCTAATGTGTCATATACTAAAGAATGTGTCATAATTTGGATATCATATCAGTAACGTTTTATTATTATATGGTTCTTTAATATGATAACTTTTTCTTACTCTGTTCTTTTATTTTTGGTGAATGGATTGAACTTAGTGGAACCATTTTAATGGTGATTTTGATGGAAAATTAAATGATTTCCATCATGAGAAATTGCATGTAAATGGATATGGAATGGAAAAAATCATTATTATGCTCACACAACCATCTCACGATTTGAATCATGATGGAAATTATAATGAAAAAAAGATGGAATAAAATTTATTTTAATATTTCATGAGGTAATGTAAACCTTCATTATGAGGGTCTTCTAATACACTTATTAATGAACAATGGTCCAGTACCACATAAATGATACATTCCATCCTTTAGGGATCAAAACATAATAAATTTATTCTGGTGGTTTGTCATTTAGAAGGTGAAGTAGACTAGTGGTGGACTCTCATTAATAATATGAGGAATGAATATGAAATTAAATCCTTGGAATAGGATGAGTTCAAGAACATATTTCTTAATAAGTACACTCCTTTTTTTAATAATATGGAGAAATTATTCCTCGAATTTAATTGAATGGATAATGAGTATATTGGTACATACAATGATAATTTCCCAAGGACTGCACATTATGATTTATGAATTATCATCCAACCGAAAGTAAATATGGTTGGTTCTTCAGTGGATTAAAACCATGTCTCAGAAGGTCATTTTCCATAAGATAATTTATTACCTATGAAAATATTTTTCATTATTCAATCAAGGTTGAAATGGATATTGGAGTCACGTATCAACCTCATGTTTTTGATAAGAAAATGTTGATGGAGTTCAAAGGAAACTAAAAAACCATGTAGAAAATAAGATGAGTTTTCCTTTATACACTAAATCTAAGAAGATCATGGAGGAATTTGACTTAATGGGTCTAGTAAATGCATTAAATGTAGTAAGGATGGTAACCGGGAATCTGATTGTTGAAGTGATGGGAAGATGTAGCTCAAATTGCTAATGGAAAAAAATTAGTGATGAATGAACCTCACACGATTCAGTGCTACAAGTGTAAGAATAAAAGGCATTTTTATAACCACCTCCCAGTGATAAGGGTATGGTGATGATGATTGATATCAATAACCACATAAATGGAAGGATAATCAGAAATTTCATGCAATCAGTATTTCTAATGAGGGTTTACATAACATCATGGTAAAACATGCACTTACCCCCCACTCTATAACTCCTAATGTCTTAATTAATTTTTGATTTAAGCACTATTTCATATCTAATGAATTTTCTGAGGGTATTATTATTCAACCAAAATGTATAGATTTGGAATTAGTAGTTAAAACCTTTAATGCTATGATCATTGTATCCCAAGTATATGATTCATCTCCAGTTGATGTTTATGGGAATGTGCTTCCTACTAATTTTTCTATTCTACAGTTGGTTGAATATGATGTCTTCTTAGGCATGGATTTTATTTCCCTGTATAAATACAACATCAAGTATCGATAAATAGCAGATACATTTCATATTTCAAACCCTCCTTTGATCATCCATCAAAGTGACGCTAACCATAATCTTCATATGGATATTACATCCAATGTATGGGTGTTAATTACCATTTAGAAGGGGTGTTTATCTCAAATGGTTGGGGTGAAAATCAACATCGATTATATAAATATTTCTTTTCATTTTGTGGTTGTATTTTTAGAATAGTTTTCATGCCTTCCACCAAAACCTAATGTTTTGTTCTCAATAGAACTAATGCATAGTTCCACACTAATTTCAATAATCGTTATAGAATGACCCAAATTGAGTTGTAGGAATTTAAGAAGAAACTCCAATAAAATTATGATAAGGGATTCATTCTTCCAATTTTGCCACATTGGGGTGAACCTTTTCTTTTTATGGAAAATAAATATCGATAAATGCATCTTATCATTTATTATGTGTAGTTAAATAAGATCCAAATCAAGAAAAAGTATCCCTTCCCTTTTATTAATGATTTTTATGATCAAATAAATGGAGCTCACTACTTTTCAAAAATTGAACTTCATTCTGGATATCATCAATTAATGATCGTGAATGAAGATATTCCTAAATTCAACATTCCATAGAAGGTATGGATGCTATGAATATATATTGAGGAAATTTGATCTTATTAATTCCCATACTATCTTCATGTATTTTATGAATAGCTCCTTTAGAAATTACCTCAATATGATTATGGTCATCATTATAGATGATATTATTATCAATTCAAAGAGCAAGGAAGATCATGAAGACCAATTTAGAATTGTACTAAAGACCCTACAGAAGGAGAAAATGTAAGAAAATTTTGAAAAGTGTGAATTTTGGCTTCTAGATGTTTCATTTATTTGGCCATATAATATCAGGAGATGGTATTTCAATATATCCATCAAATAAGGATGCTATTGAATGATTTCCGTAAACAAATACATTGATAGATATTTTTATATCTTTTAGGAAGATATTATTGATATTTTTTGGTGAATATATCATGAATATTTAATCCTCATACCAACGTAACATGAAATGGTTTCATGTTTCTTTGGACGGATAAATGTGATGAAAATTTCAAGGAAGTGAATAGAAAGTTAGTTAGTGCACTTGTTCTTACAGTACCATGTACTGGATAAGGCTTTGGAATATATAGTGGTGAATCCAATAAGGGAATGAGATTCGTTCTCATGTAGAATAAAATCGTTTTCTACAATGCCTCATGGGAGTAGAAGCTTCATGAGAAAAAATTACCGAAATCATTATTTGGAGTTAACAATGGTAATTGTTTCGTTAATGATATGAACAAATTACCTATATGGAGAAACATATGATATATATACCGATCATAAAATTCTGAAATATATATTAACACAGAAATAGTAAAACATATGCTAGATAAGGTCGTTAGATTTGATAAAGGATTATTATTCCTCAATACATTACCTCCTTGGGATAGAGATAATGGTGGCCAATACGTTGATTTGAAAGGATTATTTTAGCTTTTCCATGATGGGGATTACAAAAGATCCAATATTTATTGATTTGAAAAGAATGGATCTAAATTTCCTGAAGGATGGGGGAAATCTTTTCATTATCAAATTAATTTTTAACCCTCTATCCAAGTGGAGATTATGGAGTTGAAAAATGAATATGATGAGATGCAAAATAAAGATAAAAAATTTCTTGATTTTAACTTTGTCTAGGATGGAATGATAAGGTTTCGGAAACATCTATGTGTTCCTTCAAAAGAAGATTTGAAGAAAGTCCTAATAGAGGAATCTCATAGTTCTTCAATATATATTTAACCAGAATGTATGAAGTCATATAGGTACTTGAACAAATACTTCTGGTGGGATGGTATAAAGAGAGATGTCGCAGGATTTGTATCTAGGTGCTTCGTATACCGACATGTTAATGCTAAAATACAAAATTATAAAGGGATGTTGCATCCATTACCCATACCATAATAGAAATAAAATAACTTCACTATGGATTTGGTACTACTAATACCCAATACCTATAAATATTTTAATGCTATATGGGTGATAGTTGATCGCCTTACTATGTTAGAATACTTAATCGCTATCAAACAATAATTCTCTCTAGATCAGCTGGTCGGGATATATATTAAAGAAGTCGTAATATTTCATGGAGTACCACATTATATTTTAATAGATCAGGATATGAGGTTTACCTAAATGAACTGGTGACGTATCCAGAAAGAACATGATACATAATTGAGTATTAGCACTGCTTATCATCCTTAGACAGATGGTCTGTATGAAAGAAGAATTCAAACCCTATATGATATGTTGAGATCAGGTTCACTGGATTTCAAATGGGGTTGGGATCAAAACCTTAAACTATTAGTCATTTCATGAAATAATATCATTCAATCAATCATTCATATGGAACTTTATGAAGGTGTCTATGGAAGGAAATTTAGAGCTCAAATGTGTAGCGTTAATGTTGGAAAAAGAAAGCTATTGGGACCTGAGACTACTGAGGAAATGGAAGAGAAAGATAAATCCATTTGGTAGCATATCAAGGGAGTTAAAATATGAATGAAATATTATGTTGGTAATAATCAGTGTGATCTAGAATTTGAAGTTGTATAAAATGTGTTTTTACAAATATCACCCTAAAAGAAGGTTATGAGATTTGGGAAGAAATGTAAATTAAGCACTAGGTATTTCAATCCCTTAGAAATTCATGATCATATCGGGATAGTATCCAATCATGTGGAACTTCCTATTTATAAATCTCGCGTCAATGATTCATTCCATGTATCTTTCCTCGGAATGTATATACATAACCCTTCACTTTTACTAAACTCAGAGGTCATGCCACTGGAGCATGATCTTTTTTACAAACAACTACTTGTTGAAATTTTGGATTGACCAGAGAACATTCTATGAAATAAGACCACTCACCTGGTCAAAGTTTTGTGAAGAAAACTCTAGTTAGATGAATCTACGTGGGAACGTAAAGATATGAGGATTCAAAATTTTCCTTGTTTTTTGTACTTGAATGAATAATTTTTACAGAAAAATTTATTTAAAAGGGGGTAGAATGTAACAGACTATGTTTTTGTAGACCATTTTTTCTCAAAAAATGATTCAATTTTCCTGGATTTGTTTCACTTCACTAAGTAAAAAATACCTTTAACATGGTACTAACTCATTGTACACAGCACTAACATGACATACGTTACACAAAACAACAACATGGCATACTTTACACACATCACAAAGTTTCTACGAAACATCTATTTATTGTCAATCATTTTAATGAGATAATCATAACCTAAATATTAAAATTATTAATATGAATAGTAATTAATACTTAAAAAAATACTTTTTTAAAATTATTTTATATAAATATAACATTTTTATGGGGAAAAATATGATTTTTTGAAAAGTATTTATATGTTTCAAAATAATATTTTCTCAAATAAAATACTTTTCTTGTCCTTCTATGAAACTAAATAAAATTAATTTTATTAAATTTTATAAATATAATTATATAGTAGAAAATTATTTTTTGAATATATAACATTGAATTTATCTTAGCATGATTTTTTTGGATTTTTCTGAGAAACTTCATTTTCGGAGGAGTAGTGAAAAATACAAAATTTTAATTTAAAAAATATTTTTAATCTTATTTATTTATAAGAGTAAATTATAATTTAAATTTATTTGAAATTATAATTACATACTATTTATATCAATTAATCCAATTTTTGTAATTTGAATAAATTTCATATTGAAATTGGATATAAAAACTTAGCAAACATTTGAAGATTTTTACTTTAAAAACATGCAGTGTTGTACCGTCAACGAGATTATTTTTAAATTAATTTCAACCACTTATGTGATTGGAATTTTGAAAAATGGCTTCCATATTTGATAATGTAATATATTATAATGTATAATAATTTCAACATAGTTTTTGACAAAAATTATTATTTAATGTATTTAAAATTAATTACATCGATTAGGGTAATATTAAACGTAACTAAGGACAAAACATTATATTTAAGATACAAAACAAACTAGACATAGTCCATGATCCATTATCTGGACATATTTCAATTTTATTATCCCTCTTATCTAATTGTCTCCATTATTGGATCCACATGTCTTGTGAAAAATTTGTTTGGAGTTCCTTTGTCCAAATAAGAGTGCCACTCTTCCTCCACTAAAAAAGGCCACATATCCTCCACTTATTTAAACCTCTCAAAACTATTAGGTTCAAACAAAATCTTCTTAAATATCCTCCCAAAAATCTAAAAATTCTCCTTAAATACTTCATTTTGGAGTAATGTCTTCCGAGGAAGCCCTTTGGTGCAAACCTAAAGGAGTTACCTCATTAAGAGGTTACACCCTCCCTCAGGCTCCATTCATTTACATTATTTCGCCACCTCCTCAATTAATATTATTACAAGATTATAAAAAAAACACCAATATCATAAATATATTGATATCTTTTAGGATAAATATTATACATAAACATACACACACCTCTGTATTATTGTTAATGAACATACCTCTTACGTGTACAACGATCTACCACTACACAAAATGATGATTGTTCATTTTTCTGTTACCAACTATCATGGTGGAAATTATGTTAGATACTCTATTATATAAGTTATATATTATATTTAACATGTCTTTATTATTATTTAATCCTTTTAAAAAAATATTTATACTTCCCATATTGTGTAAATACGATAATTTCATTTGAGGAAGTGTGGACTACAGCCCCCTCATAACGATGATCTTTTTTCACACACTACATGGAATGTATTAAGGGTGGGTTTAGTGAACTTATATGATATATATTATATAATATTTCTACATTAATAATTATATATATTCATATATATACATATATATACATATATATACATATATATCAATATATATATACATATATATACATATATATACATATATATTGATACATATATATTTTCATATATATAAACACATATGTCATTTACAATCTTTCATTCAATATAATAATTTAATGGAATCAAAATTCATGCGTACGTACGGGCAACAGTCTCCATGAACGGTGTATTCCATTTAATACTTTTATATTATATAAATTATTATAATACAAATATATATAATATAAATAATATTTATATTGTGTTTTACTCCGAATGGCTCGAATGCCTTATTTTTTATTTTATTAACGATAATAACCCTTTTAAGGGATGAAGGGGAACCCGTACATGACTCGTAGGCCCAAGGCAGAAGGCCCGACATGACCCCAAATACATGACCCGAAGGCCTAGAGGCATACCATGCCCATAACATGACCCGTAAGCCCAACACACTAGAACTGCCCCTCCACAGCTTCTGCAACATTAATTTCCTTTTTCTCCCAACTACATTGCTGATCAGGTAGCATTGCCCCGTACAATGATGCACGGTGCCTGGTCCCGATGGCGGTTTTCATACCCTCTCATTCTTCCAATCCAGTTAGCTCTGCTTCTGGTGACTGCTACTGGTTCTCTTATCCACTTTTGGTGCATGCTCTGTGTTAACTAGGCTACTTCATAGTCTTCAATGGCCCGAAGGACCTGTGGCATGAAGGTATTTGAAGTACCGAAGGCCATTGAGACCTATAGGCCCAAACTGGTGGCCCGAAATCCCAAATCGAGTGAATAGTTCGAGCTGCTACAGTACCGAACAATACCTGCTACAGTGCGTACTACAATAATGCTACAGTACTGCTACAGTGGCCCGGAAATTCGCCTCCACCCGGTTTTGAACCTGGGTATCTTGGATGCCATGCAAGAGCCCTTACCAATCGGGTACGGGCTCGATGGCTTATGGAAATCATGATATAAGTATAAGGACCAGATATATAATAAATTAAGACACATTCAAAAAATGAGGTGAATATTAACTGAAGCGTACCCTTAACATGGAATTGATAACAAGATGGTACTATAAAGACATAAAAAAACCATATAAGGTATTATATATATTAATATGTTTGTTTTATATATTAATAATAAATTTATATTTAATATAATGGATTATTGATTGAGTGTAACAAGATTCAAAACAAATGGAAATAGAATTTCATCTTATTTTTTATTTTTGTGACATACATGCTTTATTCACCACTCATTCCTTTGGTGTGCTGTGTATACTGAAAATGGATTTATTATATGATTCTTATAATTTAATTAATTTGTATTAACATATCCATTATATGATCTTTATTTCATCGGGTAAATGTTTCAATATTTTCGAAATCGGTAAGACAATTTTTTCTCAATTTTCTGTCTTTGAGAAACATTCTTTTTCTACCCCTACATTCTTTTTCTACGTGTATATACATACATTTTACATATTATATCATGAAACCACTTATTTTTTGTATCTTTTTAAGATTCATGTAATTCCATTTTTTTACATCGATTGTATGATACCAAGTATCAAAGTGGTAATAGTTTATAGAAACAATCTAATCGATTTTGAAGATTTTAATGATTATGATTATTTTGATGAAATAGTGTGCTCAAACTATCAAGGACACTCATGAGTTTCCTTATAATATTTTTATTCATTATATATCCATATATTAGTTACATTTTTTCACTCATTGTTACTTAATATAAATAATAAAATGTTATTAATATAAATCTGACCAAATTTCTCTCTACGGTTAGAAATCTATTTTATTTCCAAAAAAATGTTTTAAAAAATGTTTTCAAATTATATTTGAAGGTAATATTAAATTAAAAAGGATATTAAAAATGTCTTATGGTTTTAAAAGCATCCTTTATAATATTTCAAAACTATTTTAAAAGAAGATTCTTTTTAAAAGGTTTTACGTTTTAAAAAGAATTTTTCAATGAAGAAATGGTATTTTCCTCAATAAATGTTTCTAAAAATATATTAAAAATTATTTCCCATCTATCATTACATAGTTTTGTGTTACTCATTAATTTCTAGGGAAATTATTCAATGTATCCATTAATGTTCTTAATCTGAATGGTTTATGTTTTGAAGGCATGATGTTTATGAAACATGTTTCTCTTCTAGGTGTTATATGTTTATAAAACCAATTTATCTTAAATGGTATATACGGTTAAGAAACCTGTTTCAATTTTATAGGTTATATTCTTATGAAACCCGCTTATTCTCATGGATTCTAATTTTGATTAAATGATTATGAAACATGTATCTTATTTCAAAGGTTATGATATGATTACATCTTTATGATACACATTTCGCTTAAGGGGATAATATATGATAGTTTATGAATTTTTGTCACATGTATGTATGATTTCATTATGAGATGGTTGGGACCTATACCTCCCTCCAATGAATTGTTTAATGATTTATATCTCTTAAGATAGATGTGGATGGAATTAGAAATGAACTCATTTCAGTATTACATTTCTAGAATGGGAAATTAAATTTGTTTAGTATTACAGGGTTGGCATGAGGAGTGAACTCGGTTTAGAAATACATGACAGGAACATGGTGTGTAATTAGCTTAGGAAAGTTCTTTTTCACTAAGATTTTCTTGTAAGTGATTCCTTTACTACTATGGAAATCATTATATATGATTATGTGTATGCCATAATTATATATTTTTGTCTTATGTTATGCTTTTATAGATTATGTTATTTATTTACTTATGATTCATGTCTAATGAAATTCCATGATTTATTCCATGATTGATGTTTAAGATCTTCAATATGTATGGTATGATCTTATATTTTCTTGATCATGTTATCTTACCCTTATGCTCAAGATTATTCTTACATTTCTCCCATGTTTACCCATATAGACCACTTGAGCTCACCCCTTTTTTGTTTACTTTTCTAGGTTATGAAGATATGTATAATGTTTAATGTGTCTAATAAGGGTTCTAGTCAAAATGAACCAAGTGGGAGATAAAATTTCTCCCTTATTGCCTCATTTTTATGTTTCCATGTTTTAAATGGAACAATACTAATATAGTCTTTGGGTGTTTGTTTGTGTAATGTATTAAGTATTCCAAAAAAGTGATGTAATTTTAATGTAGGAAAAGAGAGGGTCTCTATACTGGGCATGAGGGTGGATCTTGTTATAGGATCCCAATTACTCAAATCTGGTTGGTTCCATAGATAAATCAACCCCATTATGTAAAATACCATCTACTACTACAAGATTGCCTTCTATTACGAATATCTCTATATCCAAAGACCATTCTAACACTGCATTATCAGTGGTATTTCACAAGGAGAACGTTCTGGTATAGATGTCAATATAAATGACCTACTCAAACATCCAAAACCAGAATAATCCATCTCACACTATATAGAGGGAGAAACACATTAAGTCGGTAAATCTCATGACGTACTCAGAAACTATCATTTCAACATGTTGTGGAATGTGAAGCTCCTTAATCGACACAAATCATAATAAAAATGTGTAACAATAATCATGATATAGTTAATGGAATTCTATCCACATGATCATTGTCACATCATGTGTCTAGTTAATCAGATTCCACCATGGCCCTTTTTCTCAATGAAGAATGATGGATGCATGTGCAACAATCTGACTATCCAGGGTCCAACCAAGACGGATTAATCAGGCTAAAAACTCAATCCAATAATATAATACATAAGGATATTTATTTTTTTGAATACATAGTGTTCAATATCACTGGAAATCACATATCTCACTAGGCCTCTGCACATATTCATCCTGACCCACTAGAACTATCAACTGAAAAAAAATATAATTGATCATCTTCTTGAACCATTGGTGGAGGATATATATTCTTCTAAAATGGGGGTGGAACTACTGAGTCCACTCATGGAGGGATAACCTCATTTTTTGGTAATTGAACTAAGTATTTTTCACTCAATTAATCATCACCGCGATCCTATATTGGCATCCTAACTAGCTATTATCATGGAGGTATCCTAAACATTAGCAAAACATAAAACAGTTATTTGAGCATATATTAGGAGTGATGACTCGAGAAGGACATAAATTTCAATTATAGCAATATTATATTATGCACGCACTATTTATTCCCTTTTACCAATCTCTTGATATAATGTATTACAATATTTGAATTTTAGAGTCAGGATGAATGGATATGTGCACCGCCACACAGAAAATGGGTTATGTGGCATGAAATTTGTACCCAAAACTATTTGAAACCACATTCATAAGTTTCCAAACTGATCCTTATAACACGGTAAAACTACAAACACCAACCCAGGGAAGGAAAACCTTTGATACCACTCTTTCATGATCAAACTCACCATGCCTTCCTGGTTTGTGGTATGCTATGTGCAACAACCCCAAGCTTGTATCCCATAGGCCAGGGTATAATGACCAGAATTGAGTATGCAATTCAAAAATGGGAGTCCATGGAATATATATTTTTATGCATGAACACAGACAAAAATGTACATATCTTGGAAGTATTATAGATGTATAATAAATAATTAAAATCTATTTTATAACATAAGCATGAAACAACCATTGGGAAATCATCAATGGACACCAGTTTAGTTAAAAGAGTATAAAGTGAAAAATAAATGGCCAACTATATACGAGATCGAGAAATGATAAAAAATAGAAAAAGGGATATAAGAGAGTACTCAGTTAACAGTCTCTATGGCCGACCACCAAACATGGCCAGATCCGATAAATACAATTATGATCCTCTGAAGTAACCACTGATCTACCCATTTTCTACATATTACACAACACATTTTTGAAGAACCCAAGAATGGGTGAGTATATAAATACCTAGTAGGGTACCTTAAAAAACAAAAAGGGATAAATTGAATGTTGTAATAGTCAGATCAACCCATTAGAAAGTAGCAGACAAAAACCCAATATACTCATGAAGAGACCCTAATGATAGTGAATGGGGATATCAATCTACAAATCCTAGCTAATAATGATGGGTTATCTTATAGAACCAATGGACCATCTATGATTCCTAATACAAAACAGAACCTCAACCAAATATATGATGAGGGGCTATCTCTTAGTTACTACACCACATAGCTGAATGAGAACTGACTCATGTGGTAGCCCTACTCACTACTGGATCTCTAATAGTGGGTATAACACTCCATAAATATAGTTCCCACAACAAAATATTTTATGGGTAGTACTAACTCAACCTATATAAATATTATGGGGTCAT
The DNA here is from genome assembly GCA_963277665.1 of Viscum album. Classification (NCBI taxonomy): domain Eukaryota; kingdom Viridiplantae; phylum Streptophyta; class Magnoliopsida; order Santalales; family Viscaceae; genus Viscum; species Viscum album. The sequence goes on along the minus strand of OY728167.1, from coordinate 294,616,420 downwards.
ATTATCTGGTGCAACAGGAGTGTACCAACCCTGACATCTCTCTCTGATGATCACAACTGATAACTACCAACAGTCAAGTATCATTGAAATAAGGGTCATTCTCATAACTCCCAATACAGATTCTATGATAATAAAAATTATTTAACCATAATTATCTTCATGGAAATATAATCAATAAAAACAAATCACATGCCAAAATATGATTTCTCGTGAAGGATATATGCATGAAGGATGATTCTGAGGAAAGTATTGGGCATGTATAAATTGTCACAAAGCGTGTGACCTCACCTAGGAGTCTTGCCTTGTCCTATCCTAAACATGTTTTTTCTATACATGTAGGACTAAATGTTTTTTACATGGGGTACAGTGTATTTCTTTTCCACCCAGGGTATGCTAAGGTCCTTCCTGTTCATGCATATGTACTTTGGACCAGCCTATGTGTATTAGTCCTAACTATGTACACTAGTTGTGACCATGTACATTAGTAATATTTTTGTACACTATCTATATATGTGTTCATGTATATCCATATATAATAAATTCATTCCCATGTTATAGGATGTGTCCATCCTTTTATACCCTTGATGTAAACGTCGAGCCTCCAGTACAAGGTAACCACGTTATGTATGGGCTATACACGACATGAGATATTTATCTTCACCCAAAACCCAATATATCACAGATAGGGGACTAAATGGTGTGTGTTCTACATAGTAAAAAAATATAAATGTTTATATTTTCCAAAAAAATGAATAATTATTCTTCTATTCTACTCGAACATTATCCACCACCGATTCCACCTCAAAACACACTAGGGGTCCTGGATCATTGGTTGACTACACTAGATCCATCACTTCAGGTAAGATTCTATCCACTCATACCACATATGACTCATACAATTATGTTTCTCCTTTGTGTCACCTCTCCCATGTACTAAAAACTAAGAACATGTCTTTGATCCATGTTATAAACACCCATAACCCATATCATAACATGATCTTTCTACATACACTTATCCATATATCATTCGCACATTTACCATGAATATATGGGTTTTATCACACTTGAATCCAACAAAGAAACATTTATCTATGATTCCATGGGAGAATAGTGGAGAACATGGATAAAAGTTGTCAAAACTCCTAAAAATGATGTGATATGGCTATTGGATAATGTGATACTATCCAATTATCATGAAAATTAGAAACAAAAGTAGTCAAATTAAATGTGTAAATTGTATAGTCAGATAAATAAAAATGATTAATAATAGAGATCATGAGAAGTGGAATCCAATGATCAATTATGAAGATATATAATTAATTCATAAGTAATTAATTAAAGGGGAGTAATCATGAATTAAAATTCCCTTAACATTAGTCTAGATCAATAATTTGTGAAGAATGCATATGCTAAAAATGAAGATATTGATCATTCCACATTTTCCATCCATATCATGATTCTCCTTGATTAATTTGTCATTGGTCATTGATCCACCAATGAAAATAGAATAAACTTCCTCTTCATCCTATTTTCCTAGGTTTATACTGATAACCATGTTAAAACATCAGGAAAATGTTTTCATTGAAGATAATGCAGTTCCAATTTTGTTAAATAAATTATATAAATAATTTTATTACTTTTACACAATGCAACTCCAACGATTTCCCATCATCATAAACATGACTACAACCCTCATTTTGTCATTCCTCGGAAAAAACCACATTCTTGAATCAACTATGGTATCATATTCCTCATTCAACGTCCCAATCAATAAGAAAATCATTATTCCACAAATATGTGCACCCATTATTTAATATATATTATTATATTAATATATTAATTTTTGGGGTTCTGTGATACCCAAACACTACACCAACATCGAGGAAAAATCCACAAACATATGTAGAAATATACAAAGTTATAAATCCACAATACTAGATTTGTTACAACAATCATCACATTTAATAGCTACTACTTAGAATATATCCATCTTGGTATTCCAATATTAAAAAATCTTCGTAAATAATTTTCCAAAGGCCTGAAAACCATTTTCTTCTTCATTGGGTGGATACATACTCTCTTATCCAAAATCCACACACATTTATTTTCTTTTATAAAACTCATTTGAAATTTTTTTTGAAACAAACCCAACATCATTTCTCAAATCCATTGGGTCAGTTTAATATTTTCTTTTTATTTTTTTATAAATACAAAAGTTTGTCTAAAGTTAATGTTACTTTTCTCCTCAATATTTACAATATTTGATGTTGTAAATGTAATGGAATATTTGTTCTCCTTCTTCCCTGAATGAAAAATATTCTTCTCTTTTATTATCCTTTTGTTTGTTCTCCCACTTATTGATAGAATCAATCAAATACATTAGAGAATGGTGGAAACACATTTTCCCTATCTTCATGGAATCATCCTATCCACTCTAATTTTACATGGGATGACCTAGTGTAGAAAAAATCATTTATTAATTTAGATAAAAAATTCTTATCTTTAAGCCATCCAATGATTGCAATATTTTCATCAATTTTTATGGTTTATTTAATTAGATATTAAAAAATTTGTATGAAACTTCACTCAACATCAACAAGCTTATCCAAAATATTCAAGTGTTTTTTTATTTTTTTCATCTTATATTAGCTCATAATTCCCATTTATAGACATATTTAATGAAAATAAAACCAATATTTGGAATGTTAGAACTATAACTCAACCATTAATTTTTATAATGGATATATAAATTCCTGATTAATCATCAAATGAATGATCTCTAGATAATTCCTCTTCAATAATCACCCAATGGATTATTTTTAACCATCATTATCATGGATGTTCATCAACAAAAATCAACTCCAACATTTGTAAAAAATTAGATATCCCGTACCCGTTGAAATAATTTACTTAAAGTGTTTCAAGGAAAAAAAAGATAATATTTAACAATTCCATGATGGATAGTCCTTATATATTCTATTATTGACACTACATTTATCGGTTATCTTTATACACACTTCACCATCAATTCCCTCTTTCAAAATTCACATCCAACATGATATGTGAATAAGGTGGGTCATCAATAGATCTTTAATAAGATAAACTATTTTGAGACATGTTTATCATCCTAGAAAATCCTTTAATTACCTCTCCAATGTGTCTAGAACTACATATTATTACATTATATTTTTCATTCAATATTTGATCCAATTTAGGGTTAATGGGTTAATTTTATTCATTGGATTTCTCCATAGCTAGAATAACATACTTTACTTTACAAAAAAGTCACGTTCACTATTTTCAACCTTCACTATATTCTTGGGGAACTACAATAGATCTAGCCATGTTGTAAATCACTTTTTTTCAAACATTATAAATCTTCTTTATGTTTAATAAATCCTTCATTGAATTCGTGTTCATGGTGATGGTTGTCATTGGTGATTTAACATTTTATTTTAATAGATTATATTTCAAAGGAATCAACATCATGAAATTAAAATTAATTTTTCATACAATCATGGACCTCCCATTGATATCTATATAATCTTCTAGGAAACTATCATTTGGAAGATTTCATTAATTTTTTGTTATTTATATTAGATCCCATAACTACACCAAAACTATTATATGTTTCTTTGATTGATTTCCATTGTGTTTCAAACTTACACACATATTTTTTTATTTTAATATCCATATCAGTATGTTCAATGATGTCTCCTTTAATACTATAGTACAAGAATATCGTTTTATAGAGTTGTGATATTTTTCATGTTTCTTGTAGTGTATTGTATTCTTTTATTTCTACCCCAAGGATGAATTTTCCTCTTTCATCACCTACTTCTTTAACTTTTTTGGCCTTATTTTCAATGTTGAATATAAGTTAGAGTAGGTTCATAGATTATAAAACTATTCATAATAATTAACACTTATATAAAAATAATCACAGACATTCTCTGAGTATTCAAATCTGGATTTTTAAAACAGATTCTACTAGTTTTATGAATTTTTCTTCATAATATCATGTTTCCTCTAACTATCAGAATTATTCCTCCTACAATTAGGCCTTTCATAATTTTCATTTATAATTATGTTTTACACCAAATATATCTTCATGTAAACCCCACCAATAAAAAATTAAGTATAAAACACATCTATTCCTTTTTCTTGTACATATTGTCTTTGTAGAATTTTCTGATTATTATGTTTAGGAAGAAACCCAACTATTTTGTGTCCATTTAGAGGGATTATTTTATTGTAAATTCTTAAATCAAACTTTTATGATGTGGTGTAGTTTTCAATATTTTTACCTAACCATATATTTGTATATTTTGAAATTAATCATGAATTGTCGATCAAAATATAAGTAGTACATAGATATTTCTTAGGAAAATGGGATTACTTTCACCATGAGATTGCAGTGGAGGGATATCTAGAGGATCATGTGCTGTTAATCCCCCCATTTTTTGTCTTCTTATAAGAAGTAATTATTTCTAAAAAAATTAGTGAATACTCTTTTTTCATGCTATTGGGGAATTTCCATCATGTGACTGTGCTAGATTCTTCAATTTTAATTCTAATTCAATGAACATTTGACAAAATTTATTCATCTCAAGTAAAAATTATTTTAGTTTATCTTCCCATTAAATTTTAACAAATTTATTTAATGCACATTAATATAACCTATCACAAGAAAGTAATTATCCAACTCTATTATTCTATTTTTTAGCTTTTGTTTATATATCCTTTAAATTTATAGAAGCTTCATGTAATTTATCTAATTCATGGATCACTTCAGTATTAAAATTAGTAAACTCATCTCTCTCACAAATTACTCAATGAAATTATTCTATAGAACAAACATACCATTTATTTCATAGTGAAAATAATTCTTTTTTGACATCAAAGACCTTTATAAGAGTGTTAAATATCCTCACCTTAATAAAATATTCATCTTCCATAGAATCATCTTCTTATTCTAGTTTGGATTTTTCATTATGTGTTTCTTTGATATATTAAAATATATAATTTCTTACCACAATAACAAAATTATTAAAATAATCGTCAATATCAGAATAAAAATTAATAAGTAATTTCTTTCAGGGTTTTTCATTAAATTTATACTTGTTTCAATAAAGGAATCATAATCAACTAAATTATCAAAAACATTACCATACTAAATACCAATATTTTTTAGCCATTCCCATTTCACAGTTGATGTCTTTATCACCTTCTTGGAACTTTTATTTTTTATATTTTTTAATTTTTTAGTTGAAACCTCCATATCAATATTGAAAAGGTATAATATAGAATTTTCTATATAAGGCTCCTCGGATTGTTTTTTGAATCTAAAATTCATATGAAATGATAAAAAGGAATTGGAATGTAATATTTATATCCAATATAAGGTAATATTTTCTCTAATACTAATCTATCTTCTTGTATAGACGAATCAAGTGATACCTATAACACCAGTCCATGATGAATATATTATTAAATCAAAGGAAAAAGATAGTGGTAACACCCCGACAATATAGAGTATTAATATTGCATTTATAGTGTGTATGACATGAAAAAACAAGCATGTAAGGGAATATAATACCCTAATATATTAAAAAAATTACTATTTTAAATAAATTTTATATACTATATATTTGTTTATAGCACACAAAAACGTGTAGAAGGGTAATATATTTACCTAATACATTAAAATTTTGAATAAATTTGATATATTTTATATATTTTAATGCGAACAACCCTAATTTAGCTTGGATCTCATGCAAGAGTCACCTTCCTCGATAGCTTGTGTTACACGCAGGACTTAGTTTCACTCGATAAGAATGTATTATTAGAATATTATAATTTAATATAATAAAAAATAAACTATCCATTAAATTAGAAGTTATAAATTTTATCAAGTATCTTATCAATATTATAGTTTAAAACAATATAAAATTGATTTACTTGGTGCCAATTAGTGAGAAATGAAATTAAGAACCAATTGGATATAAAAAAGAAATATTGTTACATTTATGCTTCCAAAGGAGTTTAATCTTAATAAAAATAATTATTTACAATTATTTAATTACTTTAATGAAATATAAGCTATATATTTTGTAAAATATTTTTTATATTCATCCATTTGTTTTTATATTCATAATATAAGAAGAAACTCTATTTTAAACCAAAAAAACTATATTTTTATTAAGGAATTTTACCACCTTTTAATGTGGAACCCATTTTAAATTAAATTTTTGAATGTTTTATAAATATAATATTTAAAAATAAACATTTTATTTAGAATAATAACAGAAATATTTACGTAGGGTGAATTTTTTGTATTTTTCTATAATGAGTAATTTTTTAATGAAATGTAAAAAATACTGAATTTAATACAAAACATATTTTGCATCTAATTTATTTACAAGGATAAATTATAATATTAATTTCCTCTAAATGATAATTAGATAATAATTTTTACAAATATTCCAATTTAGTTCATTGTTATTAATTTCTCTTTGAAATTGAATGTAAAAACATATCATACTTTTGATTTTGTTTACTATGAAAACTACTATTTTCCCAGGTTTGCGTGTTGAATTTTAAATTAATTTCTTCCGATTATATGATAATAATTTGGAAAAATAAATTCCATTTTCTAAATAATCATATTTTATTAGGTTTGAATAATACAAAAAAATTACCAAATATATTAGTGAATGTAATTAAAATTAATTATAATTATTAAGGTAAAATCATGCTTAATAATGGGGTAAACATTTAAAATAAGGTCCCAAATGAGCTAGACACTTTTCTAACACCCATTGACTGTCCATAAATAGGGTATGAACCTAAAATTAATGATTTTGGTTTATTTTTTAATACTTTTTCGGTAAAAATTTGGGAATACCAAACTTTGTTTCAAAAATACCAAGTGAGTCCTTTCCCTCTCTTATAAAAGGCCAACAACTATCCCTATTACTAACACCTCTCATACCCCATAATATCAAAAATGAACTGCCAAAAAAGTTTCTCCAAGTCCCTCCACTATTCCCTGAGTCCTTTATTTTAGTTGAAATTCATCCATGGATTCCCTTTTGTATAAACCAAATGGAGTTACCTGATTTTAAGGTAACATTTTCCAATGATCTCTTTTCATATATTTGTTTATACACACCATATACTCTTCTTATTACATGATTAAACAGAAAAAATACTATAATAATTAAAGTATGATGTTTTTATGTTATTATTTCAAACAAGTCATGCACACACATCCATCTAATGTGTAACAAACATACTACTTCTATGTACGGTGAACTACTTTCTCACAAAACGATGATTTTTTTTCCATTACAACCTATCATGGTGTCCATTGTGATACAAAATATGTTTAAATATTATATTTATTATTTTTATTAGAAATTTTATCTTTTTAATAATTTTGTAGTACATAACTCTAATAAATTTCTTTTTGAGTTAATACCTAAACATCATTTGAGGAAGTGATGACTACCACCCCTCAATGCGAAGTGATTCATTCACACTATAAATATAACATATTATCTATAAATTTAATATAAATATATGAAAAATATTTCATAAATATGGTACTATTATTACAATAAAATTATGGATCATTTACTTTCTTTATTTTAAATATGAAAAAAAATTAGCATTCATGAGTACGAACAACCTATCATCTCCATTAACGGTGCATTCCATTTCTTATCACAAAATATTATGGTTTATTATAGATAAATATATACTGAATTTATAGGATATTAAAATAATTTTTTAAATTATGGAGATTATGTAACCATGTTATATTTTATATTAACATCAAATAACAAGTTAAAACATACTCTAAAAACTAGGAAATTAACACCCGAAAGAGTTAAAACAATGAAAATTTATTAAAAATGGGTAAAAAGATATTATAAGAAGAGGATAAATGATATTATATACAGGAGTATTTTTATGGTACTAGTTAGTGGAATATTTTAAACTACTATAATATAGGATAAAAACCCCACAATTAAAATAATTTACAAGGTAAGGTGAATTTTTACGAATTTATATTTCATTGATACTTATTATTATAATGCATGTATCCAATATTATTTGTTGTATATACTACATTTTTATTATAATATAATTAATTCCATTATAATAATGATATTATAAGTTTCATTTGACATTATACCTTTCTAGAGATCATGATTCAAATGTTTCAAAGTGCTATGCGACACTTTGGAAAGTTTAAATATTATTCTCCTCATGTTTTTTCTGAATTATTTTCTTTGAAATATCAATTAATTTTATGATTGTTAACCTTATCTTGAATAAATAACTTTGTTGTAATAATTATTCATTGGAAAGTTAATTGAATATCCATATTCCCGTACAAAATATATTAATATTTCTTAAAACGTATATGATTTTACATACGTTATCTACATTGATAGTTACTTGAATATTTGGGGAAATATTAATAGTTTCATATTATTTGTTTAATATAGATATTTCATAAGGCACATTATTTATTTGAAATATTCATAATGATGAATACTATGGATATGAAATTAAAGGCGGATCCTAAACTTTATAGAATTAATTGATTTGTCGATAGGTTCTCATGAGGAAAATAAGTTGGCCAAATTAAACAGTTTTATATCAGTAGTTATAAACCATCTTGTGACAGGTCTTGATGCTGTAGGTTTTCATGTGCCCTAGAAATGATGTCCATTATTAATCATTTAGTTTAGTTATTATGAATCCAATATATTTTTCATCGATATATCTATGGATACATTTCAGATTCATTTCATTGATAAAATAGAATTATTTTCAGTTTTTTTCCTTACCATATTGATTTTACATTATCTAGCCATTTGAAAGGAATTTTTTATAATTTATTTACACTAAAATGTTAATTTATTCCCATTTATTCATTATTTCCACTAATTTACATACAATTATTGAGAATTTTATCACACCCTTATTAGGTTTTTATTCCCAATGTTATGAAGAATAAATATTTGAATAAGAATTCAAGGATTTTATTTATTTCATTTTATTATGTTTCAGGTTTGTATTTTCTATATCCCAGTATATTATGTGTATAATTATTGTAATATATCTATCCAAGAATGATAAACTGGTTTCTCCTTTGGGATATTATTCCTTATAATAATGATAATGTAATAATATAATTCATTGGCATCGAGATTCTATGGCTGGGGCATTATAGTTGGTAGTAAATGAAGTTTAGCAGCAAACATGGAAACCGGATTTAGAAAACATAGATTTGGTAGCACAAACCTAGATAAATATTAAGTATAATTATAGAATAACATTATAGAAATATTTTAAGGAAGAGATTATATGGTTATTCCTAGAAATATATCCCTATCTGGATACTACCAGTGGATGTGGTTATAGAAAAAATGTACATGGGAGTAATAACTATTACATGGTGTTCCAGTCCAAACTAATGGTAACCTAGTTCTCGACAATGGGCCTTATTGCACACCTGGTTTAACACTCCTAGGGGATACGCTTAGGATAACTCATGTTTTATTTACAAACCAATATGAAGGATTTAAAAGTAAATTTATCCCCAAAGAAACTATGTTTATGATTAGGAGATTATCCTTTTCAATTTAAATTATGTGTTTTAGTAGTTTTAGGATTAGACATTATGTTATGATTTAATCAGGTATATTCCATTTTTATGAAATGTTTCATAGAATAAGGAATGAGAACTCCACCACTACACGTTATCCAAAGAGTAAGTAGGAGAATATCTTTCATGGTCTTAAGATAATATTTATAAGGCAAATAGTCTCCCAAGTATTCCCATCATATGATGAAATAGTATCACGTGTTAACAAGATAAGTAAATCATTCTCCAAGTCCCATGGATTTTAAGGGATGTAAGAGAATAATTGGATGAAGAAAATAATATATATAAATGAAATAGGGGAAAGAAGGATTTTCCCACATGTGATAACTATGGAAAGAATCACCTTAGTAAATACTTGATGGGAATGGGATTTTTTCTATATGAGTGTAGATATGGGTCACTATAATAATGAATGTAAAGTGAAAAATATAAATGATGTTATTTAGTGATACAACTGCAAGGAGATGAGATACTATAGAAATGAATATCTCAATCATCAATAGAATATAAACCATGTGAGGTTAGTTCATAATGATCAATTTATGATACTACCACAAATGAAGATGAATTATTAATATTCCTATTCAATAATTATGTCATTTGAATATTTTTTCAGCAATGTACTAGTTATAAGAATTTTGGAATTTATTAGGATTTTACTTCTTAATTTTTCATTTTGTGTATAAGAATCATATTTTTAATAGTACCAAGAAACGATATTAATTAAAAAGATAAAAATATCAGAAAACACTTGATCGAGGGAAATAACAATGTTAATATTTTCCTTATACTGAGATAATAATGAAGAATTTATTAATTTGGATAAGTGCTGACTACCTTGGAAAATTGTAATGAATTTTCAATAAGTGGTTTGTTCTATCATTGATAGATTTCAGAAAAATTTTGTATTTAAGGGTTATATCCAATAACATATGTCTTATTTATGGAATAAGGAATAATTCATGTTTCCAATATGGTTATATGGTAATTCATGTTTTTACCATATTTCAAGAGGATATATGAAGAAGTAATTTACATGTTTGGAATTTAAAAATTTAAAGCCACTTTATTTAGACCAAAGGATAATGATAAGTCCATTTGGTAAATTTAGTGACATTCTTTCTAATGTATTGGATCGTAATATTTTGTAAAAGTTACCAATTTATGATATTGTTTATGTTTTTCTTTGGAAAAGGTTCTAGAAATTTTGGTATTACTTCACCATATAAGAAGAATTGTAAAAATACTTCAAGGCACAAACAAAGGATAATATTGTATTTATAGAAAAATATATATACTTATATTCTTAAAGATTTATATAATTCCTAAAGTATTAAAAATAGTTTCTTCAAACCAAAAACCGATTTCTAGTTTATTCATTCGGGACGATCAAAGTTCCCTAGATCATCACTGATTTTGGGCTTTCTGATTGTTTACTTTCTCCTAACCGTGTTCTCTAGCTCTCTCCATACAAACATGATTGTTAGATTATTCCTCAATATCCATGTGTCAATTTCCAACCTATTTTATCCTATTAATGTACCTATTTAAATGACCATTGTAAGTTACAATATCTCTTATTAAGAATAGGTGATATTAACCTTTTTTTATATGGGTATTTCAACCAGAGTTTATTTACAATCCCTATATTACTGATATCAAGTTAAAATTGTGAGGACAATTTTAATTGAGGTGGAAATAATGTAAAACCCCAAAATTATACAGTATGAATATTGTATTTGAAAACTTGTAGGACACGTGACACCAATAACCTATGGGAATATAATACCCTACTACTTTAAAATATATTTACTATTCTAAATAGAGTTGATATAATCTATATTTGTTTAAGGAAGGCACCACAAACTGTTAAAGGGGAATATATTAACACAATACATTAAAAAATATGATATATTTTATATATTTTAATTCACACAGCACTAAGTTAGCTTATGTCACATGTGAGAGTGACCTTCCTTGATAGCTTGTGTTACACGCAAGACCGAGTTTCACCAAATAACATTAAATTATTAAAATATTATTACTTAATATAATAAGATATAACATATCTGTTAAATTAGTAGTTACTAATATTAATAAATAACTTATAAAAAATATGGTTTACACCAATATAAAATAAATTCATTTTTTACCAATTAATGGGAAACAAAAATAAGAACCAACTAGATATAAAAAGAAATATTTTTATTTTTATGCTTCCAAAACAGTGTTATATTAATAAAAAAATTAACTACAATTATTTAATTATTTTAATGAAAAGTATATTCTATATATTCAATCAATTTTTTTTACATTCTTCAATTAGGATTGATATGAATAAGACAAGAACAAACTCTATTTTACACATAAAAACCAATATTTCTCATAAGGCGTTTCTACGACATTTTAATAGACACCCCATTTTCAATCAAATTTTTAAAACTTATATATATTTATTATTTGAAAATAAACTTCATCTTTTTAATTGAAAAATGAAAATTAGCTTACGGTGAATTTTTTTTACTTTTCTAGGAAGATTTATTTTTTAATGAATACTGAAAAATGCTGAATATTAGTTCAAAACTACATTTGCATACAATTTATTTATAAGGATAAATTATAATTTTAATTGGTTTTAAAGTTTAATTAGATAATAAATTTATAAATTAATCCAAATTAGTTCAATGTGATCTATTTCACATTGAAATTTATTGTAAAAATGTATCAAACATTTAATAGTTTTTACTTAATCTGGCATTGTCGTCTGACCCACGAGGTGGATTTTAAATTAATTTCTTCAACTCCTATTATTATAATATGGAAATTTTAATTCAACAATTGTAATGATAATAATTTATACTTTATAATAATACCTAATTTAATTTTTTACCAAAATGATTAGGGAATATAATTTAAATTTATTAAAATAATTAAGGTAAAATTAACCTTAATAAAGGACTAAACCATTAACATAATGGCCCAAATGACCTATTAAATTGAACATAACCCATTGGATTGAAAATATAAGGTACCTAAACATAAATTATTGAGTTTTTTTGGGTTTTGAAATCATTTTTAGGTGAAAATATTCATACACCTAACTTCTTTTCAAAAATACCAAGTGAGTCATTTTCATCCCTTATCAAAGTCCACCACCTCTCCCCATTCCTCCAACATCAAAAACCACTTATGATTTGCCAATATATACCCCAATAGCTTCCCAAAATCCATCCCCTTGACCTTGTAGCCTCTATTTAGCTACCAGTCCTTCCAAGTAATCCCTTTTGTATAAACTGAAAGAAGTTACCCAGTTTTAAGGTAATGTTTTCCAACAATCATTTTTATTTTATTTTCATAAAAATATCCTAAACTCTTATTATTCCATGATTACATAAAAATTTATTCATAAATATAATAGTATTTGATTTCTTTGATTTACACCTACACTTATACACACATCCATCAATTGGGTAACTAACTTACTATTTCAGTGTACGGACAACTATTGCCTCACGAACCAATGATTGTTCATTTTTCCTTTTCTACATCTCATGGTGGCCATTATAATGGAAAATATGTTTATATATGATATATATGATAATTATTAAGTATTTATACTTTTTTAATCCTTTTATATCACATAACTTTAATACACTCTAGTTTGAGTTAATACGATAACATCGTTTGAGGTAGTGTGGATTACCGCCCCCTTGAAGCAATGTGATTTGTTCAAATTATACACGGAACAAATTATGGATAATTTTAAAAACATATATGGAAAATAATAAATAAATATTTTAGATTAATTATAAAATATATATATGTATAATTTACTTTTATCTTATTAAATATTACAAAGAAATTAAATTAGTGTTAATGCGTACGTACAACCAACCGTCTCTATGAACAGTGCATTCCATTTTTATCTCAAAATGTTATGGTCTATTATAGATATATATACTATATATATGATATTAAAATAATGGATTAAATTATTTCTATGATGTAACCATTATATATTTAATAATCATAACAAATAACTTGTGAAAACATACTCGTAAAAATAGCGAATTAACACCCAAAATAGTTAAAATAATGAATGGATGTTTACAAATGTATAATATGATATTATAAGAAGATGATATATATGATATTAAAAACATTATTATGGTTATGGTATTAGATAATAACATATTTTAAAACACTATATAGGAGGATAAGGACCACCCCACAAAAATGGAGGATAGGGTAAGGGAATTTCGTCTCAATTTACATTTCATTGAGAATTATTTTTATTATGAGACAATTCACATTTATTTGGTTTATATAATGAATATTCCTTTTTATATCATGAATCTTCTTATTCTCGTGATATAATAATTTTCATTTAACATAATCCCTTTCATTATATTATGATTAAATTATTTATAAGTGGTATGGGACACATTGTAATGTTTAAAAATTATTCTCCTCAATATTGTTCTTAATGAATATCTTTTCAATATCAATTCTTATTGTAATTTCTATGATTATCCTAAAAAAATCACATTTTTAATAATTTTTCATTTGAAATTTAATTTTACATACATATTCTAATTCAAGGGATATTATTATTACCTAAGTCGTATAACATTTTTCATACAATATCTTCTTGGACAATTATTTTATTATTTGGGTAAATATTGATAATTATGTATTCAGTATTAAATACTGATATTTGATAAGTAATATTATTTATTTTTGACTATTCCTTATTAAGAATGATTTGAACAAGAAATTATGGGAGGACCATAGACATTTTATATCTCCTCGATGCATCGATAGGTTATCATGAGACAAAAATGATGGCCAAATTAAATGGGTTTCTATATGTAGTTTTAAACTGTCATGTGAACGGTCTTGAAATTATAGGTTTTCATGTGACATGAACATGAATTCCATTGAGAAATAATTTCCCCAATTTTTTTATGTTATTAGTTATCAATTATATATTTCATCATCATATCTATGGATACATTTCATTTTTAGTTCAATGATCAAATAGAATTGCTTTCAGTTTCTTACCTTGCTATATTGAATTTAGTTATCTAGTTAGTTTAATTGAATTTCTTATTTTTAATTTTCCTTTCCATGTTAATTTCTTCTTATTTATTAATTAATAATCCCACTTTACTTACCATTAATGAGAATTTTATCTCACCCTTATTATGTTCCCTTTCATGAGGTTATGAAGAAGAAATATTTGAATTAGTGTTCAGAGAGCCAGTTTATTTCATATTATTATGTATAATGTTTATATTTTCTATTTCTCAATGTATTATGGGTATCAAGTACATAATCTGGAATTCTAAGACTGCTAAACTAATCGGTCCTTCAGGATTTGATTCCTCATAATCTTGCTAATGTAATAAAATAATGCCCATGCTCTGGGATTCTAGGGTCGGGGCATTGCAATAGTGCATCTATCATAAAAATTACTTAGGGAACCCTGTATAGTTATTATATTAATAATAGATCATTTGAACATTAATCACTTGGTTAAAGAGTGATGGTTATCCTCAAACACATATGAAAGAGTTCTTAAGGATCAAACCCCACATCCAATACTCATACATGAGTTGAAATTACCTTAGGATCAAATGAAAACACCTTAGAGGTTTGGGGAATCAAGTGTCACAAACATTCCTCCAAAATAAATGTTCAATTTTAGTCATTTAACCCATTGGTGTTTTATCCTATATTGATTATTAGTAAATAAGGGAATTTTTTATATAACCAACAAGAGACACTCACATCCAATACAGTATAGAAGGTAATGAGTAGTACACTATTCTATTTAAATTCTTAGCCACTCCTGTGATATATTATCCATACTATTCAATGGATGTATAAGTCACAAAGTATCCACTTTAATCTTATAATAATTACATTTGGATGTGGGACTTTATGAAACTATTGACCCTACACTTGAGAGGGATTGGGGTATCATCAAACAATAAAAGACACAACATACCACTTTTTTTCTGGATTTCTAACGTTACAATGGAATTTAGTATTAAGACTAGTATTTCATAAACTATTCTATCTTTTTGAACTATATTTTCAATCAACAAAATAATTCATTTCATCAACAAAATAATATATGATTCCTCACCCAATTAAAGTATTAAAAAACCTAATGGTCTTCAATAATAAGTTCATTTAACTAAATCTTTATTATAAAACAACTTATAGATCTTATTTAGAATAAAATAATTGGTTTCAATAACTTTATATCCTTTAAATTTGTAAAATTGATAAAAAAAAGTACTGTTATCATTTTTCTTAACTCTTCACATTCTTTTACTTCATTGACTAGATACAATCAGC
Source organism: Viscum album (assembly GCA_963277665.1). Lineage (NCBI taxonomy): Eukaryota > Viridiplantae > Streptophyta > Magnoliopsida > Santalales > Viscaceae > Viscum > Viscum album. Next base: position 294,600,366 of record OY728167.1, on the reverse strand, counting down.
ATAACTATGATGGATTACTCTTCTTGTTAAGTATGATGTAGGTATTTCTTATTTTGTAAAATATCATATAATACTTCTCCTCTATTGGTTATCAGTTATCATCATTTGTAGTATAGATATATTCTCTCTATTTCTACTTCTCTTTTTATGTAAGTCACATAAATATATTTTTGATATTATTTATATATAAATTACCAATAAAATATGGTTCAAGGGCCCTTCTTTTAACTTTTTATAAACTCCATATATGTGGTATTTTTTCTACAAAATCATTGAATATTTCAATTTTAAATCTACTTATCATTAGTGAAATTCCAAGATTATTTTTTCCTATTTAATTTTATATTTCATCATTGATAAACATATCTCCTCAATATACAATTATAGTATACATAGAGAATAATTTTTTAATTCACAAATTTCCAAGTAAATCCTGAAAAAACAATCATAAAATATATATTAGAAAGAAACATCAATTTTATGTTGCGGTTTGGAATTTTCCCTTTGTAGAATGGGAGTTTCTGAAATAGAAAACCAGCCTTCATCTTGAATTTATTTTATCAGAGAACATCACTGTGCATGATTCTCAGTCCCATATTGAATCACAAAAATATTTAAATTTTTTTAGAAAATAGTGATCACATAATTCACCAAAAGAATTAAATTTCATGATTTATTTAATATGGAATTTATTTATTTTTATAAAATATAAATTCAAAAAACTATCTCTCATCTTTCATCTTCTTCTCATAAAACATGAGGATCTGCATCCACATTCCATCACCTTGAATCAGATATTCTTTTGGGATGCATTACACATTTAGGATAATCTGAACCATTAAATGAATTCATTTAAAGTTTTGATCACTAATATTGAAAAAAAAATATTATCATTTTAAAATAATGAAATAAATCATCATCCTCATTCCATCTAATCTTGTTTCGAACAAGCTTGTATCATGGATTCACAATGTTTGAAGATGTTTTAAAAATGATTGAAAAAATATAATTATCTTTTTTGATTTCATCATTTGAATAATTATTTTCTATTATCATTTTTTCGAAATGAATTTCATCCTATGAAGTCTTGATATCACATGATGTGGTTGGAAATCTTTTGTGTTGGAATTATCTTACAATATATATCTTAATCACTGACCAGGTATCTTATATAGTTCACTATATTATATAGAATTGGTATATTATTAATTCATTGTATCTTAAGAGATTCAATTATTTTATGAATACAAGGTATCATAAAATGTCAAAAAAAATATTATGAATATACCTTATCTTGTGATGAAATGTATGTATTACAAATTTTTCACATCATGTGTTAACTAAATTTCATACAAGTTGATACCTTTCTTTTTATACAACTAGTATCTTATTTAAATAACATTTTATAGAGAAATATAATCTTATTAGATCCAAAAATCAAACACTTATGTAGGATTATCGTAACAAAATCATATGTCTTATAAAATAGAAAAAAAATCTTTTAAAAACATTTTATCTTTAATATTTTCTTAATGATATGATACTTAGTCCTTTTTTTATTATCATCCATAATTATAGAGTTCTTCATATTATCCTAATGATTTTATAGATCAACTATCAGACTTATAAATATTTATAAATTATTTTTTCATCGATTTAAATATTTTTGTGAATTATAAAAATATTTCAAAACTCCTTCAAATTGTATCCATGGTCTCTTCAAAAATTATAAAACTCAAGATATATTAAATCAAGAACATATCTTACTTCTCTTTCAAAATTCATATCTTCCTTCAAAAGAATAATTTAAGAGATTTTTTCTAATATATTCAATATTATTCAAAATAAATGAACCTTGTATAGTTTCAATAATATTAAGGCTATGTTTACTTAAAACATTGAATATGTTTTTACCACAATAACTATATAAATTGAATATGTACATAAAAAGTAGGGTAAATAATAACTAGATTCACTCTGATACTTTATAATTCAATAAAACTATTTTAGATAGGGAATCTTATGCTTCTCCACTTATTTTTGACATGAAGACTGTCTCAAAAAATCATCTCATGTAATTTATTATAGTTAGAGTTCTTCCATCTTTGCCTCCAATGATAGTAGCATCTTCATCTTTCATTACCCAAAGACATAGGAAGTAGATTCTTCTTAATTGGATGGATACATACTCCATCACCAAACATCCCCACAAATTGGTTGCCTTTTATAAAACTCAATTTTCAACTATTTACCAATAAATAAAAATTAACTCTATAATCTAATGGAGAACTTCAATACCCACCACAACCTTCATATTTTTTGTCAATAAAAATTTCAATCTAACATCAACGTGAATATTTTCCCCCTTACTAATAATAAATTCAATTAAGAATGAATGTGAATCATTATTGATCAACTTATATCAATGTAAAATATTCTACCCTTCTGTTCTGTATTTTTTTGATAGTCCCCCTTGTTGATGGAATCCGTAAATACTATATGAAAATGGTAGAAATATATTTTTCATAGATATATTCCATCAAAAAATATAATAATATTTTACTTGGGATATCCTAGGATAAAAAATATGAGTTTTAAATTAAGAAACTAAATTTTTTCTTCTTTAAACCATTATGTTTTTTCAACTCATATTTCAAATCATAAGGATTGTTTAATTTTATTTTTGAAGTTTTTATGAACCTACACTTAACATTAAAATAAACATCAATTGTATCTTAGCACAATATGATTTCCTCCTTTTATATTTGACAGTCACCTCCCATTTATAACCATATTTAAAAATATTAAAAATAGATATTGGAATGTGAGAATAAACCTCATCATTTCATTCTTATAGGGTTTCTCCACAATTCATGTCTAATACTAAAATAATAAATCACTAGTTACATGATCATCAATGATCCCCCTTATTGGATGATTTTTAATGATCGTCATCATTTATGTTATTATATGAATACCATCTCCAACATATGGGACACCAATTGATATCTAATAGCAATATAACTATTGTACATAATATGTTTCAAGAAGATAATAAGATACCAATTGAAATTCTCCATGAGGGATTATTGTTTTATGCTATAGAGTTAACATGTAATTCAAAAATTCTCCTTATTAATGATTCCCCTACAATATCTTCTTTCAAAATTCATAACCAAAAGGATATGAAAATAATGTGGGTTATCATAACCTCATTTATTAGAGAAATTGGGTTTAAATATGTTTTTCAACCCAGAAAACTCCTTTATTTTCATCAATAGTGTTTCTAGAACTCCACATATATGCACTACATTTATTCTTGATATCATAATTATTAAGAAGTTCAGGTTTCATTTATTCTTTTCTTTCTTCATATCAGAAATAAGTGTTATTAATTTTTAAAATCATGTCACCTTCACTATTTTCAACGATTTCTATCTTCTTGTAAATCATTAATTGTTCGGGATATTTTTTAAAATAGTCTTTTAGTATATTCACATTATTTTTTTTTGAGGAATCCTTATTTAAATAATTGGATATAGTGATAGAAGAAATTATTGATTTATCTTTATCATTTGATGGATTATCATTCTCAAGAATCCACTCCATGAACCTAAGAAAAATGTTTCCAACCTTCTTAAAACTACAATATATATATTCAGTAGCTTTCGGGATACATTTATTTGGAATAATATTATGAAATATATTCTCTTCATCTTAGATTTCTACCATTATACCAATAAAACAATATCTTTATTAGATGAATTTGGATTTTTTCTGGAATTCTCCTTTGTTTTTTTTATTTTCATATTCATATTACAATGGTAAATGATGCGGTGTTTCTTGTTGTAGTAGAATTATATTATCATTATAGATACATACTTATGATCAGCTTTCTTTGTCTTGCAATTTAATTTTTTTCTTCCCCAAGGAATACTTTTCTTTTATCGTCAAATAATTCATCAAACATTATAGAATTATTTTCTAGGTGTCATATGATTTAGACTAGTCTATTAGACAGAAAAAATAATCATAATTGTGACCTCTTCATTGGTAATAATCACATAAATTATCAATGTATTTAGATCAATTTTTTATATAAATGATTCTAATACTTCTATGAATATTTCCTCATCTAAACATGATTCTTATAACATTAAAATTTGATCCCCTTATGTTCAAAAAATTAAAGATTTCCATTTATTTATATGTTGTTGCGACATTAAATGTAACACCCTGACCCAGATACCCAGAGTCGGTGCATTATTAAAAAACATTGGCATGATCACAAGAAAGATCATGTCTCGAATGACTGATTACTTTAATAGCCTTGGAAACATTAGATATATTCATAAAGTTTACATTACATCATAAAATGAAAACTACAACAATATAGTCTTCATAGTCCTCACTCTTATCCCCACATACTATCCCTGCATGTCATTCCTAAATTACTTCTTCACATCCTGGGAAAAATAAAACATTGAAAAGGGGTGAGCTCAAATGCCCAGTAAGGATAACAATATAGTGGAAGCTTTCATTTATAAGAATAAACATTTAAGGCAATGTATAACTAAAACAAAATCCTTTTAAACTTGAACTTCAACATATTATGGAAAAAATAAAATGAAATAATGTCATTTACTTATTCAATGTATATTCTAATAACTGAATAATCACATGAAATATCAATAACCACATTCATAATGATGGAATGCATAATGCCAGACTATCAGAAGCACATAGCCAAGGCCTCATGCCAAGACTACAAATAAAATTTTGTCAAGGCCTTGTGCCAAGACACTAGTTTGTCTCATGAGACCTACTGATGCATTGAGGAGATATAGCGGGTTACACCCGTCACAAATTAAGTCCAATTCATTCCCATTAGAAATGGTTTAAACATAACATAAACATTCATATTAAAACTAGCATATTAAATTTAAATACTTCATCCATAAACCACGAATGGTATAAAAATAAAACATCCACAGTCAAACACATCACAAAAACTTAAAAACAATATAGAAGTTTTGTATCATAATAAATCAACTTCAAATAAACTTAAAATCCATCAAAGTATTTTGACACAGATTAAATCAAAACTATTTGAGAGAAATATCTCTTTTTTTGAATCATTTAAAAGTCACACATTTATTAAGGATGTAATTTAAAAGAGATTTTTGAATCAAAGTGTCCCATACAAATTCGAAACTTTTGAAAAGAAATATCATTTCAAAACATTCATGTCCATATAAATAAATCCTTAAAATTATTTTGAAAACATGGACATTAATTAAAAAGATTTAGAAATATAAATCTTTAAAACATTTAAAATTCTGATTTTGATAAAGATTACCTTTCAAAAAATCATAAAATATTCATTTTGAAATCATTTAAAAGTCACATAATTATTGAATAAAACATTTACAATGAAAATATACTGATAAGCTTGTAAGGGAATCTTCGAAAATTTTATAATGGCGGAAAATATCCGCACCCGCCGTATAAGTTAAAAAAACATTCTTACCTTAATTCTATCAAAAAGGTTAAAAAGGACCTTGTTTGGAAAACGACAGAAAGATTCCTTTATAAACATATTATAAAAAATCAAACAAGGGTATAAATGAATTTAACCCATATTCTGTAAAATATTAAGAATGTTTTGAAATACACTTTCAAAAAACATGTATGTGGATGATAAAGAGGTTCCCGTAGATAATTACGTATAAACAACCTCAGATAATGAAGAGATTGTGAAATAACCCTTACCTTGTAATTTTCCTTGGTTTGGGGTAGGTTAAACACCTGTATAATGGTGAAATAATTGTTATTAAATTATACAAGAATCATATACATTAATATGATATCATATATGATCTTTTAACATTGATTAGTTAATAATATCTTAGTATTATCATTGTTTCGGGTGTTAACTTACTCATTTTCTTTTATATGTTTTGTTACGTAAGCCGTGTTTGCCATGGATAGGTTGTATCTTAATCATATCCATAATTATATCAAGTCGTTAGATACTATTATTAATCATAAAATGAGAATTAGACTTAAATGGATACGATGGAGAATGAATCTCATCGCGTTCGTGGAGACGGTAGTCCGTACGTACGCACAAGTGACAATATCATTCTTTTGATATTAAAATAATATATAATTGGATGGTATATCATATATACAGAATCATTATCATGTAATATTTATTATTTACATGAATTAAATATCATTATTATACCCATCCAAATAATAATTTATTGAATGACAATTACACCACTACGTGGAGACGGTAAGCCGTACGTACACATGTATGGTGACATGCCATTCAAAGGATGGATAGAATACTGAATATGGTTGTACCATATTTATAATAACATCCTAGTATATAGGAGATAATGGAATTATTATTTTAGAATAGAAATAACAAAGAAAGAAGAAGTTGAAGAAGAAAGGAACTTGAAAGAGGGTGGTGAAAACATTACCTCTTCTTCGGGTTATTCCTTTTGATTTGATCAAAAGGGATCCTTAGGGTAGATTTCTGATAAAACTAAGGCCTCTAGGTTGTATTGATATATGTTGAGAGAGTATTTAGGTAAGGTTTGGCCGAGCCAAAAGGCTTTGAATTTGTGAATTAGTGAGAAGGGGGGGTGCCATTTTATAAGAGGGGTGAGGGGCACCTTTGGAAAAGCTAGAAATATTATTTTATAATAAATTCATATTCAGTTTCAAATGGCTCCAAAGTGGATTAATTAAATTTTAAGGTGGGGATATGTCTAAAACCACTCATCCAATAGGATTTATATAGGTTTGTGTTAAAAGATTAACCTTATCATTAAGTATTAACTCTTTGTTATTTAGTTTGACACTTACCATGTCACTTTGTATTTTTATATTATATAGATAATAATCTTACTATATACATCCGAGATACCCCCAACTAGGACATTAATGATACACCTATCTTGATATAAGTCTCTTGGCCGAACCTTAGATTTATTAAAATTTAATATCAATTAATAATATAATATTTGTTTTAAAAACTCTTTTATGTCGATTTTGACAATATTCAATAATATATTTTTGTAAAAATCATAAAAGACTGATTACTTCTAAAAACGTTAATTAAATCAATCCTAACATGCCATATTAACCTACAAAATTATTTTAATTTATAAAAAGTCTCAAATTACATTTATTTGGTTATTTATAATATCAATTATTTTAATTTTTCACTATTATGGTAATTACTGCATCATCATGGGGTCATAAATATATAAAATTATTTAATGTCTAAAAATTATAAATAAAATACCAATATGTATGAAATATTTTTATATTTCTAATTAATATTTAAAATCGAATTTATCTTATGTATAACCCTATATTAAAAATGATTTAGTAAATAAACATTGATTTTAGCTCTTTTAACTCTTCTTTGAATTAAATAATAATAAATGTCCTAATCTAATCCAAGTGGAACTAAATGATAATATTTTATTCTTAAGGTTGTTTTTGGTCTAATTAAGCTTATCCAATAGAATTAGGACATGTGTTAAGGTAATATTAATATAATTTTTACCCTTAATTACCCTATTTACTTTTAACCGTGGTAAATAAAAGTAAAAAGTTACAATTCACCAAAAATTATTTTCATCTCATCGAACCACATTTTAGTCCATTATATTAACCGTGTCTCTTAGATTTTCGAAATTCCACTCACAAAAGTGGTAAAAATATGTTTTATGAAAAATTCAGTTTTTTAACTACCACCTAGTGGTTTCACTATTCATCAAAAAATGATGTTTTTCAGAAAAATACAAAAAATTCACCCTAGGCTGATTTCGATATTCCGAATCAAAAAATGAAGTCCATTTTGAAAAATAAAATTTATAAATTTCAAAAAGTGGGTATTACTATTCATAACGGCTAGTTTTATTGGATGTGGTGTGTTAGAACTCGATGTTGCGTACAACACATGCTATTGCATTATTCAAAGAGAAGCGTACTGTAGAAGCTTGGGGTGTTGCATCCTCCCCTCCTTCAAATAATTTCGTCCTCAAAATTTCTAGAATAATACCGCATGAAAAGAATCGGGTGGTTCTTCATCATAAGTTCCTCGGGTTCCCACGTTGCCTCTTCCATCTCATGGTTTCTCACAAAACTTTTACCAGGCGAGTCGTCCGGTTTCTCAGTACTTGTTCTCTCGTATCAAGAATCTAGATGGGCTCTTCGCAATAAGACAGAACAGGTTCCAGTTCTAATTCCTTATAGGTGAGTACATGTGTTGGGTCAGGCATGTATTTCCTCAACAGAGATACGTGGAACACATCGTGATCTTTGGAGAGACTTGGCGGCATTGCCAATCGATAAGCTACATCCCCAATTCGTTCTAGAATTTCGAAAGATCCGATATACCTGGGACTCAATTTACCTTTCTTACCAGAATGTATGACTCCCTTCCATGGAGATACCTTCAGAAAAACATGATCACCGACTTGAAATTCCAAATCCTTCCTTCCATTATCGGCATAGCTCGTCTGCCAACTATGAGCTGCTTTGATATGGTTTTGGATTACCTTCACCTTTTCCATCGTTTCCTCCACCAGTTCAGGGTCTACAAGTTTTCTCTCACCAATGTCATCCCAACAGGTTGGTGTGCGACATCTCTTTCCGTATAACGCTTCATATGGTGCCATATGAATACTCGAATGGAAGCTATTGTTATTGGAAAATTCTACCAGAGGTAAATATTGATCCCACATACCCTGAAAGTCAAGTGAGCAGGATCTCAACATTTCTTCTAAGGTTTGAATAGTTCGTTCTGATTTTCCATCTGTTTGAGGGTGGTAGGCATTGCTCAAATGAAGTTCAGTATCCAAGGCTTTCTGAAGACTCTTCCAGAAACATGAAGTAAAATGGCGATCATGATCAGAAACAATCGATAGGGGTACTCCATGAAGTCTCATAACTTCATCAATACAAATTCTTACTAGACATTCCAGTGGTAGATCTTCTCTTATATCAAGAAAATGTGCTGACTTGGTAAGACGATCAATAGTGACCCATATTGCATCGTTCCTTCTAGGAGTCTTTGGTAGCCCCATGAAAAATTCCATCTTAAATATATGTGCTCTAATCAGGGTTTTTCTAAATCTATCTTCCATGGTTTGTACTAAACTTCCTCTAATACCAACTGTAATGCCCCGACCCCAGATACCCAGAGTCGGTGCATTATTTCAAAACATTGGCTGATCACAAGAAAGATCAAGTCTCGAAAGACCGATTAGTTTAGTAGCCTTGGAAACACTAGATATATTCATAATGTTTACATTAAATCATAAATTGAAAACTACAACAATATAGTCTCCATAGTCCACGCTCTTATCCCCTCATACTATCCCTTCATGTCATTCATAAATTACTTCTTCATATCCTGGAAAAATAAAACATAGAAAAGGGGTGAGCTCAAATGCCCAGTAAGGATAACAATATAGCGGAAACAGTCATAAATAAGAATAAACATTTAAGGCAATGTATAACTAAAACAAAATCCTTTTAAACTTGAACTTCAACATAGTATGGAAAAAATAAAATGAAATACTTCCATTTACTTATTCCCATGGATATTCTACTTACCGAATAACACATGCAATATCAATAACCACTTTCATAATGATGGAATGCATAATGCCAGACTATCATAACCACATTGCCAAGGCCTCGTGCCAAGACTACAAATAAAATTTTTCTCAAGGCCTTGTGCCAAGACACTAGTTTGTCTCATGAGACCTACCGATGAATCGAGGAGCTATAGCGGGCTCCACCCGTCACATATTAAGTCCAATGCATTCCCATATTAAATGGTTTAAACATAACATAAACATTCATATTAAAACTAGCATATGAAATTTAAATACTTCATCCATAAACCACGAATGGTATAAAAATAACACATCCACAGTCAAACACATCACAAAAACTTCACAACAATATGGAAGTTTTGTATCATAAAAATCAACTTCAAATAAACTTAAAATCCATCAAAGGATGTTGACATAGATGAAATCAAAACTATTTGAGAGAAATATATCTTTTTTTTAAATCATTTAAAAGTCACACATTTATTAAGGAAGTAATTTAAAAGAGATTTTTGAATCAATGTGTCACATACCACTTTGAAACTTTTGAAAAGAAATATCATTTAAAAACATTTGTGTCCATATAAATAAATCCTTAAAATTATTTTGAAAACATGTTCATTAATTAAAAATATTTTGAAATATAAATCATTAAAACATTTAAAATTCTGATTTTTATAAAGAGTACCTTTCAAAAATCTTCAAATATTCATTTTAAAATCATTTAAAAGTCACATAATTATAAAATAAAACATTTACTTTGAAAATATCCTTATAAGATTGTAAGTAAATCTTTGAAATTTTTATATTGGTGGAAAATAGCCGCACCCGCCATATAAGTTAAAAAAACATTCTTACCTTAATTCTGTCGAAAATGTTAAAAAGGACCTTGTTTGGAATACGACGAAAAGATTCATTTATAAACATCTTATAAAAAGTCAAACAAGGGTATAAATTACTCTAACCCATATTCTGTAAAATAGTAAGAATTTTTTGAAATACACTATCAAGAAACATGGATGTGGATGATAAAGAGGTCCCGGTAGATAATTACGTATAAACAACCTGAGATAATGAAGAGATTGTGAAATAAACCTTACCTTGTACTTTTCCATTGTTGGGGGTAGGTTAAACTCATGTATAATGGTGAAATAATTTTTATTAAATAATAAAATAATCATATACATTAATATGATATCATATATGATCTTTTAACATTGATTTGTTAATAATATCTTAGTATTATCGTTGTTTCGGGTGTTAACTTACTCGTTTTCTTTTATATGTTTTGTTACGTAAGCCGTGTTTGTCATGGATAGGTTGTATATTAATCATATACATAATGATATCAAGTCTTTAGATACTATTATTAATCATCAAATGAGAATTAGACCTGAATGGATACGATGGAGAATGAATCTCATCGCGTTCGTGGAGACGGTAGGCCGTAGGTACACACGAGCGACAATATCATTCCTTTGATATTAGAAGAATATATAATTGGATGGTATATCATATATACAGAATAATTATCATGTTATATTTATTATTTACATGAATTATATATCATTATTATACCCATCCAAATAATAATTTATTGAATAACAATTACACCACGATGTGGAGACGGTAAGCCGTGCGTACACACGTATGGTGACATGCCATTCAATGGATGGATAGAATACTGAATATGGTTCTAACATATTTATAATAACATCATATTATATAGAATATACTGGAGTTATTATTTTATAATATAAATAACAAAGAAACAAGAAGTTGAAGAAGAAATGAACTTGAAAGTGGGTGGTGAAAACATGACCTCTTCTTCGGGTTCATCCTTTTGATTTGATCAAAAGGGCTCCTTAGGTTAGCTTTCTGATCAAACTAAGGCCTCTAGGTTGTAGTGAGTGAAGTTTATAGAGTATTTGGGCAGGGTTTGGCCGATCCAAAAGGCTTTTAATGTGTGAATTAGTGATAAGGGGGAGTTCCCTTTTATAAGAGGGGTGGGGGTACCTTTGGAAAACCTAGAAATATTATTTCATAATAAATTCATATTCGCTTTATAAGGGCTCCAAATCGGATTATTTAGATGTTAAGGTGGTTATAGGTCGAAAACCACTCATCTAATAAGATTTAGACAGGTTTTGGTTACAATATTAACCTTATCTTTATGTATTAACTCTTAGTTAATTAGTTTGACACTTACCATGTCACTTTGTATTTTTATATTATATTGTTAATAAACTTACTATATACATCCAAGAGACCCCAAGTGGTCCATTAATGATACAAATATCATGATATAAGTCTCTTGGCTGAACTTTAGATTTTTAGGAATTTAATATCGATTAATAATAAAATATTTTCTTTAAAAACTCTTTTATGTCAATTTTGACACTATTCAATAATTGATTTTGGTAAAAATAATAAAAGAATGATTACATCAAAAAAAGTTAATTAAATCAATTCTAACATGCCATATTATCCGATTAAATTATTGTAATTCATAAAAAGTATCAACTTACATTTATTTGTGTATTTATAATATCAATTATTTTAGTTTTTTACTATTATGGTAATTACTGCATCATCATTGGGTCATAAATAAATTATATTATTTAATGTCTAAAAATTATAAATAAAATACCATTATGTAGGAAATATTTTTATCTTTCTAATGAATATTTAAAATATAATTTATCTTATGTATAACCCTATATTAAAAATTATTTAGTAAATAAACATTGATTTTAACTCTTTTAACTCTTCTTTGAATTAAATAATAATAAATGTCTTAATCTAATCCAAGTGGACCTAAATGATAATATTTTATTCCTAAGGTTGTTTTTGGTTGAATAACGCTTATCCAATATAATTAGGACATGTGTTAGGATAATATTAATATCATTTTTACCATTAATTACCCTATTTACTTTAAATCGAGGTAAATATAAGTAAAAAGTTACTATTCACCAAAAATTATTTTCATCTCATTGAACCACATTTTAGTCCTTGATATTAACCGTGTCTCTAGGATTTTCGAAATTCCACTCATAGAAGCGGTAAAATTATGTTTTATGAAAAATTCAGTTTTTTAACTACCACTTAGTGGTTTCACTATTCATCAAAAAATGAAGTTTTTCAGAAAAATACCAAATATTCACCCTAGGTTAATTTCGATATTCCGAATCCAAAAATGAAGTCCATTTTGAAAAATAAAATTTATTAATTTAAAAAAGCGGGTATTACTATTCATAACGGCTAGTTTGATTGGTTTTGGTGCGTTAGAACTCGATGTTGCGTACAACACACGCTATTGCATTTTTCAAAGAGAAGCGTACAGTATAAGCGAGGGGTGTTACATTAAATATAATTATTTCCAATACTCTAATAATCCCAACATCAAATAATAAATCTCTTTATTTTTCTTATAAATTAATTCATTTTAGAATTTTATTCTTTTTGTTTTTAGGAAAAGAAAAAAAATATTTTGGGATTCATTCATGGTGGTTCTTTTATTGGACAGGAATATCTCCACCCTTAATTTTGTTGTCAATTGTACAATGTTTTTCTCTATCTAAACATGAACAAATTTTTACTTTAATCATGAACTTTTTGTCAAAATAGAATCAATGCATATATATTTATTATTAACATCGGATAAATTTTTACATGATATTACAGTGGGTGAATCCTCAAAGGATATCAAGACCATCAATTCTGAATTTTTTTTCTTATAACCAAGTATCCTTTCAATAAAATTTGAAGAAGAAATTACATTTCCTATTATTTGGAATGTTCAATCCTATAATGGTTTTAGATTCATAACTATTACTTAACATCCGAGGAACATTAGATTGAATGTATTCTTCTCAACTATAAATGATTTCTGTATATCTACCAATTCCCCTCTAAACATCATAATTTAGTATTAATACATATATCATATCACTAGAAAATAATTATCCAACTCTCTTATTATCATTTTCATTACCTCTGTTTATTTATCCTTGACATTCATCGATACATTATGTAATTTCAACCATTCATATATAACTTATTAAAAAATTTATTAAACATGCCTTTCACAGAAACAACTCTCTATATTAGTTCATCATATCAAAAATATATATCATTTCCATATAAACTAGATTCATCCATAGAATCAACCATTTTTGTAAGGGTCAAATATTCTATCCTATTTACGCAATTCATTTCCAAAGAATCTTCTTCTCCCATCTATGATGTTTCCTCATGTAGTCCTTTAATATATGAAAATATATAGGTTAAAACCTAAATATGAACTTTCTTCAAATAATCCATTCCATTGTAATTAAAATTCCAAAATAATTCATTGATTTATTCTTTGTCAAACAATATACTTTATTCATGATAGGAATCACAATCAACTGATTTATCAAGAAATTTACTATATTGACCACCATCCATAAGTTCTTATTCCTATTTCACCTTTTATTTCTTTCTTAGATTCTTATCATAATTTTTTTCATATTTTAATTTTTTTAAAATAAATATCGTTTTTTAAGGATGTAAGAAAAATGTTCCATGAGAGTCTCTTTTAAAAAAATTTCAATTCCAAATTTCTTATATGATGATAGAACATATAAGAAAGTAATGTTTAAATACAATCAGAGGGAATTTTTTCCCTAATAACAATTTAATTTTTTTAAACAACTCAAGATATATCTATCAAACCATTTCATGATAGATATACTTTTACTTTAGAAGAAATCGTAGGGAATGTATTATCCACATCAATTGGGGAACCATAAACTCGTATAATCCTAAATTTGAGTAATATAAACATGAACCCATAGGTTAGAGATCCCTATTTTTTCTCACACTGACTTGTGAGAGTTACCAAGGAATGAAAATATGATCCTTGACTCTGATAAGAATGAAATTATCTTGGGATTAGGAGTTAAAATGAGAGAGGTGGGGTGAATCGGGAATTTCTAACTTTCTACCAATTTAAATATTAAATTTTAATATATTAACTATTTGGACATTGAACCTCAGTTATGGGTTAAGATATAGCGATCAATTTTTACTCAACTAATAAGAAACAAAAACATTTAACAGAGTGTGGAAATTAAATAGAAACACATATATTTTTTATAATGATCATCACCTCATTAATAACATAATCCTTACTATACATGGGATATCTAAGTCACATATTCTTCAATATAATATTATAATCAATACAAGTAGAGTTGGGAAAATTAAGTAAGTATTTTCCCTATAATTCTAGGGGATTCATCTATCTTCTATGATAAAGGAAAAAATGTCCCACTTTATTCATCTTTTCTAGAATCCCACTTGACATCATTCTTATAACTGTTATCTCATAATTATTTTCAAACCTATATGTGTATATTCACTAATCCCAATATTTCAATTAATTAAAAACATTAGATATGTTTCCTCACTTAATAAAAGTATTTGAATAACTACTAGTTTTCAAGAATAAGTTCATTAAACATTAACTCTTCTTGCACCACGACATCTATATATTATTTAAAATCTAATAGTTGGCTTCCACAAATACAAATCTCATTATTTTAAAACCCTAAAAAATACCCTATTTATCCATGATCCTCCACACTTGTATTGAGAAAAAAATATTAGTTCAATCCTTTGAATAATTTATTCTTTCTTCATCTTTAACTTGATCTAATAAATAGATGTGTTTCAACTTACTCTTTTACCTTGATATTCATTAAGTGTTTCTTCTTTAGAACAATATTAGATACTACTTATCCTCTCTCGATCCTTAGTTCTGATTTTTTTCAAATGAAATATCTTAACTCTCATTGTCCTTCACATTATATATATAGGTCATAACAATATATATCTTATGTTATTTTTATGGAAAATTTCCAATCAAATCTAGTTTTATAATAATTCATTTCACTATTTATAAACCTCATATACAACGGTTTTAGTATCCACAATCATCGAATATCTTATTATTAAAACTATCCATTTTCATTGAAATATCCATAATTTCATTTCCTATTTTATTTACAATTCCATCTAAGCTGAATATGTCTTCTTTATTTAATATTTTGGAAGACTTAGAGACTCTTTTCTTCTATCTCACCTACTCACATTAACCCTCAAAAAATGAATTAAATATGTAATATAATCATAAATAGTAGCATGTTTCAATGATTAAAGTTAATTTTATAGGTTGAAATATTCTAAAATAGTATACCAACATTAAACTCCAATTTATCATTTCATTAAACCTCATTTCACATTCGTTTTTTCATATCTTGATCCATTAATTAGATTGTGATATTTATAAAAAAAATATCAACTTAGGAACCAAAAAATATACATTTACTCATTTATTTAATCCTAAACATCATTATTTATTGTAAATTTAAAATACTATAATTTCTACTTAATTTTGGTCACCTTTTTTTCAGTAATGAGGATTATTATCCTCATTCATTTTGATTCAATCACATGTTATTTTATGATGTGATAATTAATAAGGATAATATATAGCATCCTCTAATTTTAGTTTTACTTTTTATAACCAATATTTATATTCTAATATTCTAATTTTAAGATCATATAATAATAGAACATTAATCTCATCAGAATCATATCATCCCATCTTTCTCCAATAAAGATTAAATCATTGCTTCATAAAGCATCAGGGTGTTTTCAACATGAAATAACGACACAAATATCATCTAATTTGATTTATTCTTCCAAATAATTTCATTACGTTCAATTTTTTTTCGCAATGTAAGATAACTTATGAAGTATTTATTTCTTAGGATTTGTCTTGGTAATTTATGTGGTAAAAGAATCTTATGAAAATTATCTTACACACTGAAAAATTTTCTTACACTTTTCAACATCTCATACAGACAAAATATATTATGAAATAATTATATCTTATGATATCCATGTTTACTATTAATATAGTTATAATAAGAAGTCTCAAATATCTTATAAAAATATAATATCTTATAAAGTAATGCATGTATTATGAAATCTTCCCATGTTATGATAACCCAATGTATCCTGCATTGATACTTATCATAAGATGCTCCTGGTATCTTACAAAAATAGCATCTTATAATTCACAAGCATCTAATGATATCGATGAATATTACACAAATGTAGTCATATCTTACCAAAAATAAAATTAATTACTAAATGGGAAAGACATCTAATGTAAACCATGTATCTTATTAAAAATTTATAAGATATGATAATTAGCAATTTTTTTCTTATCCTCCAAAATAACAGACTACTTAAAATGATAATAATACTATAATAAATCAACTATGTGAATTAACATTTACTTAAGATCACATTAGATCAACATCAAATTGTTTTATGAACTATAAAAAAATTCAATAACAATCTAAACTATTTCCTTGGTCCTATAATGCATTTGAATACTCATGGTACTATATTTTATGGACCAATAACCCTTCTCATTTTAATTTTAAATATTCTTTAAAAAAAATAAATGGAAGATATTTTTTCTAATATATTCAATAGTATTCAAGAAAAATAAATCTAGAATGGATTCTCTATAATAAAATCAAGATTCTTTAAAAATATTGAACCTAATTTAACATTATAAACTATGGATTTTAACATCAAAATTAGATAAGTATAAACTAGTTTCACTCTCAAATTTTCCAATTCCATAAAAATGTGGTAGAAAATACTTATCACACTTCATCAATTATTTTGATTTGAGGACCAGATAAAAAAAATTAACATTTAATATCTACTACTTATATTATATCCATTCGGGTATTCCATGATTGTGTCCTCTTCATCCTTTAATATCAAAAGTCTGGGTAAATATCTTCTTCTTCATTTTTTGGATACATAATACATCATCTAACTTCCCCAAATATTGAATTTCATTTAAATAATTTGATCAACAACATTGTTTACAACAACTAAAATGTCAACTCCATAATTCATTGGGGGTATTCATCTACACCTTTGGAATTATTATTAGTATAAAATTCTCTTTAAATTTATTGTAACACTTTTCCCCCATATTGAGAGTAAATGTAATTTAAATGTTAATGAATACTTCTTCTTCAATTTATCTCAAAGAGACATCTTCTTCCATTTTGTGATCTTTTTTGTTTCTTGTACAAATTTTTGAGAGAATTAGTCAATCCTATCAAATAATGGATAAGACATATTTTTATTTGAAATTATCCAACAATATGTCAAATTTAAGTATACATGGGATTACACAATGTAAAAAAATAGTGTTAAAGTACGAAAATAAAGATATCCATCTTTAAGACATCACATGAAATCAACTCAAACCTCACTTCATAGGGGTTGTGTTAATAGATCTGCATGTAGTTGTATAACCATTCACTAAACCTGAATAAAGGCATAAAAAATATTTAAATGGAGGTTAATATTTACACTTCTATGTTAGACAAGAAATCCCCCTTATTACCATATTCAATATAAATAAAAATACTAGTGGTATGGTAAGAATCATAGCTCGACTTTAATTATAAATATTTATTGGTTATAAATGGATAGATAAATGGAATACTTCTTTTTAAATCTCCCCCTAAAGGTATTCATTTTAATGATATTTATCTCAAATGTTCTTCTCCAAATATAATCTCTAATAATATGTTATCCCAATTGTATATAATAATAATTGAAATGTTTCACATAATGTTATTCAATTAGACAAAAAGATACCAATTGAAATCCACCATGATGATGTATTCCACTATACCATATAGAAATAAAAACATTCATAAATTCTATATATTAATATTTCACCATTAATTACCTTTTTAAAAATATACATAAGACACAATATATAAATAAGGTGGTTCATCATACACTCCTCAAATAGTTTGATATGAGTGATGTTTGTATCTCAAAATGAAAAACATTTCTTTTCAACTCTAAAGTGTCCAGAATTCTTCATGCATGTATTTTATTTCTCTTTACATATTTGAACCTAAGGCACCCTACCCTAGAACTCCCTAATCTACTTCTAAAAACAAATTATTTAACCCCAATGTTTTCTAAAAACTGAGATAAACATATTAATAATTTAAATTTTTCTTTAAATTAAATATTAAAACTCACCAATAATCTCTAAATATGAAGAACTAATGGTTTTTTGAATTTTATAATTAGTAACTTAGTTTAAAATACTTGTGATCACTTATCCAAATTCAGACCACACTAAACTCCCTTTGGTACATATAAAATAAAATATGCATCTTCATATCCTAGGTCAGGGGAAAATAAGAAATTGGGGATCTCAAAAACATAGTATTGGAAATATTATCAACATTTGATAAAGGTTTAGATCACTATAATATGAAAAAAATGATTAAGGGAGAAATATATTATAAAAAAATAAATGAATCCATAAGATTTTTTAATAGGTCATTATAAAAGGACATGGAATCTAAAATGACCAATCATATAATATATAATGAAAGAGTGAGATAATAAACATGATACATGGATTATAATCATATTAATATTTAATAGAAATAATAGGTGTCACTAAAACAAGAATATTAAGGTGTTCTGTTACCAAACATTATCCTAGTGAATAATTATATTGTGATTATATCTTATATGGACCACCATTTAGTACGTGATAATTTCCAAGAAGGATCACCCTCTATATTGTGATCATATAAAATAAGGGTCACCCCTTATGTGGTGAGTGTATCCAATAAGTATCACCCTTTATATTGTTATAATATCGAAGAAGGATCACTATTTATATATTGAGGGTGTCGATTTTGCACCACCCTTTATGTTGAGAGTGTATCCAATAATGCCTACCCATTAGTATGTGAACATATCAAAGAAGTATCACCCATTGTATTGAGAATGTATGTAATAATTACCACCCTTTATATTGTTTGAATATATATTAAGTCTCACCCTTTATGATTTGAGAATATCCTTGAAGGCTCACAAACTATATAGTGAGAATATGCATGAAGGCTCACCATTCAATATTGTGAATAAATAAAATTAAATCCATGATTCCAAATTTTATAATATATAAAACCTTAAATAATTTATTGGAGGTATTAATATGATCCAAAACTTCATAAAAATCATACTTATTTGTTCCATTAGAATAAGAAAACATGTATACATTAAAATCAATTAATAATCCCAATGAAAAGAGAATAATTTCATGAAAATACTTTCCTAGAACATTCCATAAGATATCCGTAGTAATAAATTGGATGATGTCTTAAAATACCCCTTGTGTAACACATATAGTAATAATTATGTATTAAAAGGTATTAAAATAAAATTTTAAGATTTTTAGATAAATTAATTAAAATTTCATATGGCCTGAATGGCTTGAAGGCCTTCTTTTTATTTTATTATTGATAATCCTCCTTTTAAGGGTTGAAGGGGAACCCATACATGACCCGTAGGCCCAAGGCACAAGGCCAGACAAACCCTCAATACATGACCCAAAGTCCCAGAGGCATACCATGCCCAATACATGACCCGTAGGCCCAGTCAACTTCAACTTCCCCTCCCCAGCTTTCTGTGTCATTGATCACCTAGCTCCCCACCTTGCATTACTCATCGGATAGCATTACCCCTTTTGGAAGGCTTAAAACTCCTTAAATATGGATTCCATAAAAAATAGAATCTAGATGAAACAATTAAAAACATCATTTTATAATAATTTTAAAACAATATTATTAAAGAAATATTATTTTAATAACACACATTGAGAAGATATAAAAATAGATGAAAAATATATTCATAAAACAAATTCCTTTGAAACCACTTTTAAAATAATTAATTCTCTACGAAACTATTATTTCATAAAATTTATGAATATTTAATATAATTTTCAAAATAATAAAGATTTAAAGTCATTTGAAAATTGATTTTAAAACATGTAAATGAATATACATAATTATGAATTCTTATATACTGAATGAAACAATAAAACTGTTTTTCAAAATTATTTTCACCACATTCACAAAAGAAGAAATTTTGGGTCACCATAAAAAATAATTTTCCCTAGAGTGGAATATATGGTACCATGTTATAAAATATTATTTCAGAAGAAACCAATATTGGAATAAACATGGTCTAAAAGATGGAGGACTTCTCAATGAAGGTAGTTGAGTTAATAAAAGATCTTACAACTTTGGAATATTTTAAATAAAAATAAATTTAAATAATGAAAATCATATAGATCTTGTAAACCAATGAATTTATTGAACATGGAGAATTAAATTTATTCGGTAAAAATCACATCATATAAAATATATAGTGTTTCATAATAAGAAATACATCACATGTAATTAAACATGAGATACAGAACCTCTTATGACATTGAAAATTTTCAAATTAAATCCTCATCATGGAAATGATTTCATATTAATCAATAAATATAATGAATGATGATGGGATAATGATAAAAAAATTTAAAGGGTAATTTTATACACAATTATAAAGAAAATTGGATGTATAATAAGGAATTTTTCTTAAGAGGTGAAATTTTCAAGCTAAAAACACTTACCTTGGTCCTGATTCGGTATGTTCTAGTGTGTAACTTCCTAAATAATGAAATTAAGTCTATTAGATACCTTATTAGAAAACTTATTCATCTATATTTAATTTCTTAAGTACTATTTAATATTATATAATATTTACTTATTTTATAGAATTTCCTTATGTTTTTTATTTTAGGTGATTCAGTGAACTTCAATAAAACTTTTTTCTTATGTTGATAATGGTTAATTGTGATGTTTAATGACATCATAATATCCAAAAATATAGGGGTGTATATAAATTTTTATTTTAAATACTTAAAATTTATATATATATATATGTGTTTATTTTGTTAAAATTAACCCATATTTGAAAAAGTACTCAAATATGTTCATCTTATGTGGCTATGTTTACCATGACCATTTATTACGAATATCACTTATAAAATGTGTACTATTATATTCTCTTAATATTTATAGTATCATAATAATATATTTTTATCATAAATAATATTTTAATTTCATATATACTAAGTGGTTATGAAAAAAAATCATGCCACTTAATAAAGGAAGCATTACAAATATATTCTTGATCGACATTAGTTTTTTTTCTTTCTGGATATAGTTGAATTTTTAAGGGTTCTTCCATTAATATATTAACACTTTAGAATACCATTAATAATGACTTAATTATATTTATATGTTTGGGATAGGTTGATAAGATAAATATTAAGAAGAAAAGAAAAATGATTTTGTTATACTCACATTTGAACCTTGAACGCTATCATGAAAGTATCCTTGGCATGAATGTATTAGGATAACTTATAGTGATCAGGAGATTTAAGACGTGCAAGGGTCATCTTGACATGGCCAATTGGGTAGGGGTTTAAGGAAATTTAGATAGTTCTATGTTACTTTTACAGGATATAAGTGATTGTAACACCCTAATTATTTTTAAAAATAATACTCCTCTTGATATATTTTTTAACACGTAATATATATATTAGGTACTTGGTGCTACAATTACATAAAACACACTCACACACCACACACGTATTCCAGAAAGGAAAGCCATATCCCCCCCTCAAGGGATAACCCATCCATCAAACATTATTTATTCATTACATGGCCTGAAGGCCCAGTTGGTATAAAACCCATTACATGGCCCAAATGGCCACAAACTGTCCCAAGGTCCCTGTGAAGCATCATACATACATCGTACTGCAAATGCATCATCAAGCTCGCATCATGTTTGGGTCATCGTCTTCATGTGTCATGTATGTGTCATTGCATGTTTGCGTCATGTCTGTGTCAATACCAACCTATAGGAATTCTCTCCCACTCGGATTTGAACCCAGGTCTGAAGCAGGATTACAGGGAGCCTTTACCACTCAAGCAAGCCCCCAACTGCAAAACTAAACATGTAATATAAATAATTAAGAGAATTTCAATATTCCATAAAAATATTATTATTTAAATATTACGATACAAACATAATTTTTTATTTGGAGGGCATGAATATCATAAAAAACATTCTGAAATATATGTACAATGTTCCCACTAAAAAAAATTATTGATTGATTCTTATGATAAAGAAACTCAAATTTTTAGCTGAAGCAATTTTGTGCTTCAAAAATAGGTTTTCATCAAAAATGGTGCTTATTTCATTTTACGCATAGATATCATAATTAATTTTTTAAAATTATAGAAATTTATTTTTATGAAAATGATATCATTTTTGAAATCATAATATCAAAAATATCATATGGTGAAATTTTGGGAATTTTCTGAAATAGTTGATTTGCAGTTTAATAGTGAAAATATAGATTTTTTAATAAAAATAGATCTATTTTATAATATTTTTGATGTAAAATTATGAATTTGTATGGGTTTTAAAAAAATTAGTTTTTTTAAAATATACAATATTTACCTTTTATATCAGTATTATAGTTTATCATTGTTTAAAAATTCTATTAAACATACAAGTCAATATTCAGAAAAAAAATTATTTCATTTTTTATTTTTATATTAAAGTAATTTCTTAAATTTCTAGTGATTTTATTAAGAAAAGTGGATTCCATATTTGAAATCTGTGTTTTTACATTTCATAATAGGTATAATTTAATTATTTTCATATTTAATGTTTTATTTTGAAGATATTTCTTTCATGGGGGTTATGATTCAAAAATACCAAAGTAGTAATTGGTTTCTTTTACAATATCATTTTAATTTTAGATTGTTTATGCTTAAATATCCATTGGGTTATATTTTTATGGTCCGTATATGATAATTCCATTTAATTTTATACTCTTCTAGTCATTCATGATATCCTCATGTAATAGTTGAATTTTCCTCTATTTGGTACATAAAATGTCAGTAAATTGTATTTTTCTGAAAAAAATATATATCCTCTATTTTTTTAATCATTTTTTTTCATGTCTATATTTTATTTAAAATATTATTAATAATATTATTACTATTTTAGAATGATTTATAAATTAATTTTTACCTAGATATGTCTTTTTATATAAGAAAATTATAGAGATATTATTCCCTTTTTTCCAAATGATGTAATGTTTAACAAAAGATTGAACATTATCATTGTTTTAGCATACACTAAATGATAAAATTACCAATCTACGTGACTAGTAATTTATTTTAATCATCCATTAAAATATTCCATGTTCATATTTAAATTAATTTTTTTCCTAATATTGATGAAATTTTTGTAGATTTAATCTATGTGATTTACAAATAAAAAAATATTTTCCTAAAAAAATGATACAGTGATATTTTAATATTTTTTCATTTATGATGATACCCACAGAAGTTACAAGGGATATGATCCAATGATGACATCTTTATTCTTACTCTATATGGTTTAAGATGATAAAATTTTGATGTTTATTAGTTTTGATTCAATATGGATAATTGTTGAATGAAAAAGAATTTTGAGTATTAATTGTATTGATCATTCTAAATTTGAGAAATAAATAGGACATGTATGTGACAGATAGGTCTGGTTGTAGATAGCACCTAAATTCGTCGATAGGTATCACGAGAGAAAATATGATGCCACGTTAGATGATTATTTGGTTTACAACAGTCTAATTATTTATAATAATGTAACTGTTGAGAGGACTTTATGGTAAGATTTATATTACCATGGTTGAGAGGCCTTGATCGTGAAGTTCAAAATTATGAAAAAAATTTCAACAATTTAGTTTTCATTATCCATTCCATTTAAATTTTGATATTACCCATGGATGCTCATTTACCTGAATTTTTTTGTTGAATGGAATGTTCTTTGATTATCCACTCCACTATATTGATTATTACTTATTTACTCAAGATATATTTTATTGTATGTATCCCTTACTGAGTATCAGATCACACCAATTATTCTTTTCCCTTTCCTGAACTATGTGATTAAAGATATTATGAAACATTTCAATGATGAAATAATTTTTTTTATGATATTTTTTTTATATTTCTAATGTAATATGGGAATCAGTTTGATGTATGGTTCTTCAATACTACAAAAATACTCAATCCTAAGAGATATGGTCCTTTGAATAACATGATAATGTAATAATGTATTAACCAACACTATGTTACTAGATATGGGGTGATTGAGTTGGTATAAGAAATTATTATAATACATGTGAACTAGATTTAGGAAAACATAGATTAGAATATGTATTTTCCTACCTTAGAAGTCACTTAGAAATTCCCTAAGACGGTGGGCCAAAATAACACAAGCATCCCTCCTTGTATGCTAAAGGCTACCAACTAGAAATAAAGTCATAGGTTGTGTCCCTGTGGAGACTATTCCCTCATATATTTGAGTGGATCATAATGGTGAACAATATAGATAAGTAGAGAAAAAAGAGTAAATAAAAAACTACATGATAATGGTGATATATCTATAAAAAATTAATATATGGGGAATATAGGATATAAGAAAATACAACATGATATAAAGAAATAAAAAAATCGTATAATAATCTACTACTAGAATCATGATCATATGCTCATTCCTCTGATCTTATAATGTATCCTTGGAATCATAATCAAGAACCATAAGTTTCACGATTCTATTAGTGAATTCATTAAACCATGAAGTATTCATGGGTACCAATGGAGGCCCAAATGACTGTGAGATATGATCAGTATTCCACCACTAAGGTTTTCTATATCAATCAAGTACTTGCATATATAATGATCACTATGCCAATAAATAATAAATGAAATGTTGAAAATATACAAATACATCAGACTTAGTCCCTTTTTCGTAAACCCATCCAAATCTACCTCTTTCGGCCTAAGATAGATGTCTCTAAATTGAGGTAACCTGCACAAGTGTGAATGATGGTATGAGATGGTAATTTTAATGTGAAAAATGATGGACCATCCCAAAAAAAATTATTTTTATTGTTAGGAATGTCCCTATAATTTTAGATGCACATTCTTAATATTAATTTGATTAACATCTTTGTAAATTATTACGAGTCGCTCAAGGCTTGTCGAAGGAGATCCCATGGGAATCCCAAGTATCACTCAAGGGGCTCACTATACTTCCAAGGTCATGGGAGTCTATCCAAGGTGACCCATGAATGATTATGATTTGGCTACCATGATCACATTATTTAATAAGGAAAACATCTATAACATAATTATCATATTGGAAAATTCATTTAATTTTGAAATACATTTATGGAATAAGGAATAATTTGTAAGATTTTATCTCAAGGTTATGAAATTTTCTTAATTTAATTTATTAATTCAAGGGATTAATTATAAGAAAACACCCCTCAAGGGTTTTTTTATACATTTTAACAAAATTTCTTGAAAGGGCCTAAAATGTTTATGACACCCATTTGGGTGGCTTATATCAAGGAGATAAACCAATTTTTGATTCTCCACTCATTATGGTCATATCAGACATGTTTAAGTATTTAATTTATGTTATTAATCAATTTGGACTCATTTCTAGAAGGATATATCACATGACATAATGGTGCATGATATAAAATGCCTCAAAAATTAGGAAAATAATATTTCACACCAACCATCGGTTTGAAGAATACAATTTGATTGTTTTTGGACCTTTAATTGAAATAGAATGAGTGTTATTGGTTGAATTACCAAATTCCCTGAAAATAGGGAAAAGGAGGTTGCACCAAAATAACGCAATAGAGGGGAAGAGGACCCTATAACATGAGAAACATGATCATAGAGATTACCGAGAAGAGCCCAGGCATCTGATGGTGACATATTTAGAGATCGTATGAAGGAGGGATCAAAATCCATAAGGTGATGAAGAGGAGAGATCTGGGGTGGCTACTAAAAGAGAAAAATGAAGGTGGAGAAAATTGAGGGATTGATATAATTTTGGTGGACGAATTTTGATTTCCCCATTAATTATTGGGATTCAATGTTTGGCTTCATAGTTAGAAAACCAATGCACCAATCAGTTAATTGGTTATTCTTAAAGAGGGATCCTAAAATGGTCTAGGTGCATTGAATGTATAACCACATCCAATCAATGTAGTTTCCACTATAAAAAATAACATCACCACCCACAAATGCATGATCCTTGGATTACACTATTTTAGAAAACTATGTGGCCTCCTTATCCCTTATGTCACACCCCCATATAGTTAGGGAAACCATATGGTCTTGGTGGCATGGTTTACCCTAACCATGTTGCCTATTATTCTTCTCCAAATTCCAGGGCTCTTAACAAACCCCACACACCCTCGTGTCCTTCGTTTCTCCATTAGGTAACATTACAAGGTCCAATAAAGGAATTAAATATGAAAAACAATTTTCCATGCCATTGGGAAATGTAAGGACATTATAACATACCCCCATTAAGATAAATAATCCTTGAGTTTCCGTTCAAAGGTTGGTAAAACATTGTTTGATAAAATTTCCAGACACTACAAATGTATATCGGCCTCCCGCTTCCAGTTCTGGTCATGAAGACGACCGTACATTCATAGAAAACAAACTAGTTAGACTGACCTTCCTCTAAGAGACATTGTACTCCAGTCAATGATATATATCAAATGATCCTCAAAGGATTCATCCTCTTCCAGCTCAATATCCTTTTTGCCAAATGAATGAGATATGTCTACCTGATACTGAAAAATATGTGATATGTGGAAGACTTCATGCATGGAATGATATTTCTGAGGAAAATAAAACTGATAGGCTACCAGCATAACTCTTTCCACTATCTCAAAAGTATTGACATACCAAGATGACATCATTCCTTGTCTTCATATTCATCTATGACCCAGTCTAGGAGAAACATGCAGAAAGACCTGATGTCCCACCTCTAACACTATAAGTTTATAATGATGATTGGTATAAGTCTTCTTCCTAGACAAAGATGCATCTATATGCTTCTAAATCTTATAGAAATTTTGTGAGGTCCACTGAATGAGACATGGACCTTGTAGTGTTTCCTCACATACCTCTAAACATCATAGAGGTGAAAAAGCATGGCATACCACAAAGGGACCCCTATAGATCCTTATGAATATTTTCCCAAATGTTTTTGTTGTAGTAATAATATGCAAGAGGTATATGATTCCCCCATGATCCTAGAAAATCAAGGACGCATTCCAAAACCTTTTCCATTAACACCTGTATCATCCAATTAGATAGACTGTCGGTCTGAGGGTGATAAGATGTACTCATGATCACCTCTGATCCTAGTTCCTTCTTCAACCCTTTCCAAAACCGGAAACTGAAATGGAAATCTTGGTCAGATATGATTGAATAGGGAACACCATGAAGGTAAAAAATATCTTGAATATAAATCCTCTCAAGAGAATCAACTAATAATGTATTTAAGTTTGTAGTAAGTTTAGAACCTTGGTAAACCAATAGATGATCACCCATATGCATCGTTTCATCGAGGGGATCTCAGAAAGACCTTTACAAAAACTAGGGTGACGTCATTTCATTTCCTCTTAGGAACTGATATAGTCTTTAGAAGTCTAGTAGGTCATTGGTGCTATACCTTAATCTGCTGATTGGTGGAACACCTCATGTAAAAACCAGCAATATCTATCTTCATACCTAGAAACGAATACTAATGATGGATTTATTGGTACATCTTATTAAGGCAAGGGTGAAAATCCCAAATAGAGGCATATGATTCTGGAATCAACTCTTTCCATATATCATCAGGAACCCAAACTCAACCATGGTAGTGTAGGGTCACATAAACAATGAAAAAACCTATCATGAGATGGGTTCTCACTAAATACACTCTCCCCTATTGTGAGGCCCTCATAATCTGATATTCATATTATCCAAACCTTCTCCAAATGGTAGGATTTCATTGAAAGAGCTGATAAAATAGGTTTCATATGTTTCTCCTGAACCTCTATAAGTATATCATAAAATATAACCACATACTATCACTCAATGATCACCTTCGAGGTGGCCTACTTTTGAGTTTTCCAGCTAAAGCCATCAGCTATGACCTTACCCTTTTTGGGGGTATAAGAAAGATCAATGTTGAATGATTACACATTTTCAAACCACCTTCGTCACCATAGATTCAAGTCTCACTAGGTGGATATGTATCTGAGACTATTATAACATGGGTAAAAAAATCACTCACCCAAAAGATAATGCCTACAATATCATAAAGCATGAGCCATGGATCCTAGCTCAAGGGTGTACATAGGTTAATTCTTCTTGTGAGGTCTTAGTTGGTAGGACCCGTATGCTATAAACCTATCACCTTGCATCAGGGATACTTATATATAGATACATGAATCATCTAAATAGTAAGTATAGATTCTATTAGGCTCTGGAAGAACTAGGATTGGTGCTGAAGTCAGTATCCCCTCTATCTTCTAGAAGGCTATCTCCCAGGCTTCTGACTATACGAACTCTACATCCTTCCTAGTCCAACCTATAAGAGGACTACTAGGAATGATAAATATTGGATAAATCACCTATAAACTCAAGCTATAACTAATAAAAATTATATGTCAAACACATTCTTGGGTTGTTTTCAAGAAACCACGGTGCTCACCTTCTCTAGGTCAATAGGTACCCCATCGTCTGAAATGATATGACCCAATTAGTGAACTTTACTAATCCAAAAAAATAGATACATTGGAGGTATCACATATGATTTATTTTCATCCAAGGTTTGAGGTCATAGTATATAGAGTATTTAAAAAGGATATTATGGTATAGACTTTTCCTAAATCCTTAGTTAAGTAAAATTATGAATCCCATGTGAGAGATAAAAATATTAAAGATGTTAACAGTTTGGTTTGGGGTTAATGTGATTCTATTGATGTTTATTCTAAATAAACAAAAAAATTATTACGTTCAATTACTTATATATAGTCAATGAACTGAATGTTAAAAAATTTCATATATTGTGATGAGTGTTCATTTTTTAAACACTAATGAGATATCTTCATTAGAGTATTTTTTCCATTGAATTGGTATATTAGTTCCTCAATAAAAAGATAACCATAATAGGCTATGATAATTATCTTAAACAGTAGCCTTTTGGTCTATAAGAAATCATCTAATTAAAAATATATGGTTTTTTCACAATCCTTCATTGAATTCTTATAGGAAAATTAGACTTTAACTCATGATGCTTCACAGTTAGTAGTATCTTATATGAAAACTTATTTGGGAAAAGTCCCTAATAATAAATCCACATGTTATATGATTCATTATATATTACTATATTTAATTTTTTTTATTTGTATTTATATTTTATATTATTAAGAATGTATATCATGAATCGTTTACTTTGATGTATTGTGGAAAATAGTGATGATATATTCCATTAGTAAAGTAGTATACATCGTGTGCATCATAAGTGACATGGAATTAATGAATATGTAAATGAAATTTTTGTCTTATCGATGAGTTAATTTTTTTCATTCAAAGAAATATTATCAAGAATATACCTTTATGACATGATTATGAAACCTGCTTGATGAAATATCAAGATAAAGGGATAATATTTAATTGTACCCATTCATATAAGGTTATTTTCATTGTGAAATTAATGTCTTAATATATATGGGTTCCTTGATGTGTTGTTAGATTCCATCAATGGACTTTGGGAAAGATAAACTATTTCAATTGATAAAGTGGGATATATTTCCACACATTATGTGCTATTATAATCTTACTTAAGTGACATTAAAATTCAATGTTAGCAGTAATATTATTCTCAAAATAGAGATATAATAATTATATATGTTAGCAGTTAGGGGCTTACCATAGTGATAAATTCACCCTTTAATCCTGTATGAAACATAGGATCAAAGAAAAACATTATATAATTACAATGGAACATCATTAATTTATGTACTATAGGAGGGTACTGAAAAAACAGTATAATTATTTTAAAATGGTATTTTTTCCCAAGTATTTGGAAATATTTCCTTCAGGAAACTATTAAAAATTGGTCTATAAGGCATACATTACATCATTTTAGGGCCTCTAGTCCTTCTAAATTATCTTCTAATGATTTATGAAATGATGAAATGGTGGGAAATGATGAATCAATAAGTGAGATTATCATATGTGTGACTTACCACTAGCAGTAGTGAATGGATTTTAGAGCACACGTAGAGCCTCATTGTAACATCCCAGGTAAATAAATAATAATACATTTTCATATTTATTAATATTTGTGAATTAAATAATAACGTTATTTTAAAAATTGATGTTATGTTCAATGGCATACCTGATACGTAGCAACAAGTTTCTTTGAAATCTAACGTTGCAAACAACATTAAGATACACTGAAAAATAATAATAAAATATTATTTTAATTGGTAGTTAATTCCCAGCCATTATATTGGAATGAATGAACAGAACTAACTAGAATATTATTATACATGTTTTGAAAATGTTTTTACATTCATCCAATACAAGTTTGAGGCTTAAAATGTGAATAAATCTAATTTTATGTATAATTTACTTTAAAAGGATGATTTACTGCCTTTTGATGGACAACCCTCATTAAATCTAGTTTTGGTCACTTTTATATGTTCTATTTGACAAAATAAATTTCTTCTTTAGAATCAGGGAATCGATATTTACTTTTGGTAAAAAAAATTATTTTTCTGATAAAATTCATTTTTTAATCAATAGTGCAAAAATACTGTATTTTAATTCAAAACTGCATTTTAATCTAATATATTTATATAGTTAGATTAACTTTTTAATTGATTTGAAAGATTAATTAGATTATATTTTTACTGTTTAATACACTTTTGTTCATGGGATGTAATTTCACTTTGAAATTGTACATAAACAAATATAAATCTTTTGATAGTTATAATTTCTTAAAAACACGCTTTTTGTTTTGACAATAGAATTAATATTATATTAATTTCTGCAAATTATGTGTTTAGATTTTGGGAAAATTTATTCTTTATTTGGAATCTGGAGGTCCAAATTGTGTAAATAGGAAACTTTTATTTTTAAAAATTTTAAATATTTACATTAGTAAATATTTTATTTGCCACGGTTAAAGGTTAAATCTGGTAAATAAGGGTAAAAAATAATATTATAATAATATTAAATTACCCAAAAATCTGTCCTAATAAAATTTATTGACACATTTCCAACCATGGGCATCCTTTGGTCGATTTTCGTACCCCATGGAGCCACATGGGAGTGATTATGACACTATGATAATTAATTTAAAGTAATGGCAAAAATGACATAAACATATATCTTTTAGTAAATTAATTTTTAAAATGGGTTATATAAGTTATATTTTCTAATATAAATATTCATTTGAAATATAAAAATATTTACTACATCATGGTTTTTTTTTTAATTTTTATACATCAAATAAATAAATAATTTTATGACACAATAATGATTCAATGTTTACCTCATTAATGAATTATTTAAAGAAATAAGATTATAAAAATTAAAAAATATAAAAAACTAGAACAATTCTTATTAGATGATTTAATTTTGAACATGATTCATCTTAACTTCTACTTTAATGAGATTTTGATCTTTAGAAACCAAAAAACATTATATAATAAAATAATATTTTCAAACATTCGTAAAGAGCCCCTCCTCCCCTTAAAAAAATACATCACTTATAACCCATTATTCACTCCTCTAAATCCCCTTGACTCACCCAACCTCTTTCTAAATAATCTCCCTACATCCCGATATTCTTCCTATAATCCTTACCTTAGGTATAGGTCACTTCAATAAATCCTTTTGGTTCAAACCAAAGGAAGCTACCAGATTTAAAGGTAACATCTTCTCTTAAGTTATTTTATTTTTTTTACATCTCCAACCCCCTAAAATATTTTTATTAATTTATTTTATAACAATACCTATATCCTCAATTTACAAGGTTTTTTTATAATAATTATTCAAACTACACTTCCACAAAACTGCATATATTGGATACGAAGATACTATAGCTCCAGACGGCGAACTACTGCCTCACAAAACGATGATTGTTCAAATATCACCAACCGCCTCTAATGGTGGAAATTATGATGGGAATGTATTTATATGTAAAATATATTATATTTATATTACCTATATTCTTTTGTATTTTTCATTTATAGAATATATTTATGTAACACCCCATGTAAATAAAGAATATGAAATTTTCATATTTATCCATATTTGTGAATAAAATATTAATATTACTTTAATGGGGACGCTATGCTCGATGGCGTACCTAATATGCAACAACAATTTTCATTGAATTCTTACATTGCACTCTAATAATAAAATAATATTATTTTAAATGGTAATGAACACATAGTCGTTGTAATGGCGGGAATGTATGGAACTAACTAAAAAATGATTATATATGTTTGTCAAATATTTTTACTTTTATCCAATAAATGTTAGAGGATTAAAATTCAAATGAATCCAATTTTAAGCATTAATATTCTAATATTTTTTAAAAGGTCGATTAACCGCGTTTTGATGGAGAACCCTTTTTAAATATACTTTTTACAATTTTATATGTTGTATTTGACAAAATAAAATCCTTCTTTAGAATCTGGACATCAAAATTTACTTTGTGTAAATTTTTGTTATTTTTCCGATAAAGAACATTTTTAGTGAAAATGTTGCATTTTAATTTAAAAACTCCTTTTAATATGATTTATTTATATGGATAGATTATCTTTTTAATTGAGATTAATGGTTATTTAGAATATATTTTTACCATTTAATCCAATGTGGGTCATTGGAATTAATTTCACTTTGAAATTGGACTTAAACTAGTGTTAATCTTTTTATAGATATTGTTTCATAAAAACACGCTATTTGTTTTGACAGTGGGAATTAATTATTAAATTAATTAATGAAACTTATATGTTTTGAATTTTGTAAAATGGACATCATTTTTGAATTCAGAATATCAAATATATCTTAGGGTGAATTTTTTGTAATTTTCTGGAAAACATCAATTTTTGATGAATAGTGAAACCAATAAGTGGTGGTTAATGAAACTGATTTTTCATTTAAATGAAACTTTACCACTT
This sequence comes from Viscum album, assembly GCA_963277665.1. Lineage (NCBI taxonomy): Eukaryota > Viridiplantae > Streptophyta > Magnoliopsida > Santalales > Viscaceae > Viscum > Viscum album. The sequence goes on along the minus strand of OY728167.1, from coordinate 294,566,601 downwards.
CTATGATTTTATTTTCAATAATCCGACATACATGGTTTTCATTATAAAGTAATATGTGATTCAATGATATTAAAATAAATTTATAGTGAATAGTAACTTTTAAGTTTTATTAATCGTGATTAAAGGTAATTAGTGTAATTTAAGGTAATGATAATGTTATTATAATATGAAATGTCCTTGACACATGTCCTACCCTTATTGAATGAGTCATGGACGACCAAGACAATCCATGGGTCAACTTGGGGACCCCATGGAGCCATTTTGGTAGGAAAATGACATTAATAACTTTTTATTTAAAGTTAAAATTAAAATGACACAAACATGTATTGTTTTACTAAAACAATTTTTACATGGGGTTATACAAGTCATATTTTTTGCTATAAATATTAATTAGAAATATATAAAAATTTTCTACATCATGATATTTTTTTATTATTTTAGACACTAAATAAATTAAATTATTTATGACACCATGATGATGTAGTGATTACCTCATTATTTAACGATTTAAATAAAATGAAAATATAATGTAAAATCTAAGACCTAAACTTGTCACAAAACTATTGGATGGGTGGATTTCGAAACCTTATCATCGTAAACTCGAAATATATTATTTTGGGACCTTTAAAATCCGAAAATTATTATATAATAAAGTAACATTTTATAACTTTCCAAGAGTGCCCCTCCTCTCCTCTTATAAAAGGCCCCCATCTCTACCACCTTACCCACACCTCTCATGCCCTTTTCTCGGCCAAAACCTGCCCATTTCATCTCTCCACATCTCTCTATTCATCATTGAAGCCTCATCTTTTGGCATAATCCTTTCCAAGGAAGCCTTTGAGCTCAAATCAAAATGAGTTACCTGATTTAAAGGTAATGTCTTCCCTTGTGTTCTTTTGTTTTATTTCGCTTCTCCAACCCTCGAAACTCTTTTTATTCCTTTCTTTAGTAACAAAACCAGTATCTTCAATATACTTGGATGTTTTTATGTGAAGTATTCGAGCTACTCTTACACACACCTTCGTCTAATGGTTAAAGAACATACTGTTTCAGTGGTTGGAAAATATCTGCCTCACGAAACGATGATTGTTCAATATTCACTTAACACATTTCATGGTGGCCATTATGATGTCAATATATTTTATATATGATATATATAGTATTTCTATTTTATATATGCTTTTGAATTTTATATTTAAAACATGCCTTTATGATTTTCATGTCGTGAAAATGCGATAATTTCATATGAGGAAGTGTGGACCACCACCCCTCAAGTGATGTGACTCGTTCATGAAATACATGGAATGTATAAAGAATGAAATTAATGAACATATGTTACATATATAAAATATATATTATACTGTAATTATAATATATATATATATATCTCTCAATTAATTTTAATTCCATTAATATGAAAAAGAAATGAAAATAGCGTTCATGCGTACGTACGGCTTACCGTCTCTATGAACGGTACATTTCATTTCTTATCTTCAAATGTTATGTACTATTATAAGTAAAAATATATAATGGATATATATGTAATATATTCCATCTAAATGATGGATATCATTCTGGAATTATAATATATATATCTCTCATTTTGTTTTAATTCCATTAATATGATAAAAAAATGAAAGTAGCGTTCATCCGTACGTACGGGCTACCGTCTCCATGAACGGTGTTTTAATTTTTTATCTCCAAATGTTATGGAATAGTAAAAAATGAAGATATACTGAATATATATAATATTTAAAACATCAATACTATTCTGGATATGATTTACCTATAACTACATGGAAACTTCTTTTCCAACAAGTTCAATTTTTTACTCATGTACCGAACATCGACAAAAACGTCTGATATGAACTCACTTTATTAACCAATTATTATAACATTATAATATGTGATATGAAATTAATAGTAATATTTATTGGATTTCATTATGAAATTATAAATTGAACATATTTCGGAATTCAGTAGATTAAAGAATGATCGAATCATGTCGGACACGAGGTAAGGGATCATACCCCTCTCTTTCTTTTTAAGTACACTCTTTTATGTCATTCCTTTTAAGCTCATATTTCATATTATTGGGATGTTCTTTTATATTACTCTTATTGTAATTTTTATGTTCATATTATGAGAGACATTATTTTCTCTCATAAATCCATTTTGGAAGTTTTGAGTGGCGTCGTTAGGCTGCCGAATGTTTGTAATAGATCCATCCTCTCTATTTCTTTTTAAGTACTCGCCTTTATGTCACTTATTTTAAGATCCTCTTTGTTAGGTTGGGGGATGTTCATTTATTTTACACTTGCTGTAAATTTTATTTTAATATGATGAGAGACCCTATTTGATCTCATCAATCCATTTTTGGATGTTTTAAGTGGCGTCGTTAGGCTGCCGAGTTTTCATAATGGATTTTTCATCTCACTTTTATTCCTGTGAGATTTATGCTACATTTGCCACCATTTCCTTTGAGTGGTGTATGTACTACCCATTATTATACTCTTTTTTAATATAATTTCATTTATGGGTATTTACATATTCATTTTATAACCCTTCTTTAATGGGGTGTACGTTTCGAAAGTTACCCATGTTGGTAGAGGAACCTTTCACCCTCCTCTTTTTAAAAGACTTATTTTGTTATGTCTTTTAATTCGCATACTATTATGTTGGGATATGTTCTTATATACCCTTATTGATGTAAATTTTATGTCCAAGTGATGAGATACCCTTTTTATCTCTCATCAAATCATTTTCTGAATTTTTAACTAAGGCAGTTAGGCTGTCGACTTTTTGCAAAGGAACATCTTAACCCAATTTTGATTCATTGGGATAAACCTGTACTCCTTGAATATGTCGTTATATGAAAATATGTGAATAACCTCTGATTTTTTTAAACTTAATATCCACTTATATTTGATATATTCATTTGACACACATAATTATATAATTGATTTATCCTTAATCCAAGGATATCGTCTTTGTATGGGACTTCATCTCAATCTCCTTTCATTGAGGCATATTTTGTTTTATACACACCTTTATTTTATACGGTTTATAAACCCCTCTTACATTTACGTTTACTCAAAAGGAATCTTTTTTATACGAATCATTTTACTAAACGACAAAAGGGAATGTTTTTGTCGTACGAATGCGGCGACAACGACTTCTCCGCCACTGTGACCATTATATGAGTTCCAGCTTCCTCTACAAGCCATAAGTTTTTTTAAATGAAAAATAAATACTATATTTTACTTTTCCTTAATTTTTGTGTTGAAAATGGTTTTCATAATGTTGTTATTATATCAGTGTGTTGTATTGATATCTTGTGATTGAAATGTGGAAATGTTATCTTTCATTCACGCATGTTTTTTGTGATACGATTATGTTTTGGTTATTGGGAATTATTATGAATATGGTTTGTTCCATGATAAACTAAGGGCGGGTGAGCCTGATATTGCTCTCCAATGCATTGGGTAACGCGATGGGGTTAAAGTTAATGTTTCTCCGAAGATATTTAGGGAATATACTGGGATAGGTATTCCAAATGTAACCAAGAGAGTTACTCCCTAAGAAAGAATGTTATGAATGCCTCAATTACCTTTATGTCTTGTGATTTCTATGATTTATTCATGATTTTATGAGGTATGTTAAAATGCTTATGTTTTATGAGTAAAGTATGATTTCATACATGGAGTAATGTTTTCTTTTTGTACTTTTATATCCATTACTGAGCTTTTTATGCTCATCCCAAGTTTTTGAAATGTTTTTCACAGGACTTAAAGATGAATAGGGTCAAGGATGGGATCAAGGAAAGACATGCTATCTAAAACATGGAACTAGACATGTTTCTTTTAACAATTTTTTTTATTTATGGAAACTTAGTAGAAGTGTCTACTTTGTAATCTTTTGAGATGTAATAGTTATGTCCTAATTCTCTAAAACTCTAAACCAGAAAAGATCCTCAATGTGAATTATTCATTTAATTCAATAATAAGTAATGATTAAGGTCAGGGCCTTATAGTTGGTATCAGATGTTGGTTTAGATAATTTTAGAGGTTAGGGTATTCTTTAAGCATAAGTGATATTACCATAATGGCTAGGATTTCAGAAAGAGTCCTAGTTTTTGGATAAAGTGAATGAGTAAGTATATCTTAGTGTTTATCCTCCTCATTAGTACATGATAATTTTGTTGATATACTCACACTGACATTTCTAGTTTTAGTTAATGGATAGATCTAGCAGGCACCAAAGTGACAATGGGTTTGAAGGAAACATTGGTGGTTCTCTGATTAAGAGACTGGATGAAATGGGGGATTCAATGAGGAAACTCATGGTTGATCTAAACAAACTATCAAGGAGTCATGATCAACCACTTGAACCTTGGTAAGTTCTGTAATGCATCATGTACGAGATGACCAATATATGTGGATGTTTAGGTAATAATTATAAAGGCAACCATTAGGGTTTATATGATCCTTACTTTTGAAGTAATTATGGGTTACTATATGCTATGATGGAATATGAACTACTTGAGATAAACTTGAGGTTAAAACATGCTAGGGTTATTTTTTGAGTTTTTTAAAAAAGGACAGCACGCAGACCGTGTGACAACCCGTCGCGTCGGACAAAGCTGTAGGAATCGAACACACAACCAAAGTGCGACTGGTATTTGTTGCCTACCCCTGGACTACCTGAAGACCCTGGTTATTATGACTTATTCTTTTTAGTTAGATGATTTTATGAATTAAGGGTATGTTTATTTTGGATTATCTATGGAAATTAATAACCTATCATGGAGGATATGTGATTAAGTTAATTACTTTTCAATATGAGACTTTAAGAGCAACTGATGTTATTTGGAGATAAGGGTTAATTTTTACCTTGGAAGACTATGTGATTAAATCCCTAAAATATTTGGGTTTCAATCTAATTTTGGTTTTCTTTGAAGAAGTTAATGGACAAATTGTTTATTGAATGGTCTTCGTTGAACTTTGGGTTTTGTTGGAAAAAATTTGGAGATTAAGAATAAATTTTCTTCTTATAAAGGATTATCCTTTTGTGGATTATCTGATCTTTCACTATCCTTTTTGGTTTTGGTTTTGGTTAAATTCTAATGAAATGGGAAGTATATAGTTCTCTTTTGTGGATTTAGTGATTCTCTAGAAGTTTATTATAGCTCTCTTAATGTAAACAAGTCTTCCTAAATACTCATCATTTGGGGAAAGTATGAGTTTGTGTAAGAAATCTAGTAAAAGTTGAAAGTCAACATGACAAGTAAGTATGTTTCCTTAAGATCAAAAATAAATTCCTCAATGAAAATTAACTTGAAAGAAAATGTTTTCTATTAACTTTTCCTGCTGGGGAATCGAATACCGTTTAACCCACCACAAGTTTGTGATTTTCTTGTGGTTAACTTTCTCCTAAACATGTTTTCTATCACTCTCCCTCAGAACATGACCCTTTTTTTTATTCCATATCAATGTTTTCCTACATGTAATCCTAGTATAGGTTAACTCTTGTGAACTTTTTACTTCTCTTTCTTTCTTTTAAAGTGATTGTTTTACCGACTCTTGTTCTGATGTGGGATTCTCAATGAATTTTCCAAGACCAATTTTAAAATTGCGAGGAAGCAATTCCCAAAAGGGGGGAAGGATGTAACACCCCAGGTAAATAAAGAATAAGACATTTTCATATTTATCCATATTTGTGAATAAAATATTAATATTACTTTAAAGGGGTTGCTATGCTCGATGGCGTACCCAATACGCAACAATGAGTTTCTTTGAAATCTTACGTAGCACTCTAATAATAAAATAATATTATTTTAAATGGTAATGAATGCCTAGCCATTGTAATGGAGGGAATGAATGTAACTAACTACAAAATGATTATATATGTTTTTCAAATATTTTTACATTTATCCAATAAATGTCAGAGGCTTAAAATGCAAATAAATCCAATTTTTAGCATAAAACTTCTAATATTCCTTAAAAGGTTGATTAACCGCGTTTTGATGGAGAACCATTTTTAAATATACTTTTGAAAATTTTATATGTTGTATTTGACAAATATAAATTCCTTTTTTAGAATCTGGACATCATAATTTACTTTGTGTAAATTTTTGTTATTTTTTCAATAAAGATCATTTTTAGTGAAAATGTTTCATTTTATTTCAAAAACTCCTTTTAATCTGATTTATTTATATGGATAGATTATATTTTAAATTGAGATTAATGTGTATTTATAATATATTTTTACTATTTAATATAATGGGGGTAATTTGAATTTATTTCACTTTGAAATTGGACTTAAACTAGTGTCAATCTTTTAATAGATATTGTTTCTTAAAAACATGCTATTTGTTTTGACAATAGCAATTAATTTTTAAATTAATAAATAAAACTTATATGTTTTGAATTTTTTAAAATGGGTATAATTTTTGAATTCGTAATATCAAATATATATTAGGGTCAATTTTTTGTAATTTTCTGGAAAACATCAATTTTTGATGAATAGTGAAACCACAAGGTGGTAGTTAAAGAAACAGATTTTTCATTTAAATGAAACTTTACCACTCCTGTGATTTGATTTTCAAAAATCCGATATACATGGTTTTCATTAAGAAGTAAAATGTTGTTCAATGTGATTAAAATAATTTTTTTGGTGAATAGAAACTTTTAAGTTTTATTAATCGCGATTGAAGGTAATTAGTGTAATTTAAGGTAAAGATGACGTTATTATAATATGAAATGACCTTGAAACATATCCTAACTTTATTTTATGAGTCATGGCCGACCAAGAAAATCCATGAGTCAACTTGGGGACCCCATGGAGCCACTTTGGTAGGAAAATGTCAGTATTACCTTTTTTATTTAAAGTTAAAATTTAAATGTTACAAACATGTGTAGTTTTACTAAAACAAATATTACATGGGGATATACAAGTAATATTTTTTGACTATAAATATTAATTAGAAATATAAAAAGATTTCATACATCATGAAATTTTTTTAAAAATTTTAGACACTAAAAGAATTAAATTATTTATCACACCATGATGATGCAGCGATTACCTCATTATTTAACAATTTAAATAAAATGAAAATATAATGTAAAAGCTAAGACCTAAACTTGTCACAAACCTATTGGATGGGTGTCTTTCGAAACCTTATCACCTTAACCTCATAATATATACTTTTGGGACCTTTAAAATCCGAAAAGCATTATATAATAAAGTAATATTTTATAACTTTCCAAGAGTGCCCCTCCTCTCCTCTTATAAAAGGCCCCCACCTCTACCACCTTACAAACACCCCTCAAGCCATTGGATCGGCCAACCCCTTACCATTTCATCTATCCACATCCCTCTCTTCATCATTTAAGCCTCACCTTTGGGTTAAATCTTTTCCATGGAAGCCTTTGAGCTCAAATCAAAAAGAGTTACCCGATTTAAAGGTAATGTCTTCCCTTGTGTTCTTTTGTTTTATTTTGCTTCTCCAACCCTAGAAACAATTTTTATTCCTTTATTTTGTAACCACACCGGTATATTCAATATACTAGAATGTTGTTATGTGAATTATTAAAGCTACACTTACACACACCTTCGTCTAATGGTTAAAGAACATACTGTTTCTGTGGATGGCGAATTTCTGCCTCACGAAACTGTGATTGTTCAATCTTCTCTTAACACCTTTCATGGTGGAAATAATGATTTCAATATATTTTATATATGATATTTATGATATTTATGTTTTCTATATTTTTCTGAATTTTATATTTAAAACATGCCTTTATACGTTTCTTGTTCTGCAAATGCGATAATTTCATACGAGGAAGTGTGGACTACCGCCCCTCAAGTGATGTGACTCGTTCATGCAATACATTGAATGTATAAAGAATGAAATTAATGAACATATTTGACCTATATAACATATATATTATACTGGAATTATAATATATATATCCCTCAATTATTTTTAATTCCATTAATATGACAAAGAAATGAAAGTAGCGTTCATGCGTACGTACGACTTACCGTCTCCATGAACGGTACATTTATTTTCTTATCTCCAAATGTTATGTACTATTTTAAGTACAAATATATAATAGATATATATGTAATATATTACATCTAAATTATTTATATCATTCTGGAATTATAATATATATATATATATATCTCTCATTTTGTTTTAATTCCATTAATATGACAAAAAATGAAAGTAGCGTTCATGCATACGTACGGGCTACCGTCTCCATGAACGGTGCTTTTAATTTTTCACCTCCAAATGTTATGTAATAGTATAAAATGAATATATACTGGATATATATTATATTTAAAACATCAATACTATTCTTGATATGATGTACCTATAACTACATGGAAAATTCTTTTCCAATAATTTCAATTTTTACTCATGTACCAAACATCAACAAAAACGTCTGATATGAAATCACTTTATTAACCAATTATTATAACATTATAATATGTGATATGAACTGAATAATAATAATTAAATGATGTCCTTATGAAATTATAAATTGACTAAATTTTATTATTCAATAGATTAAATAACGATCGAGTCCAGTCGGACACGAGGTAAGGGATCCTACCCGTCTCTTTCTTTTTAAGTACACTCTTTTATGTCATTCATTTTAAGCTCATGTTTCTTATGATTGGGATGTTCTTTTATATTAATATTATTTTAATTTTTATGTTCATATGATGAGATACCCTATTTTCTCTCATCAATCCATTTTGGAAGTTTGGAGTGGCGTTGTTAGGCTGCCGAATTTTCCTAAGAGATCCAACCTCACTATTTCTTTTTAAGTACTCTCCTTTATGTAACTTATTTTAAGCTCCTATTTGTTATGTTGGGGGATGTTATTTTATATTCCTATTTCAGTACATTTTATTTTAATATGATTAGAGACCCTATTTGATCTCAACAATCCATTTTTTGGAAGTTTTAAGTTGCGTCGTTAGGCTGCCGAGTTTTCGTAAGAGATTTTTCATCTCACTTTTATTCCCGTGAGATTTATGCTACATTTTCCACCATTTCCATTGAGTGGTGTATGTAATGCTCATTATTATACTCTTTTTGTAATATAATTTCATTTATTGGTATTTACATATTCATTTTATGACCCTTCTTCAATGGGGTGTACGTTTCAAAAGTTACCCAAGTCGGTAAGGGAACCTTTCACCCTCCTCTTTTTAAAAGACTTCTTTTGTTTTGTCTTTTAATTCACATACTATTATTTTGGGATATGTTCTTCAATATCCTTATTGATGTAAATTTTATGTCCAAGTGATGAGATGCCCTTTTTATCTCTCATTAACTTATTTTCTAAATTTGGAAGTGACGCAGTTAGGCTGTCGTATTTTTGCAAGGGAACTTCTTAACCAAATTTTGATTCTTTGGGATAAACCTGTACTCCTTGAATATGTAATTCTATGAATATGTGTAAATAACCTCTGATTTTTTTACACTTAATATCCAATTATATTTTTTGTATTCAATTGTCACACATAATTATGTAATTGAGTTATCCTTCATCCAAGGATACCATCTTTGTATGGGACTTCATCTCAATCTCCATTAATTGAGGCATATTTTGTTTGATACACACCTTTCTTTTATATGGTTTATAAACCCATTTGACATTTACATTTACTTAGAAGGAATCTTTTTTATGTGAAGCGTTTTACTAAACGACAAAATGGAATGTTTTTGTCGTACGTATGCGGCGACAACGACTTCTCCGCCGCTGTGACCATTATTTGAGTTTCAGCTTCCTCTACAAGCCATAATTTTTTTTAAAATGAAAAATAAATAGCTTGTTTTACTTTTATTTTTATTTTTGTACTGAAAATGGTTTTCTTAATATTTTTATTATATCAATGTGTTGTATTGATATCTTGTGATTGAAATGTGGAAATGTTATTTTTCCTTTATGCATGTTTTATGTGATACGATTATGTTATGGTTCTTGGGAATTATTACGAAGACAGGAGGTTCCGTGATAAACTAGGGGTGGGTGAGCTCGATATATCCCTCCAATGCATTGGGTAATGTGAAGGTGTTAAACGTTAAGGTGTCTCCGAAGAGATTTAGGGAATATACTGTGATGGGTATTCCAAATGTAACCAAGAGGGTTACTCCCTATGCAAGAATGTTATGAATTCCTCAAGTTACCTTTATGTCTTATGATTTCTATGATTTATTCATGATTTGATGAGGTATGATAAAATTCTTATTTTTTATGAGTAAAGTATGATTTCATGCATGGAATAATGTTTTCCTTTCGTAATTTTATATCCCTTACTAAGCTTTTTATGCTCATCCCATGTTTTTGAAATGTTTTTCACAGGACTTAAAGATGAATAGGGTCATGGATGGGATAAAGGAAATAAATTTTTTCTAAAACATGGAAGTAGACATGTTTCTTTAAACAGTTTTTTTATTTATGGAAATTAGTAGAAGTGCCTACATTGTAATCTTTTGAGAAGTAATAATTATGTCCTAATTCTCTAAAAATCTAAACCTAAAAAGATCCTCAATGTGAATTATTCATTTAATTCAATAATAAGTAATGTTTAAGTCTGTGGCCTTATAGTTGGTATCAAAGGTCGGTTTAGATAATTTTAGAGGTTAGGGTTTTCTTTAAGCATAAGTGACATTACCATAATGGCTAGGATTTCAGAAAGAGTCATAATTTTTAGATAAAGTGAATGAGTAAGTATATCTTAGTGTTTATATTCCTCATTAGTACATGATAATTGTATTGATATACTCACACAGACATTTCTGGTTTTAGTTAATGGATGGATCTAGCAGGCACCAAAGTGACAATGGGTTTGAATGAAAGTGTGGTGGTTCTCTGATTAAGAGACCGGATGAAATGGGGGATTCAATGAGGAAACTCATGGTTGTTCTAAACCAACTATCAAGGAGTCACGATCAACCACTTGAATCTTGGTATGTTCTGTAATGCATCATGTATGAGATGACCAATCGATGTGGAAGTTCAGGTAATAATTATAAAGGTAACCATTAGGGTTTATATGATCCTTAATTTTGAAGTAATTATGGGTTACTATATGTTATGATGGAATATGAATTATTTGAGATAAACTTGTCGTTAAAACAAGTTAGGGTAATTTTTTGAGTTTTATAAAAAGGACAACACGCAGACCGTGTGACAACCTGTCGTGTCGGACAAAGCTGTAGGAATCGAACCAACAGTCAAAGTGCGACTGGTATTTATCGCCTACCAATGGACTACATGATGTCCTTGTTTAGTATGAATTATTCTTTTTAGTTAGATGATTTTATGAATTAAGAGTAAGTTGATTTTGGGTTATCTATGGAAATTATTAACCTATCATGGAGGATATGTGATTAAGTTAATTACTTTTCAATATGAGACTTTAAGAGAAACTGATGTTATTTGGAGATAAGTGTTAATTTTTACCTTGGAAGATTATGTTATTAAATCCTTCAAATATTTGGGTTTCAATTTATGTTTGGTTTACTTTGAAGAATTCTGTGGACAAATTTTTTATTGAATGGTCTTTTTTGAACGTTGGGTTTTGTTGGAAAAATTTGGGAGATTAAGAATATATTTTCTTTTTATAAAGGATTGCCCTTTTTTGGATTATCTGATCTTGTACTAACCTTTTTGGTATTGGTTTTGGTTAAAGTATAAATACATGGGAAGTATATATTTCTCTTTTGTGGATTAGGCGATTCTCTAGAAGTTGATTATAGCTCTCTTAATGCAAACAAGTCTTCCTAAATACTCATCATTTGGGGAAAGTATGAGTTTGTGTAAGAAATCTAGTAAAAGTTGAAAGTCAACATGACAAGTAAGTATGTTTCCTTAAGATCAAAAATAAATTCCTCAATGAAAAGTATCTTAAAACATAAATGTTGTCTATTAAAGTTTCCTCCTGGGGAATCGAATACCGTTTAACCCACCATAAGTTTGTGATTTTCTTGTGGTTAACTTTATCCTAAACATGTTTTCTTCACTCTCCCTCAGAACGTGACCCTTTGCTTTTTCCTCCATATCCATGCTTTCCTACATGGAATACTAGTATGGGTTAACTTGGGTGACCTCTGTAATTCTCTTTCTTTCTTTTAAAGTTATTGTTTCACCGACTCTTGTTCCGATGTGGGATTTTCAATGAAGTTTCCAAGCCCAATTTTAAAATTACGAGGACACAATTCCCAAAAGGGGGGAAGGATGTAACACCCTAGGTAAATAAATAATATGACATTTTCATATTTATCCATATTTGTGAATAAAATATTAATATTACTTTAAATGGGATGCTATTATCGATGGCATGCCCAATACGCAACAACGGGTTTCTTTGAAATCTTAAGTTGCACTCTAATAATAAAATAATATTATTTTAAATGGTAATGAACGCCTAGCCATTGTAATGGAGGGAATGAACAGAAATAACTAAAAAATTATTATATATGTTTGTCAAATATTTTTACTTTTATCCAATAAATGTTAGAGGCTTAAAATGCAAATGAATCTAATTTTAAGCATAAATCTTCTAATATTCTTTAAAATGTCGATTAACTTCATTTTGATGGAGAACCATTTTGAAATATACTTTTGACAATTTTATATGTTGTATTTGTCAAAATAAAATCCTTATTTAGAATCTGGACATCAAAATTTACTTCGTGTAAATTTTTTTATTTTTCCGATAAAGATCATTTTTATTGAAAATGTTGCATTTTAATTCAAAAACTCCTTTTAATATGATTTATTTATATGAATAGATTATCTTTTTAATTGATATTAATGTTTATTTATAATATACTTTTACCATTTAATCCAATGGGGTTCATTGGAATTAATTTCACTATGAAATTGGACTTAAACTAGTGTCAATCTTTTAATAGATATTGTTTCTTAAAAACACACTATCTTTTTGACAGCGGGAATTAATTATTAAATTAATTAATGAAACTTATGTGTTTTGAATTTTTCAAAATGGACATAATTTTTTAATTCAGAATATCAAATATATCTTAGGATGAATTTTTGGTAATTTTCTGGACAACTTCAATTTTTGATGAATAGTGAAACCACTAAGTGGTAGTTAAAGAAACTGATTTTTCATTTAAATGAAACTTTACCACTTCTGTGATTTTATTTTCAAAAATCCAACATACATGGTTGTCATTAGGATGTAAAATTTGGTTCAATGAGATTGAAATAATTTTTTGGTGAATAGTAACTTTTAAGTTTTATTAATCGCGACTAAAGCTAATTAGTGTAATTTAAGGTAAAGATAATGTTATTATAATATGAAATGACCTTGACACATGTCCTACCATTATTGGATGAGTCATGGCCGACCAAGAAAATCCATGGGTCAACTTGGGGACCCCATGGAGCCAATTTGGTAGTAAAATGACATTAATACCTTTTTATTTAAAGTTAAAATTAAAATGTCACAAACATGTGTTGTTTTACTAAATCAATTTTTACATGGGGTTATATAGTTCATATTTTTTACTATAAATATTAATTAGAAATATAAAAATATTTCCTACATCATGATTTTTTTTTTTAATTTTTAGACACTATATAAATTAAATTATTTGTGACACGATGATGATGCAGTGATTACCTCATTATTTAACGATTTAAATAAAATGAAAAGATAATGTAAAATCTAAGACCTAAACTTGTCAAAAAACTATTGGATGGGTGGATTTAGAATATTTATCACCTTAAACATGATATATATCCTTTTGGGACCTTTAAAATCAGAAAAGCATTATATAATAAAGTAATATTTTATAACATTCCAAGAGTGCCCCTCCTCTCCTCTTATAAAAGGCCCCCACCTCTCCCACCTTACCCACACCTCTCAAGCCATTGTCTCAGAAAAACCCTTCCAATTTCATCTCTAAACATCCCTATATTCATCATTGAAGCCTCACCATTGGGAATAATCCTTTCCAAGGAAGCATTTGAGCTCAAATCAAAAAGAGTTACCCGATTTAAAGGTAATGTCTTCCCTTGTGTTCTTTTGTTTTATTTTTCTTCTCTAACCCTCAAAACTCTATTTATTCATTCATTTTGTAACAACAAAGGAATCTTCAATATACTAGGATGTTTTTCTATGAATTATTCCAGCTACACTTACACACACCTTCGTCTAATGGTTAAAGAACATACTGTTTTTGTGGATGGCGAATTTATGCCTCACGAAACGATAATTGTTCAATCTTCTCTTAACACCTTTCATGGTGGCCATTATGATGTAACTATATTTTATATTTGATATATATGGTATTTATGTTTTCTATATTCTTCTGAATTTTATATTTAAAACATTCCTTTATGCTTTTCATGTTGTGCAAATGCGATAATTTCATACGAGGAAGTGTGGACTACCGCCCCTCAAGTGATGTGACTCATTCATGCAATACATGGAATGTATAAAGAATGAAATTAATGAACATATGTGACCTATATAACATATATATTATACTGGAATTATAATATATATATCTCTCAATTATTTTTAATTCCATTAATATGACAATGTAATGAAAGTAGCGTGCATGCGTACTTACGGCTTACAGTCTCCATGAACGGTACATTTCATTTCTTATCTACAAATGATATATACTATTATAAGTAAAAATATATAATGGATATATATGTAATATATTACATCTAAATGATGGATATCATTCTAGAATTATAATATATATATATATCTCATTTTTTTTAATTCCATTAATATGACAAAAAATGAAAGTAGGGTTCATGCGTACGTACGGGCTACCGTCTCCATGAACGGTGCTTTAAATTTTTTATCTCCAAATGTTATGTAATAGTATAAAATGAATATATAATGGATATATATGATATTTAAAACATCAATACTATTCTGGATATGATGTACCTATAACTACATGGAAATTTTTTTCCAACAAGTTCAATTTTTACTCATGTACCGAACATCGACAAAAACGTCTGATATGAACTCACTATATTAACCAATTATTATAAAATTATAATATGTGATATGACCTGAATAATAATATTTAAATGAGGTATTTAAGAAATTATTAATTGACCAAAAAAAATTATTCAGGAGATTAAAGAATGATCGATTCATGTCGGACACGAGGTAAGGCATCCTACCCCTCTCATTATTTTTAAGTACACTATTTTATGTCATTCCTTTTAAGCTAATATTTCTTATGATTGGGATGTTATTTTATATTATTATTATTGTACGTTTTATGTTCATATTATGAGAGACCCTATTTTCTCTCATCAATACATTTTGGATATTTTGAGTGGCGTCGTTAGGCTGCAGAATTTTCGTAAGAGATCCAACCTCTCTCTTTCTTTTTAAGTACTCTCCTTTATGTCACTTCTTTTAAGATCCTATTTGTTATGTTTGGGGATGTTATTTTATATTCTTCTTACTGTACATTTTATTTTAATATGATTAGAGACCCTATTTTATCTCATCCGTCCATTTTTGGATGTTTTAAGTGGTGTCGTCAGGCTGCTGAGTTTTCGTAAGGTATTTTACATCTCACTTTTATTCCCGTGAGATTTATGCTACATTTTCACAATTTCCTTTGAGTGGTGTATGAACATCCCATTATTATACTCTTTGTGTAATATAATTTCATTTATGGGTATTTACATATTTATTGTATGACCCTTCTTCAATGAGGTGTACGTTTTGAAAGTTACCCAAGTCGGTAAGGGAACCTTTCACCCCCGTCTTTTTAAAAGGCTTCTTTTGTTATGTCTTTTAATTCCCATACTATTAACTTGGGATATGTTCTTCTATATCCTTATTGATGTAAATTTTAGGTCCAAGTGATGATATACCCTTTTTATCTCTCATCAACTCATTTTATGAATTTTGAAGTGACGCAGTTCGGCTGTCAAATTTTTGCAAGGGAATTTCTTAACCCAATTTTGATTCTTTGGGAAAAACTTGTACTCCTTGAATATGTCGTTCTATGAATATGTGTGAATAACCTATTATTTTTTTACACTTAATATCCACTTATATTTTCTGTATTCGTTTGTCACGCATAATTATGTAATTGATTTATCCTTAATCCAAGGATATCGTCTTTGTATGGGACTTCGTATCAATCTCCTTTCATTGAGCCATATTTTGTTTTATACACAACATTCTTTTATACGGTGTATAAAACCCTTTGAAATGTATTTTTACTCAAAAGGAATCTTTCTTATACGAAGTGTTTTACTAAATGACAAAAGGGAAAGTTTTTGTCGTACGTATGTGGCGACAACGACTTCTCCGCCGCTGTGACCAGTATTTGAGTTTCGGATTCCACTACTAGACATAATTTTTTTTAAAATGAAAAATAAATACAATGTTTTAATTTTATTTTATTTTTGTATTGAAAATGGATTTCATAATGTTTTTAGTATATCAATGTGTTTTATTGATATCTTGTGATTGAAATGTGGAAATGTTATGTTTCCTTTATGCATGTTTTATGTGATACAATTATGTTATGGTTCTTGGAAATTATTATGAAGATGGGTGATTCCATGATAAACTAAGGGAGGGTGATCCCGATATAGCTCTCCAATGAATTTGGTAACGCGAAGCGGTTAAACGTTAAGGTTTCTCCGAAGAGATTTAGGGAATATACTGTGATGGGTATTCCAAATGTAACCAAGAGTGTTACTCCCTAAGCAAGAATTTTGTGAATGCCTCAAGTTACCATTATGTATTATGATTTCTATGATTTATTCATGATTTGATGTGGTATTTTAAAATGCTTATGTTTTATGAATAATGTATGATTTCATACATGGAATAATGTTTTCCTTTCGTACTTTTATATCCCTTACTGAGATTTTTATACTCATCCCATGTTTTTGAAATGTTTTTCACAGTACTTAAAGATGAATAGGGTTAAGGATGGGATCAAGGAAAGACATGCTATCTAAAACATGGAACTTGACATGTTTCTTTTAACAGTTTTTTTAATTTATGGAAACTTAGTAGAAGTGTCTACTTTGTAATCTTTTGAGATGTAATAGTTATGTCCTAATTCTCTAAAACTCTAAAGCTGAAAAGATCCTCAATGTGAATTATTCATTTAATTCAATAATAATTAATGTTTATGGCTAGGGCCTTATACTTTATGGTTTCCATAATGGGTAAATGAGATAATTTAACTTTAGGAAGTGTTGACTACCACCCCGTCAAAGTGGTATTACTCATTCATTCCATACATGGAACATATAAATGATGGAGCTAATAATGTTATATGTGATATTATACTGTAATTATAATATACCTATGTATCATTTAGTTTTCATTCTATTTAAATATGAAATATAAATGAAAATAGCGTTCATGCGTACGTACGGCTTACCGTCTCCATGAATGGTGCATTTCATTTCTTACCTCCAAATATTCTGTACTATTATAAATACATATATATAATGTATATATATGATATATATAATTTCTAAATCATGAATATCATTCTAGATATAATTAAATTTTGACCACATGAACAACATGTAACTAATAGAAGTTCATTTTTAACTCAAGTTCCAAACATCGACAAAATGTCTGATATGAACTCAAATAAGTAAATAATTGTTATAGAAAGGTAATAAGTGCTATGAAAGGAATAATAAAAATAAAAAATGTTCTCCCGAAAGTAGAAATTAACTTATTTTTATTAGTCAGAAAATTAAAGAATGAATGGGTGATGTTGGACATGAGGTTAGGGACTTCGTCTCAATATCCTTTCCTTGGGAATATTTTGATATATACACAACTTTATTTTATATGGTGTATAAACCCCTTTAAATTTTCATTTCATTCAAAGGGAATATTTTTTTTCTACGTTCAATTTTACTAAATGACAAAATGAATGTTTCTAACGTTTGCATAGATAATGACATCTCTGTTGTCGTAATCATTACATGGATTCTTCTATAAGCCTTAATGTTTAAAAAAATAGAAAACCCTTATTTTATTTTTTGGTGTTATGATTTTGAAAATGGTTTTTTAAATGGATTAATTATTTCAATATCTTTAAATTATTTCTTTTGATTTCAATTAAATTTTATTAGTGAAATGTTTGTATTTGAAAGATTTTATGTGTTATGATTTTATAATGGTACTTGGACATTTGATGGGTGGTTACGTGATAAACCAAATGATGGGCGGTGTTGTGATATACCAAGATGGGTGGTTATGTTATAACCTCCAATGCATTGGGTACGGAAGCCAGCCGTATGGCTATTCCATTTAGTGGTATTTTTTGAAGTCGATCGTATCGTTATTCTATTTAAGTATGTTTATATCCCAAGTTACCATTATATGTTATGTATTCATTCTATGGATTTTATTGTAATATTTAGGTTAAAAAATGGTAAGCATTGATATTTTATTCAGTGAAGAATATGTACTACTTCATAAAGGTGAAAATTATTACTTATGATAGGGTGTTCATGGTTTACTTATTGTTTTGAAAAAACTAATAGTTTTCCTTCTTTTTGTATTCCA
This sequence comes from Viscum album, assembly GCA_963277665.1. Classification (NCBI taxonomy): domain Eukaryota; kingdom Viridiplantae; phylum Streptophyta; class Magnoliopsida; order Santalales; family Viscaceae; genus Viscum; species Viscum album. Next base: position 294,548,001 of record OY728167.1, on the reverse strand, counting down.
TACTATGATTTTTATGCTCATACCATGTTTTTGAAATGTTTTTCACAGGAAATAAAGTGGAATAGGGTCAAGGATGGGGTCATGGAAAAGTCATGTTGTCTAAAACATGGAACTAGACATGACTCTTTCTTTCAAAGATTTTTTATTTTATGAGAAAAATGGATACTGAGTAGAAGTGTCTACATGCAATATTCAAGTTGTTATTTTTAATTTATGACCTAATTATTTAAAACTCTAAACCTGAAAATATCCTCAATTTGAATTATTAACTTAATTCAAGATTATTTAATGATTAAGGTAGGGTCCGTATAGTTGGTATCAGAGGTCGGTTTATATAACTCTAGGAGTTAGAATATTGTTAGATTGATGTCCATAAATTAATTTATGTTAATATTTAAAAGATATATCATTTAAAAATTAACATGTTGTTTCACCTAAGATATTTTAATGTTCATAACGGTTTCCCACAGAGGAAATAGGGAAGGTATGTTGGGAAGGAATATAGAGGAAGACAACCTTCCAAATCATCAACCTGAGATGGTTGGAATTAGAACTGGACAATTTGTTTTAGGGATAGAATAGTTGAATCAGGCTATAAATGGTTGAGGTATCCATGCCAAAGGTCAACCAGATCAACCATAGAGGAACATGTTAGTAGTGGATCATTTCATGTGGCAACGTCCCCCATCATTCAGAGGATCATCTGATCATGTGCTAGCTGAAGGGTGGATTAAAGCACTGGAGAAGATTTTTGAGGTCATGGGGTGTTCTGAACATCAAAAGGTTAGTCTTTCTATTTATTGTTTTGAAGGTGATGCTAATCAGTTGTGGTCAATGGTGATAAATTTCAGTGATAGTTAGGATATTGATTCTCTTGATTGGAATGAATTCATAGGTATGTTTCTTGATAAATATTTTCCTAAAATGCTTCATCTTAGGATGGAAAAAAAATCATGGAATTGAGGTAGGAGGACGACTCGGTGGATGTTTATGAAGAAACATTCACTCAACTGGCAAGGTATTCTCAAAATTTAATCTGTGTTCTTGATAGTAAGATAAATTGATTTTACTCAGGACTGAAGACGTGATATCGAAGAGAATTAGCCTCTCGTGAATTCAAAAGCTATGAAAAACTTTTCAGATGTTCCAAGAAGGTATAAATAGAGTTTTCTGATGATCAAGTGGTCCAAGAGTGTAAACAAAAGAAGTGGTATTGTTGATAGTCAAAGGTAAATAATTCATCAAAGAAGCCTGGAGGTAAGAAAATCAATTATCTATCTTGTGAGAGGTGCAGTAAAAATTATCCTGGAGAATTTTTATAAAAGTCTGTAAAGTGATTATGGTGTGGTAAGTCTAGTCATATTTATCGTAACTGTAAATAAGATGATCAAGTAGGCAATGAAAATCCAACGGTAATATGTTTTATGTGCAATGAAATGGTTCATTATGAAAATGAGTGTCCAATGAAGAACTCAACTAAGGTAAAACAGCTGGACTACTAGAAGAAAGGGGTGGTGAAATCCTTTGAAACTACTTCAGCAGATGTTGGGACATCAAATGAAGTAACATCAGGTACACTATTTGTTTTTTAGATTATTCCATTATGTTGTTTGATTTAGGGTCTACACATTCATTAATTTCTGAGAAGTTTTCTAGTAAATTTGGAATTCCATCTCAAGATATGAATCATGAACAAATGGTAAAAAAACATGGAGGAAATGTTGAGAAAAAAAGAAAACATAAGAACCTTCACATCCTTGTGTATGGAAAAAATATACCTACAAACCTTATAGTTTAGCTTCTATTAGAGATTGATGTTATTTTGGGTATGTATTGGATTTCTATTTAGCTTGCTAAGATTAACTATAGAGATAAATAGGTTTCTATTCAGAAAGATTTTCAGTTTGTGTAAAATAATGAACCCTTACTTTTGATAATATATCAGGAAGCTGAGAAACTAGTAAAAGATGGAAATGAATGTTACCTTGCACATATTTTTGAAAAAAAAGGAACTGTTCATATTAATGATGTTCTAGTGGTAAATGAGTACCTTGATTTTTTTCCTGATGAGATTCCCAGAATTATACCTGACTGGGAAGTTGAATTTACTGTTTCTTAGTTCCTGATGCTAAGAAAATCTCCAAACACCATATCGAATAGATCAAATTGAACTTTTAGAGTTAAAGAATCAATTGCAGGAGTTATAAGGTAAAGGTTTCATTTGACCTATTAAATCACCATGGGGTGCTTCTATCTTGTTTGTTAAAAAGAAAGTTGGTTTAATGAGCCTTTTCATTGATTATAGAGCATTGAATAACATCACTATTAAGAACAAGTATCCTTTTCCTCATATCAAGGATTTGTTTGATCAGCTCCAAGGAGCTCAATATTTTTTGAAGATTGACCTGTGGTTGGGGTACCATCAGTTAAAATTAAAGGAAGCAGACATTCCAAATACCGCGTTTCATACTAGATATGGAAATTATGAATTTTTAGTTATGCCTTTTGGGATAACCAATGCACCAGCTTTATTCATGGATCTTATGAATTCTATGACATCTTGGATAAGTTTTTGGTAGTGTTTATTGATGATATTTTGGTTTATTCCATAAGTAAAGAGGAAGATGAAAGTCATTTAAGGGTTGTCTTGCAAACCTAAAAGAAAAGAAACTATATGGGAAATTAAAAAAGTGTGAGTTTTAGTTACAACAAATTTCATTCCTTGGTCACATTATTTCAAAAAATGGCATAACTGTTTATCCTGCTAAAAAAATGTTTTAGAAGAATGTCCAAGACCCACAATATAACTGAGATCCATAGTTTTCTTGGTTTGGTAGGCTATTGAAGAAGTTCTGTTGAAAACTATTTACGTTTATCTAGCCCATTTACTATGTTAACTTGAAAAGGTGTCAAGTTTATCATGAAAAAATAATGTGATGATTTTTTTCAAGAATTGAAATAAATATTGTGGAATTATCCTTTTTTGTCTATACCATCCAATGATGGTTATTTTTTTATCTAAAGTGATGCTTCGATGGTAGGAATTGGGTGTTTCCTTATGCATAATGATCATGTAATTGCTTGTGCTTCACGTTAGTTTAATCCTCATAAGTTAAATTACCTTACACATGATTTGAAATTAGCTGTTGTTGTTTTGGCTTAAAAAATTTGGAGGCATCATCTGTACGGAGTAATATGTGAAATATATACTTACCAAAAAAAATTTAGGTATATATTTACTCAAAAGGAATTAAACATGAGACAGAGGATATGGTTAGAATTAATCCAGGATTATGATTCCATGATCCTTTACCATTCGAGAAAGGAAAATAAAGTGGATGATGCTTTGAGTCAAAAAGTAATTCTATATTGACCATGCTACGTTTGGAATGATATCCTTTTCTTTTTGATTTGATCAAAATTGGAATAGATGTTTTTGGTGCAGGAAATTCCTTTGTTTTGTTTTAGGTGTCAGTGAAATCATCTCTATCAGATAGAATAAAGAAAGTGCAGAAAGAAGATAGTGAGTTATAAAAAAGTTAGAGTTGGTTCAGAAGGGTAAGTTGCCTGAATTTAACATTAATAATGATTGTGTTTAGAGATTTGGAAAGAGATTAATCATGCCTTGTGATTCACAGTTGAAGAATCAGTTGTTATGTGAAGCTTATAGTTCTCTATTTTCAGTTCATCCTAGTAGTAATAATATGTACTGGGGTCTTGAGGAGTATTACTGGCGGGATGGGATGAAAATAGTTATTTCTGACTTTACAGTGAAATGTTTGACTTATCAATATGTTATAGGAGAGCGGCAGTTACCGAAAGGGATTACTCAATCTTTAACGGTGCCAGAGTGGAAATGAGAAAATATATCAATGGTCTTCGTTGTGGGATTACTGAGAAAATCTCGAGGTAATAAGGCAATCTGAATTATTGTGATTGATTGACCAAATCTTCTCATTTCCTTCCCATTCAAGAAACTCTATCTCTAGATCAACTTTCTCGATTGTATGTGAAATACATAATTAGGTTACATGGAGTTACCATATCCATTGTATTTGATCATGATATGAGGTTCACTTCTTACTTTTGTAAAGGCCTTCAAAAGATGTTTGGTACTGAATTAAATTTTAGTACATCTTTTCATCTGTAGTCAGATGGGTAGTCAGAACAAACAATTCAAACATTGGAAGATATGTTACGTGATTACTAAATGGATTACCAGGGAAGTTGAGACCAACATATTTCTTTGGATGAATTTTCTTATAAAAATAGTTTTCATTCCAGTATACATATGGCTTCATTTGAGGCATTATATGGAAAGAGTTGACGAGCTCTAGCTCATTGGGATGAAGTAGGTGAAAGAAGACTGATGGGACCAGAATTGGTAGAAGATATGGAATAAAAATTTCAGCGGATTCAGAATAATGTGATAATAGCATAGAGCAGGAAGAAAAGTTATGTAGATAATCAAAGGAAAGATGTTTCTTTTGAGGTAGGTGTTCTGGTCTTTCTCAATGTTTCTCCATGGAATAGTGTGATGTTTTTTGGCAATAAGGGAAAGTTGAGTCCGAGGTTTATTGGACCCTATAAAATCCTCAAGAAAGTTGTATCTGCTTCCTATAGTGTTTCTTTACCTCCCAGTTTATCACAGGACACAATTTTTTTCATGTTTTAGTGTTATGGAAGTATATGCCAGATCCATCGCATGTTTTGAGCCCATAGGTAGTTCAGTTGGAAGAGAATCTCTCTTATGAGGAAAAACCAGTCCAGATTCTTGACCAAAGAGAGAATGTGTTGCAGAATAAGGTAATTCATTAGGTAATGGTTTTGTGGAAAAACCATATGGTTGAAGAGTCAACATGGGAATCTGAAAATTCTATGAGGGATAAATACCCCCATTTATTTGATAAGTGAATAAAATTTCGAAGACGCAATTTCCAAAAGGGGGGAAGGTTGTAACATCCTAGGTAAATAAAGAACAAGATATTTTAATATTTTTTAATATTTTTTAATTAAATATCAATTTTACTTTAATGGGGATGCAATGTTCGATGGCGTACCTGATACCCAACAACGGGTTTCTTTGAAATCTTACGTTGAAGACAACATTGAGTTATACTAAAAAAATAATATAATATTATTTTAAATAGTAGTTAAGGCATAGTTTTTTGTATTGGCGGGAATGAACAGAACTAGATACAATATGATTATACAGGTGTGTTAAATGCTTTTACATTGATCCAATAAAAGTTAGAGGCTTAAAATTTGAATGAATCTAATTTTAAGCATAATTTATTTTAAAAGGTCGATTTACCGCCTTTTGACAGCGAACCCTCATTAAATCCAATTTTTTTTACTTTTATATATTCTATTTGAAAAAAATAAAATTATTCTTTAGAATTGGGACATTAAATTTTACTTTGGGTAAATTTTTGGTATTTTTCTAATAAATTTCATTTTTTTTGAATACTGAAAAATATTGTATTTTAATTCAAAACTGCATTTTAATATAATATATTTATATGGTTAGATTTTATTTTTAATTGGTTTTAAATTTTAATTAGATTATGTTTTTATCATTTAATTCCATTTTGGACATTGTATGTAATTTTACTTTGAAATTGGACATAAACAAGTATCAATCTTTTGATAGTTATTATTTCTTAAAAACTCGCTTTTTTATTTTGACAACGACAATTAATTTTAAATTAATTTATTCCACTACTGTGTTTAGAATATGGAAAAATGGATTCAAAATTTTTAATCAAACGGACCAAATGGTTTAAATAGATAAATATTATTTTTAGACATTTTAAATATTAACTTCAGAAAATATTTTATTTACCACAATTAAGGGGTAAATCTGGTAAATAAGGGTAAAAAAATATTATAATAACATTAAATATCACTAACATGTATCTTAATACTATTGGTTGATACATTTACACCAATGGTAATCCTTGGGTAGATTTTGGGACCCCATGGAGCCACATGGGAGTGATAATGACACTTTATGTTAATTAATTTAAAGTAAAGACAAAAATGGCATAAACATATATCTTTTAATAAATAAATTTTTATATAAGGTTATATAAGTTATTAATTCAACTATAAATATTCATTTGAAATCAAAAAAATATTTCTTACATCATGGTATTTTTTTATAATTTTTAGACATCCAATTGATAACATTATTTATGACACAATAATGATGGAGTGTTTACCTCGTTAATGAATGATTTAAATAAATAAGATTGTAAAAATTTAAATAATATCCCAAACCTATCCAATTATTATTGGACAATTCTATTTTGAACATGAGTTATATTATCTTCGAATTTTTTGATTTTTCGATCTTTAGAAACTAAGACACAATATATAATAAAATAATATTTTCAAACATTCCTAAAGAGCCCCTCCTCCCCCTTATAAAATCCCTCACTTATAACCCATTACTCACATCTCTCAAGCTCCTTGGATCATCCAAACACATCCCAAATAATCCCCATACATCCCTCTATTCTTCCTATAATCCTTACCTTAGGCATATGGAACTTCAAGAAATATTTTTGTTTCAAACCAAAGGGAGTTACCTGATTTAAAGGTATCATCTTCTCTTATGTTATTTTCTTTTATTTTACTAATACAACCCCCTAAGATCTTCTTATTACTTTATTTTATTACTAACCCAGTATGATAAATATTCTAGGTTGTTGTTATGAGAAGTATTCTAGCTACAATTCCACACAACTCCATCTAATGGATATGAACAATCTGTTTCTGTGGATGCCGAACTACTACCTCACGAAACGATGATTATTAAAATATCTCAAATGACCTCTCATAGTGTCCAGTATGATGGAACTGTCTTTATATGTGATATATATTATATTTATATTGTCTCTATACTTCATTATTTTTCATTTATAGTATACCTTTATGGTTTCCATAATGGTTGAACGCGATAATTTAATTTGAGGAAGTGCGGACTACCGCCCCCTCAAAGTGATATGACTCGTTCATGCCATACGTCGAATGTATAAAGTATGGAGTTACATAAATTATATAAGATATTATACTGTAATTATAATATACCTAATTATCATTAATTTTTCATTCCATGAAAATACAAAATATAAATTAACCTAGCGTTCATGTGTACGTATGACTTACCATCTCCATGAACGGTGCATTTCATTTATTACCTCAAAATTTTATGTACTGTTATAAATACATATATATATAATGGATAAATATGATATATATGATATATAAATCATTAATATCATTCTAGAGATAATGGACGTTTTACCACATGAACAACTTGTAATTGTAAGAAGTTCATTTTTAACTCAAGTTCTGAACATTGACAAAAAGTCCTATATGAACTAAAATAATTAACTAATTGTTATAGAAAGATAATAAGAGATATTAAAGGAATAATAAACATGAAAATGTTTCTTTAGAATTTTTAAATTGACTTATGTTTATTATTCAGGAAATTAAAGATAGAACGGGTCAAGTCAGACACGAGGTAAGGGACTTCGTCTCAATCTCCTTTCATTGAGGCATATTTTGATTTATACACGACATTATTTCATAGGGTGTATAAACCCCTTTGACATTTCATTTAATTCAAAGGGAATTTTATTTATACATAGCATATTACTAATTGACAAAAGGAATGTTTTTTATGTTTGCACCGACAATGACCTCTCTGTCGCTATAATCGTTATTTGGCTTCCTCTATAAGCCATAATATTTTTAAAAAATTTAAAAAATGTAACCCCTTATTTTTTTGGGGTGTTCTGGTATTGAATTTTTTTTGGAAATGGATTCATTTTTTCAATATCTTGAAATTATTTCTTTTTATTCCAAATTAAATATTATTAGTGAAATCTTTATATTTTTAATATTTTATGTTTTATAATTTTATAATGGTACTTGGACATTTGACGGGCGGTTACGTGAAATGATGGCTAGTGCCATGATAAACTAGGACGAGTATTTACATTATAACCTCCAATGCATTGGGTATAGAAGTCAGCCGTATGGCTATTCCATTTAGTGATATTTGTGGATGTCGGTCGTTTGGTTATTCCATTTAACAATGTTTATGTCCCAAGTTACCACTATATGTAATGTGTTCTTTATATGGGTTTTAAGGTAACATTTTGGTTACAAAATGGTAAGAAATGAACTTTTATTCAATGAAGAGAATTTAATACTTCATAAAGGTGAAAATTATTACTTATGAGAGGGTATTCATGGTTTACTTAATGTTTTGAAAAAAAATAGTTTTCCTTATTTGTGTTTCCTTACTGAGATTTTTATTCTCATCCCATGTTTTTGAAATTTTTTTCATAGGACATAATGTGGAATATGGTCAAGGATGGGATCAAGGAAAAGTCATGCTCTCTAAAACATGTAACTACACATGAATCTTTTTTTCAAAGGTTTTTAATTTTATGAAAATAATGGATACTAATTAGAAGTGTCTAAATGTAATATTAAAATTGTTTTGTTTATGTTATGACCTAATTCTCTAAATCTCTAAACCTAAAAAGATCCTCAAAGTGAATTATTAACTTAATTAAAGATTATGTAATGTTTAAGATAGGTTCATTATACTCATAAAGGAGTGAATAAGAGAATGATTGAAGGGATGAGTTAAGGGTATAGATGAAATAATATATTTTATTTAATATCACATAAATAAACAAATAATTGTTTATTTAATAAATCATATTTATATAACATTTAGTTAGATAATTTCATAGAATATAATAATAAAAGTATTGTTATTATTCCACATTGGGTTTATTATTTTTTTAATGATTATATAAGGGCCTCTATGAAATTATTAATTATCTAACCATATATATATATCACCCAACTTATATCATTTTGAGAGGGGAAGATGTTTTTTGTTCATAATGATATTCTATCTATAGAATTCTCTCTAATTAATAGATATAAACTCTTAAGAACACTATCAAGAATTAGAATTGATCATCCCCATCGTCCCTCTCAAGACTAAGGGAACCAGATACTAACCTTCTATATTGAAGGGATCCTTTTTGTGATTAACGATGAAAGAGGCAATATGTTTGGATCTTATTAAATAGAACTTAGAGTTACCATTGTGACATTTATATATTTTTGGATCAACTCTAGATACTCTTAGAGGGATTATGATTTAGTTAATTCCCTATAATGATGGTATGATAAGATGTCTAATCAAATTATTCATAGAGAAATAATTTTCCAGAACAAGTAATTCGTTTGTTTACCTTTATTAAAATTTTATGCTAAAACCTCATCTTTTTTAATATTTATAGTGGCGTTCACCAAATTATGAGAATTTACTCCAAATGAAACAATGAAAAAAATTGTTGACAATAATAATAACTATGATTTCTATGCCCCATAACATTCATTCTAGAGGTTTGGGTTGTGAAAGATTTGGTTTGTCATATAGATTTGGGTTTTATGTACTATTGATTTCATAGTAGGGGGTATTCAGTATATATTATTCCTTTTTACATTATAGAAAATATTTCAGATGCCATTCGATTCATAGTGTTGGAATATCATGTACCTGTTTTCAAGAACAATTGTGCGAGTGGTGTCAACATAACTACTGAGTAATTGGTGGTGGGGTATAATGTAAATTGAATCCTATGTATTATTTTATAATTATTTAAAATAATTAATAAAATCATAACATACACATCCTTCAACTTTTTTTACAAAACCCAAAGAGGGTCACAAACTTGTTCTCTTAAACTATCATCATCGCACCTCTACTAAATCATGTCTGATTGATAGTTTTTTCAAGTAGTGACTCCTTTTAGGTGAAATTAATATATCATGTATAAAATTTATTTGTTATTATTCCTTTCATTAAAAAATCATCCCAAAATTTCTAATATTGGGTATTTTCATCAATTTCATTGATCTCAAATGATTAAGGGTAGTTCAACCTACAATAATGGGCTATTATTTTACAAAGTAACTATAGTAGGTGGTCTCTTGAATATTATCCCAGTTTATATGAATTTTACTAAATGTTGTGTTGGCGAGAATGGGTAAGAGGTTTTGTGAGATATGATATTTTTACGGTAGGGATTGAGTGAAGGTGTGAGAGTGAGTAATACATTTTAGGACTATGATTGAGCTACAACACACGGTACATCATCCATTTTGTAAATTATATTAGTTTTTTAAATATTGGATAATTGGAATTAATTGGAAATGGAACCCATAAAAAGTATTTATCCATGAGAAGAGACACATATAGAATATGGAGGCCTAGTGAGGAATCCATTGGAACCCTATCGAGTGTAGTGATTTTTATTTTTTGTTTTTGGTCTATATAGGTTAGGTTTCATTGATTAAATTGCGTATAATTTTGAAGTAATTTTCATCATTTAGTGGGATTACTAGTATAGGGTTTCATGTGTCTCTATTATTTGTATGAAAGGATATTATTAGGGTAGGTTGTATTGGTGGTTGTCAACATATGGAATTACCTTGGGTGTTCATATATAAAAAGGGTAGGATCTAAATGTAAATGGATTACAACCATTAATAATGAACCTTTTGAATAAATGGGCTATGTTTTCCAAATATAGGGTCAATTATTTTGGTTACTTTGTGATGAAATGTTTATGTACGTTGATCCCTTCTCATTCACATGTACACTAATACTTATGTGAATAACAGAAACTTGTAGTAATATAGATATATTGTAATGGGTTTTCAATTTAATAATAATAGTTTAAAGGTGTTTTCCTTTGAAATTAATTAATTGATATATAGTTTTGAGTTATATATATTTTATTATCTATGTTATTCTTTCTATACTTCCCTAATGTTCTTCCATGAGTTGGGAATGTTGTTTTTATTTTCCTAACATGTATATATATTATTATTTTTATTATAAATGAGCTATATAAAAAATAAAAAATGGAGGAATTTAGAATTTTCTGTTTGTTATAATGTACTTATTTAAGTGACAAAGGCCTGTTGTTATGGTTCCAATGATATTATATTGATATTATTAATAGTTATTTTTATATTTTTTTTCAATATTTTCTATTAATTTTAAAGAAGGACTTATAAAAATATGTCATTGATGAACAAATTTTGGTGAGGATGACTATAGACTACTATACACGGGACTATTTCGAAGTTGACTAGATTTCCCCTGATCCTATATTGTTTTATGTACAAGAAAATCATATATTTATCCCTTTACTCTATGGGGTTGACTCTTAGAACATGAAATATCCTTCTTTAAGAGGACTCTTATACCTTTTTCTATAAAGGGGTGCCTATGGGGATCAATTAATTTCAATATGGATTCCAGGAATTTCACAATGAAGGTATAGTTAGTTTCCATGGTGTTCACATAAAAAGTAGGATACTAACAGCAAAGGTGTGTATTTCTATTCTTTTAGGAGTTAAGTTTTAAATGTGTGATTTATTGGTTTTCGATAATATGTTATAAATGTTTTTGTGTTGATATTTGATTTTATATATATTTTCATGTTATTAATACATATCATTACATGTTTTATATGAACTGTTATATATATAATGGATAATGTTATAGAAATCATTCATGGTATTTTATGAAGCTCATATTTCTAAAAAATTTATACTACAAATTGATTTTTTTAATCCCAAAAATTTATTATTTAATTTAAAATTGACACATTTTTAGGGTTATGGAATGATTTCAGCTTAATTGTGAGAACATGGTATTTATTGTTTTTTAGCAATTTTTTATCATTTTTGTAAATCGAGCATAACTTTTTATACACTAAAAAAATTGAAAATATTTTTTGTATAATTTTAGGCTTGATGTCATACATTTTATCTATCCTGATAAAGATTTGAATTGAAGAAAATAAATTGAAAATTAAGATCACAAGTCAAAACAAGGAATTGGATGCATGTTCTATATAATTTTCAATATGGGACCGCATATCACACATGGAAAGACCAATAGAGATTTAATGTTAAATGATGATAGATAGAATACTGAATAACATCTTCTCTAAAAGTGGATACTAAATATTTTCGATCATTCATGTTAATAAATTATTTTGAAACCAACAAATTATAATTCAAGTAGACTCTAAAAAAATAGGAATCAATATATCATAACATTGGAAAAATTATCAAATGAAGATTAGATTTTGTTAGGGAATTAATGAGACTATTGACACCATGAAATGTGTTCCATGCACGTTGATGAATAATTCCTTATTTGATCCTCACATAAGAACAAAAAGTTGAGTTTGAGTAAAAATACATCTTTATAATAGATCAAGAAGATTGGATTTATGTGCTTTATGACTGAAAACATCATCGACCCAGATCGAGATGTTCATGGAGTGACTCTCCATTTTTCATAGGGTTAAGTGATGGTAGCGAGAAGCCCAACATGAAGGGTCGAGACTATAGTCTGACACTAATCTGGGGTAGGGGGGAGTGGGAAAATCCTCCCTGTTTGAGAGTAGTAAGTTCACATAATTGGACCTATGCGTACCCCCTACAAGTCAATAGGTTGGCACCATTCCTGCACATATATCCTAGAAGGAACATCCCCCCCCCCAACATGAGGAACCTACACACACCACCTATGTGCACCGCTTAGGAAGAACACAAGTATCAACCACCCTTGCACGGGGTACCTACACCAAACACCTATGTGGGGTACCAGTGATGACAACTTCCTTCATATACAGTCCCATATTTTCCTATAAATAGGACCCATAATCTCAAAATTTGAAGAACTGAAAAATCAGAACAATCTTGGAAGCTCATGCCATGTAGCCACTTCTCCCAAGTCCTCCAAAACACCATAGGAATCCTTCTAAAACTCAGGAAATGATAAAATTATGGAATATAAGTGGGATCAAATTCCTTTCAAGGTCTACAACACAAGACACCAACATGAGTACCCCTTCTCCCCTAGTGGACAACCACATGTGCAAGGCCCCTTCCATAACCAAATACATGCACGAGCCTCATCCAGGGACACCTGAGGAGACCCGAGGGGACTATGATAAATTCTATAGCAACAATTTTTTCCCAGGTCATCCATTTCCCATGGAATATCCATCTTCTGTAGGAAAACACCCCCTATGTAAGGTACTTATGGTTCCTCCCAATCACTACCTGAATTACCATCTCTCTCTAATCTAAAACATTCACAAGCCCTCCATTAAGACCTATTACAAGGAACCAATGGCAAGGCTCCTATTCTATTGTATTATTCATCTGAGGGGGGCCAAATGGATTCCTCAATCAAATCCGTTTAAAATGAAGACCCATGGAATGTGTCACACAACTTTGTCTCCCACTTGATTATTTATTCCCATGATAAGAGGTGTCCCGCAATATTCCTACTTGATGGTTAGTGTCATGAGAGTGAATGTGAGTATAAATTCCCATGACCACAAGGACCTCGATCCTAGGGGTTCTATTAGGGACCTTCCGATCTCATAAATAAGAGTGAGGACTCCTTCCTCCCATTATAATATCTAATGTCTAGGAACTCTAGTTTTAGTTGGGGATACATGGAATGAGATCATCCTATCTTCCTGTTTCATTCCTTCATCATCCATACCCACATGAAGTTGTTGGATATATCACTATATTTGACTATACCGGAAACCGAAATAGGAGGAGATGTGGGATTTTAGGATCGTTTTTTCTCTCTCTTTGAGTCCATGGCACAATAACGGGAGGGAAGTGTCATCACCATAGCATCTTCTACTAGATGAAGGGGGATTGTGTGGTTTAATGGATCTTATACTTCCCTTTATTTCTCATATTCAATCATGAATCATCATTAGTCATTTGAGATTAAAGGATAGCCATGATCATGGAATCTAAACATTTATGTGTATGTTTTGGAAGAGAATCATTTCTTGTATCTTCCTCTTACCTTCCATCAGAGGAACTCCATAGGCATAGGTCCTCAAGGCCATGTATCCATCCTTATGGAATAGAAGATTTTGTGGGCTCTCATATCCTATTCTTTTTATTTTTTCTCACACTTATCATTACTCATGTGATCTGAGAGGTTTGTGGTGATAATGAAACCTTCATGATCCTGAAAACCATAGGAATTATTCCATGTGTAAATCCCAAACGAAAACCATGGAAATCAGTCCATATGTAATCCCCAACCAATCCTTATGGAAAAAATTCCATGCGTAATCACTGATTAAACCTTAGGGAATCCTCCTTACGAGTATTCCCCGATCAAAACCTCTATTCACTAGGCTATCCTCTTCATGAGTAATCACCAAGGAAACAAAATCTCACCCTAGGTTATCCTCTTTTGGAATAAGAATTAACATCCAACCTTTAGGCATCCTCTTAAATAATAATACAAATCCATATCAACATATTCATCAATGGGAATACTCCTTCGGTTTTATCCACAAACAAGCCTCGAAAACCCAATGCGTCACGAAATCCCTCATAGTCCCCTTCACAGTGAATACTTTTCAGGAATAATACCCAACATAATCTTTTCAAAGGGATATACATTCCATCTATACATTTTATTAGGCCCTCTATAGTCATAGGTACTCATAACAAAACTATGTGGGTTTGATTCTCATCTAAATGAGATACGTAGGAAGAATCCCTAAGGTCCAAACCCAACAACCTATGTCAATATTATTCTACCCAGGACACAATCCCCATAGTCACTAATTCAACATGGAAATTCATATCCATTCCAGGATCCCTGGGTAACTTTAGTATAAGTTATACACCAAAAATTAATTAGAAACCTTTCACCTAGAAATCCATTAAACATGCCATTAAAATTTACTGTTATTTCTATATCAATGAACCAAAAAATGTATGATGTGCCCCATTAATAAGCATGAAACTACATGGGTTCTGATATCATTCACAAGGATACGTAGGAAACCCATTCATTTGTTTGATCCTGGAAATAAAACAACTCTTATCTCTCTATGTGATGATACTCTCTAGATCACCCAACTTTGTGGATGAAAACTAGTATCATCATGATAATTAAAAAATAATCTCTAAATATCACATAAGAGGGAAATATTGATGGAGAACTTTGAAAACATATCATTTTCTCTATCATTGTAGAACCCCAGATACATAAATATGATTATAAGTCCCATACATGAAAGTTATTGGTTGTTAATTCAAATGTGATCCAAATAAAACATGGGAAATAATAACTAAATCATGAACATATCTTAAATATATAATAGAGTCCCAAAGTATAAATCAAATTCCCCCCAAATGGAGTGCTGAGCCTGAACTCCCATCCTCTCCACCAATGTGAGTTCTTAAGCATTATTGTCCAATCTTCCCAATGAGTGCATGCATTTGGAATGTAGGTCAACATGGATATAGAATTATTAGGTGTTTCTAATTCCATGAAAATCCATTAGAAAACACTCTAAAATGGTGAACCTGATATAAATTATTGCACATAATTCAACAACATGTAATAAACCATCAACCACCAAAGATTTTTTTCCCAAAACAAAAAATGGTAAACCTAACATGAATCCTTAACAGAGAAGAAGGTTTCACCCACATGTCAGACCCTTTCACCCTCAAATTGAATGATTTATATTTAAGATAATCGATCATTCATGTGTTCATTGAAATGATATTCTAGTTTGATGGGGTTTTATTTTTTGTGTCTGTTTCCGTGAACTTTCTTAGAGAACTCCCTTCAATCCAATGGAATCTTTCCAGCTTTTACCAACATATTTCATGGCTACTGTCTATGCTTGTTCTTGATCCATGTGGAGGATTTCCTCACCAAACCATCATCTTCAACAATTATTCTCGAATTCATTGGTTCTGCAGTACCACCAGAACGGTACAATATGGACCCTACAAGCCACCCAATAGGCTCTCCAACTCGTGAATCCCCACTGATCACCCCTCAAGCAGCATCTAGTGGTCCAAAAATAAGTGACACATATAACCATATTAAATCATTTAATGAGTTTATCCCAATAATACTATAACAATTCCTTCTCTAATTTTAGGTAAGTGGTTCAAGAGGCCACCAACGGCCTCGTCCAGAAAAAACAGGGGTCATTATAAAGTACTATTTCCAGCAATCGCCCCCAAAAACACAATATAGTATTGAGAGCTCAAAATTATTAGTGTGTCATACTCAGTAGTCCGGCCTAGGTAATTAGGAATTTGGCTCCTAGTATGGCCATTGATGTTAAAAATTGGTTAACCGAGATCATGGTGACACCTTTTTCCCCTTTTGATATGCACACCAATAAAATTTTCTGGAAAATTGTGAGTGAGAATATACACTCACGAACCCTAATTCATCTAGCCATCAAACTCATATGGTGGAATCTAAGGAAGAACTCCATTCAAATTGGAAGTCACACTACAAGAAGGAATATAGACCTTCCAGCACCACCCAAGCCTACTATAAACCTCTTATGGAATCACATAATGTATCCCATTAACCATATACAGGGAACACAACGAGCATGAACAAACACCTTCCCAGAATAAAAATCCCACCTATGAAATTATGCAGCAATCAATGATCATTCACTTAAGCCTTCCTATATTATTTCATCCAGAAAACTCTTCTGGAATAACTCAATGAAGGAAACCCGACATATTTCGTGGAAAAATATGGGAAAGAGCACAATGTTTCCAATAATCATCAAGCCTACCAATTGTTTCATCTGGAACCACATGAAGAAGTCGGTCAGAATTTCCTACTTGCGAATTGGTGGTAGACCCAAATCTCTTCCACCACATATGTGTACTCTCAATACCACTAGTAGGAAAGGGAGGAAAAGAAAAGGAACATACCCCTTCCCTGAATACAAAATGGGTGTATATCCCTATTATAGTTTCTATTTTCAGTAATAATATATTTCAAATGGTTAAATGGAGGATGAAAATCTCTTCCCAAATCCTAAAATCATACCAGAGCATCATAATAGTGAGACAAGTAGTTTCGTAGGGATAGATACACTACGCTTTCCCCAAAAATGGGTTGTATCATCAGTATATCACCACATAGCAGACACACACATCTTCTTATATATAGGAGGGTCATAGGGAAATCTCCCTTGCGATATATGGATAACTATATTGGGAACACACACTCATTCAAACATGATGTAAGTTTCATATACTAATGGACACTCTAAGGTAGGAAAATCCCACAGCCAAAATTCTAGGAGCCTAAAGGAAAAATCTAGCTACAACACAGTAGCTAGTGAGGCAATATTCAATAATTAAAAACTACTCCCTCTATAAAGTGTCCCCAGTCACTCGTAGAAGGTAGCAAAGAATAATCCCCACTAGATAGAAAATTAAGATTTGATATATGATCTCTCTATACTTAAAGGAATTGTTTTTGGATCTCTCATATTCTTATATATGACATAAAAAAATCTCACTCTCCCATTACCAAACTATGGGGGATGTAACCGTAATTCGAAAGGTCCTCGGATGATTCACCATGAAGGCATTCTAAACGGAAAAAATGTGATCAATACTAAGAACATATCTCTTGATGAGAGTCACGGAAATCCTAATCGAGGCCAAAATATCAAAGGGAAATAGGTTCTTCCACATTCTATAATTCACCATGGTAGTCCTCCACATGATGACGTTTCCTTTGAATGTTCCCTATACAATAGTTTTTCACATCATCAAAAGGGTTCTCTCCATTGTGATATAGTGGTGATAAATCCCTCATACCAAAAGGAACATAAGAAGAAAAGTCCAGTCATTTTTTATGTATTTTCTTTGGTATGTCAAAGTCTTTCTCAATCGAAATACATCCCAAGGAGGTGGTCATTATACAAACCACCCTTGGGTCATCTTCCTTCCAATATAAAATATAAATCCCATCTAATATCACTACATATGATAATGTGATAAGAAAAAATAAAATATTGTTATAAATATAACATAAGGCCGGAGGATGATTTGTTTATTGATAACAGGGATTCCATAGGTTCCCTAGCTAACATATACTTTAGGGACCTTCTAGCTATACCTAACTTTCACTTTCCTAGTGGGTACTCAAGGAAACCTACAGATCTATTTGAAGTAATTCCGAACTATGTTTCTAGTAGTGATAATGAAGGAATGAGTGACCTCCCATGCGATTCATAGTTTTTTGATGCAATGATGAAACTTAATCCAGATAGGGTGGCATGTACGGATGGGTTTCATTAATCCTTATAGAGATCCTCATGGAATATTGTTAAAGATTATCTGATAGTGGCCATTTTGGATTTTGTTCGAGGTGGTCACATCCCTCGAGTTATGTGCCGCTACAGTTGTGATCATACCCAAATCCATGAATCCTAACTCTATCATTCATTTTAATCTTTTCATCATGTGAAATTTTCCCTATAATATCATTTCCATCATAATTAATTCACGGTTGTCGGCTCTTCTTCCCCAATGGATTTCCAGGGAACAACCTGGTTTTTAGAAAGGGTGATCCATCCATAGAGCTATAGCCTTATCTCAAGAGATGTTCAGGGATATCAACCTCAAAAATCGTGGATCCAAACAGCCAAAAACCATGACATGAATAAATCCTATGACCGTATGGAATGGAGTTTTATCAACAATGTCATGGAAGGTGTGTGTCTCTCTCCTTGAAATATTGACTTTATTTTTAGATGGTCCTATTTTTCTTGGTTGGTTATCTCATTCATGAGAAATTTATATGGTTTCATTGTGTATACTTAGAGTCTTTGGCTAGGTGACCCTATATCCCCTAGTGTTTTTATAATTTCCCAGGGTTTCATAAGTCATATTCTTTATAGGAGCATGAGTAAATCTGGATATTCTCCTTTATCATCAAAGAATGGAGTCCCCATCGGTGTCCCATATTTTTCTCGTGGATGATACTATGATTTTCATGAATTATGCATATATATATCATTATGAATCATGAGTAGGATATTGGATGGTTACTTCCATTGCAATGGCTCAGTTGTTAACCAAAATAAAAGATATTTATATATTTCCGGTAGTTATCCTCCAAGCTAGATTGATACTATGAGCATTATTCTAGACGCATTGAGAGGGGATCTTCCCACTGAATTGTCAGGGACCCCACTATCCTCAAGAAGACTCTATATTAGAGACATTGATCCTATTATCAGTAGAATTTCTGATCGAGTACTCAAATGGGGAAAAAATTATCTATAGTTTGGTGCCAGAATAGAATTGGTGAATATTGTTTTATTTCCCACCCTAGTACACACCCACTCTTAGGTCAAGGTCCCAAAAGGACTAATTAAAAACATTTATAGGATAATTTCCAATTTCATCTGGGATCCCAAGTGGAAAGGAAAAAAAGAAATTGGGTGTTGTGGAAGAGGATGGCTCGGATGGTACCTAAGGGTGAGATTAATGTTCACAGTCTTGAAGACACCCTTCATTGCATGAATGTAAAGTTAGAATGGGAGGTATTGGAGAATCAAACCTTATGGGGGTGCACCATGCATGTAAAGTATCTTGGGGATCAAGTTGCTTTGGATATCCATGTTCCTCCTCTCAAGTCTAAAATTTGTCCTATTATTAATGCTCGTACATACCATTCCTATTGGATTATTGGTAAATATTATGTTATGTTCTAGCACAATAACTAAAGTGGAGAGATCATTGGATATCCTTTTTGTCCTGTATCAAAAAATTATTTAATGATTCATGATAGTACATGGTGTTTATCAAGGCTGTTTTGAACAAAAGACGGTAAGATCTGTGTAACCTCATTGAAGTATCCCCTGAACTGGATAGATGTGTTTTTACTCCTTCCCAATATGGATTATTCACAGCGTGTGACTATCGTTGGACCATTACTTTGCAGGATCATGGGGATTCATTGAATGAAATCATGTGGGATATGAATATTCCCACAAAGTTATACTTCTCTTCCTAGAAAATTATAAATAGATTTATTCTAATGGATGATAATATTAAAAGTTTTGGTGTTTGTGTTGTCTCTAGATGTGTCTGTTGCGAAGAGCATAAGGAGTAAAACTCGGGCCACCTATTCATTGAGAGTGATTGGATTCATGTTTTGTGGGGATATTTTGTTGATTTTACAAAAATATCTACTACGACTATGGATGGTCAAGGATTCCACAATAATTGTACCATGGATCGGGGGGGATAAACGTGGATATTTGTGTCTCATGCCATGATTTTACATGTAGGTTGTTGGTGTTTATGTCAAGAGAGAAATAAGTTAATGTATGAGGGGTGGTCCTGAATTGTATCCTTATTATTATAAGACTTACAAATTTTCTCTTAAACTTTTTCAGGGCCCTGGGAAATTGGAGAGAGGCTCCGTATTTGCAGCGATTCATAACAAGTCCTCATTTTTCCTCTCAAGAAAGAATTAAACTTCTGGGAAACTGTGTAGATTGGAAACCCTCTTCAGTAGGAATGAATCTCAACTATGATAGATCATGTGTTTTGGTTTACATCCATGGTGGAGGGGTGGTACGTGACAATAGTGGGTTGGTCATTCTTTCATTTTCCATCAGGCTTGATCAGTAGTCCACACTCCAAGCAGATGCAATGACCATTATTATGGGCCTCAATGTTTTTGGGCTGAGGAGGCTGAATATTATAGAAGATGAAAAAGACTCAATTCTCCTACATAACTCCCTTCATGGTGTGGGTGAGGTTACATGTTCAATTCATTATGAAATTATAAAATTTCACAACATACTGGGGGAAAAATAAAGGTAACACATACCTGGAGGGAGGGAAACAAGGTGGAGGACTACTTAGCTTAGGTGGACATCCCTAAAACTAAGTATTTTGTTTTTAATGAAATTAATAGTATTAATCCATAAGAGGTCAATATTATCAAATTGGATCCCCTTTTCCTTTAATACTTTATACCCTCTTAGGCATTGTCTTTCCCTTTGGTCCGCATATATGGGAATTGGCCCCTTGTACTTCTCTTTTTATCATCTTAATAAAAAAATTTAAGATTTAATAATGATAAATAGAGGGTTCTATAAAATAAGATGAATAATTCAAGTTAAACATGAGGAAAAAATTGTCTAATGACATCATACGAGTCATATTTTGGTCTTTAGTAGCCCCTCAATACATTATTGCAAAAGTGTTTTTACAAGATTGTGTGAATGGAATATTAATTGATATATAGAAAAATCTTTGTCTCGTGAGAGATAAATTATTACCATATGATTATTATTAAAAATTTGTCAAGGTAGTTTAAGTAATGTAATTCCAAATTGACCTTGTAGCTCTTATGGATGCATGACATCCAAAATTGGGAAGACCATTAAAGATATCTCCAACATTCATGTCTCTACACATTAAGAATATTGAGACAACAAATCAAAGATACCCCATATGTTTTTCATATCATAGGATGGGGTGAATTTGGAGAATTACATTTCACAATGCGTGCCAACCAGAAAATCCCATAAGAGGTGGTATCATGTAGTGCTATATCTTTAGACCATCTTCAAAAAATGGATCATGTCCACCACCTGTGATATGATCAACAAAAATAGGCCCCAACCAATTCTCACTAATGACGGTCCATGAGATAGTAGAAAACTGAGAGAATTTTGTGTCAAGAAAATGGAAATATCGATAAATCCTCCCCCATAGGGGATATCATTCATCAAATAGCACAAATGTCCAAAATAGAGGTACTTTGTTCAGAGGAGGTTAATTCACGTGCATAACAAATGATGCACCCCTCCCATGATAATATTAAAATACATTGAATCAGAATTTTAGTTATGTAATTAGCATCCACGATGGTTCTGGATCAACCACATCCTATAGGGATGGTAATGTTTTTCATCATAAAGCTCAAGGTCAGCAAACCATACTTGAAGGCATGTAAAATATAAATAGGAATAGCCTCATCCCTCGTGTATTATAGTATTTTTCACCACAATAACATCCTCCTCAGTGGATACAAATCTTCTCCCGATTATGGGAAATACTATAGAGTGGATCCTCCCAATTTGACCCATCACATTACCCGATATCTTCATTAGGAATGTGTATGAATAAATTACTTATAGATTCCCTTCACATTACATTCCATCAAACTGCTCCCATAGAATCATATAAAGATAGTAAAATACCTAACGGTGTGTGTTGAAAAATAATGTCTCAAAAAGATGCAGATATAATATCTACAATACACTATGAATTAGTGTAAGTAATCAACGCCGCCTTGGAAAATCCTACATAACACGAGGCCAATTTACAGTTGTAGCTAAGGGATCAAGTTTCAGTTCAAAACATGATTCACACTAAAACGATTTAAGGATGTGTTCTTAATAATAACTATATACTTTACCTGAACATGTGAATTACCTCAAACAATCCATCATTCCCCTTCAAAAGGAATCCAACAGGGGTAAGGGTAAGATACCATTTATGCATCACCTACCTACTATTAAGGTTAATCCCCTATCACATGAGGATAGAGTTTCTTATAAGGATGCAAGATATGAAATAAAAAATTACACTCAATTCACAACTACTATATAGAATCCTTTAGGTAGGATATGTTATACAAGAAGATCCTCAACTAACACTCCCAGTTGGCTGGCATTAATAAATATGTGTTTCAACAGAAATTGGGGAGGATCTCGAACATTCACAGAATGTTGGATACCATCGACCAATATAAATGCCCCCCACAATATAATATCATGAGTTCAAAACATTTTTTTGAAAACTTGAACAGGTCCAGGTACATCCTTACCAGCCTGCCCCAATAGGCTACCCATAGATGACACCAATGATACCTCCACAGATGGCCCTACTGGCTATAGACCCTATCCAAGATCAATCTTATCAAAACATTCCATATAAGATTATTAATTCCATCTAGTTTCTAATATCTCTATTAGAATCCATGGAGTAATGGTGTGAAATGGTGAAACCAGAGGAGAAACCTTACACTAAATGGGTTGATTTGACTCTTCCCCATCCAAACATTGGACACCATAAATTCCATGTTTTTAATGGGTAGAGAGATGCATAGCATCATTTGAAACATTTTCTATCTCACGATAATCCCATGATGGGGACCCCTTAAAAATAGGAGGTAGTGAAACTCAGGTTCTTCTTAGAGTCGATGTAAGGAACATCCTTTGTGAGGTACACTAGCTTCCTAGATTGCACAATTATGGGGTGGGAAGATCTCCATTAACAGTTTCTCTTCCAGTTAAGCCCATCATTATTGATGATAAAAATACTTAACCTCTTAAACATAAAATAGTGGGACAATTATAATGTCTTATATTTCATTTCTCAGTAGAATGGATTAACGTATTTCTTAAACATATAGCTTCCTCAAGAAGATGTATTTCCCATCTTTATAGTGAATCTTCATGATGATTTGAACATAACACTCATCCCTATGAAATACAATGTCTGTTATAGGTACATCTCTCTGAATACTCAAATAGTGGAAGACTCTATGGTACAAACCTTGAAGAAGTATATACTAAATCCATTATATCAGGGAAAGATAACAACGAATGTAGAGGTCGCTACTAATACACTTAAGCAAGCCCATGTACCAACTTCTTCTTCAAATCGTACACCATATCATGAATTTCTACCCCCTATGCTTCAGAAACAAATCCCACATCATTAGGATGACCAGTGAGATAATAGGTGAAAACAATTTGAGGAGATGAAATATAATTTCTATTTTTTTTCAAAATGACCATGTCCTAGGATACTTTATATCAGAATTGGATAAATACATTATAATGTTTCCAAATCCTTGGAATCTAATAAAAAATTGTTAATAATATCTCAAAAACTATTTCCCCTTCCATAAAGTATTGGGGAATGGCATCTATGCGTTTTTATTCTTTAAAGGGATCCTAAAAAGATTATTGACACTAGGAAACTAAATATTGGAAGGCCACATACTAAAATGAAATGTGTTTCTGCTATTCATCTAGAAGAAGAGAATTAATTCCCAGAAGATAATAGATAGAGTATGAAGAATTTTAGTATGTTTATGGTAAGAACGTTGATCAACCAGACTCATGCTATCCTCCAAACAAAGTTGAAATAGTAAATTGTGTCTTCAACCAGTTCTGCTACAACCCAACCCCTTCAACAACACCCAAGTCCTTAAAAATAAAATCTTCAAAAAATTAATATGGTTATAAGAGTAAGAATAAAAGACATAAAGATTATCTTTCTCCAAGGATGGAGTTATCTTTATCATTAGAGTACTTCATACCTATAGTCCCAGAAGTGCTTGAACTTATCCTCCAAATTGTACAATAAGAGTCGACTCACCAAACAGAATCTCCATCAGATGAGGAAGTAGTTTTCATTTTCATTAATGTTATTCATTTAATGGATCCATTATTAGATGATGATTGTGATTATAAACCAAAATTCCCCACACAAGATTTTTGAACTAGGGGAAGAGATCAGCATTTTTTAGGATAAAACGGAAGATGTGTTCATGCCAAGAGTAACTACTCTAAATATTTCCCTGCTAAAACCATCTACACGTCAAGAAACATGTGGGAGATATCTACAAAGGAAATTCATGATAAAGGATGTTATCCCAGACAAGATTGGGACTACCCTGAAATGATAATCTTGGGAGATCAATTAGAGGACACATAATTTCCAAATAAACCTCCGAATGCAAAATGACCTACTCGACTTAATCCACAAAGTGGGGAAACATGTTCAACTCTTATTCCACGTAATGATCCATTCACATCAATTAATTAATCTCCTAAATAATCTAAAAAACCTCCTCATGAAGAATGGAATAGACCATTATGCTAGTAGTATGGTATTTTGATGTAGTTATCCCGAGTGCTTGCATGTTTTCAATCCTGGATGCTCTGATTCAATTAAAATACCTCCATGAAACATTCATAGGGGCCTTGTCTGGACCTCGGGAATTTGAAATTGACGTTGTTGCTTCCAATTTATATTTTACAGATAATGATCATGAAGAATTCCACATGGTAATATCTTTCATATATTGGTACAATGATTCCATCATACAGGAACATCAAAGACCCATGTATATTTCTAGCATGATAGATGACATTGAAAGTTGGTGATCTTTCATTGAAAATAACTTTGGAGTCATCCTTATTCCAATATAAACACTTCATAAACTTTGTATCAATGTATCTTAGTTTTCTCCCTCTACTGCGATGTTAGATGTTTGTGAAAAGAATGATAAAATTCATTTTTTCCAAATAAAACATAGAACTCAGTTCGGGGATCTCATGTCTGACTCATAATTCATGATTTTTATGAAGGATGGGGCCTTCAATGTTCTGTTGGGAAGACCTTGAGTACATCATTATTCAGTTATCCCATCATTATACAACCAATGTATCAAATATTGTATCAATGTAAAAATTTGGACATTTTATGGTGATATAGCCCCATTCAAATCATGTGAGTCACAATATATTGATGTAGGATTCTACCATAATGAAACCAATCCATGGATAATGATGTCACATGAAATAATTCCATGAATGGTCTAGAAATGGTTCTAGATAAACCCTTCAAAAAACTATTTTTAGTGTATGTGCTCCCCATAAACAGAATCAAAGAGGCAAGTAAACTTTGAGCATGAATCCTATGACTTCTGTGATTTCAATAGTGAAAACTAATCCCTGTGGCACTATAGAATTTGTCAATACTCTGATCAGTGATGAAATCCTAGATGAAAATTCCTTCATTCAATCTCATGAGCTTCAACATTTATCTAATCCATTATCAAAGATAGAATAATCTATCATATCAATGGTAGAGAATTAAGATGATCAATTTTAGTACATAATCTTTTCTTTTAGAGCTTCAAAAGGTCCTCATGTGATCTATTGTTCTATAAATAGAGGCTTCATCTTCCAAATGTTCAGATATCAACTCCTCCCATAACTCCAAGAATCATGATTCATCAACTACTTCCATGGAAGAGGCGGAAAAGGTAAATAATGAAAAATAGGTAGATGAGAAAAACATCAAGGATTTCCATCTAGGAATGAAAGAAAGTGTCTCCATCATTATTGAAAAACTAAGAGAAATAAATTTGGGTATGGGTGAAGATCCATGACCCACGTCATTAGTGGGGCTAGGAATTATGTAGATCGAGAGGTATATACATCAACCCAAAATAAATGAAAGGCCATATTCTTGTGGAATTACATAGAAATTCAAGGCCTAGATGTTGAGGAGGACATCCATCACATGGGTTTTATAAATGACAATCAGGGATACAAATAGGTATCTAGATGGACACAAAAGTGTTATTCCTCCAAATGTGAGGTAGAATTTGATAAAATTATCAAGAACATTTCAATCTGGGATGTTTAGTATCTGAAATGGATATCCAATATACCCCTAGTAATGAACAAAATTGTCAAATATGTGTCTTCATCAACATCATATATCTCAATCAAAATTTTCCAAAAGATGATTTACAAATTCTAATTATATATTTCCTTATTCATGCAATGGTTGGTTATCTTGACCTCTCTTTCATGGAAGGATATTCAGGGTAAAATCAAATTTGGATGGACCCATAAGATGAATTATTCAACTCCTTTAGATTCCCTCATGGGGGTATTCTATTATCGAGTAATTCCATTTTTTGTGAAGAACGTTGATACTACGTACTAACATTAAATGAATCACATTTTCAAACCCTACTGGGTATGTTTTTATGAATTCTACATTAAAGATACATTGGTTATTTCCTAACAAAGTTCTTACCACTTGGCTGACCTGGATACCATATTCAAAAAGCTATGAAGACATAGCCTGAAGATGAAGACCTTAAAATGTACTTTTGGGGTAAACCCAGCTAAATTTTTAGCTTCATCATGCACCATCATTACATCAATGTTGATCCAAATAAGATTAATTATACCATTATCATATCACCTCCTCAAGGACATAAACAGTTTAGATGATTTCAAGGACACATGGATTATATCTGGTGCTTTATATCCAACCGTGCAAAAAAGTGTCGTCTCTTCACCAAACTGATGAAGAAAGGGCCCACATATTTATGGATCAGTGACTATGAGGAATCATTTGACAACCAAAAGAGATACATATTGACTCCACTAGAATTAATGAAACATATTTTTGGAAAGCCAACAATATTATAATTGAAGTCCGTAAAGCAATCACTTAGCACTATCCTTGAACAAGAGAATGATGGTGGAAATGAAAATAACCATTATTACCATTGTTGAACCATACTCAATGCTGAGACTTGTTATTTTGATATCAAAAATAGTTTTTTGGTGTTAATAATCAAATTTTAGAATCTAAGTCTCTTCCTTTCACACATTGAGGTCTAATTGGTCTCTCACACTAACCCGCTCAAATATATCCACATCCATCCTACGTCGACATGATTTCTAGCATGGTCAGTGGTTATCTTGTAGTATTTTGATATAAAATTTGTACCTCAGAGAGTGGTGAAAGTTCAGGCCTTATCATATTTTCTTCTATAACATCTGTTTTAGAAATGACCTCATTAAATATTGAATTTCTATGTGATGAGATATTCTCTATTCAAGGATGATCCAAATGAGTGGAATGTATTTCGATGGTGAGTCCAATAGAACAATAGGGATGATAATGTAAGACCCTAAAATAAAAAATGTAGGGTTATGTATCATTATTATCTATGAAGAAATTGTAGATGTTCCTTAATATGTCCTATTGTTAGAAGGTTGTACAAAAAATGTAGTGAAATATTAGGCCCTCATTGCATGCATGTAACTAGCTCTCCAAATTCCAGCGGATCACCTAGAGTTTAAAGGTGACATAGAGTTGGTAATAAAACATATCACCAGGGAAGATTCCATCAAAATTAGAAACAAATGTTCCCCCTGATTGACTATGAATCTGGTTTAATTGTGTAATTCCCCTTGGAGACAACATTGAATCACATCCCACTATCAATGAATGACCAGAAATATGCATTGTAAAATGCATCAAAAACACAATCTGATCTAGACTGGGATGAAATGGTCATCAAAATTTACCATCGCCAAATTGTATCACCTTTTTTCAGTTTATAACAACAGAGATAAATTAGGTAATTCTTATACCTAATCTACATATACCTACCAATGGT
Source organism: Viscum album (assembly GCA_963277665.1). Classification (NCBI taxonomy): domain Eukaryota; kingdom Viridiplantae; phylum Streptophyta; class Magnoliopsida; order Santalales; family Viscaceae; genus Viscum; species Viscum album. The sequence continues at coordinate 294,519,773 of OY728167.1, read as the reverse complement.
TGGATATTTCCCATCATAAAATACCTCCACAATAAAGTAACCCCAATACAAAGGGTTGGGAAAGATAAAATATGATGGTAAGAATAAAACATCACTCTTTATGATTTCCTAAATCACCAGAATCTATTAAAAAAATGAGGATTTTATGGAGTCTTTATTAGATGAATTGATGGGGTTGATACTATTGATATAATTAAATATGTGCACATAGGATATTTTGGTTCCAAATAGTCAGGTTACAATATTTCTAAACAAATATGAATTGTTGGGTACTACTGGCCCACTGTGAAATGACTACATGGGGTTCATCATGAAATTTCATTCATTCTAAGTGCATACCATCATCATCCATAAACCCCTAGAGTTTCTACAAACATACAAATACTCCTGGCCATTTTCCACAAGTGGAATGAATGTTATAGGGAAATACCCTCAGGCTATATCCAAGAAATTTAAATATATCTTAATTACTACTTATTTTCATTTCAAAATGGGATGAGCTAATACACCTAAATTATGTTGGGGCCAAAATCATAGTCAGACTACTGAAGTCCATCATCATTACTAGACTTAGTTTCCCTTAAACAACACTATTGGAAGGAAGAAGCAATTTATTTCCTTTTTTGATAACAAATATATATCAGTAGAAAAATAGGAAATCCATCAATTCATCCCACGATCATGACGTAGATAATGGATAGATAGTGGTATTCAACAAGACCTTATTGAACATAATATAGAAAATGGTGGATAAAGATAAAAAATTATTTTCAAGAAAATATCTTTCATGCCTTATGGGTTTACCAGACTACAACCCGTACTACCACAAGGGAGACACAATACTCATTGGTATACGAAATATATATCAACCTTACCATTGTGCTTCAATTTCCATCACTCTATATTTCTATCTACGACTTGATATCCATAGATGAACAATCCCAGGAATGACTTGATGAACTGGAGAGTCTTAATGAGAAAATATTTCATAAATTTTATCACATGGAGTTCCATGAAAATCGGATTTCATGATCCTTTAAAAAGAAGGAGTACCTATACTTTTTACTCTAATGAGAACATGTATAAATCTTAAAAACTCTTATGATACTTAGAAAGAAGCCTAAAAATTTGAGTCAATGTGGGAGGAACCTTACTCCATACAGAAGGAACACTCTATGTGAGAATATTCCCTGATTTCGATGGATAGAGAGATTTTTATATTCCCTACCAATTCATGAATCTTATATAAATACTTTTTATAATGAAAAAATGATCATCCCCACTATAAGATGTTAAACATTATATGTGTTCATTTTCTAATGATATTAAAAAGTATTATATAACATCCTCTCCATGAAATGTTAAAATGTATGGCATTATCTTTATTTTCAAATGATGATAAACATCATGATATCTATTCATAGTCATATGACCTTAAAAAGTTGGACACCATTAATCCTTATTGTATGAAAATAAACTACATTTATTGAATCCCCCATTTGATGTTAAGAAACCCCTAAAATACCAAGAGTTGAGACACTCCCCATGTTCCCTTAAATATGGGGCTCCATCTCATGTGTATGTCCTAATAACATCTCTATATCCCCTCAGTGGGTTGAGATTCCATCTTATCTAGACATAATGAAAAAAGGATGGGAATATCTAATGAAAAATCCCCACTCGAAACATTTACACTCTATAGTTTCACTTGGGATCCCTTATATAGGTATAATTCCCCACATTATGACATCCTTATCACAATATACTAAATTTCACAGAAAACATCTTTGTTTTATGACAATAAATTATGAGATATTTTCAAGAAATGTTTGTAGATTCAATCCTATTATTATGGGATACATATTGCGGCTCAGATATCTAATCATGGGTCCTTCTATAACAAAAAAAAAATCCTCCACTCCATGTGTACGAGTTAGACCTGCATTAAGAACCATTGAATAACTATGTATGCCTTTATTCTCATTTAAATGAGGTATCTAGTGATTCCTAGACCTCATTCCTAGGTCCCAACCATTATTCTGTAAAATATCAAATCCCCCTTTTCCCTAAGTCAAACCCTATCTGATATGTGGAACTATTTTCAAGAATTACTTGTGTCTTCATTATTTCTCTAAAAATATACATAGTGACACCTGGGTCATATCCCCTATTCCAGACACAATTCCCATTTTCATTCCATGATTCTTATAACCTTGTTTCATGATGTTAAACTACATTGTTCATTAAGAGCTATGTATGGATTGATTCTCATTCCAATGAGATACATTGTGATTCCTATATTTCAATCATTGGGAACAACTTTAAAACATTACCACTTTCACTATGGTTAATCTAATTCCACGCCATTTGATGTTAAACAGTATGGGATGCCATGAAATACACATGGCAAGATTCTCATTCCAATAATATATTTAGGTATGTCAGGATCAAACCTCCAATCCCAGCCGCTAGAAAAATCTAAATCTAATTATACTTCCCTTTTGTTTCCATTGTGTGGTGGATGAATCCCTTAACACTCCTTATTTATGACACTGAGCATATCTTACGTTGGCTAAATAGTTTTTATAAAACAGTTCCCTATATGAGTAAGGAATACCAATTCACATTGGGATATCATGGTCTTAGATGCAAGACCTTAAAAGACACACTAGACATCCTTGTTGAAAAATAAAAAATTATATGATTTCCTCAAGAACTATGTGTGGATTGATTATCATTCCAATAATATAAATAGTGACATTCGGGTATTCAAAATTCATCCCATTCATAAAACAATTTAAGGAATGCACCCACTCTCGTATGTATGTTTCCAATGTACATGAGATGATGCAATATGGGTTCTCAACCAATTCATGAGGTCTTATTAAAAAAATTATACAACACATGAATTCAATACATGTGGGGGACCTACCTTTTAGAAACACACGTGGCATGATTCTTACTGCTATAAGATATTTTGGGATTCCCTAGGTTCTCTACTTTGGTCTATACAAAATCAAATCAAGGCTCCTTCATTCAAGAAATTTGTACCACATGATGTTAGACTACATGGATAATGTCTTATACACATGAGATTAAACTACGTGGCACCTTAAGAACTATGTGTGGATTTATTATCATTCAATTTATATATTTAGTGACACCTAGTATTCATGTCCTAACTACATCCATAGGGTAAATAAAAATGGCCCCTCTCTTGTGTTTAAAAATGACCTATGTAGGAGCTCTTAATTCTGGTCTCCTCATTAGGGGTTCTTCAAAGAATCTTAGATTCCCCCTTCTAGATATGAGTCAGATCTATGATAGGTACTCTACACCTCTGGGCCAATATCATACCAAACAATTCCTTTTTTCTCATTAAATCACTTCTATGCATCATACTTCTAATGTTGGTCACTATCAGATCATCAAAATCGTTCTCGAACTCCCGGTGATAGAATGTCTGATACCTGAGGACTCATTTTCCATATATTGTTGTAACACACCCCAGTTGTCTTTTCATAATGTACCACACTAAACAGCTTTTTCTGCTAGAGGATCATACTATTTGACTATGAATTAACAAACCCTAGTTATCTTTTCATAAAGCATCCCTGAAAACTGGTATGTTAACCAGAGGTAACATCACCCTCAGAGAAGCCTCTTATGTCCTTGTATTATTTGGTGAAATTCTGTCGAAAAAAATGATTCAAATTTATTATGTAGTCATTCCTCACATATTATTTTCATATCCTTTCCCTAAATTTGAAAATAACCAAGACCGTGGTTTAAAATTTCCTTCTTCATGTCAAAATTATGGAGGAATGATATTGGTCTGGTGGCCCACATATCACCTATCATTTTCATAATTCTATGGTCATAGTCATATGACCTAAAACTACAGGAACCATACTTCATCTACTTGGGTAAAACTTGTGTAGGGAACCTATTCCCCCAATTCTCAGGTAACATTTACTTATAATTATTCACACATATTTAGGTACTTTCCTTCCACAAGACAAACTATGTTCCTGGGGAAATATGAATCTCCATAAACTTACTCTGACCATGAGGAATATAATTTTGGAATTATTGATATATCCTTTACATGAAGATGTTATAACATTCCCTAGTTGTATTTTCTTATGTCTCCCACAAAAGGGTATATCATCCTACAGATACCACTATTTGACTATATTGAAACTCACCCAGGTTTTTTCTTCATAATATATCCCCCAAAACGGGGTTTTCAAAGAGAATAAAGTTCATCCCCAAAAGATACATCCTTAATCAACATATTCCTTTTCCCCAAACCAATTTTCGAATCTGGAGATCCCAAGATTACATCGTACGATGTTCAGCACATCATACCTAAAATTGAGAGTGTAATATCAGATAGATTACCGTGAAAAGGCTAGAATTATTAACCTATAGGAAAATTTTAAATACCTTAAATTATTTCCCAATGTACTTTTTGTCGGAATTTAAATTTTATGGAGTAATGGCCTTTCTATATGTCTTTAAACAACATATTGTAATGTCTTTTCTATAAGACATTAAAATATGAATCATAATTTCCATAATGTGCCATATTAAACTGCATAACATAATGATCTTGTTTTCTTAATTTAAACTATATAGAATAAGGTCCCTGGCTCACAACATTAAACTAGATTATGATTCAACCCTTGTCATAAAGGGGCCTTCCCCCAAACATTGGTCATTTAACATAATGTTCCCTCATTCACATAGACCAAATTTGTATATGAGATGTTTACCATTCATGTCTAATTAAAGAATAGATTCTCTATTCATTCTCATAATATTTCCTTGTATAAATCACCCATCATTATCATGAGAAATCCAAATTTCCATAAACATCATTATGTTATCAGCAACAGAATGTCATAATTTCTATGAACACCTTTTATGGAATATGTTGAAACATCACCTAGTTGGCTATGCATAAAGTCTCTCACAAAATAGGTTTGTAATCCAATGTATGATGATATTTGATTATGATGTAACACACCCCATTGGTTTTACCTAATGTGCCCCACAATGCAGGTATTTCAACTAGTGGTAACTTCATCCTTAGTAGAAGCATTTTATTTTCCCAAATATCATGATTTAGATTCGGGATCCACAAATTTGTGGTTCATGATTCCCCATCAGTTATCTGAATAATTTCATAACATTCATGTCTAATAGGTCTAGTTTTGAGTATCATTTCAAATCATATGGTCAAAGATGTTCGACCTAAACCATCAGTCTCATTAGTTTGATTGGCATGACTTAAAACTGTGCAAAAAAAGGAGACACAGTACTTATCATATTGAAAACGTACAAAGGTAACTCTATAAAAAAGTAATGTCTCATCTCTCTAGACCTAAACTCTGTATAGTTTAGGAAAAATTTGATCAATGGAAGGAAAAAAGGAACAAACTTATTAGGATGAAAATTAAAAAAGGGAGGGGTATGAAAAATCCATGCCTCACCCACTAAGAAATTTTCATATTATATTTCGGAAACAAAAAGTGTGATATAGTAAAAATACACAATGTTTTCTAGTTTTTTATATAACCTTAGAAACAGTTGAACTATGCTGGCTAGGCCACACGAAATTTGAAAAAAATAGAGCATCCTCCAAAAATCGACACAACTCCAAAGTCGGTCAAATGATGTTGGAATGGGTCAATGTTCCCAAAAGTTACCATATAATAAGATTATTTTAATTATGGTTGAATATAATCCATAGAGAGGGATTTTTTGACACCATGAAATGTGTTCTATAAACATTTCCATTGAAATCATGATGTGATCCTCACGTAGACAACAAATTTCATGTTGGAGTAGAAATGATTCTTTATGCTTGAACGAGCATATTGGATTTCAATATTTTGGGACTGAAAACATCCTCAACCAAGATAGAAATGTTTACTATGTGATTATTCATTTTTTAAGGGGTTCAATGTTGGTAGCAATGGGACTAACAAAAAGGTCTGGGACTGTATCCTTTCATTGATCTTGATTAGTGGTTCGGAGGAATAACCCTCGTGTAAGAGAGAAAAAGGTTCTCCTATGTGACCTTGTGTGAACCACCCTTTCACACAAAGAGGCGGGCACAGACCCTACCCACACAGCCAAGAAGGAATCACCACCCCTATGTGAGGCACCTACGCACACCACATGTTCAGTGTAGGAGTATCATCCACCCCATAAAAAAGTAACTACACCGAACACCTATAATGTGTACTTGCGCCCACAACCTCCTTTGTCTAGGGTGGCATATTTACCTATAAATAGGAACCTCGGGGGATCTTATTTTATGAAATGGAATATCAGAATAATCCCTAAAGATTATTTCACACAACCCCTTAACCAAGGTCCTCCAAACACCTAAATTACCACTCTGTAACTTGATAAAAGATGAAATTGAGGTGGATATGTGAGATAAAATTACCATAATGGTCTGAACCATAAGACACCCACATGAGGACACCTTATCCCCTAGTAGAGAACCAAATTTCTGTGGAACCTTCCCAAACTAGGGACCAGTACGAGCCTCATATACGGACACCTGAGGAGACTTTTCATTCTTAGGATTAAGCCTCTACCATGTTTTTTCCCAAGTGGTCTATTTTCCAAGGCATATCCATCCCCTCAATTCTTACACCCCCTGTGTGAAGCACCTCCGATTACTCAGAGGCCATATGCAAAGAACCTTAACTCTCTAACCCAGGACCTACATGAGACTTCCATTGATCCATAATCTAAGAGTCCAAGGTATCTCTCTTCTTTCTTTGGATTCCATATCAAAGGATTACAAAAATTAAACCTCTATTGATGCCTACGGACATTCAAAACCATGGAAGGAAGCACAACAATGTGTCTACCATTTGTATATGGATTCCCATGGTTAAAAGTCTCCCACACTTTTCCTACCAGAAGGTTAGGGTCATCATGATGAATATGGGTATGAATTCCCATGATCATGAGGACCCCGACCATAGGGGTTCTACCAGGGTTATACCAATCTCATAAAAAGGGTGAGGACTATAGCACACTGAGATTTTATGAATTGTTTTTTTCGAATTAACATAATCATTTTGATTTTTTTCATTAATGTGAAACTATATGTATATATATATTAAAGTACTTATTTAACCAATACTTTCACAAAGTACCAGCTTGGATTGCACACCATTTAGAACTGAATTAGCATGCGCAACATGAAACACTAACTTTTCATTCGTTAAACGCAATACCATGTTTATAAAAAATCATTATAATATTATAATTATTCAAAAATGATAGTTATAACCTAACCGTAAAAACATATTAATATGAATAGTTGAAATGAGGGTAATGAGCATGTGGGGGAAGTCCCAAAAATTGGATTTTAATTTTTTTACTGATAATCGACCTGAAGTTGTCGATGTCAGTGAATCTCTTCCCAATTACATCCTGAGGATCATGCGTGAAATAAATTAAGCAAAAAATTAAAACCATAAAATACCTGGTTTAGATAAAAAGTTGTGCATGATAGCTTATCATCATCAGAAATCTCTTCTTCAATATTCTAAAGATGAATTCCTCTAGATTAGCCGCAAACACTTCAAAAATCTATGGGAGCACAAATCATTAAAATTTGGGTGATAGTGCGGTGTTCCAACAATGCCTTCGATGGTCCGATGATCAACACATTGTCTTGATTCTGATGCAAGAGAGGGAGCTCGATCAGAACTCATTAGATCCAGAGCCTCTCTATCTGGAACATGGGAGAGATAAGAAGATATAGAAATACAATGAATAGTATTTTTCATGTGCCTCTATTATTATATTTATAGGTCCAATGGAAAATTATTCATTATTTCCTCTCAACCCCTAAATAATTATAACACCGTACAAATGGTATTATGACTATTATACTAAGACATAAATATCATTTATTATTATTATCACATAACTATAATATAAAAAATATATTTCAAGATAATAATTTAGCTACAACTCGGATCCTAAATCCAACAAAAATTAAATGAACCTTCAAAATTTTAAATTAATATTCATTCAATTAATATTTTAATTTATTTACTTTAACAATTGTAAATACATTTAATAAATAAATTCGATGCCAATTATTCTTAACATGAATAATAATAATTTAGTAATGACTTCACTGATTATATCTCCTTGGAAAACCCTAAAACCCAGTGGTGGATTCCACCATGTACAAAAATTCTATTCAACTGAATAGGGAAAATTATTGATTATTATATTGTGTGGGACCCTCTATGACTTTACCTCGTTAGTTGTGAATAACATTCATAGACCAAGAGTGGGATCTAGCAATTCACTATGGACCCTGAAGATATAAGGATTATCAAAGCAGTGAAAACCAACCTAGGAACATCCACTATGTAATATAATCACGTTATCTGTAATATCTCACAAATCAGGACAGACACCCATGTCATATTCCTTTTATTTCATTATTGTTTGATGTTATAACTAGATGTATTTACCCTAAACTACCATGGACATGGTCTAATAAAGGTACTATAATTATGATCAATGTGTATCGAGATATATAATTTCCATAACCTGGAAGTGACCAATATTTTATTGACCATTAAACCAATGTCGTACCACCAATGATGCACCCAACACAACCTACCTCTTCGTGATTTCATTATCATGATTTTTTCATTGCATAAAATTATGCATTCAAATGATATACATTGATAATGATCGCAAATCATGATACCATTACACATGACCTTGGATAGAAACACCCAATGATACCCAAAACATAGGTTGTTTCTATTGGCTGGTATTTCCTCATGATATCACTACTGGAGATCATTAAGTACAAACTTCTATTAGAATAAGTCTTAATGTTTATGATCCCACAACACTTGATAGTCATATATCTACTATGTCAATTCAGTAAGATGCATCTAGACCATAGGATAAATGTTTAAAATTAATGTCACATTATCTTGAGGTTCTCATTATATTATGGGATTTGCTATTACCTTTTGATACAACAAATAATCTATTGGCATTACTATTAAATAGTGGATGTAGAAATATCTTCACTATAATGGTAAGAAGACATCATGTATATATAACTTGTATATAGGATATGGTAATCTAAATCAATATATAGTCGGGTCTAGGAATCCCATTATTTCAACACACCCATTTTCACTAGAGCCAAGTTGCTAAATGAACTTATCAGCTTCTCACATGATCGAAATCATGTTTCTGGTGACTCACAACTTTAGCTGTTGGGCATACCATGATTCTTTCGTGTGGCGATTATGCTATATGCGGCCTCATCTCCTTGAGTAAAACTTCTCAAGATATGGTGTCCCTATGTATAATCTTTTTTCCACTATCATAACATGACATATTCGAAAGTAAGAATATTGAAATTTACATAATGATAATTCCTTACTAACTAGGTGGGGTTCCATAAACTAGAACAAATCATTGTGTATAACTACTTCTTTGCTACCTCATAAGCTGCAACATACTCAGTATTTGTAGGTATGGATTCCAATGGCTTATAAGAGCTGGTCTCACTCAAAAACATATCCTAACTATGATAATAGATAACATTGATCTTAGGAATACTAGTTTTGTCCCCTTAAATACTACTATAATTTATTATCCACTTACCATGTACGTATATTTTGTACTTACCAAAGTACAATCAGATAGTTCTGACTGCTTCACATGTAGTTCCCGTAGATATAAATGGCATTTTCCTATTGTAATGTATATCCATTAAATAACATTTCTTTTACATATAATGGAATTCATGATTGTTTCATCGCTAAAGCATATGGAATTCAACTTACCACTTTAATATCCTCTCATTCGCCAAACATGTCAACTTGGAGAGATTTATGTCATGTGACACTAGTAACGATTCCACTCTTTAATTGTTTCATCCTATATTTTCAGATACTATATCACTATATGTACGATTGACTAGGTCCAAATGCCTTTTAGATCTATCTGAGTTTATCCTATTCCCTATAATATTAGTTTCTAATTTAAATCAATCACTGGAGAATAAATTTTATCTGGGTCTTTAATAACATGAAGACCAATATTTTTTCCAATTGTTGTTGAACATGTTTTACTTGTAAAATAATAGAGCTCCCACTAACCTCTTGTGGAGAGATGGAAAATATTTATTCTAAATATATATTATATGATATTGTTTTCTAATACAATCCTAAATTGGATTTCCATTAACATGAATATTTTATTAGCATTATGTGATGTGACCATCCCATCTAGTTGCGTCATATAAACACCTTACATGATTGGTGGTCATGACAGGAAATGATCAATATAAATGATCATGGAAGGTATTTCTGATATGTAAAATTATAATTTATTTAGGAATAATGACCTGATATAACAAATTGAAAAATATTGGTACCACAGTTGTACCATCCATGTATCATCTCACTTTAATACCCACTAAAGTATTCATTATAACTATCCCATTTTCACTATGATACATGGAATCCATTTATTTAATTTTAATTATTCTTTTAAATATCAACTAATTACCACACACTTCTTACTTGTAGGATGTATTATTCACAATGAATAATAAATTACCAGCCGTAGTGAATACAAAAATTGTCACAATGGTTTTATCCTTCATATGCAGTATGTGTCTCTAGAACATAATTTGTTCCACATGTTCTTGTGGAACTATTTCTTATGCAAACTATATGTGAATTTATAGAAAATACTAAAACAAAGTCAATATGGCTCCCACTATCTCTAAAGAGAAGTGAACCCTTATAGAAATGTAGTTAATAACTTGACTACTACTTTGATATCTTGTGGATTTGATGTAATATTCTAAGAAACTATTAGAATAATTATAATAGATTCACAATGTGACTGTACTTGATGCAATTTTTTTTATTTCCTACAAAACTCATTGAATCTATACACATGTTCTTAGGACATAAGGGATTTTTATAATTAAATAACTCATATGATGTCCATTTTCGTATTAGTTGTCATATGATTATGGGATATCTCTATTCTTTTCAAAGCACATATTAAAAGATAATGGATGTTTATGCAAGTTGCAACAGTGATACGACTTGCATCATTACTCCAATGTATAAAATGTGAGTTTATGAATTACTCCCCGTTACATTTTGTTGATCAATGTTGACATGTAAGACGTCATTATCGATCCTCCTCATTAACATCAACATCGTGATGTATATTAGGAAATGTGTATTTAGGAATTACTCCATGCTATATTATCATGATCAATTAATGGTTGGTTAATATATTATTCAGCCTGAAGATCCAAATCAACTCATATCTTCTGACCATTTTTATACTTCACTATTGTATTCCATAATAACATATTGGAATCATATGAAGTATATTTTCCAGTACCATACCCTTGGAAGAGTTCACTTTATCTTGTTAAACTATCTCCGCAAGCTTTGTGGCTTACCTTTATTTCTAATGGTTTCCTTTCCAAACTAAATACGTCGATAATACTAATGTCTTTTTAGATACGATGTCCTAAATACAATAATGGGTATATTCTTAATGTCCACATTTTTTCCTTTGTGAATGAATTATCTTTCCACACCTTGGTATAAAAGTCTTAAATTTTATATTCATTGGGTATTGACTATAATTCAAGTATTACTAAACAATTTGTTGAGTATTGAATACCAAAACAGCATTAAATACTAAACCTTGAATAATGTCTGCTTGTTTCCAAAGGAAACATGAGAAAATTTTTTTGGTCATATTCAATAAAAGTTCTACAATAATCATTATCATGGTAATGTAGATGTCGTCTACTTCTCTCTGCTAACATAGGAATCACCCTTTCACAGCCGCTTGGAGAATACACCATACTTTTAGTAATGTTTTATATTTTTTCCATTGTTGTATTAAAATATGCATACATTAAAAGAAGACATTTTTTATTACAAAAGATGTAGAACCAAAATATTACATTGATGAATATACTTCAAAAAGTTGGTACATGCTTCTAGAAATCAGATTATTACAATTTAACTTATGTAGTTTTATTTCATAACATGCAATGAAAATAACCTCCTGTTAATGCCTCTTTGCTGGAGTTCATTGCAAATCTTCTTTTGGCATTACTTGGTATAGGTCTTTTCACCTTTTCTTTTAATTTCTTCTCCATAAGAATTAAATATTAATCTATCTTTTATATTCTTATTTACTCGGTGGTCCTTACATAAATTACTAATGAAGGATTTACTCATGAATAGTTCATTTTACAACCTATATAGTGACTTGAGTAAATAGGTGAAAATAGTATGAGAAAGGTATTCATTGAAATATCATGATCCATAATTCATTTTACACATACCGGTGTAACCATCACCTCATTCAGTTCTTTTGCTTATTTTTATCCTATCTTACTTCTTAGAGATTGGACTACATATTATATCATACAAGTCCTGATGTAGCGACTACATCTAGAATTAGACTTTGATGCTTCCATAATTACACAACCATCATATGATCTATAAATGAGTATAATTTAAGCAATTTCTTACCCTCACTTCACTCATATTTGTGTTTATATTTCTCCAAGAATACTTCTCAGAGATGGGATTATAGGTTATATCATACATGTCTGGATGTAGAGACCACAAATAGAATCATCTCTTATTGATTTCATAATGGAGTAACCATCGTATTCTCTATATATGAGTATAATATAAGAAAATTTTCACCCTCTCTTCTATAGATGATTTAATAGGTATTGGGGACAATGAAACCTTCACATTCCTATTTCATAGTACTATGCGCAAGCACCCGTACAATTCTTGGAAACTCATGCTAGTGTGGACATTTACATTTTCCATTATTTATCACAATTATTTATTGTATAATGATGTTCCATTTTCTAAAAATGTAAATTTTATTTGATTATACCTTTTCATCTAGATAATAGATTTAGACATTTTGATTAATTAATTAGACTATTATATGTCTCCCACTATTTTATCATATTCTAGTAACCCTATGTACTATAATAAGAATACTCTATAACATGAATATTACAATATAAAGGATACTTGAACATCTCCTCATAGTCTACATGCTTTGTCTACACTACTACTCCGCGGGTTCAAGGTAGGATTTTGACTGGACAACCACATTAACTCTTGGGTCCTTGATCTATTGATTGAAGTCCCAATTTATAAAGTCATTACAACATTTACTCATCACTAGCCTCTAAAATTATAGGTTGTTAGTTATGTAACATCCTTAATACCACTTTAGTTGTAAGGCCCCGACCCTAGTTACCCAGAGTCGGTGTATTATTATATAACATTAGCATTATCACAAGAGATCAAGTCTCAAAATACTGATTAGTTTTGTTTCCATGGAAGTACTAGACACATACATAAGATTTAAATTAAATCATGAGATTAAAAAAAACATTGTGTCCACTTTTAACACCCTCATATCCATTGGATTATCCCTATTCGTTAATCATGATATACTTCTTCACATCCTGGGAACAATAAAACATAGAAAGGGGTCAGCTCAGATGCTCAGTAACGATAACAATATAGCCGAAACATTCAAAAATTTGCATAAACATTTAAGAGGATGTATAAGACTAAAACACAAGCATTTTAAACTTACATTTCATCATAATATGGAAAATATAAATCAATTAATTCCATTTACATATTCACAAGGATATTATACTAGTTGAATAATCGAATGTAATATCAATAGGTAATTTCATAATGATGAAATTCATAATGTCGGACATCAAAATCACATAGTCAAGCCCTCATTCCAAGACTACAAATAAGATTTTTTCAAGGCCTTGTGACAAGACACTAGTTTTTCTCACGAGATCTACCGATGCATCGAGGAGCTATAGTGGGATCCACCCATCACTTACTATGTCTAATGCATTCCTCATATAAAATTTTTGAAACATAACATAATCATTCGTATTAAAACTATCATGTGAAATGTAAATACTTATACCGTAAACCAAGAATGGAATAGAAATAGAACATCAACAGTCAAACATATCACAAAACCTTCAATACAATAAGGAAGATTGTATCATAATGAATCAACTTCAAACAAATGAAAAATCCAACAAAGGATGTTTACATAGATGAAATCAATTCAAAAACTATTTGAGTGAAATATTTCATTCTAAATTGAAATCATTAAAATGTAAAGAGAACTTTTATTTTGAAAATATTCTTATAATATTTTATGGGAAGCTTTGAAGGTGTTATAATAGTGTAAAAAATTTTCACCCACCGTATATGTTAAAAAACAATCTTTCCTTAATTTTTCAAAAAGTTCATAAAGTACCTTGTTTGAAAAGAGAAAGAAAGATTCCTTTCAAACCATTTTATAAAAAGTAAAACAAATTTATAAATTAATTAAAAATATAGACAAATAAATTGTAAAAATGTTTTAAAATACATTTTTAATAATCATTGATGTTGATGATAAAGAGGTCTCAGTAGATACTCACGTATGAACAACCTCAGAAAATAAGAAGATTGTAAAATTAACCCTTACATTGTATTATTCTTCAGTCGAGGGTATGTTAAACTCTTATATAATGGTTAAATAATTGTTATTAAAATATTCAATAATCCATAAACATAAATATTATATCATATATGATCTTCTAATATTTCTTTATTAAGAATATTTCAGTAGTATCATTGTTTCGGGTGTTAACTGATTCATTTTCAATTATATGTTTTGTTACGTAAGTAATGTTTTTTATGGATTGGATGTATTTGATTCATGTCAATAATGATATTATGTTCTAAAAATTTATTTTTAAATCAACAAATTAAAATTATTCTTGAATGGTTATGATGGGGATGGAATCTTATCGCATTTGTCGAGATGTTGTTCCATACGTACACAAGAGTGACAATACCATTCTATTGATGGTGAAATCATATGTAATTGGATGGTATATCATTTATAAAGAATAATTATCATGTTATATTTATTTTTTACATAATTTATACTCATTATTATACCCATATAAATAATTATGTTTCGAATAACATACTACACCACGACGTGGAGACGGTAAGTCGTACGTGCGCACGTATGGTGACTTTGTCATTCATCGGATGGATAGAATAATGAATATGGTTGTACCATATTTATAATAACATAACATTATGTATAAGGTATTGGTGTTATTATTTTGGAATGGAAACAACCATGAAATAGGAAGTGGAAGAAGAAAAGTACGTTGAAAGAGGTGATGAAATAATTACCTCTTCTTCGGGTACTTTAATTTGATTTCATAAAAAGGGAAATTTGGGTTGGATTTCTGATGAATTTAAGGCCTCTAGGATTAATTGAGGGTAGTTTTCAGGATATTTGAGAAGGTTTTGGCCAATACAAATGGATTTGGAGGTGTGATTTTGGGAGAAGGGGAAGTACCCATTTATAAGAGAGGTGAGGGTCAATTTAGGAAAAACTGGAAATATTATTTTATTATACAATCACATTCGGTTTATAATGGATACAAAAGGATTTATTTCAAGGATAAGGTTGGTATGGGTCTAAAAACTCTCAACCAATAGGTTTTATACGGGTTTAGGTCACCATATTAACCTTATGTTTCATATTTAAATATTGGTTAAATAGTTTAACATTTACCATGTCTCCTTGTATTTTTATATTATATGGTTAATAAACATACTATAAAAAGAAAAGAGTCCAAAAAGTGGTTCATTAATGACATGTTTATTATTATATAATTCCTTTGGCTGAGCCTTAGATTTTGAGGACTATTATATCATTTAATAATATAGTATTTGTTTTAAAAACTCATATATGTCAATTTTGACATTATTTAGTATATGGTTTTTGTAAAAGTCATAACAATATAATTTCATTGAAAAACTAAATTTAATCAACCCTGACATGTAATATTAATAGTGAAAAATTGTGTAATGCATCAAAAGTATCAATTTACATTTATTTTAATATTTATATTCTCAATTATTTTAATCGTTAATTGATAAGGTAATTACTGCATCGTCATTGTGTCATATATAAATTTAATTATTTAATGTCTCAAAATTGTAAATAAAATACCATGTTGTATTAAATATTTTTATCTTTATAAAAAATATTTATAGTCAAAATTATCTTACATATAACCCTATATAAAAAAAATTAGTTATTAAAATTTGAATTTAACACTTTTAACACTTCTTTAAATAAAATAATAATAAATGTCCTAATCTATACCAAGTGGATCAAAAGGATCATATTTTATTAATATGGATTATTTTGGTCGAAATACACTTATCCAATAAGAACATGACATGTGTTAGGATAATTATAATATCATTTTTACCTTTAATTACCATATTTACTTTTAACCGTGGTAAATAAAAGTCAAAAGTTACTATTCACCAGAAAATATTTTAATCTTATTGAACATCATTTTACTTACTTATGTCAATCGTGTCTCTTGGATTTTTTAAATTCAATTCAAAAAATCAGTAAAATTATGTTTTATGCAAATTTGCTAACGTACCTAGTAGGTGGGTAAAAGACGTTAAAAATTTAAATAAAATTGTATACATCTAATTTTATTATAAAATGACTCCAATGAATTACATTGAACTAATGAAGGTGTTGTGTATCTATTTTAAAATAATAAATTTTAAATAATATAAATAATTATATAAATAAAAAGTTGGTTTTGAATAATAAAGAAGTGTTTTTCACTATTCAAAAAAAAAATGAATGTTTTCAAAAAAAAATTCACCCTAAGCTATTTTTGGAATTATTAATCCAAAAATTAAGTCCTTTTTAAAATATAAAATTTTGTAAATTTAAAAAATTGGGAATTCATATTCATAATGGCTAGTTTGATTGGTCATGGTGTGATAGAACTCAAAGTTGCATACTTGGAAAGCTAATGTATTATCCAAAAGGAAACGTACCAAGGAAGCTTTTGGTGTTACATTCATCCCTCCTTCAAATAATTTCGTCATCAAAATTTCTAGAATATTACTTCATAAAATTACTCTAGTGGTTCTTCATAATCATTTCCTCGGGTACTCATGTTGCATCTTCCATCTTATGAATTTCTCCATAGAACTTTTACTTGGAGAGTCGTTCGGTTTCTTAGAACTTGTTCTCTGGTATAAATAATCTTGAATGGCTCTTCACAATAAGACAGATCGGGTTCCATTTCTATTTTTTCATAGGTGAGTACATGTGTTGGGTCAGGAATGTATTTTCTCAACAGTGATACGTGGAACGCATCATGAACTTCAGAGGGACTCAGTGTAATTTCGAAATGGTAAGATACAACTCCAATTAATTATAGAATTTCGAAAGGTCTGGTGTAACTGAGACTTAATTTACCCTTCTTACCCAAACATATGACACCCTTCAATGGAGATATCTTCAAGAAAACATGATTGCCAACTTGAAATTCCAAATCCTTAATTCTGTTATTGGCATAGCTCTTTTTCCTAATTTGAGCTGATTTGATGTGGGTTTCGATAATCTTCATCTTTTCCATTCTTTCATCAAAAATTTCTTGTCCAACATGTTTTCAGTCACCAACATCATCCCAACAAGTTGTTGTGCGACATATCTTTCCATATAACGCTTCATATAGTGCCATCAGAATACTTGAATGGAAGCTATTGTTATAGGAAAATGATACCAGTGGTAAATATTGATCCCACATACCTTGAAAGTCAATGATCAATATCTCAACATGTATTCGAAGATTTTAATAGTCCATTCTGATTGTCCATTAGTTTGAGGGTGGTAGGAAGTGCTCAAACAAAGTTCAGTATCTAGGTCATTCTGAAGAGTTTTCTAGAATCCTGATGTAAAATGGGGATCAAGATCAGAAAAAATCAATATGGGTAACCTATGAATACTTACAAATTCATTAATATATAGTCTTCATAAACATTCAAGTGGTAAATATTTTTTTATAAAAAGACAATTTGCTGACATTGTTAGACAATCAACAACGACCCATATTGCATCATTCCTTCTAGGAGTATTTTGTAGTCCCATGACAGAGTCCATTGAAATATCATCCCATTTCCACTCAGGTATGGGAAGAGGTAGAATGACTCCTCTAGGATATTGTCTTCCAGCTTTCACCTGTTGAAAAACTATACATCTTGACACATAATCAGAAATATCTTTCTTCATGTTGTCCCCCAAAAATGTTCCTTCAAATCTCTATATATCATAGGGATACCAGGGTGTATAGAGAAATTGGAGCCATGAGCATCATCCAAAAATTCTATTTTTAGATCAGCTATTTCACAAACACAAAGACTCTTCCCAAGTTTCAAAATTACATCTTCATATATGAAGTCAATCAATCTCCCATCATTCACAGCTTTAATTTTCTTTTGAAACTCCTTGTTATCAGTCTAAGAACTTTTTTTTCCTTTATAATGAAGATGGTTTGGAAACTATTTGGAAAATTATTGATGTTTCACCTTTCATTACTATTCCCATATCAATCTTTAATAGATCCATCAACATAGGATCCCTTACAACACTCATCTAGTTCAAAAATCCATGATCTTTTCTGATCAAAGCATCTTCCAGCTTATTTTCCTTCCCCGGGTGGTAGTGTATAGTGAAATCATAATCTTTGAGTAGTTCAAGCCATTGTATTTCCCTCATGTTGAGTTCTTTCTATGAGAAAATGTACTTCAAACCCTTTTGATCGGTATATATCTCAAATTTTTCACTATAGTGATAGTGTCTCCATATCTTCAATGCAAAGATTACAGCTGCTAACTCAAGATCATGAGTAGGATATTTTTTATCATGAATTTTTAGCTCTCGTGGTGCATAGGAAATAACTCTATCGTTCTGCATAAGGACCCAACCAAGACCTTTATTTGAAGCATCACTATAAATAACAGACCCGTAATTCCCCGATGGTAGAGTCAATATAGGAGCATTGACTAATCGTTTCTTAAATTCTTCAGAACATTCATCACACTCTTTTGT
This sequence comes from Viscum album, assembly GCA_963277665.1. Taxonomy (NCBI): domain Eukaryota; kingdom Viridiplantae; phylum Streptophyta; class Magnoliopsida; order Santalales; family Viscaceae; genus Viscum; species Viscum album. Next base: position 294,500,675 of record OY728167.1, on the reverse strand, counting down.
CCAAACAAATTTGACCCCTTTACGTGTGATCATGGTTAATGGGTTATCCAATCAGGCAAAATTATGGACAAAACGCCGATAATAACCTTCTAAACCAATAAAACTATGTACCTCAGTTATACTCGTCGATGCTGGCATGTCTTGTATTTCTTTTTTCTTTAGAAGGATCAACATAGATTCCATCCTTAGGAAAATATGGACAAGAAAAGAAATCACCGGATGCCAGAATACAAACATTCTAAACTTCCCATATAATTCATTTCTTCTAAGAGTCTTTGGAATAGTGCCCAAGTGATTTCCATGATCTTAATAGCTTTTGGAGTAAACCAAGAAATCATCAATAAATACCACGATAAATTCATAAAGATATTCCTTGGAAAACCTATTCATTAGATTCATAAAGACAGAGGCTGTATTAGTAAGTCCAAAAGGCATTATTGTAAACTTGTAATGCCCATACATAGTACTAACTGTTGTCTTAGGAATGTATTCCTTCTTCATACACAACTGATGATATCTAGATTGAAGGCCAATCATTGATAAATATTGAGCTCCATGAATTTGATCAAATAAATCATTAATTCCTGGTAGGGGAAACTAGTTCTTTATTATTATAGCATTGATCTTCATGCAGTTAATGCACAACCTCATAGATCCATCTTTCTTCTTAACAAAAAGAAAAGGTGCTCCCCATTGAGAAACAATAGGGAGAATAAATAATTTATTACTCATTTATTCTAGTTGTTTCTTTTGTTCCACTAATTCCATAGTAGTCATTCTATAATGGGTCTTCGATATGGGCCTTGAACCAGGAATTAAATTAATGGAAAAAACAATTTCTCATTCTTGGGGATGTCCAGGTAAATCCTCTACAAACACATCAACATATTATTTCACAATAGGTATGTCCTCTATTTGAACATTCCATTCCTCACCCACAATTATTTCATTCCCTTCCTCCCCAATAATTCAATTTAGTATAGCTACTGGGGGTGGATCTAGATAAGAATTATATGGTGAAATTTCTGCTCTAAAGATAAGGCACTCCTTATCATCATCAAAAAATTTAACCTTTTTCTTATTATAATAAAATTTTGCATCATAGTATGAAAGCCTATACATACCAAGGATTATATCAAATTCAGTCACGAGTATGACGATGAGATCAGCAGATAAAGCATGTTTATATGCCCTAATGGGAACTGATTCACAAAGCATTATTGCAATGATACTTTCCTTAAGATTTTTGACTTACAAATCCCTTGTTAAATAAAATTGAAAATATATAATTTTCTTAACAAGATGGGAAGATTAAAAACAATGCAATGATCTAGAATAAAATAAAGCATTGGCTAAATTTGAGGAAACCATTAAATTACCTACCACCACATCCTTCGGAGCTTTAACCTCAGCAGTAGTGATCACATAAGCTTAGCCTTTGTCCCTTGTCCTTTTTTGAGGTAAGTTTTTATGGAGATTAAGAAATTCATTTGCATAATGCCCTATTTCTCCACAATTGTAGCATTCAACATTGACAGCATCTTTCTTCCCCTTGAAATCGCGAGCTTGGTGGCCTTTTCACCACACTTGTAAAAAACTCTCATTCCCTTCAGGAAAGTATCAGGGTGTTTCATCCCATGTTTACTATAGTATGAAAATTCAACTTTTCCCTTCTTCCCTTTATTTCTATTTCTAGAGTGTTCATCATATCTCTTCTTCTCTTGCTTTGCATTATAGTCGTAAGACTTAGAGAATTCCTTTTCGGTCTTGATAGAACAACAGACTATATCTCTGTACACCGAGAAGGATTCTGAGAATAATGGTCGACGGAGAAATGGTTTTAACCAATAAATAAATCGATCAATCTAACTCCTTGGGTTACGTATATATTTTTCTGTATTCCTTGATAACCTTGTAATGTTAGCCACATACATTGTGACATTTTCATCCTCATTTTGCCTCAAACTCAGAAATTGTCTTTCTATATCTGCTAGATTGTGACGAGGAAAGTATTTTTCTAAGAAAATATCTTTAAACTCCATCCATTCTATATTTGATATTTATTTATCCTCTTTTTTTATTTTGAATTAATGACCATCATTGATCTGCATCTCTCGTGAGGTGATAAATTGCCGTGAAATTTTTTTCCCTTCCACTACTCCCAAAATCATGAAATATTTTCTCTAAAAAGTTATCCATTGCTCAGCTACAAATGGATTTGTAGTCCCATTTAATGTGGGTGTTTGTTTCCTCATGAAGCGGTCTCACATTGATCACCCACGTTGTGGATCGGGTTTCTCTATACGGGTATAGTTATTATTCATAACCTGAGAGAGTTGTCCCAGTATAGTTATAAACTTTTCATCACCAGTTTCATCGCCATCTCCAAAATAATTATCTTTAGTAGGAGGGAAATCCCTACATTGATTATGTTCATTGATATGATTTTCATTCCTTCCACTAGCTTCCACTTCTAAACAATGGAATACACTAGATTGGTTTCTGAATGGCAATAAATAATTCCAAACTAGTAAAATACCTCATATAAAATGAACAATTTATGTATATAATCCATACTCATAAAAAAATGTTTTCATTGAGGAATTATTTACTCATAAATCCTTCATAATGGTTTGTAAAGAAAATATGAATTATCCTAAGCATATCGCTTATGAGTATCGTAACCAAGAGTACATCAAGGCCAGTTTTCATGTACGAGGATACCCCAGGTCAAGCCCGAAACTCCTTGTCGGAGTTTTCACTCCTAGGTACATCTGGTCCAGATCCACCTCTACCTACTCGTATCCGGACAGATATCTATTGCTGGGAAAACTCACAGAATCTCTACATTACCAAAATTCTAGGAAGTTCTTCTATACTAATCATTAAAGTCTATGTTAGGGTATTGTTCTCTAATCAAAGATTTTCTAAATCTAGTTTCCGAAGTTTGTAAAAAAAACTTCCTCTGATACCAACTGTAACGCACTAACCCTAGTTAACCAAGTTCGGTGCATTATTACATAACATATTCATGATCACATGTGATCAAGTATCAAATGTCCGATTAGTTTAGTTTCCATGGATGTACTAGATACATACTTATGTTTTACATTACATCATGAAATAAAAAAACAACATTGTGTCCCCTTTGAACACACTCATTACCATTGGCCTATCTTTGCAGGTTAATCATGATATACTTCTTCACATCCTATGAAAAATAAAACATAGAAAGGGGTGATCTCAGATGCTCAGTAAGGATAACAATATAGCAGAAAATTTCATAAATAATCATAAACATTTAAGCCAATGTATAAGACAAAAAAACAGGCCTTTTTACCATAAATTTCAGCATAATATGGAAAATATTAATAAAATAATTCCATTTAATTATTCACATGGATATTATACTTGTCAAATAATCACATGTAATTTAAATAGCTAATTTCATAATGATGTATTGCATAATGTCAGACATCATAACCACATAGTCAAGGCCTCATTCCAAGACTACAAATAATATTTTTTCAAGGCCTTGTTCCAAGACACTAGGTTGACTCACGAGACCTACCAATTCATCAAAGAGCTATAGCGGGCTCCACCAATAACTTATTAAGTCCAATTCATTCCTCATATAAAAAGGCTGAAACATAACATAAACATGTGAATTAAAACTAGCATATGAAATTTCAAAACTTTAACCATAAACCAAGAATGGTATAGAAATAAAACATCTACATTCAAACGTATCACAAAAATTTCAATACATTATAGAAGATTGTATCATAATAAATCAACTTCAAACAAATGTAAAATCCAACAAAATATTTTGACATAGATGAAATCAATCCGAAAAAAAGTTGAGTGAAATATTTTTTTCTAAATTGAAATCTTTCAAAAGTAAAGAAAAAATTTATTTTGAAAATATTCTTATAAATTTTTTGGGTAATCTTCAAAGGTGTTATAACGGTGGAAAATTTCCGCATCAACTGTATACGTTAAAAAATAGTTTTCCTTAATTTTTTGAAAAGTTCATAAAGTAACTTTTTTGGAAAGAAACAGAAAGATTCCTTTCAAAACATTTTATAAATGTTCAAACAAGAGTATAAATTATTCTAACCCATAGTCTATTAAATATAAAAAATGTTTTGAAATACATTTTTAAGAATCATGGATGTGGATGATGAAGAGTTCCTAGTAGTTACTCACATATAAACAACCTTAGATAACAAAGAGATTGTAAAATTAACCCTTACCATGTATTTTTCCTTAGTCGAGGGTACGTTAAACTCATGTATAATGGTTAAATAATTGGTATTAAATTATTCATGAATCCACATACATAAATATGATATCATATATGATCTTCTAAAATTGATTCATTAATTATATTTCCGTAGTATCATTGCTTCAGGTGTTAACTATTTCATTTTCCGTTATATGTTTTGTTTTGTAAGTAATGTTTATTTTGGAAAGGATGTAATTGATTCATATCCAAAATGATATTATATTCTTAAAAATTATTTTTAAGTCATAAAATTAAAATTATTCTTGAATGGTTATGATGGGGAAGGAATCTTATCTCGTTCGTGGAGCGGGTAATCCGTACGTATGCACGAGCGACAATACCATTATATTGATGGTGAAATCATATGTAATTGGACGGTATATCGTATATACATAATCATTAACATGTTATATTTATTATTTACATCAATTATACTCATTAGTATACCCATCCAAATAATTAAGTGTTGAATAACAAATTGCACCACGACGTGGAGACGGTATGTCGTACGTACGTATGATGACTTTGTCATTCATAGGATGGATAGAATAATGAATATGGTTGTACCATATTTATAATAAAATCACATTATGTTGAAGTTATTTGAGTTATTATTTTCTATGGAAACAACAAATAAAGAGGAAGTGGAATATGAAAAGAACATTGAAAGAGGTGATGAAATAATTACCTCTTCTTCTGGTGCTTCTTTTTGATTTGATCAAAAGGGGTCCATAGGTTCACTTTATGATCAAAGTAAGGCCTATATATTGATGTGAGGATAGTTGGGAGGATATTTGAGCAGAGTTTGGCAAATCCAGATGTCTTTGGAGGTGTTATTTTTAGAGGAGAGGAAGTACCCTTTTATAAGAGAGGTGAGGGTAACTTTTTGGAAAACCTTGAAATATTATTTTATTATACAATAATATTCAGTTTATAATGGCCTTAAAAGAATTTATTTAGTGGAAAAGGTGGTTCTTAGTTCAAAATCTCTCAAACAATAGGTTTTATATAGGTTTAGGTTACCATATTAACCTTATATTTTATATTTAACTATTGGTTGAATAGTTTAACATTTACCATGTCTCCATGTATTTTTATATTATATGGTTAATAAACATACAATAAAATTCCTAGAGAACCCCAAGTGCATCATTAATGACATATATATTATTATATAAGTCCTTTGTCCCAGCTGTAGATTTTTAGGGCTATAATATCATTTAATAATAAAGTATTTGTTTTAAAAAATCATTTATGCCAATTTTGGCATTTTTTAGTATTTGGTTTTTTTTAAAGTCATAACAATCTAATTTCTTCAAAAAATATAAATTTAATCAACCATAACATGTAATATTAACTTATAAAATTTTATTAATGCATAAAAAGTCTCATTTTACATTTATTTTAATATTTATAATACCAATTATTTTAATCTTTCATTAATAAAGTAATTACTGCATCATCATTGTGTCATAAATAAATTTAATTATATAAAGTCTAAAAATTATAAATAAAAAAACATGATGTAGGAAATATATTTATATTTCTAATTAATATTTATAGTCGTAATTATCTTATGTATAACCCTATAATAAAAATGTTTTAGTTATTAAAATTTGAATTTAACACTTTTAACTCTTCTTTAAATAAAATAATAATAAATGTCCTAATCTAAACCAAGTGGACCAAATTGATATTATTTTATTACTATGTTTGATTTTGGGCGAAATAAACTTATAAAATAGAATTATGACATGTGTTAGAGTAATTATAATATCCTTTTTTCCTTTAATTACAATATTTACTTTTAACTATGGTAAATAAAAGTCAAAAGTTACTATTCCTCCAAAGTTATTTTCATCTTATTGAACCACATTTTACTTACTGATATCAATGGTGTCTCTCAGATTTTTTAAATTCAATTAACAAAAGTGGTAAAATTACATTTTTTCAAAATATTCTAACGTGCCTAGAAGGTGGGTAAAAGAAGTTAAAAAATTAAATAAAATTTTATACATCTAATTTTATTATAAAATGACTCAAATTAATTGAATTGAACTAATATAGTTATTATATATCTATTTGTACTTAAAAAATTTAAATAAAATAAAAACTTATTTTATATAAAAAGTCGGTTTTAAATAATAACGCAGTGTATTTGACAATTCATCAAAAATTTATTTATTTCAAAAAATACAAAAAAAATCACCCTAAGATAATTTTGATATTCCCAATCCAAATAAGAAGTCCATTTTGAAAAATAAAATTTATAAAATTTCAAAAAGTTGGTATTACTATTCATAAAGGCTAGTTTTATTGGTCGTGGTGTGCTAGAACTCGAAGTTGCGTACAACACAAGCTATTGTATTTTTCAAAAGGAAACATACCATGGGAGCTTGGGGTGTTACATAACTGATGTCAACCGACCACTATTATAGGAAATCTCTTATAGTGAGAGGAACCCTAATCAATGGCCTGACTAGCATATGAAACACCCAATTTTATCCAAATACGAATGATGGATGATGGTTTAGACATAATATATATTTGATGAATTTTTTGTTATTAATGTAATGAAAGAATTAATTTTCTATCTTGTTATAACATACCAAGTGATCACCCTCACAAATTCCCATTCTATAAAAAGAATAATTCATCATGTCACATGTTCATCTTATCTTGCATGCTAGTTTACAATTTTTTACGATCGCGCACAAACTACACATTCCCAAGATAATAATCCATGTAAAACTAAATTATGACCTGATAATGAACCGGGATTAATGGTTGATCCATTGAATGAATAATGGATCAACCTATACCCTAGGGGATACACCTTGAGTAGCCTCACTTGTGACTCAATTTGTAGCATTTTCCCATCCAATGTCTCAAACACCTATCTGGTGTGCCGTCATAACTTGGTGTGAAGTGCATCACTACTCATCTCATCATTACAACAATACTCGTATGTAGGCAAGGGGATCTCAGAAGTATAAAATAAAAAATTGAATAGGAAATTTGGGGAATTATACATATAATGAGACCGAGACGACAGTTACTTATTACAAACCATTGCAATAATAAATAAATAAAATAAATAAATTCTCACGAGGCATGCATTGGCCAGTCATAAACTCACTATCAATCTAATACGCTTGAACTTTTATATTTTAAGTTTCATGCAAAATATAAATTTAAGTTGAATTAAATATTTTATGGGGGAAATTTTATTGAATTAAAGATTAACTCGTATTTTTAATTTAATTTTTACATCGTTTGGTTTCGTTAATTAATCTAAATTTTCAACTTAAAATTTAATTATTTAAATTTGACAAAAAATTAATCCAAGACAAATCAAAAATTAATATATAATTAATTTAATTTACAACCAAAATTGAATTAATTTTTGATCATTTAAAATTAATCGAGACCTGAAGACTCGGGGCAGGGAATGTGCAGGTTGGGCCAAACCCGTAAAGGTCTATTCTGGACTGTAGTGAAACTATGTAGGGGTGTTCTGGGTCAGGCAGGTCTATCCAGACCTTTTCTGGGTCTGGAATACTCGCCAATGCACATGTCAGTTCGGATCGGATGAGGCAGTGGTTACCTGTCCACTATGAGGGCACGACGATATCCATGATCGGGATCCGCTTATGGGGTTCTCCAACCGAGGTGTGAAGCTCATGGGATCTGGATGGGGAGTTTGAAACAACTAGCGGTAGGGGTGGTGTGGTGGATGTTCGTCTCCAGGGTGGTCAGAGCTAGGTAGTGGGTGGCTGCTGCGCTGATACAAGTACAACAGGTAAGCACGACCACATACTCACCAGATTGAATGCAACGATTCACCATAAATACATATGGGTTTCTAATGAATTTGGTCAATAAATATATTGATCATGCATGCATATATGTTATGTATCATCATGAATGTTCATTAACACATTACACTCTTCTCATTGTTATTGTTGTCCATTCATGGCTCATTTTTTATTATGTATATTTTACTAGTTGTATATGATTAATTCATGCATGTTACCCACATATATACTATATTATGTAGTCAATAGGTATAAATTCACATTAAATATATTTAAATAATAATTATATTTATTATATTAATAATCATGAAATTTTAATTATATATAAACACTTTTTAAATATATTTAGTTGTAATTATAATTATAACTATATATATTTAAATAATTATAAAATTTTAATAAATATATACATATATTATAATTTTATAAATAAATTAATATATATATATATGTAAATAATTATAAAATTATATTAAATATATTTATTATACTACTAATAATGTTATAAATATATAATTAAATAAACATATACAAATATTTATAAATAAATACATATATTTATAATTATATTTCCTAAATAAACATACATATATTTAAATAATTAAAAAATTATAATAAATATATTATTTATTTATATTTATAAACAAATATCTATAAATAAATACAAAAATATATAAATATAATTCTAAATAAATGTAAATATATAAAAATAATTAAAAAATTATAATAAATATATTTATTTTATTTATTTATAAAAATATAAATATATTTTTTATAATTTTATTATATATATATATATATAAGTATATTTATAATTAAAACCATAAATAATTTTTCGTATTTTATTTTTAAATTACAAATAAATATATTTTTACTTATTAGTCATAAATATAAATAAATTTTTATTTATTTAATTAATTATTAATTCATAAAAAATATATTTATTATTTTCATATATAATGTTATATATAAATAAAAAAAATATTTCTAAATTTATTTACAAATATATAGAAATATTTCAAAATAAATACAAATATTTATATTTATAGTCATAAATAAATAAAATATATCGAAATAATTACAAAATTATAATAATTATATTAAAAATATATTAATAAAATTTTAAATATTAGAAGTCTTAATTCATTATAATTTTATAATTATTTAAATAAATATATATATATTCATATAAATAATTATAAAATTAGATGAAATATAGTTATATACATCTATAATCTTATAAATATATATAATTAATATATTTATTATATATATTTATAATATTATAAATATAATAAGTATATTTCTTATAATTTTATAATTATTTAATTTATAATTTTATAAATATAAAAATATGTTTATCATGTATATAATTTTATAAATAAGAATAAGAATATAAATAAATTATTAATATTATATCATTATCATCACTTTTTTAGCGCTAATAAAGTAATATCTTTATCAGCGCTAAAAAACATTGATAAAATGTGTCCTTATCAGCACTTTATTTTTAGCGCTGATAAAGACATTTTTTATCAGCGATTTCTATTTTATCGCTGATAAAATATACATTTATCAACATTTTTTAGCTAACGCTGATAAAAGGTGTTGGATCGAATAGTAGATATATTTGTCTATTAGATGGAACAATACAAGAGGGGGGGTGAATTGTAGATTTAAAAAACCTTTGAGTTTTAGTAACAACGAGATTAGTTTAAATGATCTTAAACTAACACAAATACAAATACCCACAATTGTATTGAATGTAAAAGATATGATGTATTGTAATACTAATGTAATGTAAAACAATTGTATTCAAGATGAACACAATAATCAGAGTAATACAAATATGAATGATTCTACCTTAAAGCGTATAGAACCAATCGATACAATATGTAATAGAATGATTGTAATTGAAACAATTACAATTGAATATGTAAAGAAAGGAAACAATACAAATCCCTTTCCAATACAAGTTAACAGCGGAAATGTAAAAGTAATACAATTCTTTTAACCCAAAGAGAAGGGTTATCCTTTCACTTAGGATAAAAGGTCTGTCTCACCAACACCTTGGTGAGCCCTCGATACGATGATCGACACGTCTGTCTGCCTATCCCCGGCAGCCCTCGATACGATGATCGGCACGTCTGTCTGCCTATCCCCGGCAGCCCTCGATACGATGATCGGCACGTCTGTTTGCCTATCCCCGGCAGCCCTCGATTTTGCAGGTAATCGGCACCTCTGTCTTTCAATTACTTGAAAGCCCTCGATACGATGATCGGACGCACAAGGCTGATGAGAGAAGTCACAGTGTCTCTCTCTAGAATCTTTGTAGTTCACAGTCTCTTCATACGTTCTCTTTGTTCATCATTGTTCTCTCAGCTTCAAATGACCTCCTATTTATAGGCTTCGGGTTCCAACGGTCATATTGCCTCCAACGGTCATATTGAAACAGAAAGCACGACATCGTTTTGATTAGTTTGTAACTAACTCAACGACATCGTTTTGTTAGGACAAGAGATATCTAGAAATGAAAAACATGAGTACGATTCAAGTGCAGAGAGTGTTTTTGACAAAGTACCAAAACAAATAATGATCATCAGAGTCAGTACGATACGATTGACAGAGTCAGTACGATACGATTGACAGAGTTAGTACGATACGATTGACATAGTCAGTATGGTACGATCGTCATCGTACGATACGATAAACATGATAAAAGACATTTGTAATTTACAAACATATGATTTAATACATTTGTGATTTCCAAAACATAATATAGAATTCAAAAGAAGACTTTTGACTTAGCAATCTCCCCCTTTTTGGAAAGCACAACACACAAAGTAAATGTAACAAGAAATACTTATCTCCCCCTGAGTTATTGAAAAACTCTTCTGAATAAGAAATTGAATACAACTAACTCCCCCTTAGGTATGGACTTTCCTAAGGATTGTATTCGTAGATTTTCCTTAAGAGCATTGTAAAGCATTCTCCCCCTTTGTAAAACAATCTTTCCTTTGTAAATATTCTCCCCCTTTGTGATTTACAAAAAGAAAGGAGTAATCTTGAATTGTCTGAAAGAGTTAGTGAAGCAATGCAAGACAAAAGATAATAGAAAAGGATCATAAGAGTTATTACAAAACAAAGACAAGTTCCAAAAGAAACAAATACAACAATCATTTGTTTTCTCTTTCCTTCTCCTTCTTTATAAGCTCATGAAGCACAGCTTTCATCTTCTTGATCTCCTTCTTGTCTTCAGAAATTGATTCACCCTGAGTTTTGAGAAGCTCTTCTTGATCCGCAAAAATCTGATCTTGATTTCTGATAGTCTCCTCCTGGACTCTGATTACTTCTTCAAGGGTATCAATTCTGTTTTGTAGATTCTTGTTATCCTTGGACAACACAGAATTTTGATTCTTCAGTAAAACCATTTCATCTTTGAATGATGAAACCTTTGAGAATTCAGATTGGAAAACATTCATTCTTTCTTGCAAGTCTTTCACTGAAGGAACATCGGCTCTTTGAGAAGACAAAAGATTCAGCCTTTCAACCGTTTCTCTATCAAGCTTGTTGAAAGCAATTGCAAGCTCATTTGATAACCTCCTTATATCTTCAATAGCTACTTCATGATCATTGATTGAGTTCTCTGTTTTGTACGACCACTTGGTCATCTTATTGCAAGCCTTCTTATGGGAAACCGAGCTTTCTGAAAGAACTTTCAAATCGGCTTCTACAGACAAAACTTTCTTCCTCAACTCTTTTACAGAGCCAAACTTCTTCCTTTGATTTTCAGTAATAAAATCAATCTTCCCTTCCAGCCTCGGGAAATAAGGAATGGTTTTCTCCACCCTTCTCAAAACATGGACAATGTAATCACCTTTCTTGAGAGAGATTGTATGCTCTGAATCAGTATCCTCATCATACGATGGTAGTTCATACGATTTTCTTGAGTCAACAACTGGCTGTTTCCCTTTCTCTTTTTCTTTATGTTTTCTTTCTTCTTCCACTTTGTCACTAATGACAACAACTTTATCAGAATGAGAAGATTGATCGCCTTGCCTTTCTTGAAAAGACATTCTGTCCGGAGATTGTTCTTGATCGGCATGAAGGATTTGTTGAACACCTTCACTCGGCTTTTGAACCGATTCTTCTCTACTCTTCTTTGAACATTGAAGAAATTCTGAAAGAAATTCTCCTTCTTCTTCTTCCACTTCTTCTATCACTTGTTTTCCATTTTCTTTCTCAGGCAGATTCTGTACGATGGGCTCTTGGTGCACTTCTTCAATTAGTTGAGCACTAGCATCTTCAACCGCTTTCAAGACTTTAGAGACATCAAAGTCCTGAGCCTTCCTTTTCAAAAGAACCTTCTTTTTCTTTTCGGCTTGAAGGGTTTCTTCTACCCTTATTCTTTCTGCAAAGGCCTCAGCAGGGTCAAGACCAAACTTCGGATCACCCTCTTTTCTCTGTTCCTTATCCTTCCTCCATTTTGCTACAACTTCCTTACTGTACCTTGGCTTCTTCTTCGGCTTCGAACTGGTTTGCGGATCAGACTTCTGAGTAACACCGGTAGATTGAATGTCCTTGGCTGGCATAGGTGCCGATTGATTCTGACCCAATTCAGCTTCTACATCTCTGACAAAAAGTCTTGAATTTGAATCAAAACAAACATTCAGCTTTTTCTGTAACGCCCCGACCCCAGCTACCCAGAGTCGGTGCATTAATTACATAACATTGGCATGATCACAAGAAAGATCAAATCTCGAAAGACCGATTGGTTTAGTAGCCTTGGAAACACTAGATATATTCATAAAGTTTTACATTACATCATAAAATGAAAAACTACTACAACAACATATTGTATCCATAATCCACACTCATATCCCCACATAATATCCCTGCAGGTCATTCATAACTTACTTCTTCACTTCCTGGGAAAAATAAAACATAGAAAAGGGGTGAGCTCAAATGCCCAGTAAGGATGACAATATAGCGGAAACTTTCATAAATAAGAATAAACTTTTAAGGAAATGTATAACTAAAACAAAAGCCTATCAAACATGAACTTTCAACATGGTATGGCATAAATAAAATGAAATAATGCCATTTACTTATTCACAGGGATATTCTACTAATCGAATAATCACATGCAAAAATCAATAACCACTTTCATAATGTTGGAATGCATAATGTCAAACGTTAATTTCATTGTCTAGGCCTCATCCCAAGACCTAGGGGTTACTTCTAACCGGAACCCAACCCGGAGTGCCTCTAATAACCGGACACCAACCCGGAGTGCCTCTAATAACCGGACACCAACCCGGAGTGCCTCTAATAACCGGACACCAACCCGGAGGGCTTACTTTTACCAGTCCCTAACCTGGAGGGCTTACTTTAACCAGTCCCCAACCTGGAGGGCTTACTTTTACCGGTCCCCAACCCGGAACATACTTGTTTAGCACATTCATCTGAAGAAAAGTTTGAAATATAACATAAACATTCGGGTTAAAACTAGCATACGAAATGTCAATAGTTTCACCATAAACTATGAATGGTATAAAATAGCACATCCACATTCAAACATATCACAAAACCTTCAATACAATATAGAAGTTTTTTTATTATAATAAATCAACTTCAAATAATCTTAAAATCCATCAAAGGATGTTGACATAGATGAAATCAAAATTCTTTTAAAAGAAGTATCTCCTTTTATTTTGAAAACATTTAAGATCCATATAAAATAAAACATTTTCTTTGAAAATATTCTTATAAGCTTGTAAGGAAAGCTTCGACGATTTTATAACGGCGGAAAGTAATCTCACCCGCCGTATAAGTTAAAAAAAACATTCTTACCTCAATTCTGTCGAAAAGGTTAAAAAGGACCTTGTTTTGAAAACGACGGAAAGATTCCTTTATAAACCTCTTATAAAAAGTCAAACAATGGTATAAATGACTTTAACCCATATTCTTGTAAATAGTAAAAATGTTTTGAAATACATTTCGAAGAAACATGGATGTGGATGATAAAGAGATCCCAGTAGATTATTACATATAAACAACCTCGGATAATGAAGAGATTGTGAAATAACCCTTACCTTGTACTTTTTCCTTTGTTGGGGTAGGTTAACCTCCTGTATAATGGTGAAATAATTGTTACTAAATTATACAAGAATCATATACATTAATATGATATCATATATGATCTTTTAATATCGATTTATAATAATATCTTAGTATTATCGTTGTTTCGGGTGTTAACTTACTTGTTTTCTTTTATATGTTTTTTTACGTAAGACCTTTTTGTAAAGGATAGGTTGTATATTATTCATATCCAGAATGATATCAAGTCCTTAAACATCATTTTTAAATCATCAAATGATAATTATCTTTGAATGGATACGATGGAGAATGAATCTCATCGCGTTCGTGGAGACGGTAGTCCGTACGTACGCACGAGCGACAATATCATTATTTGATATTAAAATAATATATAAATGGATGGTATATCATATATAAAGAATCATTAACATGTTATATTTATTATTTACATGAGTTACACATCATTATTATACCCATCCAAATAATAATATATTGAATAACAATTATACCACGACGTGGAGACGGTAAGCCGTACGTACGCACGTATGGTGACATGTTATTCAAAGGGTGGATAGAATACTGAATATGGTTGTACCATATTTATAATAACATCACAGTATATGTGAGATACTGGAGTTATTACTTTATAATGGTAAGAACAAAGGAAGAAGAAGTGGAAGAAGAATGGAACTTGAAAAGGGGTGGTGAAAACATTACCTCTTCTTCGGGTTCTTCCTTTTGATTTGATCAAAAGGGCTCCTTAGGTTGGATTTCTGATCAAACTAAGGCCTATAGGTTGTAGTGAGAGATGTTGGGAGAGTATTTGGGCAGAGTTTGGCCGAACCAAAAGGCTTTGAAGGTGTGAAGAAATGAGAAGGAGGAGTGCCCTTTTATAAGAGGGTTGAGGGGCACCTTTGGAAAAGCTAGAAATAATAATTTATATTAAATTCATATTCGGTTTCTAAAGGCTCCAAAGTTGATTATTCAAAGTTTAAGGTGGGGATAGGTCGAAAACCACTCAACCAATAGAATTTAGACAGGTTTGGGTACTTATATTAACCTTATCTTTAAGTATTAACTCTAAGTTAATTAGTTTCACTTTTACAATGTCTCTTTGTATTTTTATATAATATGGTTAATAAACTTACTATATACGTCCAAGCGACCCCCAAGTGGTCCATTAATGATTAACCTATAATAATATAAGTCTCTTGGCCGAACCTTAGATTTTTAGGAATTTAATATCAATTAATAATATAATATTTGTTTTAAGAACTCTTTTATGTCAATTTTGACACTATTCAATAGTTTATTTTTGTGAAACTCATAACAGATTGATTACTTCGAACAAAGTCAATTAAATAAATCCTAATATATCATATTATCCTAGAAAATTAGTTTAATTCATTAAAAGTTTCATATTATATTTATTTGGGTATTTATAATATCAATTATTTTAATTTTTCACTATTATAGTAATTACTACATCATCATTGTGTCATAAATAAAATAAATTATTTAATGTCTAAAAATTATAAATAAAATATCATTATGTAGGAAATCCTTTTAGCTTTCTAATGAATATTTATAATCTAAAATCCAACATATATAACCCTATGTAACAATTGTTGTTCTAAAAGATATATGCTTGTGTAATTTTTGTATTCATTTTAACTAAATTAAAATAAAGTGTCATTATCACTTACAAGTGGATCCATGGGGTCCCAAAATAGACCCAAAGATTCCCATGGTCGACCATGTATCAACCAATAGGGTTGAGACACGTTTTAGGGTAATTTAGTATTATTATAATATTATGTTTTTAACCCTTATTTACCGGATTTACCCTTAACCATGGTAAATAAAATATTTACCGCAGTAATTATTCAAAATGTCTAAAAATAAAAGTTACCTATTTACAAAATTTGAACATCCTGATTCCAAATATGGAATTCATTTTTCTAAATTCAAAACACAGAAGTGGCAGAAATTAATTTAAAATTAATTCCCGCTGTCAAAACAAAAAGCGTGTTTTTAAGAGGTAATAACTATCAAAAGATTGACACTTGTTTATGTTCGGTTTAATTGTAAAATTATGTCCAATGACCAACATTATATTAAATGGTAAAAATATATTCTAAATATACTTTAAAACCACTCAAATTCACAATTTATCACTATTAATTATTTTGATTAAAAAAGTTGTTTTTAATTAAAATTTAGAAATTTTCACTATTCATCAAAATATGAAAGTTATCCGAAATGTACCAAAATTTCACCCTAGGCTAATTTTGATATTACGAATCCAAAAATGAAGTCCATTTTGAAATATTGAATATATATGATTTCAAAAAGTAGGTATTACTATTCACAACGGCTAGTTTAATTAGTTGTGGTGTGTGTTAGAACTCGAGGTTGCGTACAACACACGCTATCACATTATTCAAAGAGAAGCGTACCGTAGAAGCTTGAGATGTTTTATTAAATTTTTTTTTTTTGATTTCCCCATTTAGTCAAAAGTTTAAAATATTTTATTTAAAAAGGGTTCACTATTAAAAGTTGGTAAAACTACAATTATGTCTAAGAAACTCATAATATGGATTCTAAAATTATAAGGATTATATAAAGTTTAAAATTTAGTTAATACTATTCATAACCTCTTTTGAATGGCTTGTTTGGTAAGTCATGGTGCGCTTGAACTCGGTGTTGTGTGTAGTGAAAGTTATTGAATTATTTTGAAGAAATAACACACTATGAAATCTTGGGGTGTTACATTCTCCCCTCCTTCAATAAATTGCGTCCTCGCAATTTGAAATTGTTCTTCAAAAATAAAAGGTTGACAGTAGAAAATATATTTGTGGAAAAACCCACATCGGAAATTGGGTTACTAAAATTTAGTCTTAATATGAGGAAAAGAGAAATGAAACGGTCACCACCAAATTATGATCTTGATTAGGAGAACATTGGTGGCAATTAGAGACATATAATCGGAGGAAAAACATAAATATTTATAGGTAGTGATTGAGGTCATAAATTAAAAACAAGTGTATAATTGAGTTCCTTAAATTCATCAATCTATTATGATTTGAAATACCATCGGTTCAACAAAACATAGGGTATTAGGATAACACATTTTTAACGTTTCAAAATATCTTAGTTGAAATACCACATCGAAAAATGAATTAATGAGGCCTCTATTTAAAATAAAGAGTGGAAAGTATGAAGATTACCGAAAATAACACATACTAGGGTTCCATGTAGGAAAATATGGATATGGAAGAGAAATCTAACCATCACTTATCTGATGGAGAGTGGTAGAGAACATGGCTATGAAAAGGCAAAAAATCCCAAAGCCATAAATTAGTGATGATTTAAGGTACCATCTAGGACAACATTTTTGTTCTAAGTTCCTTTAATTAATGTTGAGGAATTTATTTATGAGATTGGCTAAGATCATAAGGAGTTATACTTACTTTATAATTAGAGTTTTATCCATTAATAAATTTCTACCATAAACTCATCTTTCACTCGTAAAAAAATTATATTTATACTATTCGTACAGGGTTCCAAAATAAACGAATTTATAATTCATCTACCAGATCTTTTAAAAAAAAACTACATTATTTAATCCAGGACATCTCTTGGGCCAGTGGTAGGTGATACACCCTTGTCGCCCTTCGGTTGCGGGTTCAAGTCTCGCAGCCTTGCCGGACGCAACAGGTTGCTGCCCGACCTCCGGGTTGTCCTTTTATGGCAATCCAAAATAATCCAAATAAGAACTATCCAAAATAATTCTATCCAAACTCACATTCCAACATTTATAAGGAAGGTAAACATAATATAGATCCTTTTTACCCCGTAATAGCATATAAATACCTTCATCATGTATTACCATATTCCTTATTGATTACATTCATGATCCCTTATTCCATATAGAATGCTGGATATACTTCATTAATCCAAAAATGTTTAAAACCCCAACAATGATGGAATATACAAATCATTAATCAGCTTCAAGGTAGTCAATAATATCCAATATAATTTATCCAAATCAATCATGTATTATTCTAAAATCACCACCTCGGTATCTGAACCATATTATGGTTTATCTTTCTCTCAACCATATATTTTCCAAAAATTTAACCTGCTATTGAGTCACTTTTCTTTTTTCCACACAATCTCAAGTCCTTAATGAAATAGTACTGCAGTAAAATCCTTATATACTCCATAATTATTATAACAAGTACATTGTTGATACAACACTCAATTGACATAATCAACATAAGAACCCTAATCATTCCTCTTCATCTGTGGTAGTATCATAACTTGATTATTATCCAATAGCATCATTTGCGGCATAGTCTGATGACTGGGACATAGGTTCACGTAGTGTCCAAACTTCTTGCAAATGAAGCATTGTACATTTGAAACCATTTTCTAACCCTTGCAGTCACGTACTTTGTGCCCTTTTCCTCCACACTTATAACAAACTCCCATTCCATTCAGGCAAGTTCCAGGGTGTTTCTTTCCACAGTTACCACATATGGAAAAATTATTCTTTTCCCTCTTCTCTTTATCCATCTTTCTCTCTTCCATCCTTTTCTTCTCTTGCTTCCCTTTAAAGTCATAAGACTCAGTAAACTCTTTACTTATCTTATTAACACATGATATTATTTCTTCATATGATGATAATACATGGGAGACTATTTCTCTTATAAATTCTGGCTTAAGACCATGAAAGATATGATCCTTCTTTCTCTTTGGATCATGTGCATTGTTGGAGTTCTCATTCCTTCTACTGGGCGCCATTTCTAAACAATTGCTTAAACTAGATCAGTTTATGAATCGAAATACATAATCCCATACTTATAAAACACTTAACATAAATTGAACTATTTATGGATATAATCCATAATCATAAAAATGTTTTCTTTGAGGAAGTATATACTCATAAACCCTTCATAATGATTTGTAAAGAAAATGAGAGTTATCCTAAGCATATCCCTCGGGAGTGTCGTAACCAAGAGTGCAGCAAGGCCCGTTGTCGTGCACCAGTTCCCGTTCGAGTCTAGCTCAAAGCGGTGTTTTCGGGTTTTACCCCTAGGTACATCTGTGCCAGAGCCGCCTCTACCTGCTCGTATCCAGACAGGGATGTATTGCTCGGAAAACTCACAAAATCTCTACAATACCAAAATTCTAGGAAGTTCTTCTATACTAATCCTCAAAGTTCATCTTAAGTCTATGTGCTCTAATCAGAGTTTATCTAAATCTAGCTTCCAAGGTTTGTACTAAACTTCCTCTGATACCAACTGTAACGCCCCGACCCCAGCTACCCAGAGTCGGTGCATTAATTACATAACATTGGCATGATCACAAGAAAGATCAAATCTCGAAAGACCGATTGGTTTAGTAGCCTTGGAAACACTAGATATATTCATAAAGTTTTACATTACATCATAAAATGAAAAACTACTACAACAACATATTGTATCCATAATCCACACTCATATCCCCACATAATATCCCTGCAGGTCATTCATAACTTACTTCTTCACTTCCTGGGAAAAATAAAACATAGAAAAGGGGTGAGCTCAAATGCCCAGTAAGGATGACAATATAGCGGAAACTTTCATAAATAAGAATAAACTTTTAAGGCAATGTATAACTAAAATAAAAGCCTTTCAAACATGAACTTTCAACATGGTATGGCATAAATAAAATGAAATAATGCCATTTACTTATTCACAGGGATATTCTACTAATCGAATAATCACATGCAAAAATCAATAACCACTTTCATAATGTTGGAATGCATAATGTCAAACATTAATTTCATTGTCTAGGCCTCATCCCAAGACCTAGGGGTTACTTCTAACCGGAACCCAACCCGGAGTGCCTCTAATAACCAGACACCAACCCGGAGTGCCTCTAATAACCGGACACCAACCCGGAGTGCCTCTAATAACCGGACACCAACCCGGAGGGCTTACTTTTACCAGTCCCTAACCTGGAGGGATTACTTTAACCAGTCCCCAACCTGGAGGGCTTACTTTTACCGGTCCCCAACCCGGAACATACTTGTTTAGCACATTCATCTGAAGAAAAGTTTGAAATATAACATAAACATTCGGGTTAAAACTAGCATACGAAATGTCAATAGTTTCACCATAAACTATGAATGGTATAAAATAGCACATCCACATTCAAACATATCACAAAACCTTCAATACAATATAGAAGTTTTTTTATTATAATAAATCAACTTCAAATAATCTTAAAATCCATCAAAGGATGTTGACATAGATGAAATCAAAATTCTTTTAAAAGAAGTATCTCCTTTTATTTTGAAAACATTTAAGATCCATATAAAATAAAACATTTTCTTTGAAAATATTCTTATAAGCTTGTAAGGAAAGCTTCGACGATTTTATAACGGCGGAAAGTAATCGCACCCGCCGTATAAGTTAAAAAAAACATTCTTACCTCAATTCTGTCGAAAAGGTTAAAAAGGACCTTGTTTTGAAAACGACGGAAAGATTCCTTTATAAACCTCTTATAAAAAGTCAAACAGGGGTATAAATGACTTTAACCCATATTCTTGTAAATAGTAAAAATGTTTTGAAATACATTTCGAAGAAACATGGATGTGGATGATAAAGAGATCCCAGTAGATTATTACATATAAACAACCTCGGATAATGAAGAGATTGTGAAATAACCCTTACCTTGTACTTTTTCCTTTGTTGGGGTAGGTTAACCTCCTGTATAATGGTGAAATAATTGTTACTAAATTATACAAGAATCATATACATTAATATGATATCATATATGATCTTTTAATATCGATTTATAATAATATCTTAGTATTATCGTTGTTTCGGGTGTTAACTTACTTGTTTTCTTTTATATGTTTTTTTACGTAAGACCTTTTTGTAAAGGATAGGTTGTATATTATTCATATCCAGAATGATATCAAGTCCTTAAACATCATTTTTAAATCATCAAATGATAATTATACTTGAATGGATACGATGGAGAATGAATCTCATCGCGTTCGTGGAGACGGTAGTCCGTACGTACGCACGAGCGACAATATCATTATTTGATATTAAAATAATATATAAATGGATGGTATATCATATATAAAGAATCATTAACATGTTATATTTATTATTTACATGAGTTACACATCATTATTATACCCATCCAAATAATAATATATTGAATAACAATTACACCACGACGTGGAGACGGTAAGCCGTACGTACGCACGTATGGTGACATGTTATTCAAAGGGTGGATAGAATACTGAATATGGTTGTACCATATTTATAATAACATCACAGTATATGTGAGATGCTGGAGTTATTACTTTAGAATGGTAAGAACAAAGGAAGAAGAAGTGGAAGAAGAATGGAACTTGAAAAGGGGTGGTGAAAACATTACCTCTTCTTCGGGTTCTTCCTTTTGATTTGATCAAAAGGGCTCCTTAGGTTGGATTTCTGATCAAACTAAGGCCTATAGGTTGTAGTGAGAGATGTTGGGAGAGTATTTGGGCAGAGTTTGGCCGAACCAAAAGGCTTTGAAGGTGTGAAGAAATGAGAAGGAGGAGTTCCCTTTTATAAGAGGGGTGAGGGGCACCTTTGGAAAAGCTAGAAATAATAATTTATATTAAATTCATATTCGGTTTCTAAAGGCTCAAAAGTTGATTATTCAAAGGTTAAGGTGGGGATAGGTCGAAAACCACTCAACCAATAGAATTTAGACAGGTTTGGGTACTTATATTAACCTTATCTTTAAGTATTAACTCTAAGTTAATTAGTTTCACTTTTACAATGTCTCTTTGTATTTTTATATAATATGGTTAATAATCTTACTATATACATCCAAGAGACCCCCAAGTGGTCCATTAATGATTAACCTATAATAATATAAGTCTCTTGGCCGAACCTTAGATTTTTACTAATTTAATATCAATTAATAATATAATATTTGTTTTAAGAACTCTTTTATGTCAATTTTGACACTATTCAATAGTTGATTTTTGTGAAACTCATAATAGATTGATTACTTCGAACAAAGTCAATTAAATAAATCCTAATATATCATATTATCCTAGAAAATTAGTTTAATTCATTAAAAGTTTCATATTATATTTATTTGGGTATTTATAATATCAATTATTTTAATTTTTCACTATTATAGTAATTACTACATCATCATTGTGTCATAAATAAAATAAATTATTTAATGTCTAAAAATTATAAATAAAATATCATTATGTAGGAAATAGTTTTAGCTTTCTAATGAATATTTATAATCTAAAATCCAACATATATAATCCTATGTAACAATTGTTGTTCTAAAAGATATATGCTTGTGTAATTTTTGTATTCATTTTAACTAAATTAAAATAAAGTGTCATTATCACTTACAAGTGGATCCATGGGGTCCCAAAATAGACCCAAAGATTCCCATGGTCGACCATGTATCAACCAATAGGGTTGAGACACGTTTTAGGGTAATTTAGTATTATTATAATATTATTTTTTTAACCCTTATTTACCGGATTTACCCTTAACCATGGTAAATAAAATATTTACCGCAGTAATTATTCAAAATGTCTAAAAATAAAAGTTACCTATTTACACAATTTGAACATCCTGATTCCAAATATGGAATCCATTTTTCTAAATTCAAAACACAGAAGTGGCAGAAATTAATTTAAAATTAATTCCCGCTGTCAAAACAAAAAGCGTGTTTTTAGGAGGTAATAACTATCAAAAGATTGACACTTGTTTATGTTCGGTTTAATTGTAAAATTATGTCCAATGACCAACATTATATTAAATGGTAAAAATATATTCTAAATATACTTTAAAACCACTCAAATTCACAATTTATCACTATTAATTATTTTGATTAAAAAAGTTGTTTTTAATTAAAATTTAGAAATTTTCACTATTCATCAAAATATGAAAGTTATCCGAAATGTACCAAAATTTCACCCTAGGCTAATTTTGATATTCCGAATCCAAAAATGAAGTCCATTTTGAAATATTGAATATATATGATTTCAAAAAGTAGGTATTACTATTCACAACGGCTAGTTTAATTAGTTGTGGTGTGTGTTAGAACTCGAGGTTGCGTACAACACACGCTATCACATTATTCAAAGAGAAGCGTACCGTAGAAGCTTGAGATGTTTTATTAAATTTTTTTTGATGTCCCCATTTAGTCAAAAGTTTAAAATATTTTATTTAAAAAGGGTTCACTATTAAAAGTTGGTAAAACTACAATTATGTCTAAGAAACTCATAATATGGATTCTAAAATTATAAGGATTATATAAAGTTTAAAATTTAGTTAATACTATTCATAACCTCTTTTGAATGGCTTGTTTGGTAAGTCATGGTGCGCTTGAACTCGGTGTTGTGTGTAGTGCAAGTTATTGAATTATTTTGAAGAAATAACACACTATGAAATCTTGGGGTGTTACATTTTCATCGTACTCTTATTAATCCATGATGGCCTCAAATCCATGGGTTTTCCTTTCAAAGGAATGTTACAAAACTTCATACTTTCAAATATGAACTTCGTAAGGATGGCTGGATACATTATCATTTGGGACTTAATTCCTCCTGTCTTGACATTCTTGATGGTTTCAAAAATATATCCCATGAGATTCACTTTCCTCATATTTACAAGATAGTCGAGCATGAATATATCAGAAACTTTAAGAGTTTCTCTATCCCCATTCCTTGGGATAAGAAAACCTTGCATCCATAAGGTTACAAAACGATTGTCCGGTGAAAGATGAGACACTTTCCTCTTTTCCTCATTAATAAGAAACAAAGATTTTTCAGCATTTTCTCTATTGAACGTACCAACCTCTTCTGGTAGTTTGTGAGATGGACAAAAAGAATCTCCTTCCACAGAAACATTCAGAAAATGTGCCGCTTGTTTTACAGACATAGATAATCTTCTATCGTACACAGCAATGTTTATAGTCATATCTTTGTCGAAAGAAACAGTTTTGTAAAACTGACAAACTTCATCAAAAAGAACTGGATCTTGAATATCAGGCTTTTCTACACAGAGATGTTCCCATCCTTGAAACAAAATGATCCTCCTGATTGTAGAATCATACGTATCGAAAAAGTCTCTGGATACTAACCTTTCTCTGTTAAAGTCTTTCTCTGAAAAAGTCTTTGAAGACATTTCAGCGGGAGTGTTAGCAGAGGACTGAGACATAAAGGTGATGCCGATTGAGAAGATCGTACGATGATATATAGCTGGTGGAGCAGAGCTTCGCCTCAAATCCTGAAACTTCAATGTGGGTTTGGGGAGGGGAGGGGGGTATTTATAGGCGATAAAGAGATGACCGTTGATCTTCTACGGTCGAAAAAGGGTGACCGTTGATATTCTACGGTCAGGATTAGAGAAAACCAGATCAATGGTTAGGATTAAAACAAAGAAAGAAAATTAAAAAAAATGAAAAAGATACATGTCGGAGAACATAAGGTGATTGTTGGTTTTGGTAAGTATCAAAAAAACATAAGGAGAGAAAAAAAATGATGCCGATGGAAAACAAAGTCATTACTATGATCGAACCGTACGATAGAAAACAATCTTGTTATCATATACTGACAGTACGATGGAAAACAATCTCAATACCATCATCGGTCGATACAAAACTATTGAATGATACGATGGAAAAGAATTTCAATACCATCATCGGTCGATACAAAATTATCGAATGATACGATGGAAAAGAATTTCAATACTATCATCAGTCGATACAAAATCTATAAAACTGTCAATACGATAAACAGAAAACTAAAATTGTAAATACGATAAACAGAAAACTAAAATTGTCAATACGATAAACAGAAAACAAAAATTGTCAATACGATAAACAGAAAACAAAAATTGTCAATACAATAAACAGAAAACTAAAATTGTCAATACGATAAACAGAAAATAAAAATTGTCAATACGATAAACAGAAAACAAAAATTGTCAATACGATAAACAGAAAACTAAAATTTTCAATACGATAAACAGAAAAAAAAAATTGTCAATACGATAAACAGAAAACAAAACAATTCAAAGAGTAATAAGGTAAACATAAAGACAGAAAGAAAGAAATGTCCTCCCCCTTTTTACGAGGAGTTTCTTACTGTTAGGAGAGATGTAAAACAGGAAGTAGATATGAATGATTATTTTAATGTAATCATTCCTAGCTTCTGTTTTATAAATTCAAATCTATCGGAAGGTAAAGGTTTTGTAAAAATGTCAGCAAGTTATTCTTGCGTTCCGATGAATTGTAAAACAATATCTCCTTTCTGTGTGTGATCCCTAAGAAAGTGATGCCTAACATCTATGTGTTTTGCACGAGAGTGATGTGCTGGGTTTTTACTAAGAGCTATGGCACTTGTATTATCACAAAGAATTTGAGTTTTGGAGAAACTCAAACCATAGTCAGTGAGTGTGTGTTGCATCCACAATACTTGGGCACAGCAACTTCCAGCTGCTACATATTCAGCTTCAGCAGTGGAGAGTGCTACTGAGTGTTGTTTCTTGCAGGACCAAGAAACCAAAGAGTCTCCTAAGAAATGACATGTTCCAGATGTACTTTTCCTATCCATTCTACAACCACCAAAGTCAGCATCTGAAAAACTTTTTAAAACAAAATCATTTCCAGAAGAGTAGAAAAGACCTAAATCCATTGTGTCTTTTAAATACCGAAAGATTCTCTTTACGGCTTTTATGTGAGACTCTTTTGGATTAGATTGATATCTTGCACATAAGCATACAGAAAACATCAAGTCGGGTCGACTAGCTGTCAAGTATAGCAAACTCCCTATCGTACCTCTAAAAATTGTTTGATCTACTGGTTTCCCAGTTTCATCAAGATCAAGAGTATTTGAGGTACCAATTTGGGTGCTAATACTTTTAGTTTTGTCAAATCCATACTTTTTGAGTAAGTCTTTAATATACTTATGTTGAGATATATAAGTTCCTTCTGGTTTTTGAGAAATTTGAAAACCTAGAAAGAATGTTAACTCACCCATCATACTCATTTCAAACTCAGATTTCATTAAGTTTGCAAAAGAATCAGTTAAAGATTTCTGAGTTGATCCAAATATGATGTCATCAACATAGATTTGGACAATCAAAACATTTTTGTTTTCCATTTTGATAAAAAGAGTTGGATCTGCTGTACCTTTTGTATAATTGTTTTGTAAAAGAAATCCTGTGAGTCTATCATACCATGCTCTAGGGGCTTGTTTAAGACCATATAGAGCCTTGGTAAGTTTAAAAACATGATCAGGATGTTTTGGGTCTTGAAAACCAGGAGGTTGTTCGACAAAAACTTCTTCTTGAACAAAACCATTTAGAAAAGCACATTTGACATCCATTTGAAATAGTTTGAATTTGAAATATGCTGCGAAGGCTAATAGAATACGAATAGATTCAAGTCTAGCTACAGGAGCATATGTTTCTTCATAGTCTATTCCCTCTTGTTGATTATAGCCTTTAGCAACTAGTCTTTCTTTATTTCTTACAATGATTCCATTTTCATCACACTTGTTTCTGAAAACCCATTTTACACCAATAACAGTTGTTTCTTTAGGTCTTTCAACTAAAGTACAGACTTGATTCCTTTCAAATTCATTTAGTTCATCCTGCATTGTTTTGATCCAATCATCATCACCTAAGGCCTCACTTGGACTTTTAGGTTCAAATTGGGAAAGAAAAGCAAGATGTTCTATTTCATTTCTTAAGGAATTTCTGGTCCTTACAGGTTGATTTATATCACCAATGATGTTATTACTGGGATGATTCCTAAGAAACAATTGATTTGGGTTTTGTAAAACCTGTTCATCAACATATGGTAGAAAAACTTCTGTGGTAAATGTTTCACGAATACTTTCTTGAACATTTTCCTTATCAGAATGTTCTTCTAATAAAGGTTGATAAACATTTTTGGAAAACACATCCGAGGATGTAGGATTTGGTTGGTTGAAAACAAAAGGGTTAGTTTCATCGAATTTTACATGTACTGTTTCTTCAACAGTACAAGTGTTTTTATTAAAAACTCTATAAGCCTTAGAGGTTGTAGAATAGCCTAGAAAGATTCCTTCATCAGATTTTGGTGCAAATTTATGTAGATTGTCTTTTGTATTCAGAATGAATACTTTGCATCCAAAAACTTTGAAGTATGAAACTTTAGGTTTTCGGCCAGTCCATAACTCATAAGGGGTTTTATTAAGAAATGGTCTAGTTAAAACACGATTTATAGTATAACAGGCAGTACTTACAGATTCAGCCCAAAAGTGCTTAGCAATTGAGTATTCACTCAACATGGTTCGAGTCATTTCCTGAAGAATACGATTTCTTCTTTCAACAACCCCATTTTGCTGAGGAGTTCTTGGAGCTGAGAAATTGTGAGTAATACCTTTCTTACTACAAAAAGTTTCAAAATCTGAGTTTTGAAATTCACCACCATGATCACTATGAATAGTTATCAATGGTAGGTTTTTCTCATTTTTAACTTGGGCTCTAAAGATTTTGAAATAGAAAAAGGCTTCAGATTTCTTTGTGAGAAAGTAGACCCATGTAAATCTAGTAAAGTCATCCACTAAAACAAATACATAGTATTTGCCTCCAATGCTTCCAGATTGTGAAGGACCAAACAGATCCATATGCACAAGCTGTAATGCATTAGAAGTTGAAACATCATTAATTGGTTTAAAGCTAGTTTTATGTTGCTTGCCAAATTGACAAGGATCGCAGACTTTTGAAAAATCATATCTAAGGTCCAGTAGCCCTTTTACAAGTCCTTTCTTTGAGAGTTTTCTTAGGTTTCTCAAATTACAGTGTCCTAGTCTCCTATGCCATAGCCACGATTGGTCTTTTATTACACTTAAACAAGGTATGTTTTGGTTCCTAAGGTCTTCTAAGTTAATAGTGTAAACATTCTCTTGCCTATGGGCAGATAGAATGAATTCATCCTTGGAATTGTGAACTAGACACTTATCATTTCTAAAATTCACAAGGTAACCTTCATCACATAATTGACTTATGCTGATGAGATTGTGCCTAAGACCTTTAACAAACAAAACATTTGAAATAAGAACTTTTCCAAGAAAAACGATATTACCTATACCAACAATCTTTCCTTGAGCATTATCTCCGAAGGTAACTTTTCCACCTTTTGTTTTGATAACCTTTTCAAAGAAATCTTTGTTTCCAGTCATATGTCGAGAACAACCACTATCCATGTACCAAATGTTCTTATTGATTCACTTCTCGTTTCCCTGAAAAAGAAACAATTAGATTTTTGGAATCCAAACTTGTTTGGATCCAGAAGGGTTAGATAAAAGAATTTTAGGAATCCACATTTGTTTTGCAAAATGAGCTTTATGAAATCCTAAGGATTGAGTTTTGTTAAGAGAACAATCTCTTCTCCAATGTCCACCACATTGACACTTAGAACAGAAAATGGTTTTTTGAGGAACAAAATAGTTATTGCTAAAAACAGGTTTGGAATAAGTATAACCAAGACCAGAACGATTTCTCAAAGGTCTAATTTGAGAATACATCCTATCAAAGTTTTCTTTTCCATGAGTAAAGTTTGACAAACACTTTTTCAAAGATAAAATCTCTGACTTTAGTTTTAAAACCAAATTCTTGTTTTCTAAAACATTTGAATTTGAACTACAGTTAGACTCTAAAATATTTTTCTTTGAAATTATAGTTTCAAGATCCTTAGAAAGTTTATCCTTATCAGATTTAACTTTCTCAAGGGTTTTCAAAATACTTTCAAAATCAGAAGTTTTCTCATCAAGATCTTTAGAAAGATCTGATACTTCTTTAGTCAAAATAGAAATTCTAGAATTTTCTTTTTCAAATCTCTTTTTGAGTTTAGAATTTTCATTTTCAAGTAATTTAGCCAATCTAGAGACTTCTTTAAAAGAAGGTAAAGTATCATCTTCTGATGATGAGGGTTCATCATTTGAAGATTCATAATATCTATTATCAACATAATTTGCATTTAAAGAGACATTTGTAACAGCTTCAGCATTATGTACCTTAGCCATGAGACAATGATCTTTGATTGGTAGTCTGGCTAGAAGTCCAATATTTCTTTGTCCTGATGTCTCATATTCTGAAGAATCATATGAGGAATCACTTCCACTTGCACTCCACGTATCATTTGCTTTTAAGACTTTATTTGTCTTATAAAACCTTTTCTTGTTTCTTTCAGAGTGTTTCTCTTTTCTATCTTTCCTCTTCAGTAAAGGATAATCAGGCCTTATATGTCCTGCTTTCTTGCATTCATAACAGGTTACCTCTGAATCTTTCCTTTCTTTCCTGTCTTTCTTTTTGAATGTATATTGAAAATCTTTCTTTCCCACAATCTTTTTCATCCTTCGAGCAAGATTGGATAACTCATTATCCGAAAGATTACAATCACTTGAATCAGATATAACAACTTTCTTGGATTTTGACCTTGTAAGCCTTTCAGGTGTTTTAGCTTTAGATGCAAAAGCTACACTTCCATTCCCATTCTTCTTCTTATTAAAATCAGCATCTCTCTTCATTCTTGTCTCATGCTGTAGAAGAGTTCCAAAGAGTTCATCAAGAGTAATCTGGGAAACTTTTCTATTTTCATCAATAGCTGTCCTTTTCGACTCCCATTCATTTGGCATAATATCTATAATCTTATCAACAAGAGCTTCATCATTAAGTCCTTTTTCTCCCATAGATTGTAAGCTGTTGAAAATTGTCATAAACCTTTTTTGCACTTTACATACAGGTTCTCCATAAGGAAAAACAAATCCATTATACTCTGCTCGAAGCATTGCTCTCCTTGTTTCTATAACCTTGGATGTACCAAAATGTGTGACTTCTAATTTCTTCCAAATACAGTTGGCTACTTCACATGAAGATATCTGACTATATATATTCCTGGTCATAGAGCATAATAAAGTATTGCATACCTTGTAATTCAGTTGATATTCTTGCTTCTCTTGATTGGTAAAAGTACTGACTTCTTTGTCAGGAATTTTGTAACCCCCAGTAAGCATAATAAAATTGTCTACACCAGTATTGATGACGAATGTATTCATACGATCTCTCCAATACTCATAATCATTCCCATCAAAGATTGGTGGTCTAGAAGGATTCAGATTATCTATTGATCCGATATTCATTCCTGCCATCTAATAAAACAAAAACAACTTTTCCACTCCACACGTTAGTGTAGTAAGTTTTCAAGATAGTAATAAGAAATAAAGCAAGTAATACAAATTAGTGGAAAACCTTCCTTTGATACCAATTGTTGGATCGAATAGTAGATATATTTGTCTATTATATGGAACAATACAAGAGGGGGGGTGAATTGTTGGTTTAAAAAACCTTTGAGTTTTAGTAACAAAGAGATTAGTTTAAATGATCTTAAACTAACACAAATACAAATACCCACAATTGTATTGAATGTAAAAGATATGATGTATTGTAATACTAATGTAATGTAAAACAATTGTATTCAAGATGAACACAATAATCAGAGTAATACAAATATGAATGATTCTACCTTAAAGCGTATAGAACCAATCGATACAATATGTAATAGAATGATTGTAATTGAAACAATTACAATTGAATATGTAAAGAAAGGAAACAATACAAATCCCATTCCAATACAAGTTAACCGCAGAAATGTAAAAGTAATACAATTCTTTTAACCCAAAGAGAAGGGTTATCCTTTCACCTAGGATAAAAGGTCTGTCTCACCAACACCTAGGTGAGCCCTCGATACGATGATCGGCACGTCTGTCTGCCTATCCCCGGTAGCCCTCGATACGATGATCGGCACGTCTGTCTGCCTATCCCCGGCAGCCCTCGATACGATGATCGGCACGTCTGTCTGCCTATCCCCGGCAGCCCTCGATTTTGCAGGTAATCGGCACCTCTGTCTTTCAATTACTTGAAAGCCCTCGATACGATGATCGGACGCACAAGGCTGATGAGAGAAGTCACAGTGTCTCTCTCTAGAATCTTCATAGTTCACAGTCTCTTCATACGTTCTCTTTGTTCATCATTGTTCTCTCAGCTTCAAATGACCTCCTATTTATAGTCTTCGGGTTCCAATGGTCATATTCCCTCCAACGGTCATATTGAAACAGAAAGCACGACATCGTTTTGATTAGTTTGTAACTAACTCAACGACATCGTTTTGTTAGGACAAGAGATATCTAGAAATGAAAAACATGAGTACGATTCAAGTGCAGAGAGTGTTTTTGACAAAGTACCAAAACAAATAATGATCATCAGAGTCAGTACGATACGATTGACAGAGTCAGTACGATACGATTGACAGAGTCAGTACGATACGATTGACAGAGTCAGTATGGTACGATCGTCATCGTACGATACGATAAACATGATAAAAGACATTTGTAATTTACAAACATATGATTGAATACATTTGTGATTTCCAGAACATAATATAGAAGTCAAAAGAAGACTTTTGACTTAACAAAAGGTTCACCAGGTTTTATAAAGAAACCATAATTTTCTCCTCCTTCCTCACACCCCTCAAGCTCTCACAGAAGGTAATCATTGCCGCCACCGTCACCTCCTCCTCGTCCACTCCCCTCGACTCCTCAGCCACAAACCCACATTCCCCACGCACCTCCCCTCCTTCGTGCGATGCCACATGACTCTCCTCTACCACTGACTCCTCCGCCTCCATGATTCCCTCTGTCGCGAAACCCAGCTTCCCCACGCGCCTCTCTTCCACAGGAGAAATTCTCTGCATCGCGCCTTTCCTCTTCCACAAACGCACTTCCTCTATGCGCTAAACCACACCTCCAAGGTGATTTTTCTCCTCTTTCAAAAATGTTTCTCATGTTATTACAGTTTTATATTAATGGTGATGTTGTGAATTTTACGGGCAAAATTCGCCGCTGAAAATCGTTGTCGTTGGATGTCCTTGTATACGTAGTAAATGAATTTTGTGTTGGTTGTCCTTGTTTCCACTGTTACTACGCTATGATCCAATGAAATATTCTCTCCCCCATATTCTATTTATGCCCTCTTGGCTAGTGGGTTTCTTCTGACATATAAGGAGGGTTTCTAGAGGTTTTGTCCCATGCTAGATCAGGTGATTGGTCAGGTAAACCCATTATAGTTCATGAACAAATGGTATCATTGCCTATCATTTTTATGAGTTTGGGAGTTACTCAATAATAATGTTTGGGATGTGTCACAACAGATGATGTACATCATACTAGTGCATCATGGAAAACTTTTTCGATTGGATGTCAGAGTTGCCAGGGTGATTGTATTTCTTCTCTTTGTTTCCATTTTTACTGTTGTATGATTTCACCTTGGATGATACACATGAGTTTGAATATTACAATATAAGGGTGTTGGATATTTGATTATCAGTAATAGGCCCATGCCCATGTATCATTCTACACATGCATTATTAACATTATATATGCTTTTCTATGTGTGATTTTACTAAAAATTGTGGTTTAGTTGTATTAAGTATTTGAAAAAATCATTTTTAGCTCCATACATATTTTCACCCACTAATTTATTAACTAATGTTTCTACATAAAATAATTTTCCAAGGGCAGTAGTATCCTCATTACTTTATAATCTATATTCTCCATACTAATCTACTTTCTTATCCATATTTTTCATTGTTCGATGGATATTGAATGTCAACTCTTCTCCAATAATATTAAATAATAACTCCAAAATTTGAAATAATATTAATTACCTACCATTTATGTGTATGATCATCACATGATTTTAAGAACCCTATCTTTTTCCATTTCCATTAAAAGAAAGTCCACTGGGAATTTGAACTTATCTACCTTGAAAATGAAATCCTCACGAAAACCCAGTGGATGGAAGAATAAAGTACTTAAAAGTTTAATCTTACCTCAAGTTTGATTAATCTCTCTCATTCACTAGATTTTAAATATAAATTAAGACATTACATTCATTCTAACTGATAATCTAATCAAAGCCTAACCTAACTAATTAAAACCAATATTAATCAGAATGGAAAAGTTAAGGTGATCACATTACTTCTTCAACAGATTTCTTCATAAAACAATAGAACTTTACCCCATCAATGTTATGGTACCCAATTCTATTGGATTTATCATTTCATAAACCATTCCCTTCCTAAATATTTTATAGGTAGACATGTTCACTATAGCCTCGACAAATGCTACGTTAATTTATTATCTCTTAATAAACATTAAAAATTTCTATGATTTTTTATTATACTCTCTTGTCCTTTAACTACCTTGAAACGGTAGTAATGGTTGATATTTTAGTTTTTATTCCTCACTAACCAACCACTCATCTTCTATTTATTTTCCATCCCTCATTGATCTTCTATCCTTTCTTTCTCAAATGTTTCCTCAGCATACTTTATGCTCCTCGTGGATTGTATCTTCTAATATCGTTCCCAATTTTTAGCACTATAATAGGTTTTTGACACTCTTAAAGGCTCATGTTTTGGGGAAGGTGTTCGAAAACCCCATATGGGGGGAAGGTGAAATTCCTACTATGTGTTACCTATAATGTCTTATAGTGGGAGCTTGGGGGAATACTATTTATTAGGGGATTGGAAGGGTGTGTTGATCATCCAATTAATTGGGCCTATAGGGGTCTTCTATCACCAAGATAAAATTATATAAAAATAAATATTTTTTGGGTAGGCATGTGGATGCATTGGGCATGATAATTGGAGTTTTGGGAGCACTCTCGATCTAGTAGTTGGGTTAATGATTATAGATTTTCTTAGGTGTATATATAATGGAAGGAACCAATAGCACTTCATGTGACAGACATATACATCATTCTTTTGGTGTACGGCCAATTAATTTGGTGTGATTAAATAATAATTGGGATAATGTAGTGTTTTTAGTATACTTGAACATCAGTTTTTCATGGTTGTGAGTATGTTCACTGACTATAGAATATATCTATTGGGAATCTAGTGTTGTAGTGAAGGATAATTGGTATAACTAGACAATTGAATCAGGGATAAGGGATATCCAGTGGTTGGGTGTACAATATCAAATTATTTTGAAAATTATTATTATTACACCAACAATTGGAATAATTTATTGGAATAATACATCAATAATTTATTTTTGATGAATTGAGTGGTTTTCTATGTATATTTTATAAAGTGCCTCTCTTAGGATATATGTATTAGTGAAGATGCCTAAGTGGCTCTTTTAAAATGATTCATGTGTTTTAAAATGTTTATTTTAGGGTTTTTGTTCATTTTAAATTATTAAGATTGTTGGTGCATGATGTTTCCATGAATGTATAAAATAAGGAATTGTGGTTTTGTGAAAGAGTGTTTGGAACTGATTGATTTATTTTAAAATTTTACTTTTATTTGAAAGAGAAATTTTATTTAAATGGTTGGTTTTTTAATGGGATTTTAAATGTGATTTTCTAAATAGTTTTCCAAGGAAATTTTGAGATATAGTTCTTCCATAATCTTTTATGATTATATTTTTATAGAATTATGAAAACGGTTACATTATATCTATATTTTTTGTATTTATTTTTCAAAATACTAATATCTATAAATCAAATAGGATGGATATGAATAAATATTGGACTAATGTAAATCATTTGAAAAAAGAGTATGGAGATATATTGAAAGGGTTAATCATGTTTTCAAAAGATCATGCATATGACCCTTTTCAAATTCTTTGTCTGTGTTTACAGTATTATTATTCACGATATGTTTTTCCAGAGGAGTTGTAAGAACACTTGATTTATCACAGATTATATTGAAGTTATAAATGTTGGAAATAACATAGGTAAAAAGAGAATGTAGCTAGTGGCTAAGATAATAGTGCATTTTATGGATCATCTGATATGATTACAGTGTGAACAATAAAGAAGCCTCTATCAATGAGGTGATTAAAAATGTGGATGATAATGAAGATCATATTGAATAAATGAAAAGTATTGTTGAAGATGAACATGAGGATATCCCAAAATTGTTTGAACAGTTAAAGAGTTCTTCAAAGACGCCTTTGTATGGTGGTTTCACTAAATATACGTCATTTTCAGCTGTAATGAAGCTATATAATTTGAAAGTATGCAATATATGCAGTGACTATAGTTGTACATAATTTCTAACTCTCTTGAAAGAAATTGTCATAGAAGAAAACGATCACCCGAGTTGAACATACAACACCAAATGAATGCTACGCTCAATGGGTATGGTATTTGAAAGAATACACACCTACCCAAATGACAGTATACTGCTTCTCAAGTACCACAAATCAATTAGAGATTTCCCCAAGTGAGGTGCTTCACTATATAATAAAGGAGAATATGGTACTAAGAAATTTTTATGATACATTCAAATAATTCCATGGTTTAGGCACCTATATTAAAGTGAGGAGACTGTACGTGAATTTACAGGGCATGTAGACAAAAGAAAAAAATATGGGAAACTATGTCACCCAACAGACACTCCTTTGTGGAAGAGACTCGATCATGAGTATCCTGATTTTGGAAATGAGCTGAGAAACATTTCTCTTGTGTTATCTACTGACGAAGTAAATCCTTTTGGTTTTCAAGGAAGAACTTACAGTACATGTTTGGTTATATTGGTTAATTATAGAATCCCACCATGGTTATGCATGATATGAAAAAAATCATGTTATCAATCCTTATATCAGAACCGGAATAACTGGGTGATGATATTGATGTTTATTTGGATCCATTGATTGAGGATCTGAAATTATTGTGGGATTCAGGTGATACGTTGTATGATGGTTACAAAAATAAATATTTCACATTGAGAGCCATTTTTTATGGGATGATAAATGACTTTCCTACTTGTGGAAAATTTTCTGGATATAACATTAAAGGAAATCAGGGGTGTCCTATTTGTGAATGAGGTAAATAGTCCATTTGGTCGAAACATTCATCGAACACCATTTTTCTAGGACATCACAAATTTATACCCTGATGTCAAGAATACTAATATTAGATGACATCATTTGATAAAAGATAATAAAAATGAACTACATCGTCTCGACTAACATGTGATAAACTGTTTGAAAATGTAAAATTTTTGGACACTGCTTTTGGTAAACTATTTTTGAAAACCCATACAAAAACCAGTTGGAAGAAGGGATCAGTTTTTTTTAATTACCATACTTTAATTGTATGTATGTTAGACACTTCCGTGAAGTTATGAATGTTGAAAAAAATGTATCTAATAGTGTCATCGGCATGTTTCTAAATGCACCAAAAAACAAAAGATGGAATTAAGGCTTGGATGGACATGGTTGAGATGGGAATATGAGAAGAGTTGGCACTATGGAAGGGTGAAAAAAAATTATTCCTCAAGCTAATGACACTATTTCTAGGAAGGAGAGATATCTTTTTTTTATCTTTTTTGAATGATGTAAAGGTTCCATAGGGGTATTCATCAAATATCAAGAACATTGTGTTAGTGACCGATTTAAATTTAAAGGGTCTGAAATCACATGAATTCTACATTTTTATGCAAGATCTAATTATTATATCTTTACATTTCATTTTTACCAAGAATTTATATTATAAATTAACAAATCTCTATTTCTTCTTCAAATCTATATGCAGCAATGTTATAGAGCTGGTGAAATTTCCATGTATGAAATGATAAAGTGTTGTTATATTATGTGGATTAGAAATGTTCTTCCCAGCGATGTTCTTTAATATGATGGTTCATTTGATGGTTCACTTAGTGAGAGAGATTTGACTATGTGGTCATGTGCACTATAGATGGATGTACCCCATTGAAATTGATATGATTATTTTGAAATGGTATGTCAAAAATTGAAGT
The DNA here is from genome assembly GCA_963277665.1 of Viscum album. Taxonomy (NCBI): domain Eukaryota; kingdom Viridiplantae; phylum Streptophyta; class Magnoliopsida; order Santalales; family Viscaceae; genus Viscum; species Viscum album. The sequence continues at coordinate 294,463,556 of OY728167.1, read as the reverse complement.
TTGATAGATGATTTTATTATGGAGCGATATATTGTTGTGGAAGTCATTAAATTCTATACTGAATACCTGTCCACTATGGAAAGAATTGGTCTACTGAAATCTTATCAAAGGGCTTAAGACACTGATGTGGGAAGATATGATGGTAACATTATGGTATCATTTCATTAATTTACTGTAAAATAATATAATGAAACATTTACTTTCTCTTCATCATCCCTTGTTGAGTGCATTTATAATAGACGACTCACACGAGGACTATGTATTAAGGGTTCTTGTAAGGATTCATAAAGGATTACACACAATTATAATGAGATATTACCTTAAATATACTGAAGGAAAAGTAAACTCGTGCCCACCTCTTCTTTATACACACATGATAACCCAAGGATCATGGGATGTGTTTACTTGCTATCAAGTGGAGCAGTCTTTTTAGGTACATTGTGTATGGTAATATGTTGTTTGACTATACATGTATTCATCACATTGATTGAAACATTTTTATTTAAGAAACATTAACTGAGTGCTGAAAATAAGGAATGAGTAGTAAAACTAGCATACCACTACAGTAAAATAAGGATGGGTACGCTTCACTTGAAAAAAAGGAAGTATTTCAAATCTACCGTAATACATTTATGTGACATAAAAAACAAAATAAATATGTTCCCCTATTTATATGTAGATTGATGAATCCAAATCCAAGGTCACTTCCATACCACACCATGTTCATTGGAAGAAGGCGCACGTAAAAAAAGATAGGATACTAATAGATGAAAACACACAAAAAGTGTGGGAAACTTGTGTAAGTATGACATAATAAACATTTTTTTCATTAAATATATATTACATAACAATGATTATTTATATTCCTATATTTTATATCTAACATAGTTATAGGAATCAGAAACATCCAAACTAGATGCAGACATACTTTTGGTGGCCTTAAAGTAGACAAAAAAGTATGGTCGCATCAAAGGTGTGGGTTTTGGGGTGACACCCCAAACATTTTTTGAGAAAAAAAACAGAGGAGGATCAATGTGAAGAAATTAAAATGATGAGATAAAGAGTATCTATCCATGAAGAAAAAATTATATGGAAGAGAGAGATCATAAAAAAATTTATGGTGGGTGGAAGAGAAGAAGAAACTCAAGAACAACCAGCATGTGAAGATCCTACCCCACCACCACCAGATTTTAGGCGAGCCATTCCCCTCAAAAACCTATCCTAGTGGAGGTGAAAAATGTTCTAATAATTTTTTCTATGAATTTTTAAATAGATAGAAACTGATACCTTTCCATTAGTGATATTCTATAGCATGAAAATGATTGTGGTTTATATATATCAACACGCACCCAACGCCTTGTAGCGAAGGCTATAATGATCAAAATCTAGAATGCCATGCTACATAATATAACAATTTCAAAAGGTTATGTCCAAGTGTTGATTATCATATCCCATGAGCCGAGCACTGATCTACCTATTCCAATTAATGATTAATACATTCATAAGTTTCAACAAGCTCTTGGAACATTCGTCGATTGGCCGCCACTGATTGTAAAAAACATGTTGACAAGGAGGTATTAATTTCCAATTTAATTTTCATGATAATACTTTAAAATTTAATGAAAAAAGGCCTGGACCGATGAATGTTATTATAGACGGACACATAGAAGGGGGTGAAAAGAAATAACGACTAAAAACCATCTCAAGGATCAACCAACCAATTGAAACGATCTACCAAAATCACCTAAAACATACCTGTTCTATATCCAAATTTATTATCATTGTAGGATCATGTGAATATGAAGTTGAAATATGGTGGTACTCACACACTTTGTTTATGAAAATATATACAATGAGGAAGATCCAGATTTCATTAGCATTGACAATGTAAGAAAAATCTTGGAGTATGATTGGCTAGGTGGATCATTTGTAAATGTATACATGAGGTATGTTTTCAAGATTTAATTTTCCAAAAGCTGATATACTATGATAACTATGACTAATTAAATTTCATATTTTTTTCCTGTGAATATATGAAAAAAAAATTGAAGGGATTTCCCAATGAGAAAATTTTGGAATTGTTAGTCCTCATGTCACCTCTATAGAATAAAAAAATAGAATCCCATAAAATGGGTGAAATAGTGGAATTCCTACTCACGTTTTTTAACAACAAAATTATAGATGATAGAATCTTCTAAATAACAATGATTCAAGGGTAAATCTACAGAGTTTAATCATATAAAATATATTTTGATGTATTTCATTACTTATTATTTTTTGTGTTGTTAGGTAGCATTGGATGCTCATTGCGGTAAATTTGGATACTCAAAAGATTTATTTCCTGGATTCAATGCATGGATATCCAACAAACCGACCACGCATGATGGAGTTTTTCAATTTATTATACACTATATCCAACATTTTACAATTGAACATATAGTTATTTAACTCATATTATCTTTTATTGAGGATTCTGTTTCAATATATTGATGTGTGAATATTTTATACAACATGGAATGAGTTCAGAGAAAAATGAAAAGAAAAATCATAAGTATACAACTAGATAAATATTAGGGTATATATAATAACATTTCACTATCCCAAAACATATAAAAAACTAATTGGATTTATCAATTTTTCTACAGTTTCTGAAAAAAATAGAAAATAATGGTGTTATTATGTTTTTAAATTTATGAAAGTGATCTTATTCCATGAACAAACCAGTAACCCTAAAGTTGTTATTTTCAAAAATAATTACTATTTCACTTAAAATATTAATTAATCCTTTGTGTATTAATATTTTTTCAGTACTATACTGATTTTAGAAAATATTCATATTCACACGATGATATAAATTCATTTAGAAATGAATGGGTAGCATAAATTATGGAATAATGTACACAAATAGCATGAAGATGTGACTGGTATGACTTGAAGTGTCTATTTTTTAAAAAAATTGATAGTATTTTTTATAAAAAAACAAGTGACATTCTAAAAACTGAAGAAATGAATTAGGATTGATTTGATTGTGATGCCCCGACCCAAGTTACCAAGATTCGGTGCATTATTACATAAAATTTTCTTGATCACAAGAGATAAAGTCTCAAAAGATGGATTAGTTTAGTAGCCTTAGAAGTACTAGATACATACATATGTTTTATATTATAACATGGAATAAAACCATAACAACATTGTTTCCCCTTTGAATGCACTCATATTCCTTATCCTATCCCTGTAGGTCAACCGAAAAATACTTCTTCACATCCTGGGAAAAAATAAATCATAGAAAGGGGTGAGCTTAGATTCTCAGTAAGGATAAAAATATAGTGGAAACTTTCATAAATAAGAATAAACATTTAAGGCAATGTATAAGACTAAAACGAAAGCCTTATAAACTTAAAATTAAGAATAATATGGAAAATATAAATCAAATAATACCATTTAATTATTAACATTGATGTTCTACTAGTCTAATAATAACTTTCAATATCAATAGCCAATTTTATAATGATATAATGCATATTGTTGGAAATCATAACCACATAGTCATGTCCACTTTCCAAGACTACAAATAAGATTTTGTCAAAGCCTTGTGCCAAGACACAAGTTTGTCTCGTGAGACATACTGATGCATTGATAAGCTATAGTGGGCTCCACCAGTCACTTACTAAGTCCAATTCACTCCTCATATGAAAAGGTTAAAACATAACATAAACATTTGTATTAAAACTATCATACGAAAGATTAATTGTTTAACCATAAACCATGGATGGTATAAAAATAACACATCCATAGTCAAACATATCACAAAATCTTCAATAGAATATGGAAGATTGTATCCTAATAAATCTACTTCAATCAAGTGTCAAATCCATCATAGGATGTTGACATAGATGAATTCAAAACTATTTTAGAGAAATATCTCTTTCTATTTTGAAATAATTTAAAAGTAACATAATTATAAAAGAAAACATTTATTTTGAAAATATTCTTATAATATTGTAAGGGAATCTTAGAAGGTGTTATAAAGGCGGAAAATGCCTCACCCAACGTATAAGTTAAAAAAACCTTCTTTCCATAATTTTTTCGAAAGGGTCGTAAAGGAACCCTTTTGGAAAACTATAGAAATATTCCTTTATAAACATCTTATAAAAAGTCAAAAAAGGGTATAAATTACTTTAACCCATAGTATAGGATATAGTAAAAATGTTTTGGAATAAATTTTTAAGAAAAACAGATGTAGATGATAAATAGGCCCAGTAGATACTTACATATTAACAACCTTAGATTAGTAAAGAGATTGTAGAATTAACCTTTACCTTGTAATTTTCCTTCGTAGAGGGTGCATTAACCTCCTTTATAATAGTTAAATAATTTTTATTAAATTATAAAATAAACATATACAGAAATATGATATCATATATGATCTTCTAATATTGAATTGTTAATAATATTTTAGTAGTATAATTGTTTCAGGTGTTAACTGATTTCATTTTCCTTTATATGTTTGGTTACGTAATCCATGTTTATTATGTATAAAATTTATTTGATTCATATCCATAATTATACTAAGTTTTTAATGATTATTTTTTAAGCATAAAATGAAAATTATTCTTTAATGATTACGATGGGGAATGAATCTCATCACGTTTGTGGAGACGATAATCCGTACGTACGCACGAGGGACAATATAATTATATTGATGGTGAAATAATATGTAATTGGATGGTATATCATATATAATGAATCATTAAAATGTAATATTTTTTATTTACATCAGTTATACTCATTATTATACCCATCCGAATAATGAAGTTTTTGAATAAAAAACTACACCATAACGTGGAGACAGTAAGCCGTACGTACCCACGTATGGTGACTTTATCATTCACAGGATGGATAGAATAATGAATATGGTTGTACCATATTTATAATAACAACATAGTATGTATATGGTACTGGAGTTATTATTTTGGTATGGAAACAACAAATAAATAGGAAGTGGAAGAAGAAAAGAACTTTGGAAGAGGTGGTGAAATTATTACATCTTCGTCAGGTGCTTCCTTTTTATTTGATCATCATGGCTCCATAGGTTAGCTTTATGATCAATGTAAGGCCTTTAGGATAAATTGAGGGTAGTTGGGTGGATATTGGATCAAGGTTTGGGAGATCCAAATGGATTTTTTGGTGTAAAATTAAGAGACGTGGAAGTACCCTTTTATAAGAGAGGTGACGGTCAATTTAGGAAATGCTTGAATGATTATTTTATTATATAATCATTTTCGGTATATAATGGCTCCAAATGGATTTATTTCTAGGATAAGGTGGGTATGGGTCGAAATACCTTCAACCAATAAGTTTTATACAAGTATTGGTCACCATATTAACCTTATAGTTTATATTTAACTCTTATTTTATAAGTTTAACTTTTACTATATCTTCTTGTATTCTAACACTATATGGTTAATAAACATACTATAAATTACCAAGAGAACCTCAATTGGTCCATTAATGATATATATATAATTATATAAGTTCATTGGATGATTCTTATATTTATAGGAATATTATATCATTTAATAATATAATATGTGTTTTAAAAACTCATTTATGCAAATTTTGACACTATTTTGTATATGGATTTTGTGAAAATCATAACATCATGATTACATCAAATAAAATTAATTTAATCAACCATAATATGTCATATTAATTTAAAAAATTATTTGAATGCATCAAAAGTATCAATTTTCATTAATTTTGATATTTATAATATCAATTATTTTAATATTTCATTAATAAGATAATTATTGCATCATCCTTGTGTCATAAATAAATTTAATTATTTAATGTCTAAAAATTATAAATAAAATAACATGATGTAGGAAACTTTTTAACTTTCTAATGAATATTTATAGTCTAATTTACCTTATTTATAACCCTATATTAAAAATGTTTTAGTTATGAAAATTTGAATCTTACACTTTAAACTCTTCTTTAAATAAAATAATAATAAATGTCCTAATCTAATCCAGGTGGACCAAAAAGGATCATATTTTATTACTATTGTTGATATTTGTGGAAAACAATAATCTAATAGAATTAGTAAATTAGTTATGGTAAGTATAATACCATTTTTACATTTAATTTCCCTATTTACTTTTTACCGTGGTAAATAAAAGTCAAAAGTTACTATGTACCAAAAATTATTTTCACCTTATTGAACCACATTTTACTTCCTGATATAAACTGTGTATCTCATATTTTTTAAATTCCATTAATAGAAGTGGTGAAATTATGTTTTATGAAAATTTCATAACGTGCCTAGAAGGTGGGTAAAAGACGGTAAAAAGTTTAATAAAATTTTATATATCTAATTTTATTATAAAATAACTCCAATGAATTGCATTGAACTAATATAAGTATTATGTATCTATTTTGACTTAAAATAAAATAAAATTAAATAAATATTTATTTAAATAAAAATTCGATTTTAAACAATAACATAGTGTATTTCACAATTCATCAAAATTTGATAGTTTCCAGAAAAATACCAAAACAATTACCCTAAGCTAATTTCGATACCCCGAATAAAAAAATGAAGTCCATTTGGAAAAATAAAATTTTTAAAATTTCAAAAAGTGTGTATTACTATTCATAATAGATAGTTTGATTGGTCGTGGTGTGTTAAAACTCCATGTTGTATATAATACACGTTATTGCATTATTCAAAGGGAAACATACCGTGGAATATTGGGGTGTTACATTCTAACCTCATTCAAATAATTTTTTCCTCAAAATTTCAAGAATATTAATGCATAAAGAAATTCGTGTGGTTCTTTATCATATGTTCCTCAAGTTTCCACGTTCCCTCTTCCATCTTATGATTTCTCCATAGAACTTTCACCAGACGAGTCGTCTGGTTTCTCAGCACTTGTTCTCTAGTATCAAGAATCTTGACAGGATCTTCACAATAAGACAGATCGGGTTCCAGTTTTATTTCACCATAGGTGAGTACATGCATTGGGTCTAGCATGTATTTTCTCAATAGCGATACGTGAAACACATCATGAACTTTGGAGAGACTTGGCGGCATTGCAAAACGGTAAGCTACAACTCTAAATATTTTAATAATTTCGAAATGCCTGATGTACCTGGGACATAATTTACCCTTCTTACCAAAATGTATAACACCGTTACCTGGAGATTCCTTCAATAAAACATGATATCCTACTTCAAATTCAAAATTTTTCCCCCAGTTATCGGCATAGCGCTTTTGCCTTCTTTGAGCCACTTTGATGTGGGTTTGGATAACCTTCACCTTTTCCATTGTTTCCTCAAAAAGTTATGGCACAATGAGTTTTCATTCACCCATATCATCCCAACATGTTGGTGTGCGACATCTCTTTCCATATAATGCTTCATATGGTGCCATCTGAATAAATGACTGGAAAATATTTTTATATGAAAATATTACCATAGGTAGATACTGGTCCCGCATACACTAAAAGTCATTTGAGCAAGATCTCAACATTTATTCTAAGGTCTGAATACTCTGTTTTGATTGTCCATCAGATTGATGGTGGTAGGCTGTGCTCAAATGATGTTTAGTATCCAAGGTCGTCTGAAGTCTTTTCCAGAATATTGTTTTAAAATGGAGATCACGATATGAAACAATCGATCGGGGTACTCCACGAAGTCTTATAACTTCATTAATATATAGTTTTCAAGATTTTCAAGTTGTAAATCATATCTTATATCAAGAAAATTTGATGACTTGCTAAGACGATCAATAATGACCCATATTGCATCATTATTTCTAGGAGTCTTATGTAGCCCCATGACAAGGTCCTCTGTAATATTATCCCATTTCCACTCAGGGATGGGAAGAGGTTTCATGACTCATCAAGGCAGTTTCCTTCCAGCTTTCACTTATTGACAAACCATACATCTTAACACATAATTAAAAATCTCCCACTTCATGTTGTCCCACCAAAAATGGTCCTTAAAATCTCTATAAATCTTAGAGCTACCAGGGTGTATATAGAAATTAGAGCTATGAGAATCATCCAAAAATTCCTTTTTTCGATCAGGTATATTGGGAACACAAATCCTCTTTCCAAATTTCAAAATTCCATCATCATATATAAATTCAATCAAACTCCCATCATTCACAGCATTAATTTTCATTTGAAACTTCTCATCATTAGTCTGAGAACGTTTTATCCTTTCTAGTAAAGATTTTTTGGAATCCATTTGAAACATTATGGATGTCTCACCTTCGATGATTATTCCCATATCCATATTTACTAGATCCCTGAACATGGGATCCCTTTCGACTCTCATCTTGTTCAAAACTCCATGATCCTTTCTGCTCAAAACATCTTCCACCTTATTTTCCTTCCATGGGTGGTAGTGTATAGTGAAATCATAATACTTGAGTAGTTCAAGCTATCATCTTGGCCTTATGTTGAGTTCTTTCTGTGAGAAAATATAATTCAAACTCTTATGATTAGTATAAATCTAAAAAATTTCAACATAGAGATAGTGTCACCATATTTTCAGAGCAAAGATTACAAATTCTAACTTAAGATCATGAGTGGGATAGTTTTTCATGAATTTTTAGCAGTAATTATGCATAGGAAGTAACCCTATCATTCTACATAAGGACAAAACCAAGACCTTTCTTTTAAGCATCACTATAAATAAAAAACTGATTATTCCACAATGGTATAGTCAAGATAAAATAATTGACTAATCTTATCTTTAGATCATCAAAACATTCATCAAACTCTTTTTTCTAAACAAATTTAACACCTTTACGTGTGATTTGGGTTATTGGGAATGCCAATCGGGAAAAATTCTGGACAAAACATCAATAATAACCTGCTAAACCAATAAAACTGCATACCTCAGTTATACTCATCGGTGCTGGTAATTCTTGGATTGCCTTGGTATTTTAATGATCGAAATAGATTCCATACTTAGAGACAATATGTACCAGAAAAGAAAATTCATTAAGCGAGAATTCACACTTGCTAAACTTCCCATATAATTCATTTCTTCTGAGGGTTTTCAGAATAGTGTGCAAGTGATTTTCATGATATTCTTCGATTTTTGAGTATACAAAGATATCATTAATAGATAACACTAAAAATTCATCAAGATATTCCTTGAAAACTCTATTAATTAGATCCATGAAGACAGAGGGTGCATTAGACAATCCAAAAGGCATTACTGTAAACTCGTAATGCCCGTACCTGGTTCGAAATGCTATTTTCAGAATGTCTTCCTTCTTCACACGCAACTGATGATATCCAGATAGAAGTTCAATCTTTGAAAAATATTGAGCTCCATGAAGTTAGTCAAATAAATCATCAATGTGAAGTAGGGGATACCTGTTCTTTATTGATATAGCATTGATCTCCCTATAGTCTATGCACAATCTCATAGATCCATCTTTCTTCTTAACAAAAAGAACAGAGCCTTCCCATGGAGAAACACTAGGGGGAATAAATCCTTTATTACTAAATTCCTATATTTTTTTCATTAGTTCCACTAATTCCACTGTGTCCATTCTATAAGGGTTGTTTGATATGGGCCTTGAACCGGGAATTAAATCAATGGAAAACTCAATTTCTTGTTCTGGAGGATGTCCAGGTAAATCCTCTAGAAACACATCAACATATTCTTGTACAATATGTACGTTCTCTATTAGAACATTATTTTCCTCACCCATAGTTATTTCATTCTCTTTCTCCCCAATAATTGAATTTAGTAGAGCTACTGGGGGTCGATCTAGATAAGAATCTGTTGGTGACATTTCTTCTCTCAACATAAGGTACTCTTTATCATCATCGAAAATTGTAACCTTCTTCTTATAATAAATTTTTGCATCATGGTCCAAAATGAAATCCATTATCAGGATTATATCAAATTCAATCATAGTTATGATGATGAGATCAGTAGATATAGAAAATTTATATTCCTGAATGGGGAAAAATTCAAAAAACCTTTTTGCAATGATACTTCCCTTATGAGTTTTTACTGAAAACATCCTTGTTAAATCAAATTAGAAATATATAATTTTCTTATAAAACTAGGAAGATATGAAACAATGTAATGATCCAGAATCAAATAAAGCATTGGATAAATTTTAGGAAACCATTAAATTAACTTCCACCACGTCATTCAGAGAATCAACCACAGCAGTAGTGATCACATAAGCTTGGCCTTTCTACCTTGTAATTTTATGAGGTAATTTTCCTTGGCTCTTAGGACATTCTTTTGAATAATGCCCCATTTATATACAATTTTAGCATTCAACATTGACAGCATGTTTCATTCCTTTGTAATCACGAGCATGGTAGCCTTTTTTACCACACTTGTAACAGACTCTCGTTCCCTTCAGGCAAGTACCGAGGTGTTTCTTCCCACATTTACAATAGGATGGATGTTCAAATTTTACCTTATTCCCGTTATTTCCATCTCTAGAGTGTTCATCAGATCACTTCTTCTCTTTCTTTTCATTAAATTCAAAAGACATAGAGAATTATTTTTCTGTCATGATAGCACATGAGACAATATCATCAAATGATGAGAATGATTGTGAGACTAATTCTCAACGCAATGGTTTTAACCCATCAATGAATTGATCAATATAACTCCATGGGTTACGTATATAATCTGCTGCATGCCTTTCTAACCTTATAAAGTTAGCCTCATATTTTGTGACATTATCATCCTCATTTTTCCTTAAACTGAGAAATTTTCACTCCATATCTTCTTGATGGTCACGAGGAAATTATTTTTCTAAGAAAATATATTTAAACTCCCTCCTTTCCATATTTGATAATTCTGCATCCTATTTGGGGTTTTGAATTAATGACCACCATTGATCTTCATCTCCCATGAGGCGATAAGCTTCCATAAAAAAATTTCCTTTCACTACTCGCCAAAGCATAAAATATTTTCTCTAAGTAACTTATCCATTTCTCATCTACAAATGGATTTGTAGTACCATTGAATGTTGGTGTTTGTTTCCTCAGGTAGTGGTCTAACATTGATCCTCCGCATTGTGGATCACAGTTCTCCATACATATAATTTTATTATTCATAACCTGGGTAAGTTGTCCCAGTATGGTGATAAACATATCAGCACCAGTTGCATCACCATCTCCACTAAAATTATCTTGAGTAGGAGGGAAATACCTATATGGATTACGTGTGTTGATACAATTTCCATTCCTTCCACTATGCGCCATTTATAAACAATGTCATACACCAGATCAGTTTATGAATCACAATACATAATCCAAAACTTGTAAAACACTTAACATAAATTTAAGAGTTTATGGATATAATCCATAATCATAAAAATGTTTTCTTTAAGGAGGTATATACTAATAAATCCTTCATAATGGTTTATAACAAAAATTTTAATTATCCTAAGCATATCCCCAAAGAGCATCATAACCAAGAGTGTAGAAAGGCTCGTTGTTGTGTACCAGGATACCCTCGGGTCATGCCCGAAACTCCTTGTCGGAGTTTCCACTCCTAGGTACATCTATTCCAGAGCCGCCTCTAGCTGCTCGTATCTAGACAGGGATGTATTTCTTGGAAAACTCATAAAATATCTACAATACCAAAATCCTTGGTTGTTCTTCTATACTAATCCTCAAATTCTGCCTTAGGGTAATGTTCTCTAATCAGAGTTTTTCTAAATCTAACTTCCAAGCTTTGTACTAAACTTCCAATGATACCATCTGTTGCACCCCGACCCTAGTTAACCGTAGTTGGTGCATTATTACATAACATTGTCATGATCACAATAGATCAAGTGTCGAAATACCGATTAGTTTTATAGCCTTGGAAGTTCTAGATATATACATAAGTTTTACATTACATCATGAAATAAAAAAAACAATATTTTTTCCCCTTTGAACATACTTATATCCCTTAACCAATACCTTCATGTAAACCATAAAATACTTCTTCACATCCTGGGGAAAAAATAAAACATATAATGGGGTGAGCTCAGATGCTCAGTAAGGATAAGAATATAGCAGAAACTTTAATAAATAGGCAGAAACATTTAAGGTAATGTATAAGAAAAAAAATAATTTTAAACATAAAATTCAGTATAATATGGAAAAGATAAATCAAATAATTCCATTTAATTATTCATATGGATATTCAATTAGTTTAATAATCACATGCAACAACGACAGCCAATTTCATATTGATGGAATGCATAATGCCAGACATCCTAACCACATAGTCGAGGCCCCATGCCAAGACTACAAATAAGATTTTTTCAAGGTCTTGTTACAAGACACTAGTTTGTCTCACGAGACCTACCGATGCATCGAGGAGCTATAGTGGTCTCCACTCTTCACTTACTAAGTCCAATTCATTCCTCATATGAAAAGGTTGAAACATAACAAAAACATTCATATTAAAAATATCATATGAAATGTTAATACATTAACCATAAACCATGAATGGTAGAAAAATAACACATCCATAGTCAAACATATCGCAAAACCTTCAATACAATATGGAAGATTGTATCCTAATAAATCAACTCCAATCAAGTGTAAAATCAATCAATGTATGTTGACATATATAAAATCAAAACTACTTGAGGGAAATATCTCTTTCTATTTTGAAATCATTTAAAAGTCATGTAATTATAAAAGAAAACATTTATTTTAAAATTTTTATTATAATCTTGTAAGGGAAGATTTGAATGTGTTATAATGGTGGAAAATAGCCTCACCCACCGTATAAGTTAAAAAACCTTCTTTCCTTCATTTTGTTGAAAAGGTCATAAATAACCTTTTTTGAAAAATGACTGAAAGATTCCTTTATAAACATCTTATAAAAAGACAAAAAGGTGTATAAATGACTATAACCCATAAACTACGAAGTAGTAAAAATGTTTTGAAAAACATTTTTAAGAAACAGGGATGTGGATGATAAAGAGATCCCAGTAGATAATTCTGTATTAAGAACCTTAGATAAGTAAAGAGATTGTAGAATTAACCCTTACCTTATACTTTTTATTGGTTAAGGGTACATTAACCTCGAGTATAATAGTAAAATGATTGTTATTAAATTATACAAGAACCATATAAATTAATATGATTTCATATATGATCTTCTAATATTTCTTTGTTAATAATATTTTAGTAGTATCATCGTTCCATGTGTTAACTGATTTCATTTTACTTTATATGTTTGGTTACGTAAGCCATGTCAGTTGTGGATATCATATATTTGAATAATATCCATAATGATATCAAGTTCAAAAAAATTATTTTTTATTAATAAAATGAAAATTATTCTTGAATGATTACGATGGGGAATGAATCTCATCGCGTTCGTGGAGACGGCAATCCCTACGTATGCACGAGCGACAATATCATTATATTGATGGTGAAATCGTATGTAATTGGATTTCATATCATATATACAGAATCATTAACATGTTATATTTATTATTTACATTAGTTATTCTAATTATTAACCCATCCAAATAATGAAGTGTTTGAATAACAAACTACACCACAATGTGGAGACGGCAAGTCGTACGTCAGCACGTATGTTGACTTTGTCATTCATAGGATAGATATAAAAATGAATATGGTAGTAGAATATTTATAATAACACTAAATTATGTATAAGGTACTGGATTTATTATTTTGGTACGGAAACAAAAAAGAAAGAGGAAGTGGAGGAAGAAAAGAACTTTGAAAGAGGTGGTGAAATTATTACCCCTTCTTCGGGTGCTTCCTTTTGATTTGATCAAAAGGGATCCGTAGGTTGGATTTAGGATCAAATTAAGGCCTCTATGTTTTATTGAGGGAAATTGGGAGGATATTTTAATAGGTTTTCGCTGATTAAAATGGATTTGGAGGTGTGAAATTAAGATAAGGGGAAGTACGCTTTTATAAGAGAGGTTAGGGTCACTTTAGGAAAAGATTGAAATATTATTTTATTATATAATCATTTTCGGTTTATAATAAATACAAAGAGATTTATTACATGTATAAGGTGGGAATGGGTCAATGTAACTTCAACCAATATGTTTTAGACAAGTTTAGGTCACCATATAAACCTTATCTTTTAGAATTAACTCCTAGTTTATTAGTTTAACTTTTACCATGTTTTCTTGTATTTTTACACTATATGCTTACTAAACATACTATAAACTACCAATAGAACCTCAAGTGGTTCATTAATGATTTATCTATAATTATATAAGTCATTTTTCCAAACCTTATATTTTTAGGAAAATTTATATCATTTAATAATATAATATTCATTTTAAAAACTCATTTATGTCAATTTTGAATCTATTTATTATTTGGTTTTTTGTCAAATTCATAACAAAATGATTACTTAGAAAAAAATTCATTTAATCAACCATAAAATGTCATATTGAACTATAAAATTCGTTTCAAGCATCAAACATATCAATTTACATTTATTTTGAAATTTATAATAGCAATTATTTTAATCATTCATTAATCATGTAATTACCGCATCATCATTGTTTCGTAAATAAATTTAATTATTTAATGTCTAAAAATTTAAAATAAATTCCATTATTTATGAAATCATTTTATATTTCTAATGAATATTTATAGTCAAATTTATCTTATGTATAACCCTATATTAAAAATGTTTTAGTTGTGAAAATTTTAATTCACCACCTTTAACTCTTCTTTAAATAGAATAATAATAATTGTCCTAATATAATCCAAGTGGACCAAAGAGGATAATATTTTATTTATATGGTATATTTTGGTCGAAAAAAACTTATCCAATAGAATTAGGAAATGTGTGAGGGTAATTATAGTATCATTTTACATTTAATTACCCTATTTACTTTTTATCGTGGTAAATAAAAGTCAAAAGATGTTATTCAACAAAAAATATGTTCATCTTATTCAACCAAATTTTACTTTATGATATTAAATGAGTCTCTTGTATTTTTGAAATTCAATTCACAGAAGTGGTAAAATTACGTTTTATGCAAATTTTCAAACGTGCCTAGAAGGTGTGTAAAAGACGGTAAAAAGTTCAATAAAATTTTATACATCTAAATTTATTATAAAATGACTCCAATTAATTTAATTTAACTAATATTGGTATTATTTATCTATTTTTACTTTAAATAAACATAAATAAAATAAAAAATTATTTAAATAAAAATCCAGTTTTAAAAAATAACGCAGTGTTTTTCACTATTCATTAAATATTGAAAGTCTTTAGAAAAATACAAAAAATTAAACTTAATATAATTTTGATACTCCAAATCCCATAATGAAGTCCACTTTGAAAAATAAAATTGATAAAATATCAAAAATTGGGTATTACTACTCATAATGACTAGTTTGATTGGTTGGGGTGTGTTAAAACTCCAAGTTACGTACAATGCAAGCTATTGCATTATTCAAAGGGAAACATACCATGGATGCTTGGGTGTTACATTTATACTTTAGGAAAATGATACAAAAGACATTTGTGACATTTAGGAATAAACGAAATAAAAATCCGACACACGGTGTGAATGTTATAACTTTAAGTGTGTATTTTTATATTAAATTAACAATAAATTTAGCACAAAGAAAAAATGACATACTGAAAACCAATAAAAACATTCTTATTTTTTGATAATTTTTTAAAAACAAATATTCATTCATTTTTTAAATGGAGAAATCAACCACACCTCAATCTGACGAACGATGTGACAGATATGACTGAAAGTGTCATTTATGAGTTTAAAATTAACATTCTAGTTCAAAACATTTCACTCACTAAAACCCAAGAAAACTCACTCCATTAGTCTTCTTAATTTATTATAATTCTTCACAATTTCTTTTTAACATCTACGAAGCTGTCTTATGTCAAACTGACACCTGATGCGACTGGTATGACTCAAAATGTGTGTTTTCAGTTTAAAATAATATTGTAGTAAAAAAACACATCTGACATACTAAAGACTGATAAAATGGATTCAGATTGTTTTAATATATTATTACAATGATCTGTATGTCATTTGTAACATGTATGAATCAACCTCACCTGAATCCAATGCACTGTGTGATTGGTTTGACTAAAAGTGTCTCTTTTTATTTAAAGTTGATATTAATTTTATTAAAAAACACAACTATCATATTAAAAAACAAGAAAATGCATTCAAAATGTTTTCCTAATTTAGTAAAATGATCTATCTGTCAATTTTGTTTTGTAGGAATCAACCACACCTTAATAAAACACACTATGTGACCAGTATAAATCCAAATGTGTATTTTTATTTTAAATTGACATTAATTTAAGTAAGAAAAAAAAGCGACATACTAAAAACTAAAAAAACACATTCAGATTGTTTTGATAACTTAGGAAAATTATCCATGAGTCATTTTTGACATTTATGACTCAACCAAACCTCAATCCAATGCTCGGAGTGACCGGTATGGCTAATTCTCTCTATTATCAGTTTAAAATTTACATTTTAGGTCAATAAGAGTCACACACTGAAAACCAATAATCAGATTTTTGATTGTCTTCATAATTTAGGATAGTGATTCATAAGTCTGTTATGGCGTGTATGAAGTATTATCACATCAAACCGATGCACGATGCGGCTGATATGACTCAAAAAGTGTGTTTCTGTTTTGAAATGACAATTTAGTAAAAAAACAAAACTGACATACAGAAATCCATGAAAATTCATTCGAATTATTTTGTCAAATTAGGATAACAATTCATGGGTCATTTTTGATCTGTATGAACTAACCACACCTCAATCTGATGAACGATGTAACCGGTATAAATCTGAAAGCATTTTTATTTAAAATTGACATTAATTTAAGTGAAAAAACATGTTTTAAAATGAAAATAGATCAAACACATTATCATTATTCTAATACATTAATACAATGATCCATGAGTCATTTGATATGTGTAGGAATCAACCGCACCTCAACCGGACGCATGATGTGACCAGTAAGACTAAAACTGTCTGTTATCTATTTAAAATTGACATTTCAGCTCAAAACGTTTCACTTACTATAAACCAAGAAAAACCCTATGATTTTCTTCATAATTTATGAGTGTGATTCCTAAGTCCTTTATGATGTGTATGAAGAAATCTCAGATAAAACCGATGCACAAGCCGACAGGTATAACTCAAAATGCGTGATTCCAGTTTGAAATTATATTTTATTTAAAAACACAACTGATATACTGATAACTTAGAAAATGCATTAAGATTGTTTTGATATATTAGAACAATGATCCATGAGTCATTTTTGAAGTGTAGGAATGAACCACACCTCAATTAGAAAAATGATGTGAAAGGTATAAATCCAAATGTGTCATTTAAATTTGATATTAATTTTAGTATAATAAAAGGGGATATACTCAACACTAAGAAAACTCATTCAGATTGGTGTGATATTTTATAACAATGATCTATAACTCATTTATGATGTGTAGTAATCTTCCCCAACTTAATACAGCATATGGTGTGACCTTTATAACAGCAAATGTATTTTTTGATCAAAATTGAGATTTTATTAATGTATTCTTTCATATTAATGTTTAATTTATTTCTTTATTGTATTACTAACACAATATTTGTTTTCATATATAGGTGGAACCTTTTTCTTGATTTTGGATGATTTGTTTGGTAACTAATACATTGGGAGGACATTTTTGATAAGGGGTCACAGATGTTAAAGGATTAATCATTAATATTTTTAACTATTTTTCGGATAATTGTAAATGTAATTATATAAAAAAAATTTGAAATGTATATAAAATTATTTACCAAACCCTTGTGTGTGATTTGAAGGTGCTATTTTGTGCAGGTGATGTGTGTGCATTGTGCAGGTTCTCTTGGGAGTGCTACTATATAAACAAAACATCACAGTCAACTAGGCCATTATCATTACTATTTCGAGTGCTGATAAAGGGTGGCGGGGGCCTTTATCATGGTTTTTTAGTGTGGATAAAGGGTACCCCTTTATCTTTTCTGTGATTAACAGCACTTTTCAAGCATTGTTAAAATCATTTTATAGCCCTTTTAAATGTACTATCTGTACTAGTGTTATATATAATTCTATGCACAATGTCTTCTCATCATTGGTGATCACTTCTTGAATAATATGGTCTGAATTTATCTAGATCATCCACATATTCTTTGAAAATATTCGGTAGCAGCAATCATCAAAATATGGTGGGAAGCATAGAGTTCCCATGATTCCTTTGATACTCGGACGATCACTGCATTGCCTTGGTTCTGATGAAAGAGAGGGAGCTTGATCCAAACTACTTAGATATAGATCCTCTATCTCTAGAAAATGGGAGACATAATAAGAGAGAGAAATCCCATTAATATTCCTTGTCATGTTAAAATATTCTTCTATTTATAAAGTGCTATAAAAATTATCCTGTATTGCCTCCCATCCCTCGAATAAATAACACTCCACCGAAATGATATTACGACTATTATAGTGATCCATAAATATATTTTATAATTACTATCACATACCCATAATATAATAAATATATTATATAATTATAATTGAGCCATTAACTCAGCTCGTACTTCCCACAAAAATTAAATGATCCTTGAATATTTTAAACTAATATTCGTTCTATTAATATTTTCATATATTTAATTTAAATCAGGTAAATACATTTAATAAATAATTTAAATTCTAATTATTCTTAAATTGAATAATATGAATTTTGTTATTAGATCAGTGATCATATCTCCTTGTAAAAAACCAAGACCCCAATAGTGGATCCCACCCTGTCCAAATATCCTATTTGAACTGAATAGGGTAGATTCTTGAATATACTATTGTGTGTGACCCTTTAGGAACTTCTCTTAATAGTAGTGAATATTATTCATAGGCCAAGAGTGGGATCTAGAAACCCATCACATCTTCTATAGAGATATGTATTTTTATTACAGTGACAACCATCCTATGAACATGTACTATGTAATATGATTTCTTTTTTCCTTAGTATCTCATAAAGCAAGACGCAACCCCATGTCATCATCCTTTTCATTCTATTTTTGTTTTTGGTTTAACCGTACGGATTTACCCTCGACTGCCATCACCGTGGTCATATAAAGGTACTAAAATCCGGATCAATGTGGCCAGTGATATATAACTTACATACCTAGAAGCAAAAAATTCATGTTCTGACAATTCAATGAATGTCATTCCACCAATGATGCACCCATGACAAGCTACCCCATCATGATTTCATTATCATATCTTTTTTCCTTGCATCAATGTACATGATCAAATTACATACATTGATAATGATCATTATTCCGGAGACCATTACACAAGTCCATAGATAGGAAAATCCAACGAAACCAAAACATGTGGTATTCTTATCGGAGGATCTTTCCTCAGGATCTCACTTCTAGAAATCACCAAGTGTGAACTTTAGGATAAGAATTCTTAAGGCATATGATCCACCATCACCTAATAGTCATACATCTACTGTGTCCAGTCATTAATATGTATCTAAACCATAGGATCAAAGTTTAAGATTAATGTCATAAAATCTTAAGTGTAACTACCGAACCCCAGTTACCCAGAGTTGGTGCATTATTTTAAAATATTGGGATGATTACAAAGAATCAATTCCCGAAGGACCGATCAGTTTATCAGCCTTGGAAAATAGATTACATACATTAACATTACATTACAATTTCGAACATAAAACACAAAAAAATAGTTCTTTGAGAACACCATTATTCCCTTTAGCTTAACCCTGCATATCAATCATAATAAACTTCTGGGAATCCTGGGAAAATGAAACATATGAAAGTGGTGAGCACAAATGCTCAATAAGGGTAAGCAATACAGTGGAACATAACATAAATATTAAGCATGGTGAATAATTGAAACCACATTTCTTTTCCAATAATAAACATGAATACTTTTATGGAATGTATATGAGTTGAGTAAATAACGCCATAATAAAACATAATCATTGGTATTATACTAGTCGAATGACCACATGAACCATCAATATAATTTCCATAATGAGGGAATGTATATTGCCGGACATTCTAAAAAATTTTGTCAGGTCCTCGGCCAAGATGTATAAAAATGATTAAGGCCTTGCCCAAAACCATATATCTTATTGGGAAAGGGCCTCGTCCAATTCAATGTCTAGTTGTCTCATAAGACCTACCAATGCATCGGGGAGCTATAGCGGTCTCCACCACTCACTTACTAAGTCCAATACATTCCTCATATGAAAAGGATTAAACATATCATAAACATTTGTATTAAAACTAGCATATGAAGTGTCAATACTTTAACCATAGACCATGAATGGTATAAAAATAACACATCCACATTCAAACATATCACAAAACCTTCAATACAATATGGATGTTTTGTATCATATTAAATCAACTTCAAATAAACATAAAATCCCCCAAAGAATTTGACATAGATGGAAATGATTTGTAAAACTCTTTGATTGAAATATCCCTTTTTCATGAAAACATTTTAAAGTCATACAATTTATAAAGTAATACATTTAAATACATTTTTGAATCAAACTGTCCCATACAACTTTTGAAACTTTTAAAAGTAATTAACATTTTAAATACATTCATGTACATATAAATAAATCCTTAAAAACCATTTTGAAAAAATGGACATTAATGAGAATGATTTAGAAGATTAAATATTTAAAACATTTATAATGATGTTATAGTAAAAAGTCACTTAAAATAATCCCTTTGAAAACCCTTTTATGAAACACAGACATGGATAATAAATATGTCCCAGTAGATACTTATGTAGAAACAACCTCGGATAATAATGAGATTGTGAAATTAACCCTTATATTGTACTTTTCCTTAGTCAATGGTAATTTAATATCCTGTATAATATTTAAAACATTGTTATTGAATTATACAAGAACCATATACATAATTATGACTTCATATATGATCTTTTAACATTTCCTTGTTTAATAATATTTTAGTATTATTGTCGTTTAGGTGTTAACTTACTCATTTTCTTTTATATGATACTTAAGCCATGTTTGTTATGGATAGAATGTATCTTATTCATTTCCAAAATGATATCAAGTCCTTAAACAATATTTTTTATCATCAAATCATAATTAGTCTTGAATGGATACGATGGGGAATGAATCTCATCGCGTTCGTGGAGACGGTATTCCGTACGTATGCATGAGGGACAATATCATTATTTTGATATTAAAATAACATATACATAGATGGTATATTATATATAAATAATCATAATAATGTTATATTTATTATTTACATCAATTACACATCATTATCATACCCATCCAAACAATAATGTATTGAATAAAAATTACACCACGACGTGGAGACGGTAAGCCGCACGTACGCACGTATGGTGACATGCCATTAAAAGGATGGATAGAAGAATGAATATCATGGTACCATATTTATAAGAACATAATATTATATAGAAGATAATGGAGATATTATTTTATAATGTAAATAACAAATAAAGCAGAAGAGAAAGAAGAAAGGAACTTGAATGAGGGTGGTGAAAACATTACCTCTTCTTCGGGTTCTTCCTTTCGATTTGACCAAAAGGGCTCCTTAGGTTGACTTTCTTATCAAACTAAAGCCTCTAGGTTTAAATGAGGATAGTTAAGAGAGTATTTGGGCAGGGGTTGGTGGATCCAACTCGCTCTGAAGGTGTGAATTAAATAGAAGGTTGAGTGCCCTTTTATAAGAGGGGTGAGGGGCACCTTAGCAAAAGAGTGAAATATTATTTTAAAATAAAATAATTTTCGGTTTCTAATGGATCCAAATAGTATTATTTAAACGATAATGTGGTTATGGGTCGAAATATATTCATCCAATATGTTATAGATTGGTTTTAGTCATTATATTTACCTTATCATTTAGTTTTAACTCCCAGTTAATTAGTTTCACATTTACCATGTCTCTTTGTATTTTTATATTATATGGTTAATAAAAAAACTATATACTTCCAAGAGAACCCCAAGTGGTTAATTAATGATACACCTATCATTAAATAAGTCTCTTGGTAGAACCTTAGATTTTTTATAATAGAATATCTATTAATAATATAATATTTTTTAAAAAAACACTTTTATGTCAATTTTGACACTCTTTAGAAATAAATTTTTGTGAAAATCATAATAGAATGATAACTTCAAAAAAAGATAATTAATTTAATAATAACATGTAATATTAACATATAAAATTATTTTAATTCATAGAAACTCTGAAATTATATTTATTTGGGTATATATAATATCAATTATTTTAGTATTTTATTATTAAGGTAATCAGTGCATCATTATTGTGTCATAAATAAATTAATTCATATGGTGTATAAAAATTATAATAAAAATACTATGATGTAGGAAATCATTTTTATCTTTCAAATGAATATTTATATTAGAAATGGTATCTTATATAACCCCATATAAAAATTAATTTTCTAAAAGAAACTGGTTTATTTCATTTTTGCCTTTACTTTAAGTTAATTAAACTAATGTGTCATTATCCATCTAAAGTGGCTCCATGGGGTCCCCAAATCGACACAAAGATGCCCATGGTAGGCCGGGACTCATCCAATAAGGTTAGTACAAGTGTTAAGGTAATTTGTTATTATTATAATATTCTATTAACTTTAAACTGCATTATTTACCTTTAACCGCGGTAAATAAACGTCAAAAGTTACTATTCACCAAAATTTATTTTCATCTTATTTAACCAAATTTTAATAACTAATAACAACCATGTATATAGAATTTTTTAAATTCAATTCACAGAAGTGATAAAATTTTATTTTAATTAATGTCATATTTTTAACTACTACTTAGTTGTTTCACTATTCATCAAAAATTGATTTTTTTCAGAAAAATATGAACAATTAATTCTAAGATATATTTGATATTATGAATTCAAAAATTATTTCTATTATACAGAATTAAAAACATATAAGTTGCATTAATGAATTTAAAATTAATTCCCATTGTCAAAACAAATACCAGGTTTTTAAGAAACAATATCTATCAAAAGATTTACACTTGTTTATGCCCAATTTCAAAGTGATATTTATTAAAATGACCAACATTGGTTTGAATAGTAAAAATATAATCTAATTACACTATTAAAACAATTAAAAAGATAATCTTACCATATAAATAAATTATATTAAAAGGGATTTTTGAATTAAAATACAGTATTTTTCACTATTCATCAAAAAATGAATTTTATCAGAAAAATACCAAAATTTTACCCTAAGTAAATTTTGATGTCCCGATTCTAAAGAAGATTATTTTTGTAAAATTGAATATATAAAAGATTCAAATATACTATTTAAAAAGGGTTGTCCATTAAAAGTAGGTAAATTTTCATTTTTTGAAAAATACTTCTGTTATCTGAAAAAAATGAATCTGTTCTTATATTATGTCTATAAAAATCATAATATGGATTCTAAAATTATAAGGATGTATAAAATTAAAATTCAGTTAATACTATTCATAAATTCTTTTGAATGGCCAGTTTGGTATGTCGTGATGTGCTTGAACTCAGTGTTGCGTGTAGTGAAAGTTATTGCATTACTTTGAAGAAATAACGTTCTATGAAATATTGGGGTGTTACATTCTCCCCTCTTTCAATAAATTGCATCCTCACAATTTGAAATTGCTCTTTGAAAATAAAAGGTTTTAAATAGAAAATACCTTTGTGGACAACCCATATTGGAAATAGGGTTAATAAAATTTATTTTTAATAAGAGTGAAAGGGAAATGAGAATGTCACCACCAAATTAGGGTTTCGAATAGGAGAACATTGATGGAAATTATAGACTTGTAATTAGAGAAAAAACGTAAATATTTATAGGGAGTGATTGAAATCATCAATCACAAACAAGTGTAAAATTGAGGGCCTCAAATTCATCAATCTATGATGATTTAAAATACCCTCGGTTCAACAAAACATAAGTTATTAGGATAACACATTTCTGGTTTTAAGATCCCTTCCCTAAATTTTAACAATTAATTTATCCATATAATAAGAGAATATATATATATATATATATACTTGACAAGAAGTGTATCATCTTTCAACTAATTCCTACCACAAACTCATCTTCCACTCTAAAAGATTTCAAACAAATATATTTTGTTTATCCTAATCGAATAGGGTTCCAAAAATAATGAATTTATAATTCACGTATCAGACCCTTTAAAAAAATAAACTACATTATACAATCCAGGGACTTCACGTAGTCCCGTGGTAGGCGATAAATCCCAATCGCTCTATGGTTATGGGTTTGATTCCCAAAGCTTTGTCCGACACGACGGGTTGTCACATGGTCAGCGTGTTGTCCTTTTATAAAAATCCAAAAATAACCTTTCAAACTTAATCCATTCCAACCATTAGACTTATCCGAAATACTTCTATCCAAACTCACAGTCCAAAATTTATAAGGAAGTTAAACACAATGAAGATCCTTTTTTCCACATAATAACATGTGAACACCTTCATCATGAATTCTTTTAAAACACTGAAACAAACTGAATTACCATAAATCCTTATTGATTACATTCATGCCCCCTTATTCCTTATAGAGTACTGGATATACTTCTTCCATCCAAAAATGTTGTAAACTCCAACAATGATGGAATATATAAATCATTAATCAGTTTCAAGGTAGTCAAGAATATCCAATATAATTTATCCAAATCAAACATTAATTATTCCAAAATCACTACCTCAGTATCAGAACCATATTATGGTTTATCTTTCTATCAACCATATATTTTAAAAAAATTTAACCTGCTGTTGAGTCACTTTTCTTGGTTCCACACAATCCCAAGTCCTTAATTAAATAGTACTGCATTACAATACTTATATACTTCATAATTACTATTACCAGTACAACGTTGATACAACACTCAAATGACATAATTCTTTAATAACAAAATAAGATCTCTAATCATTCCTCCTCATCTGTGGTAGTATCATAACATGATTATTATCCAATAGTAACATTTGGGGAATACTCTAATGACTTGAACAATGGTTTGCGCAGTGTCCCAACTCCTTGCAGATTAAGCATTGTACATTTGAAACCCTTTTCTTACCCTTTCAGTCACGTACTTGGTGTCCTTTTTCTCCACACTTATAACAAACTCTCATTCCCTTCAGAAAAGTTCCAGTGTGTTTCATCCCACAGTTATCACATATGAGAAAATTCTTCTTGTTCCTCTTCCCTTTATCCAACTTTCTCTCTTCCATACTTTTCTTCTCTTGCTTCCCTTCAAAGCCATAGGACTCAGAGAATTCTTTACTTATCTTATTAACACATGATACTATATCTTCATATGTTGAGAAAACATGAGAGAATATTTCCCTTCTTAAAGTTGGATTAATACCGTGAAAGTAATGATCCTTCTTACTCTTTGGATCATAAGTATTGTTGGAGTTCACATTCCTTCTACTGGGCGCCATTTCTATACAACGACATACACTAGGTTAGTTTATGAATTGCAATGAATAATTCTAAACTTGTAAAATACATAACATAAATTGAACAGTTTATGTATATAATCCATAATCACAAAAAAATTTCCTTCGAGGAGGTATATACACGTAAATTCTTCATAATGATTTGAAAATAAAATGATAATTATCATAATGATATCCCCCGGGAGTGTCGTAACCAAGAGTGCTTCAAGACCCATTGTCGTGCACCAGTTCCCGTTTGAGTCTAGCTCAAAGCAGTGTTTTTGGGTTTTATCCCTAGGTAAATCTGTGCGAGAGCCACCTCTACCAGCTCGTATCCAGACAAGGATGTATTTCTCAGACAACTCACAAAATCTCTACAATACCAAAATTCTAGGAAGTTCTTCTATATTATTCCTCAAATTCCATCTTAGGGCTCTGTTCTCTAATCAGAGTTTACCTAAATCTTGCTTTCAATCTTTATTACTAAACTTCCTATGATACCATTTGTAACGCCCCGACCCCAGTTACCCAGATTCGGTGCATTATTTTCAAACATTGTAATGATTACAATGAATCAAGTACAAAAGGACCGATCAGTTTAGCAGTCTTGGAAAATATATTACAAACATTAACTTTACATAACAATTTCAAACATAAAACACATCATCAATAGTTCTTTTAGAACACCATTATTCACTTTATATTAACCCTATATATCAATCATAATAAACTTCTTGGAATCCTGGGAAAATGAAACATAAGGGGTGAGCTCAAACGCTCAGTAAGGGTAAGAAATACAATGGAAGATAACATTAATATTATGCATGGTGAATAATTGAAAACACATGCCATTTACAATAATAAACATGAACAATTTTATGGAAAGAATATGAGATGAGTAAATAACATCATAATAAAAAATAATCATGGGTATTCTACTAGTCGAATGACCACATAAACCATCAATATTATTTCCATAACAAGGGAATGTGTAATGTCGGACATTCTAAAACATTTTTTCAAGGCCTTGGCCAAGACTTCTAAAAATGATTAAGGCCTCGGTCAAAACCATATATCAATTTGGGAAAGGTCCTCGGCTAATTCCATGTCTAGTTGTTCCATGAGACCTACCGATGCATCGAGGAGCTATAGTGGGCTCCACCCGTCACTTACTACGTCCAATACATTCCTCATATGAAAATATTTAAAAATATCATAAACATTCGTATTAAAACTAGCATACGAAATGTCCATAATTTAACCATATACCATGAATGGTATAAAAATAGCACATCCATAGCTAAACATATAACAAAACCTTCAATACAGTATAGATTTTTTGTGTCATAATAAATCAACTTCAAATAAACATAAAATCCGTCAAAGGATTTGACATAGATAGAAATTATTTGTAAAAATCTTTGATTGAAATATCCATTTTTTGTGAAAAAATTTTACAGTCATAAAATTTATAAAGGAAGAAATTTAAAAACATTTTTTAATCAAAGTATCTCATAAAACTTTGAAACTTTTTAAAGTAATTAACATTTTAAAAACATTCATGTCCATATAAATAAATCCTTAATAACCATTTTGAAAAAATGGACATTAATGAGAATGATTTAGTAGAATAAAAATTTAAAACATTTTAAATGATTTTTTAGTAAAAAGTCACTTAACAATAATCCCTTTGAAAACTCTTTTATGAAACACAGACATGGATAATAAATATGTCCCAGTAGATACTTACATAGAAACATCCTGGGATAATAATGAGATTGCGAAATTAACCCTTACCTAGTACTTTTCCTTAGTCGATGGTATGTTAACCTCATATATAATAGTTAAAAAAATTTATTAAATTATACAAGAACCATATACAAAATTATGATATCATATATGATCTTTTAACATTTCATTGTTTAATAATTGTTTAGTATTATTGTCGTTTAGGTGTTAACTTAATTTCTTTCTTTTATATGTTACTTAAGACGTGATTTTTATGGATAGGTTGCATATAATTCATATCCAGAGTGATATCAAGTCCTTAAACATTATTTTTAATCATCAAATGAGAATTATTCTTGAATTGATATGATGGGGAATCAATCTCATCATGTTCGTGGAGACGGTATTCTGTACGTACGCACGAGCGATAATATCATTATTTGGATATTAAAATAACATGTTATTGGATGGTATATTATATATATATAATCATAATAAAGTTATATTTATTATTTACATCAATTAAACATCATTATCATACCCATCCAAATAATAATGTATTGAATAACAATTACACCACGACGTGGAGATGGTAAGTCGTACGTACGCACGTATGGTGACATGTCATTCAAAGGATGGATAGAATACTGAATATGGTTGTACCATATTTATAATAACATCAATCTATATATAAGATACTGGATTTATTATTTTATAATGGGAATAACAAAGAAAGAAGAATAGGAAGAAGAAAGGAACTTGAAAGAGGGTGGTGAAAACATTACCACTTCTGCGGGTTCATCCTTTTGATTTGATCAAAAGGGATCCTTAGGTTGTCATTATGATCAAACTAAGGCCTCTAGGTTGAACTAAGTATATTTAATAGAATATTTTGGAAGTTTTTGGCCGAGACAAATGGATCTTAAGGTGTTAATTAAAGAGAAGGTGGGTGCCCTTTTATAAGTGGGGTGAGGGACACCTTAGGAAAAGAGTGAAATATTATTTTATAATAAAATATTTCTCGGTTTATAATCGATAAAAATTTTATTATTTTTATAATAAGGTGGGTATGGGTCTATTTATACTCAACCAATAGGTTTTATATAGGTTTGGTTCATTATATTATCCTAATCTTTTAGTTGTAACTCTTAGTTAATTAGTTTCACATTTACCATGTCTCTTTGTATTTTTATATTATATGGTTAATAAAGTTAATATATACAACCAAGAGAACCCCAAGTGGTTCAATAATGATGAAAATATCATTATATAACTCTCTTGGATGATCCTTATATCTTTAGTAATATAATATCATTTAATAATATAATATTTTTTTAAAAACTCTTTTATGTCAATTTTAAAACTATTTAGAAATTGATTTTTGAGAAAATCAAAAAAGAATTATTACTTCGAAAAAATTTAATTAAATCAATCCTAACATGTCATATTAACCTATAAAATTATTGGAATTCATAAAAAGTCTAAAATTATATTTATATGGGAATTTATAATATCAATTATTTTAATAGTTCATTATTAAGGTAATTACTGCATCATTATGGTGTCATAAATAAATAAATTTATATGGTGTCTAAAAATTATAAATAAAATACCAAGATGTGGGAAATCTTTTTATATTTCCAATTAATATTTATAGTCGAAAATATAACTCATATAACCACATGTCAAAATTAATTTTCTAAACGATATTGGTTTATTTCATTTTTGCCATTACTTTAAATTAATTAAAATAATGTGTCATTATCCCTATTAAGTGGCTCCATGGGGTCCCCAAATAGTCCCAAATATGGAAATGGTCGGCCATGACTCATCCAATAAGTGTAGGACATGTGTTAAGGTAATTTGGAATTATTATAATATTCTTGTTAACTTAAACTACCTTATTTACCTTTAACCACGGTAAATAAAAGTCAAAACATACTATTAACCAAAAATTATTTTCATCTTATTGAACCAAATTTTACTTACTAATAACAACAATGTATGTAGTATTTTTGAAATTCATTTCACTTAAGTGGTAAAATTTCATTTTAATGAAAAAGTCGGTTTTTTAACTACAACTTAGGGGGTTCACTATTCATCAAAAATTGACGTTTTTAAGAAAAATACCCAAAATTCAGTCTATGATATATTTGATATTTTGAATTCAAAAATGATGCCTATTTTAAAAAATTCAAAACATAGAAGTTGCATTAATTAATTTAAAATTAATTCTCTTTGTCAAAACAAATAGCGGGTTTTTAAGAAACAATATCTGTCAAAAGATTGACACTTGTTTATGCCCAATTGCAAAGTGAAATTTATTCCAATTATCAGAATTGGTTTAAATGGTAAAAATATAATCTAATGAAACTTTTAAACAATTTAAAAAGTTAATATAACCATATAATTAAAGTTGATTAAAAGAGAGTATTGAATTAAAATACAATATTTTTCACTATTCATCAAAAAATGAATTTTATCAGAAAAATACCAAAATTTTACCCAAAGTAAATTTTTATGTCCCGATTATAAAGAAGAATTTTATTTTGTAAAATTGAATATATAAAAGTTTAAATATTATATTTAAAATGGGTTTTCCATTAAAAGGCGGTAATTTTTTATTTTTTGAAAAATACTTCTGTTATCTGAAAAAAATGAATTTATTCTTATATTATGTCTAAGAAAAACATAATATGGATTCTAAAATTATAAGGATTATATAAAATTAAAAATTCATTTAATACTATTCATAAATAATTTTGAACGACCAGTTTGGTATGTCGTGATGCGCTTGAACTCAATGTTGCGTGTAGTGGAAGTTGTTGCATTACTTTGAAAAAATAATGTACTATGAAATCTTAGGGAGTTACATTAAGGTTCTCCTTATATCCAGGGATATTCTATAACCTTTTGATACAACATTTAATCTATGTAAATTACTATTAAATAGTTGATGTTGAAATATCTACAATATAATGGTAAAAAGACATCATGTATATCTGCCTTCTATACATGATAACGTAATAAACAAACTGTATAAATCAGTCTAGGGAACCCACTAATTCAACAAAAAATACATTTAAAATGTTTTTAAAATTGTTTTATATAAATAATACATATTTATAATGAAAAATATAATTTTAATTAATTTCTTTATGTGTTTAAATATATTATTTTCTTAAATGAAATGCTTTTCATATCCTTAGATGAAGAAATAAAATTAATTTTATACACATATGGAAAATGAATTTAATATAATAAAATTCAATTTTTAATTTTAAATTCTTAAATTATCTTAGGGTGAGTTTTTTGTATTTGGTGACAAATTTCGTTTTCTAATGAATAGTGAAAAGTACTATATTTGAGTTAATAACAGCCATTTCATTTAAATAATTAGTAATTTAAATTTATAATTTAAATTTTGTCAAAGGTCACTTAAAATATATTTTTAATTTATTAATAATATTTAGGTCATTATAATCAATTTTAAAATGCAATTGAATATAAAAACATAACAAAATTTGGAGTTGTTTTCTACTTTAAGAACATGTTATTTCATCATGTCTACATGATTAGCATTAATCTTAATTTTTCAACTTCTATGAATTGAACATTAAAAAAACATAAATAGTTGTAATTAGTATAATATTTAGTGTCTAATTAGATCATGTATATTTTTTACCAAAAATATTTTTAAATGTGATTAAAATTAATCAGAATGATTACGGTCAAATTAAGATCAATTAAAGATTAAACTATAATCATAGGGGCTAAATGACTTATCTACTTGTACAAAAGTCATTTTATGGCCATATATAGGCCATAAACCTTCAATTATTAATTATATTTTTGTTTGGTATGACATTGTTTATGTAAGAACATGTGTACACCTAAATTGTTTTCAAAAATTCCAAGTCATCCCTTTTCCTCCCCTATAAAAGGCCACTACCTCTCACTTTTCTTCACACATATAAATCCACTTATTTATGGAATGTATCTTACAAATAAACATCTCAACATTATAAACTTCCTTCTAGTGCATCCCCTTGGGCAGAAAGTAATCCATGGAATCCTTTTCGCACAAACCAAATGGAGTTACCCCATGAAGACGTAACATCTTCTCTCAAGATCCTATCCTTTATTTTACATATCCACCCCTACACTCTCTTTATTCCATGATTGAATAAAAACAATAGTATTTTAAATATATGAGGATTTTTTATTCTAATGTTTTTACCTACACTTACACACACATCCATCTAATGGGTGACAAACATACAGTTTATGTGTACGATGAACTACCACCTCACTAGACAATGATTACTCACTTTTCCTTTACCGCCTCTCATAGTGGAAATTATGATGAAAATATGTTTATATATATCATATATTATATTTTTTATTTATTTAACATTATTTATTACTTTTACAACACATATATGTTTTATGTTCCATTTGGTTAAAATATGATAATTTTGTTTCAGGAACTGTGGACTACCACCACACAAGTGATGTGGATCGTTCACACACTAAATGGAATGTATTTAGGTTGGGTTTAGTGAAATTGTATGAAATATATTATATAATAATTATTCTATAATAATTATATATATATATGTCATTTACTTTGTCTCTTTCAATACAGCAATAAAAAACAGAAACAACGTTCATGTGTACGTACGACTTACCCTCTCCATTACAGGTGTATTCCATTTCATTCTTCTATATTATATATATATATATAATTATATTAAAAACATAATGAATATAAATGATATTTATATCAATTTTACATGGAAAAAATATATAACAAATTAAGAAACAAGTGAAAAACACAGTGAATATTACTCGCAGCGTAATCTTAACATGAAATTGCTAACAAAGGAGAAATATAATTTCATAATAAAGAAATATATATATATTTGATATAATAATCTGGTTTTGTAAAAGATTTTTAATAAATTTATATTTATTATAAATGAGTTTTTAATGAGTATGATGAGAGTAATGACACAAGGTGAGGGGATTTCATCTCACTTTTTATTTCTGTGAGATACACGCTTTTTTCACCACCAATTCCATTGAAGTGGTATTCATACTGACCATGGATGTATTAAATGATTATTTTACTTAACTTTATGGTTATTTTATTATCCATTGTATTATATTTTTTTTATGAGATTTATGTTTCAAATGTCACAAAATTGGTAAAGTAATTTCGTCTCAATTTCCCTTCTTTGAGACACATTCCATGTTATATACATATATTTTTATATAAGGTGTATATACTCTATTTGAAATTTTATTTCATGATTATACTTAATTTAATGATATTTAAATGTTCATTTATTTTTATTTTCTTCAACATGTAGTGTGATTCAATGGTACCAAGTGATAAAATGTTTATTGAAACAATATTATCATTCATCAAGGCTATTTTTCATAATGCTTCTATTGATGAAATATTAGAATCCATATCTCAAGAAAACTCATTATTTATATTATAATATATTTATTCAAATTATATCTGTGTATTAGTACAATTTTTACACTCTTTCTTACCTAAGATAATTAAGAAATTTTTTAAGAAAAATATGACCGTATTTCCCTTTTTTGTCAGAAAGATGTTTTATTTCAAAAAATGTTTTCAAAAATGTTTTCAAAAATATTTTGAAATGATCAAAGAAGATAAGTTTCAATAAAAAATGATTTTACAAATATTTTATTGTTTTCAAATCTGACTTTATATGTTTTCAAGCACATTTTTAAAGTAAATTTTATTAATTTATTTTATTTCAAATGTTATTTTCAACATTTCCAAGTATTAATTACATGTATTCAAATTTTTTGAAAAGAAAAAGCATTTTAAAATGTTTTGAATACTATTTTTGAGGCTTTCATGGAAATTTGTTTTAAAATGTTTTCTAGATTATATTAGAACTTTTCAAGGAAAAAGTCTTTCAAAATGATTTCAATCCTCATTTCAATGTATTAAAAGTATTTCCAAAAAAATGATTTGAAAAGGTTTTTATGCATTAAAAGTACTTTTTCAAATAAGAAAGGATGTTTCCCTGAAAAAATGCTTTCAAAATATCTTTCCATGTTATTATCCATCTAAGATGACATTCATTTATATTAATCAGTCCATTCTAGATAATGATACATAGGTCTCATTCACATTTTTTCATAAATCTATTTTGATTTGATGGAATAATTCTTATAAAACCCATTTCACTCCAATCAGTTAGATGCCTTTGAAACACGCTTCTCTTCATGGTATATGCTTTTATGAAATGATTATGAATCCTATATATTTTCAATAGTTGATGATGTGATAAAATTTTAATGATACATATTTAATTTAATAGGTTATTATTTGATGTCTATAAAACCAATCTCTTTTCATGGGTTATGATATGATGAATTTTTTTTGGAACAAGCATTTATTATTTCATTATGTGATAGCAGGCCTATATCTCCCTTCAATGCATTGGGTAATGATACATTTTTTATGATATAAAATGGTACATGGTAGGGAATCCCAAGCTTGAAACTATAGGGTAAAAGGGATAGAATTACATGTGCGAAACAAGAGGGTAAACATGAGGAAATCCCAATCCCAAATCAAGAGGGTACATTAGAGTATATACCAAGCTCAAAACAATAGGTAAAACATGTGGAAATATCATTCCCAAATTAATAGGGTACATTGGAGGACACCCAAATCCTGAAATAAGAGGGAAAATGGGAGGACATCCCAAGCCTAGACCAAAAGGGTACATGGGAGCGCATCCAAATCTTGAAGCACATACACGCGTGATTAACCCAAAACTAACATGTTACAAAGGCCTTGGTAGGACTTCTTGACATAGGGTTTTATATAATTATGTGTTTTCCGCAATTTGATGTTTTATTCCAATGTTATTATTTCTTTTTTTATGTTTATTATTTTATTATAATTGATGTCTTATGAAAATAAAATATTAATTATCATCTATAATATTTAGGGTCTGATCTTAAAATGTTATTCTCACGTTCCACACCCTTTTGTTCATTTTATGCTTATTTATTTCCTTTATTTTTCCATACTGAGTATTTGATCTCACCCCTTTCTTATGTTTCCTTTCCCCAGGTAGTGAAG
This sequence comes from Viscum album, assembly GCA_963277665.1. Classification (NCBI taxonomy): domain Eukaryota; kingdom Viridiplantae; phylum Streptophyta; class Magnoliopsida; order Santalales; family Viscaceae; genus Viscum; species Viscum album. The sequence goes on along the minus strand of OY728167.1, from coordinate 294,429,123 downwards.
ATAGGTTTTTGGTAGAAGTAATAAAAGATGATATCCATATGGGTGATGTTGAATATATTTCACCAGGTTAGAAGATTTTTTTTCCTTGTTTCCAAAGACACTATACTGTTATGGTCTTCAGGAATGTATTTTTGTAATTTACTGAATATTCATCTAAAATTATGTAATATCCATGTATGTTAAGCTTGGTTCAGTATATTTGTTATCAAATGACCATTTTAGTCATCCTCTAGAATCGAGTGTGAGAAAACATTTGTGAGATACCTATGTATATTTCTGTGGATATGTCTAGGGATGTCTCTAAGGATAAGTATAAGGATGAGATAATGTTTTGGAAAATGTCTTGTAAATTTCATAATGAATATATTAAGGGGTTATCTAGTAATACATACATGTCTTGATGGTTCAAGTGGATGCATCTCTAATACAAACGTAACATGGGGTAACAAATCCAAAAAGATGTCCAGGACATAATTCAGGGTAATCTGGTACATGACAAGGGGCCTTGCTTCACACCTTATTGACACTCCCAGGGGATATGCTTTGGGAATTCACAAACACTTCATGAACCATCATGAAGGATTTACATATATGTTGGATATAAATAGCCTATGATAAACCTAAGGTGTCATAGATTAAGGATAGTGTCATACATCGGACATCCAATATGTGAATTTTCATGATTATGTTGTTCTTATCTATGATAATTGTTTCTTACATTGTGTTATCTAGTTTTAGTAAATGGATAGGACCCAAAGGAACTATGCTAATGTGGAATTAAATATACAATGCAATGATATCCCTCATGAAAAAATGAATGTTATAGAAGATGGAGTGAAAACACCATTGTTAGGACTACATATCCTTATCAAGACATAAATCATGCTAAATTTCAAAATAACCAAAGAGGGAACAAAGTTTTCTTATGCCCATTTTAAGGAAACATCCAAATTCTTTTGGGGGAAATTCTGATACACTTTATTCTGAGAAATTGATCCACTCCAATGAAAAAATATTTTTCATTATCCACTATTCAAAACAGAAAAAAGTTATGTTGGGAACTTATAGCTTAGAAGGTGAAGCAAAAAAATTGTGAATATTCATAAAGAATATGAGGAAACATGATAAAATTGAATACATGGATTGGGATAATTTCAAGAACTTATTTTTTGGTAAGTTCGTTCCTAGTATTTTTCTTACATAATGGGAGATGGAAGCTTGTCATAAATATCTTGGTTATGATAAGAAAAGAACATAAAATTCAAAGTAAACTATAAAGACTATGTTTAGAAGATAGTTATTTTTAATTTTTGCTCAATGTGTGGAAGGAAACATGGAGGAAATTGTATTAGGGGAACTAGTAAATGTTTTAAGTGTGGAAAATGGTCATTGAGATGCTTAATGTTGAGGTAATGGGAATAAATAGAATTATACAATGAAAGAACCTCCCGCAATTTAGTGTTTAAAATGAAAAGAGTATGATCATTATTCTGGGAAGTGCTTAAAACCAAATATTAATGATGAATATTTTCATCAACAATTTATTAAGTTGTTGGATATAGATAAATCCTATGAAACTATAATGGATGATGTGAATCAACGTAATTAGTCACACTTATCCCCCACTTTTATTTTCGTATTTTCATGTTTTATTTTGTATGGATAATCCCTTTTAAACTATTATTATTAATCTTTTGGAGATATTTCATGTGATTATATTTCCCTATTTGGTATATATAATAATAAAATCACATTTTAGGTTCTATCAGTGCTAGGATCGACCCAAGTTTCTAATAAAAATGTTTTTGGTTTATGATCATAAATTATTTAAGGAGAAAAGGGTGAATTATATTTTTAAGGGGTATAGGGTTAACCATTTATTGGATGTTTATGTTAAACATAAGATGAAGTAAATAAGATTATCGTTTTATCATTCCGTATAATGATTTATGCATATTGGATAACATATTAAAAATACCTTGTGTTTATGGTAACTACTGACAAATGGGTTGTAATATCATGGGTTTCGTGATCAATTGGTACTTCGGGAATGAAAAAGTGACCATACATTTTGGTGAAAGTGGTAAAGATGATCAAGGAAGAAAAAAGGGTGAGGATTTCCTGAAATCATGCCAATAAATATTTTCATGAAAAAAATTTAACATTAGGAAAATGGATCTTGATACCCAAAAAAATGTTATCCATTTACCACCGTTTTTGATAAATCATATGGTCTCTCAGTTCATCGTAGATTTATTGCATTTGTATTGTTAAATTTCTCCTAACATTTTTCTCTATCACTCTCCATAATAAATTTATAGTTAGAATTTCTTCCATGTTTATGCTTTCACTTCCTACATATATTCCCTAATGTGGAAACCTAGTTATATGTCACTTTGGGTAACCGTTATGGTTCCAACATTCCATTTTTAAAGGAGGTTTTAAAATTCATTTTTAAAATGTGGGTTTCTGTGAATTAAACCTTCAAGTGTTAAAACATTGATAAATTTGTATAATTTTTAGAGTTAAATTCATTTTAATGGGGGTAGAATGTAACTCCCCGTGATTTTTTGAATTATTATTTTTGAATTAATTTAATATTTTTGATATTTTTCATTTCACGTGACAGTGGAAGGAGTTATATATTTATATTAAAACACTAAGTCAAAAATTACGTTCTCACGACACCAACTTGGATTTCAATACACTTAACCCTAATTGTAATTCACTATATGATACACTGAATCCACACACGTTACACACAATACAGATTTTTTACAAAAAAAACATCTTACTGTTACAACTATTTAAACGAGTTAGTTTTAACCTCGCCGTTACAAAATATTAATAATAATATTAATAACTAATTTTAAAATATTTTAATAATTGTTTAATATAAATAAAAAATATTGATAATGAAAAATATAATTTTTTGTAATGACTTTATATGTTAAAATATTTTATTTTCTCTAATGAACTGTTTTTCATGTCAATCTATGAAGAACAAAAAAATTTATTTTAGACACATGGAAAATTAATTTGATCAAATAAAATTCAATTTTTAATTTATTATTCTGAAATTATTTTAGGGTTAATTTTTTGGATTTTTGAAAGAAACATCTTTTTTTGATGAATAGTGAAATGTGCGGCATTTTAGTTAATAACATTGTTTTTTGATTAAATAATTAGTAATGTTAAATTATACTTTGAGGTCAAATTTTATCAATTGTAAATATATTAATAAAATTTAGGTGATTATAATCAATTTCACTATGTAATTGAATATAAAAACATAAAAATCTTTTGAATCTTTTTTTACTTAAGAATCTCTTTATTCTGTCCTATCTACGGGATTAGCATTAGTCATAGTTTTTCCTCATCTGTGAATTGAATTTCCAAAAACAAATATAAACCATTTTAATCAGTATAATATTTAGTGTCTAAATATATTATGTAATTTTTTACCATAAAATTATTAAGGGTGATTAAAAATAGTCACAGTGATTAAGGGCAAATTTAGTTTAATTAGGGACTAAACCATAATCTTAATAGACCAAATGACATATCAACCTATAAAAAACCCATTTGATGGAAAAATTTCGGCTATAAAACTCACATTATTTTTTTGTTTTTGTTTTTTATGAATTTTTTTATGTAAGTACATGTGTACACCAAACTAGTTTTCAAAAATTCCATGTTAACCATTATCCTACCCTATAAAAAGCCACCACCTCTCCCACTTCATCCAACCTCTAAAACCTCTTATTATTGTCCATGATCTTCCCAATTCACTTCTCAAAATACATAAATTCCTCATAGAGTCCTCTTCTTGGGCATAAATCTATCCATGGATGCCTTTTGGAACAAACCAAAAGGAGTTACCCCATTAAGAGGTAACCTCTTCCCTTGAGCTTTTTTCTTTTGGTTTCCTTATCCACCCCACCACTTTATTTATTAAATTATTGTATAAAAATAAAAGTATATTAATAATACTATGTTTTTATGTTTAAGTTTCAACCTACACTTACGCACACATCCGTCTAATGGGTAATGATAATACTGTATATCTCTACAACGAACTACCATCTAACAAGATGATGATTATTCATTTTTTCCTTTACTTTATCTCATGGTGGAAATTATGATGAACACTATTTTTATATATTTCAAATATTATTTTTATTATTTTTTTAAATTATTTATTCCTTTTAAAACACATATATTTTTACCTTCTATTTGATGTAAGTACAGTAATTTCATTTGAGGAAGTGTGGACTACCGCCCCCTCAAAGTGATGTGACCCGTTCACACACTAAAAGAAATGTATTAATGATGGGTTTACTGGACTTATATGATATGATAAATCTTATATAATAATTATATATACATACATATATATACATATATTTCCTTTACATTTTTTCTTTCAAGACAACAACAAAAAACAGAAACAACGTTCATGAATATGTACAACTTACCGTCTACATTAAAGGTGTATTCTATTTCATACTTCTATATTATATATATAATTATAATAAAAATATAATTAATATAAATTATATTAATATAATTCTTTAAATTTTTGTAATCATGATATAAGCATAAAGACCAAATATATAACAAATTAAGACACAAGAAAAAAAACAAAACGAATATTACCTGAAGCATCACCTTATCATGAATTTGTTGACAAGAAGGTACTATAATTTCATAATAAATAAAGATATGGAATTTTTTATAATAATATGGTTCTGTAAAATATTTATAATTAATTAATATTTATTATATATTAGGTTTGAACAAGTTCAACAAAAGTAAATACACAAGGTAAGGGGATTTCATCTCACTTTTTATTTCTGTGAGATACATGCTTCATTCACCGCCCATTGAATTTTAGTGGTCTATATACTGCCCATTAATGGATTATATGATTCCCATACATAAATTTATTGGTATTTACATATCCATTATATGATACTTATTTCAAGATATTTATGTTTCAAAAGTCACAAAATCAGTAAAGTAATTTCAGCTCAATTTCCCTCGTTTGAGACACAAGCCATGTTATGAACTTATATTTTTATATAAGGTGTATATATTATATTTGAAATGTTATATCATGAATCTAAATCATTTCATGGTATTAAAATATTCATTTATTTTCACTTTCTTACATATGGAGTGTGATTCAAATTTACCAGTTGATAATATGTCAATTGAAGAAATCTCGTCGGTTATCAAGATTGCTTATAATTATGATTCCACTGATAAAATATTATGATCCATCTCTCACGAACAGTAATGATTTTTATTTTAATCTATTTATACAAGTTATATCCATGTATTATAACCATTTACCACCATTAATTACCTAGGATAATTAAGAAAATTTTATTAAGAAAAATCTGACCGTATTTCTTTTTTTTGGATGGAAATCAGTTTTATTTCAAAAAACCTAAATTATAAACAATTTTACAAAATGTTTTAAAATGATATCTGATGATAATTTTCATGGAAAAATCATTTTTAAAATGTTTTATATTTTTCAAATACTCCTTTATATGTTTTTGAACTTATTTTTCAAAAACAAGGTTATCAGAAAAAATTATTTAGAAAGGTATTTTAAACATTTTCAATCATTCGTTAAAATTTTTCAAAAAAAATTCCATGAAAATGTTTTTAAAAAATTTTCGAATCTTAATTTATAAGTTATCAAGGAAAATGATTGTCAAAATTTTTATGTATTATTTTACAATTTTTTTATGGAAAAAGGTTTTCAATATTATTTCAATCCTTGTTTCTATGTTTTCAAATTATTTCCAATGAAAATGGATTTGGAAATGGTTTTATGCTTTAAAAATACCTTTTCAAAGAAGAAATGATATTTTCATCATTAAATGTTTTCAAAATATCTTTCTAAGTTATTATACATCTAATATGACATTCATTGATGTTAATAAATCCTTTCTAGAAAATGATCCAAATGTTCCATGCATATTATTTCAGGAATGGTTTATGTTTTGATGGAATTATTATTATAAAACCCATTTAAATTTTATGAGTTATATTCCTTTAAGATATTCTTCTCTTTATGGGTTATTTGTGATGAAATCATAATGAATCCTATCTCTTTACCATATTATATAATGTGATTAAATTTTAATGATATCCATTTCATTTCCTGGGTTATGATTTTATGTTTATAAAACCCTTATCTTCTCATGGTTCATGATATGATAAATATATCTTGGGATAAGAATGTATGATTTCATTATGTTCTGGGTAGGACCTATATCTCTCTTCAATGCATTGGGTAATGATAAATGTTTTATGAACTCAAAGTGTGCATGGGAGGGCATACCAATCCTGAAACAAGAGGGTAAATGGAAGGGTATTCCATCCCTAAAAAAAGGTGGTAAATGGGAGGTCATCCAAAGCCTGAAAGGAGAGGTTACACTGGAGCACATCCCAATCCCGAATCAAGAGGGTAAATGGGAAGACATATCAAGACTGAAATAAGAGGGTACAATGGAGGACATATGAAGCCATAATTAAGAGGGTAAATACGAGAACATCCCATGCCTAGAACAAGATGGTACATGGGAGCGATTCTCAAGCCCGAAGCAGGTACATTTGAGATTAACCCAAGACTAACATGTTACAATGTCATTTCTAGGCCTCCTTGAAATAGGGTTTTTATATGCTTATGTGTCTTCCACAATTTCATGTTTTTTTTCAATGTTATTCTTTCACTGATTATGTTCATTATTCATTATGATTCATTTATTATGAACTTCAAATATTTATTATGATCTCTAATATGTAGGGTATGATCTTAAAATGTTATACTCAAGTTCTAATCCCGTTTCTTCATTTTATTCTTATTCATTTCCTTTATTTACCCTTACTAAGCATCTGAGATTACCCCTTTCTTATGTTTCCCTTCCCTAGGTTATTAATAAAGGTTTTAGGTGGAAGTACTGATGATGGAGATCTTTATGGGAGATGTTGAACATATTTCACCAAGTCAGAATATTTTTTTACCTTGTTTCCAAATACAATATACTATTATGGTCCCCAGGAATGTATTTTTATAATGTAATAAATATTCAGCTAAAATGACAAAATATCCAGGTATGTTAAGACTGGGTCGCTATATTGGGTATCGAAGGAAAGGTTTATATAACCTTTGGATACTATGATGAGAAAATTTAGTGAGATCCTTAGGTATATATCTAAGGAAATGTCTAAGGATGTCTCTAAGAATAAGTATAAGGATGTGTAAATGTTAAGGAAAGTTTATTTCAATTTTCATAAAGGATAGAGTAAGTGGATTACAAGTAATAATTCCATGTTTGGATACTAAAATTATATGTGTCTCTAGAACATATGTATTTAGGGATAACAACTCTGAAAATATATCTAGGCCCTAAATTGGGGTAATCTGGTACACGACAATGGGCCTTATTTCACACCATGTTTGAAACTCCTAGGGGATATGCATTGGGAATTTAAAAACTCTTTATGATCCACCATGATAAATTAAAATAGATGTTTGATATTAAAAACCTAGGATAAAACTAAGGTTTCATATATTAAAGAATGTTTCATACATTGGAAATATTATAAGAGACATTTCATGATTATGTGGTTCCTCTCTTTGATAATTGTTTCTTACTTTATGATATCTAGTTTTAGTAAATCATTGGAACCCAAAGGAAATATGCTAATTAAAAATTAAATGGAAAATTAAATGATGGACCTCCCAAGAAAACAAATTTTATGGAATATAGAGTGAAAAAAATCATTTTTATGACCACATAGACTTATCAAGACATGAATCATGAAGAATTTCCAAAAAACCAAAGAGGGAACAATGTTTTATTGAATCCTTTTTAAGGAAACTTCCACCTTCTTTTAGTGAAATATATGATCCACTAGTTTCTGAGAAATGGATCGATACCACTAAAAAGTTATTTTTCTTTAACTGTTATTCGGAACATGAAAAATTTACTTCAGGAACTTATCGCTTCGAAGGTGAAGCAAAATAGTGGTAAAACATCATCAAGAATACAGGGAAATAAGTTAAAATTAAATCCCTGGATTGGGATGAGTTAAATAACTTATTTTTGACTAAGTTCCTTCCTGGTATTATTTATATAGAAAGGGATATTAAATCTTCTCATAAATATCATGGTTATTATAAGAAAATAAGCATGAAATTCAAATGAAACTCTAAAAACTATGGAGATAAGAAGATTATATTTACAATTAAATCAATGTGAGGAAGGAAACATTTAGAAAATTATATTAGGGGAACAACTAAATGTTTTATGTGTGGATAAAAGGTCATTGAGGGAATGAATGTCATGGAAATGCGAAGAAGGATAATTCTACAAAGAATTAACCTCCGTCAATTTAGTGTTTCAAATGAATGGAGTATGGACATTATACTAGGAAGTACCTAGAACCAACGTTTAATGATGAACATCGATATCAATAACCTCTTATGTTAACAGATTAAGGTAAATCATATGAAATCATAATGGATGATGTAAATAAATATAATTAGTCCCACTTATCCTCCACTTCTATATTGGAATGTTCTTGTTTGATTGTGTCTGAATAATCCCTATGAAAGTCTTATTGTTTATTAATTGGTGAGATTTCATGTGGTTATCTTTCCGTATATGAATTGTATAATAATAAAATTACATTTTATATTTTATTAGTACTTGTATGGACCCAAGTTTCAAATAAAAATGTTTTGGTCTATGATAAGAGATTTTTTAAGGAATAAAAGGTGAATTATATTTCATAAAGGGCATAAGTTTTACCATTTATGGGAATTTTATGTTAAATATCAGATGATGTCAGTAATATTAATGTGTTATAATCCCATATGAGGAATTATGCATATTGGATTACCTCTTTATATAACCTTGGGTTAATAGTAAATAATAAAAAATGAGATGGAATATCATGGGTCTCCTGATATGATAGTAATTCATGAATGAAAAATTAACCCAACTTTTTTGTGAATGATTTGAAATGGATCAAAGAACAAAAAAGGTTGAGGCTTTCTTGAAATCATGACTGTATATCTTTTCATGAAAATTCTTAAAAATCAGAAAAATGGATCTTGATTCCCCAAAAAAGATTATCCTTCTACCACTATTTCTGATGAATTATATGGTCACTTATTTCATTAATGATTTATTGAATTTTTATTATTGACTTTATCATAACCATTTTCTCTATCACTCTCCATCATAACTTGATTGTCAGACTTCTCTTCCATGCCTATATACTCAAATCCCACCTTTATTACCCTATATGTAAACCTATTTATATATTACATTGTGTAACCATTATGGTTCCAACATTACCACTATAAGGGAAGATTTAATATTCAGTTTAAAAATGTAGGTTTCTATGAATGAAACTAGCAAGTGTTAAACCTTTTATAACCTAGTCAAATTTCTAGGGCGAAATTCATTTTTAGGGGGGTATAATGTAACAACTTAAGATTTTTTGAATTATATTTTTTCGAATTAATTTAATCTTTTTGTTATTTTATATTTCACGCGAAACTAGACCAAGTCATATATATATATATATTAAAACACTAAGTTAAACATTACTTTCACAGGACACTAACTTGGATTGTGCGACACATATCACTGACTAGGAATGCACTACATGAAAAACTGATTTATCATATGTTAAACACAATATCAAGTTTCTAAAAAGCATATTTTGATGGATATAACAATTTAAACAAGTTAGTTATAACCTAGCCAGTAAAACAATACAATATGACTAACAATATCTAATTCTAAAATATTTTTATAATTCTGTTATATAAATAATATGTACTTATAATGAAAAATATAATTTTTTATAGTCTTTATAGGTTTAAAAATAATATTTTTTCAAATGAACTTCTTTTCATGTACTTCTGTGAAGAACGGAAAAATTAATTTTAAACACATAGAAATTTAATTTGATAAAATAAACATGAATTTTGAATTTAAAAATATGAAATTTTATTATTGTGATTTTTTTTGTGATTTTTCTGAGAGACATCATTTTTTGATTCATAGTGAAAATTACAGTATTTTAGTTAATTAAAAAAATTTCATTTAATTAATTATTAATATTAAATTATAAAATAATTTTTTAAGTTAATATTAGATATATTATACATCTATTAATATAATTTAGGTCATTATAATCAATTTCACATTGAAATTAAATATAAAAACATTATATAAATTTGATCATTTCTATACTTTTAGAACCATTTATTTAATTCCCTATATGGGATTAACGTTAATCGTAATATTTACACTCAATCGAATTGAATTTCACAAAATTAACATAAAACATTGTAGTTGGTAAAATATTTTTAGTCTAATTAGATCCTTTTAATTTTTTACCAAAAAGATTTGTAAAAGTGATTAACATTAATCATAGCAATTATGGATAAATTAAGCATAATTAGGGAATAAATCGTAATCTTAGAGGGAAAAACAAAATATAAACTTGTAAAAAACGAGTTTTCTGGACATATTTATTCCTTAAAACATAAATTATTTATTTTTTTTTGTATGATTTTTTTAGGTATGAATATGTTTAAACATATCTTGTTTTTAAAAATTCCATGTGAGTCCTTTTCCATCCCTATAAAAGGCCTCCACCTCTCCCTATTCTTTACACATGTAAAACCACTTTGGTTAACAAAAGATCTATCCATTACATTTATCAACATCCCTCACTTCATACTATATGATCCTCCTTCGGAATAATGAAATCCAAGGAATCCTTTTGGCACAAACCAAAAGGAGTTACCTGATTAAGAGGTAACCTCTTCTCTTAAGGTCTTATTTTTATTTTACTTCTCCACCACTACACTCTATTTATTCCATTATTATATAACAAAACATGTACCATAAATATAATATGATGTTGTTATGCTATGGTTTTGACTTACAATTATACATGCATCCATCTAATTGGTAACGAACATATTGTTTATGTCTACGGAGAACATATATGGAATGTATTTAAGATGGGATTAATGAACATATATGATATATATGATATAATAAATCTGATCAAATAATTATATATATACATAATTGTCATATACTTTGTTTCTTTCAATACGACAATAAAAAACGGAAACAAAGGTCATGCGTACGTATGGATTATCATCTCCATGAATGGTGTATTCAATTTCATACATATATATTATATATATATATTAACAATAATAATAATATAATAAATATAAATGATATTTATATCATGGTTTAAAATATGGTAATCATGATATAATCAAGAGGATTAAATATATAACTAATTATAACACAAGAGAAAAGAAAAGGCGAATATTATCTGAAGCGTAACCTTATTCTTAAATCGCTAACAAGAGGGTAAAATAAAGGCATATATCCATATACTGTATTAAATATAATAATAAGATTATCTGAAATACGTATAATAAATTTAAATTTTTTCTACATGAGGTTTGAATGAGTCTGACGAGAGTTAAGACACAAGGTCAGAGGATTTCATCTCACTTTTTAATTCTGTGAGATAAATGCTTTAATCCCCACCCATTCATTTTGAGTGGTATATATAATTCCCATTTATGTAATATATTATTATTATAATTAAATTTTTGGGTATTTACATATCCATTATATGATATGTCTATAATTAAATCTATGTTTCAAGTCACCAAATCGGTAAAGTAAATTTGTATCAATTTCCTTTCTTTGCGACACATGCCATGCTATGCACTTATATTTTTATATAAGGTGTATATACTATATTTGAAATTATACATCATGATTCTCATTAATGTAATGATATTTAAAGCTTCATTTAATTTCATTTTCTTACATTAGGAGTGTGATTCAAAGTTACCATGTGGCAAGATTTTTATTGATTCAATATCATCTTTTATCGAGATTATTTATGATTATTCTTCAATTGATGAAATTTTATGATCCATATCTCAATAAAACTAATTATTTTTATTATCCTATGTTTATACAATTTATATACATGTATTATTACAGTTTTTCACTCTTTGGTAGAAAATATAATTAAGAAATAATTTTTATGAAAAATATGATCGTATTCTCTCTTCGGTCAAAAATTTCTTTTATTTTAAAAAACATGTTTTAAAAAATGTTTTCAAATGATATTTGATATAATTTTCATGAAAAATGTATTTTAAAATTATTTTGTGGTTTTAAAATCTTCCTTCATATATTTTCAAACCTATTTTTAGATAAAACTTTTTCCAAAATGTTTATAGTTTAAAAAATGTATTTAAAAAGTTTTCAATATTTCTTTATAATATTTCAGTGTATTTTAAAAGAAATGGTTTTGAAAACATCATATATAATTCTTTATACGTTTTCAAAAAAAATCAACGAAATAGGATTTTAAATTTTTTGGGATCTTATTTTCTAAATTTTCAAGGATTTTTTTTCAAAGTGTTATCAAGATTATTTTATAATTTTTCAAAGGAAAAGTTTTTCAAAATGATCTGAAGAAATAATTAAATTTTTTTAATATATTTTAAAATAAACTGGATTTGATAAAGGTTTCATTCTTTTAAAATACTTTTTTATAGAAGAATGGATATTTTCCTTAAGAAATGATTTCAAAATATCGGTCCATGTTATTTTCCTTATAAGATTACATCATTTGATGTTAATCAAGGCCTTATAGTAAATGATCCAAATGTACCATTCATATTCTTTCATTAATGGTTTATTTTTTGATTGAATAATTCTTATGACACAAGTTTCTCTTCAATGGGTTGGATTCCTTTGAAGCCCTCTTCTCTTAACAGTTTATTATTTGATGAAATGATTATGAAACTTATCTACTTTCCATAGGTTATGATGTGATTAAATGTTAATGATACCCATTCAATTTAATGGGTTATGATTTTATGTTTCATCAAATTTTCATGGTTCATGATATGATGGATTTTTTTGGCAAAATAATATATGATTTCATTATATGACAGGTGGGACCTATATCTATCTCCAAATCATTGGGTAATTATAAATTTTTTATGAGCTGAATGTGTACATGAGAGGCATACCAAGACCAAAACCAGACGGTAAAATGGAGGGAATCCAAAGATAGAAAGAATAAGCTAAATTAGAGTACATCCCAAGCCCAAAACAAGAGGGTAAATGGGATGACATCGTAAGCTAGAAACAATAGAGTAAATGGGAGGACACCTCAATCCCGACATAAGAGGTTATATAAAAGTAAAACTAAGCTCCCAACAAGAGGGGAAATGCGAGGACATCCCATTCCCAAAAAAAATATGGCATATATGCATCCATCCCAAGCCCGAAGTAGGTACACAGGTGATTAACCCAAGACTAACATTTACAAAGGGCTTGGTGGGGCACCTTAACGTAGGGTTTTTATATGATTATGTGTTTTCCACAATTATTTGTTTTATTCCTATGTTATGTTTTCATGGATTATGATAATTATTTACTTATGATTCATGTATTATGAACATCCAATATTTATTATGATCTCTAACATATATGGTATGATCTTCAAATGTTATTCTCAATTTTTATAGACTTTTGTTACTGTTATGCTTATGAATTTCATTTATTCACCCGTACTGAGTACCTGAGAAGACCATTTTCTTATGTTTCCTTTCCCCAATTAATGAAGAATGGTTTAAGGTATAATTACTAATTTTGGAGATCTTTATGGGATATGTTGATCATATTTCACTAGCATATAATATTTTTATTCTATTTTTTGAAAGACACTAAACTATTATGGTCTCTGCGAATGTATTTTTTAATGTAATAAATATTGATATAAAATGATGTAACATCCATGTGTGTTAATACTGGGTATCTATAAGGATTATTTCCTCCCCTTCTTGTATATGAGACATGAGACATCCAGTTTTTAGCATGGAGACATAGAATGGGATACTCCACTCTTCCCCCTGAACTTATTTAAGGAAAATACCCTATCTTTTCTTTTAATACATATCCTACTTAATTATTTTATTTTCCATGCCCATGGTCTATATCCGGATAGATAAAAAAATGTGACTATCCCAATTATCAAAATAAGCGGACAGATGGGAATTTCAAATCCCTTTCCTTCTCTCATTGAGTCCATGTCACAACAATAGTAGCGAAGTATTTTCGCCCGAGCCTCCTCCACCAGACGATGGGGGATTGTGTGGTTTTTCAGATCTTACACATCCTCTTATTTCTCATTGTCTAGAATCACTAATCATCATTCATGTGGGAATAGAGGCTAGACATGATGATATCATCTATATAGTAAGGTGAATGTTCTAACAGAGAAATTTTTCACCTATATTCATCTTTCTTTCATTCAGAGGGTCTCCATAGGCATGGGTCCTCATAACCATGTATTTGACCTTGGGGAAAAGAATATTTTCTAGAATCTTAGATATTTTTCTTCCACTTTTATCTCACTCTTAGAATTACTCACATGGGCTTAGATATTGGTGGTGATCAGGACATATTCAGGATCCCGAACATTATGGGCATCATTCTAAGTGTAAGTCCCAACCGAACACAATGGGAATCATTCAAAGTGTATTACCTAATTGATCCATATGTTAATAATCCCTTGTGTAATCCCTAACTTAACCTTATGGAATTATCCTTTGGAGTATTCCCCAATCACAACATCCATTCACCTAGGATTATTTATCTTGAGTAATCCCCAATAAAAACTTTTATTTATTAGGGAATCCTCCTTGGGAGTAATCCCTAAGAAAATAACACCTCACCCCAGGAAATACCCTATAGAAATATTCCTCAAAATCCAACATTTGGTCCTCCTACTCAAGAATAATCTCCAACCATATCACCATACTCATCCATGGGCCACCACCTTAGAATTATCCCCTAACAAGACTCCAAATCACCATGAGTCAAGACATAAATCATGGACCATTTCATATGGAATCTTTTTTAGGAATAATCCACAACATAATCCTCTAAAAGGCTCATACTCTAATATTTCTCATAACACTAGGGCCTCCATAGGCATAGGTCCTCATAAGTAAACTACTTGCGATTTGATTTTCATCCAAATGGGATACATTGGAGGCCTCCCTAGGGTTAAAACAAAACAGCATAAATCACCCATATTCTCTATAGTCCACAATCCCAATAAGTTCTAATTCAAATTGTAAATTCATGTCCCTTCCTGGTTCCCTAAATGATTCATCATAAGTATGACACTGAACATTGACTGGGAACCATTTTCTTAGACATCCTTGTCACATGATGATAAAGTGTATGCTTATGTCCTTATCACACAACCGTAAAAGGTATGATGTGACCCATTAAACAACACTGAACTACTTGGGTTGTTATTACTTTCACAAAGATACGCAGGGATACTATTCATGGGTCTAATCCCGAAACAAAAACAACTCTTGTCTCCCTAGATGATAATACACACTAGAGAGCCCCATGGTCTGGATGAAAAAAATAATTATCATGATAAAGACCAAATAATCTCTAATCAGTACATAATAAGGAACCATTGATGGAGAAGCATGGATACAAATAAATTTATCTATCGATGAAGAACCTCAGATACATACAGATAATTCTATATCTCAAACAAGTTATCAATTGATTTTTAATTCAAGGGTGATTCACATAAAACTTGGGAAATAATAAAGGATTTATGAATATTTCCTAATTCAATAAGAGAACCATGGAGTAGTCAACAATTCCCCCCAAAATGGTGTTATGAGCTTGAGCTCCCATCCTATTAACCAATGTGATTTTTTAAGAATCTGTGGTCAAACATCCCAATAATAATATGCCTTTGGAAAGTAGTTACCCATGGATATGGAATGATTGGGTGTTTATAGTTCCATGAAAAAAACCCATTGGAAATCATTTAGAAATGGTTGACCTGAAAAAAATGATTTCACACAATTCAACCCCTTGTAATCAATCATATTGGTGATTTTCTGTCAGAAACAAAGTCAATGATGAAAAAATACCAAGAATAAATATTTTCCAAATTATTCCATTTGATAGTTATTTTAAGTGAAATCATATGAAATATATATTTCGGGCCAAAATATTTCACCCCTCTTTCATAAATATGTACAAAACCACATCAATTCAACATGTTTCAAATTATAGTTCATAATTTTTATATTATAATTAGGTATGTCTTTATATACTAGTTTTCTATATATTTAATATATAGTTAATTTATTCTTCCTCTCATTCTTATATTTTTTATTCTGCTTTTTCTACTATTTTCCTTCTCAATTACCTAAAAATGGTATAGTAGCCTTAGAGATTTTGCTCAATGTTGAGAATAGTGATTTGAATGATTTTATTATTCTTATGTTTCTTTTCATTATTTAATTATGATAATTTTAGATATTATTAAATTTATTAGGGTGCGTGGTATCCCCATTTTCCATATCGTTTGATTTCTTCTCCAATTTTATCAATCATCATTCCCTGCAGTATCTATGTCATTCATACTATGGATCATGGAAGGAGTTGTGATGGTCAATGACGATTTCTCCTAGCTGGCTTTAGGAATTGAATTACCCCATATACAATGGTCTCGTTATAGGGTAATGAAAATTTATACACATGTGTTTAGTGGAAAAATTCTCAACCAATACATTGAATTAAATTTTGAGAACTCTTGGGAATAATCATTTCAATAAATGTGAACACTAGAGAAACAATTACTTCCTTATCTCTTAAAACATAATTCTTTTTTTCATTTCAAATATATATATATCACTATTATATCTGTATCTCAAATACCCCTCATTATATTATTATATATTAGTTTAGTATAATTCATTTTAGAAATAGTGACAAAAGATATTTTTTATTGTGTGGGTGGAATCCTTGTGAGATCAACCCAAGGTCTATAAAATATCTCTTTCATTGGAAAATATGAAAATTCTGAGTTGGGATTCATCAAAAATACCTTCTATTATTGACTTTTTGAGTTATGTATTCACACCGTAAATGTGAAATTTTTTAGAAATGAAAAATATTTTGTTTTTAACTCATGATAGATTATAAGTCGCAGTCTAGTTGGATTAGATAAATTCACTTATTGGATTTAAATAGAATGTAAACAGTTTTGGATGAGGTCATTATAACAATTTATACTTATTATTTATTTCCTATGTTATTTTTTATTCGAAGGATTATCCTATCAAGATATAACTCTTAGGTTTTTTCCCCGTATTTTTTTTATATTATGTTATTATATGGTTTTTATTTTCTGAGTCAATTTATTCTTTCCATTATAATTTTATGGTTTACTTTTATATTATATTTTTCTATGACTAGTTATTATTTAGATATTAATATATTCTGAGATAGAGAAGTTATAGTCTACCCGTATGAAATTATTTTCCCCTTAATGGTAGATAGTAACCTATGATTTATTGAGAGGTACAGTTGAAATATGCCACAACCCAACTCCAGCCATGCAATCGATTTCTAGGATGGGGATATTAGAAATAGGGATCGTATATTTTCAACCTGTGTTTTATATTCTTATTTAGGATTATTATGAAGGAGATTGTACTAGTCTAGAATTGGAACATACACAATCCTTGGTATTTGGGAACACTTGTATGATAAAAGGGAAAGATATAAAATATTTTTCTTTTGATTATTGGTTTTTTGTTTTTCATATTTACGATTTCATGAAATTTGATGGGTTAATAGTGGATTATTATCTTTACTATTTGATCTGGGTAGAAAAGAGGGAATAAAAAATGAATCATATTAGGAATTTAGAATTATATAAAAAATTTATACATAATTTTATTTGTAAGAATATTTTTAAAAAAAAATTTATAAAATATAGGAGATTTGTTTTTGAAAAAATTCTAGAATATAGAGTTTCATATATTTAAACCATTAATAATAAATTATTTATCTCTTTGAATAATTTATTGGTGGTGTATTACCTGAGTAAAATATATTGTTGAATAAAACATTTGAATAGTTTTTATTAAAATGGATTCATGAAATTTAATTAAATGCATACGGTTAATTAAAATTTAATTTATAAATTGATCATTATTTCATAGATAATATATCAGAAGATAAATAATTAATTTAACATAAATAGTAATGATTTCAATGATATTACCACTTTATTGTTGTATCTTTTTATGTACAAGGATTAAATCAAGTTATTTAAATAGAAAAATCCATTTTCATTATGATATGACTTGAATGGTTTGTGTTTACTATTTTTATAGTACCTTTTCCTATATATGTTAATATTGAATTTGAACCCTAGTTTGATGTTAGTGTTGTGGTGTGTATGATTTATTGGTAAACCAAATTTTTTATATTAGCTGGATGAATTGCATTATTTTTTATGTGATGAAGGAATTTATAGTCATTCTAATATAAAATGGTTTATGTTAGGAAGGAATACATATTGGATATCTAAACCCTGTGATTATATATGATATTTTCATACAGGTGTGATTGGACTCATATTGACAAGAGATTTTTTGGTAAAAATATAGCACATTTTTGTATTCTTAATTAATGTTTTTTAGGTTTCATAAAATATGATGATGATAATTGAATTGAATTTTTTCATAGAGGGATATAGGGACCTTGTTTATTATTATTAATTAATAATTTACTCCTAGTTTTTATAGAATGTTTATTATATTAGATATACCTTTCATAGTAACCTTATTGTGAGGCTTCAAGGAAATTTAGAAAATATTCATTGAACGAATATGAGGTTGTGGATAAAAAAATATCTAATTTCAAGGAGTTATCATATCCATGTTTTAGTTATTTATCTTGGTAATAAATTATGAAAATTAAATTGTTAAATTCTAAAACAATTTGAATAGACTAGTATTTCTAGAAAGATACATGTAGCTATGAGAGTCACTAAATTGGATGGTGAAACTTGTTGTGTTATATGAACATATAAATAGATAATTTTTGTAGAATGTAATCTTGGATAGATTGAATTTCTATCATCCACTATAAAATTTTAGGGATTCAAAGATATCAAATAATTTGGTTGGTCCGTGATATTTTTTCCCTTTTTTTGGATGATCATTCTTCTTCATACAAGCCTTAGGTTGAAAAAAATCATGATGTTTCTAGTTTTAGAGGGGGTGGAGGATTATTTAGGAGTTTTCATATTTCAATATTTTTCCATGACACCTATTTCAAGATAATAATGATTAAATTATCATTAATTTCAAATCTTTTAATACATCACAATTCTGAGGTGTTGGAAATCATCATCATTTATGAGGTAGATATGAACCACTTTGACTTAGAGCCATGATTCCTTTAGAGTATATCCATTATTTAATGATGCTAGATGTATGAAATCTGTAACATAGATGAAAACATAGGTTCATTTTTTTGTAAATCATATTAGGATCCAAATGTTTTAAAAAAATATTATTCATTATCTTTGGAAGCATTAACTATGTCAATCATAAAATATTTTTACCAAGAGTGAGTCTCATGAAGTTGATTTAATGAAATATTACGACCATAACTCCAAATCAATATTTCCAAAGTAATGATAGAAACATGACATAATATTGTGCAATTCTTGATGGATAAGAAAAATCCTATGGTGAAGATAACACCATTGAAAATTCAAAAATGAAAAATCTCTCACAATGGATATATGTTGATCACCACAGATGATGTATCAACATAAGTGATTCATGTGATGTTCATTTTTTATAATGGATTCACGATATATTCATATCTGTATTTCTTCATATGTGGATGAATGGTAACTTTGAATATAATTTGTAGTGTTCCATATGAATAAAAAAAATCAATCACCAAGTAGTAGTATATGAATGAACTATTATTCCTCTAGATAATTAGAATTAATGATTAATTTATGAATTATATATATATTGGTATTTTATACAATTTTTAAATGAGGTTGGTACATTCAGAAACTGAATGGTGTAAAATTTGAGAAATGGGATGTTGTGAATTTGGGGAAGATAATGTCTTTTCATGTTATGAGAGTGTGATGGTGATATAATTTAATTGGGGAACTAATTGGTGCACAAAATCTCAAGATAGATGTTGATAATTGATTATTAATTGTCAAGAAACACTCGATTATATCTAAAAAAATTTATTGTATTTGGCTAGAAATATTAAATTGTGTAAGTTTAAAATTATTTATTTGGTGTTATGGTATGCTTTCATGTTCAAATCATTGATATTATAGATAGATGTGATTTTTGGAATCTTGATGTGTACTTTAATTTTTTTGATATACCATTTGAGTATAGTATTGGTTATCTATTATCATTTATATTTAGTGAAAATAGTGTGAATCAATAATCAATCACGTCATTCAACCATGTAATGTTTTTATCAAATATTAGAGAAGAAGATTATAGAGTTAAGGTGATTGTTGGGATTAGTTTTGTATCAAGCCTCTATCATTTAGAGACAAACATTAATATTCAATATTTGATTCATTATTCTTACTCATATCGACTAAATTTCCAGAGGAACATTTTTGGGGATGGGAATTCATATGGTAAGAAGTTTTTAATATCCAGTATCCAGACATGATGAAGGAATCAGAGAAAACCGTACTGGATCTGATTAGAGAAAAGGTTGTTATTTTATTAATGATTAAGGATTTAATTTTGAGTCTATAGGATTTAATTGAGTTGTGTTTCCTAATAATATAGTTGTTATAATAGTATTTAATGGGTTTAGGTAAAGGATAGGTGGGGTGTTCATGTATAAAAGTGATGTAAGTACCACCATTTATATGGTAGAGTGGAAGTTTGTAATTAGTGATGATGATGTGCCAATAAATTTTTTTAAAACACCACTTCATTCCCTTTAATTTTATATCATGTAATAATTATCTGGTTTAAGGATTGGTTTTTTTCAATATGGATATAAATTAAATAGTTGGGTGGTACTGAGTACCTACTATCCTGTATTTTTTTAGAAAAATTAATTAAAATTAACATTTTATTTTAATTTAATCACACACACATTAGTCATATTTTTTATTGATTGGACCCTATTTCAATATCCAATCATATCTATTCCCACTCTCCTTATTCCTCGTATATCATCTCTAAATCATGTCTCCTCGGTGACCCATATTAAAAAAATGTACTTAGAGTGGTTAAGATAATTCAATGTGACCCTTCATTATTAATCAAACTCAATTGTTTTCCATTTAAAAATTAATTCATACTTTTATTGGTTTCCTTTTTCATTTTTTAGTAGAGGTTGATTCAACCAATGATAATGGGTTGTTCAACTTATAATTAACCATAGTAGGTGGTATCATTAATGTTCCCTAGGTTTATAAATGTTTACATGGATGGTGTATTAGTTATCATGGGTATGTAGGTACGTGATATCTGATATGTGGTTCAGAGATTTTAGTCATTCATTTATGAGTGACTCGTACTTCCTATAATGTTTATATAAGTAACACGGGTACTCTATCTTAATTTTAATGATGTTATTTGGTTATTTTAATGTTAAACTATTTTAAATAATTTTAACTGGAACCCACCAATGGTATATAACATTGATTTGATTCAGGAATTTTTCTTCCATTGTGGGATTTCTATTAAAAGGCGTCATTTGGATTTGTTTTTTGTGATTTAGGCCCTTGTGAGGGTAGTTTATGTTTTTTGGTTGTCTAGTGAGGGTCATACATTGAGGCTTTTGATATGGTAAGGGTTGTATTGAAATGTAAAAGACTTATCACCATTGATAAGGAACTATATATACAAATAGGGTATGTTTACATAATTTAGGTGTGGGTTTTTAGGTTATTGAATGGTGAAATATTAAAATAGGGTAATTTCTTAACTTTAATATGATCTATAATTTTTATGTTAATAATAGAATAAGGAATCTAGAGGCATAAAATAAATTGATTTTTTAATAAATAATTATTTAAATAAAATCATTTGAAATAAATTTAATTATTTATGGTATTGAGCTAACTATGTAGTTCATTATCTAAGTTATGAATTATATTCTTCTGTGATGTTATTTCATGAGTTCTTTAAATTGTTTATTGATTTCATATGATGTATATATATTATTCCTATCATTATAAATGATCATTCTAAAAGATAAAAAAAAGAAATATTGAATATTTTTTCTTATAAAGAACATATGTATCTACCATAAGTCGATGATAATGGTTCCTATGAGATTATATTGACATTATAATGAGTTATTGTTATTTTGGTATATATATAAGATAAATTTTAATGAAATTTATATATATATATATATATGTATGTGAAATAACAGTTTCCATGAAGATTCTTTTGGATTACTATATATGGGTTCTTAGTGTACTTGATTAGGTTTTCCCATACCCATCCCCCCATGTCGGTGTAAATACTATCACATGATATGTTTATCAGATTAACATAAGTATGTGACTCTTAGAAAATGCCAATAACTATATTAAGAGAATTATTATCCATAATTATATATGGAAGTGACACTATCACATGATTGGTTTTGAAATATATTTTCATCCTCGCTCAAAGAAGGTATAATGGAATTTCATAGTGGCCAAGAAAGAATGAAAGAAACCAACACCAAAGGTTATATTTAATTTCATATAACCAGTAAAGTATAAATGATGGGTCTATTATATTGTTTCAGTTTTTATAGGTGGATTATTTTTAATCACTGATTTTCATCCTATTTTCATCTGCAAATGCATTTTATTTCATGTCATGTAGAAACATGTATATATAATAGATTTAGTTTGGGACCCCATCTGTGGGGGACTATAGATTTATTTACAAATTCCCTTAATGTTCAACTTTTTTTATATGTATATATTTTTTCTAGAACTCATATTAATCTAAAAGTCATGGAATGGGTGGAAGAGCTAGTATAACTCAACTAGAATTAGGAGACTGTAGAAATTTGATGTTGAAGTCACCCATGTAGTTTATCCATATTTTTATCTTCTTTTATTATATTTTAGGCCTATATTATTCCTATTAAATGATCACACTTGAAGTTTATGCAAACATGTCATTTTTATTATATTATGTTTTACCATGTAAATTATGGTTTGTATCATGGTATTCCTTCAACTATAATTCTATTTTATACTCTAATATTGATATATATATATATATATATATTATTGGTTTCTATTTATCTATTATTGTATTCCATGAAATAGAGTGTATAGTGTTCATATTGATATTATTATCTCATAACCATTAGTCAAAAACCCTTGGCATATAGGGAGGTATGATGAGGTATATTGTTATCAAGATCAAGACTTATGACCCATTCCCAAAATTAGGGCAATAAATTATTAGAAAGAACCACAAAAATATGGTCTACTATGATAATTTGTTACTCTTGTGAATGAAGGTCATATGTGTTTCTTTCTTAAAATTATCAAGAGTAATAGTCTAGAAATGATTCATGTGATTGGTTTCTTGAGTTTCATTATGGGTTTTAGGTAAGCTAAGTGGGGTAACCATTTTGATGAAACCGGAATTTTTGAGATTCATTGAATAGTTATAAAGAGAATTTTATTTATGGTAGAATAGTGGGTTAAACACTTCATGATCAGTTCTCTTTTGTGGTTAGTGTGTGGAGATATTAAGTTATGGTCCTTATAACAAAGACTTATTGTGACAGGTGACTTTTGAGATTGGAAAGGGATGTTTTTTATAAAAATGGTAGTATAATATGATTTTGTGCAATAACTTATCATGGTTCATGTATAATTATTTGTACTAGTCTTGGAAGAGACATTAGACTATGTAATTTTGATAAATGTCCCATTGGAAATATAGCTGGATAAGTGAGGACTTAGAGCTAGGATGATTTGATATGGTCAGACAATACTAAGGTTGTGTTTATACTATATGAATGTGATATATTTGAGTTGGGATAGGAAGATTGAAAAGAGAGGGGTATATAAATATACACTATGTATGAGGTATAATTTTTTATTATATGTGGAAAAGGATTGAGAAGGGAATGAAACATAATTGTGATTTACCTATATATTTTTTGTTTATAGTCATTGATCAATTCATGGGATTGAAGATGATTTTATTATGGCACTTTGGGTGACAATTACTGGATGGATACATTTTTTATCAAGAGAGTCTAGAAAGATGTTATAAGGCTATCTGTAATACCATTATCAATGGTATAGTTAGATAATAAAAGAATGGTCCCTAGAGATAATGTTTTTTAGTTGTTGGTCCATCATCCACTTTTTAAGAGTGGTATTATCAATGAGATAAGTGATTATATTAGTTGGACATTGTTCAAGTCCTCACACTATTTGTGTGGAAATTCATATGAGTTTCATGGAATAGATGGGATGGAGAATAGAAACCCAATCTATATGTGTATATGGGTTGGATGCTAGAATCCAATTCCCATGAGACTGGATTGTATAAATTGTAGACAGATGATCATCATAACTAATCATGTGATTAATGTTGACCATTAGATTTCTATGAGAAAAAACATGATGTATATTAACCACTTGATTATTATGAGTGTGAATAGGTAAGATTTCATCCATATAATTTTTAATGATTTGATGGGTTTGCTTTGGGCCACCCAATCCTAGAGTAAACACACTGGATAACTATGATCCATTTGATTCCTACAGATGAATCTTTAGAGATTATATACCAATAGAATTAATCATGAATGATTGACCATTGTACATTTCATCCCATATTCCAATATGGGATGATGTAGGAATGAGATGATCATCATAGCAGATTCACTATTGTCTAAGGGTATTCCCGGTGTACACAACTATTTTAGGCTAATTTTATTTTTCATTGTAAATTAATTTTTATATATTTTTTAAATTTCCAAACAATTAGATGTAGAAACCCAAGTGAGTGGGGAGAGGTACTGAATTAGGTGTGTAAAACTATATTTTTATCAAAATATAACATCAATTTTCATATTTTACCCCTTTTCCTTTAAACCTATATTTCTATTAATGATATAAATATATATATAATCAACATGTAATAATGTATGGAATGTAAATAGAAACACACATTATTTTAACAAGGTCTGACCCCCCCTCAGAACCTATTATATACAATTCTAAAGATGTATGAGTCATGTATTATCCATTATAATCTTATAATAAATAGAAGTGGAGTTTGATAGGGATTGTCTGTAACCAAGTTGTTTACCCAAAAAATAAGATGGATCATATTATCATTTATGACTAATCTTATAACATCCCACCGTGTTCTTTTTATTTCTAGTATCCCATTAGATTTCAATATCTTTGCTAGTATCTCAGAATTTTTCCAACCATTGTTATTGATCTACACTCGATATAATATTTCATTACATCAAAATTAAATGACTTCAATCCTCACTCAATTAGAGTCTTCCACTCCTTGAAGGTCTTCAATAACAACTTAATGAAACTTGTCCACTACATTCAACACCATTTATAGGCATTGTTCATAATATGGTCATTATCTTTCTTGACATAAGATCTATTGATATTAGTAACCTAACCACTATAAAATTCTTCTAATCACCTTAACATGTGAATTAATAATAACAACAGTAGTGTTGGACATGCTCTCAGTAATTAAACTCATCTTCTTCCTTTGATTATATGTAATTAGAAAAAACTAAATGACCTTCAATTTTTCTTTAGTAAAAATAATTTGTCTATTCCATGGAATAATATATTCTACTAATTCTCGTCTCATAAAATATTTTCTCAAAAATCATAATAATATCATTTTTTTACTCCTCAACTCTAGTTAAATTTGAAGAATATATTTCCATATTTTATTTTCTCATTTATTTCTAGGTTGATAAGTTCTACTCAATTAAATTATCTAATAGAAATATTTTTTCATTTTTTTTTTCATATTCACATATAAATATGCAATATAATCTTACAATAATAGTGTTTTGTGGCTCGAAACATTCCCTTTTGTGGTGTGAGAGCTTCTGAAATAGTAGACCATCCTTCACCTAAAATTTATTACTTTTAAAAACCTCACTATACATCATTCTCATTCCCAACTTGAAAAACATATGTGATTGTGATATTTTGAACATTGAAGATCAACACATGCCCCAATAGGCATAAATTTATATATTTATTTAATCTAAAACTTATTTATTTAATAGATATTTTAATCCTCAAATTTTCATTTCAACGTTGATGTCTTTATTTTGAATCATGAGGATCAATATCCTAATTAATTTGGCTATAATCATATGTCTTTATGATGTATTAATCATTTAGGATCAACTTGAGCATAATGTGAGTTTATTTATTCTTTGGATCACCATTTCATATATTCAAATATTATCATTTTATAATCCTAAAATAATGATATAGTTATCTCATTAACATCGTATCAACCCATATTTCCAGAAAAAATCATGAATCATGGTTTCATAATGCATCATGATGATTTTTACATCATAGGGAAGAATAATCATTATTTGATTTGTTTTCTACTTTAGAATAATTATATTGGTTTCTATATTTTTTATAATATAAGACATTTTATGATGTTTCTAGATATATTATGTGCTGGAATTATATTATGAAGTGTTTCTTACACACTAACCATGTACCTTACATGATTCTGAATCATACTTATACTCAGTATCATATAAACTCTCTTTATCATATGATATTGATGAATTTTACAAATTCTAGGTATTATAAGAATTCATAAAGATATTAGAAATATCATATATCTTATGTTTTAATGCATGTGTTATGAATTCGTCCCATTCTACGATAACCTGACATCTTACAAGTTTCCACCTATCTTATGACATAACTACTACCATCGTAAAAAGTATCTGACAATGCATTTGAATCCTATGATATCCAATAATCATACACCAAGTAAGTCTTATCTTACAAAAACTGAGATGTCTATTGAAATTTCCAAAAAATCCTATAAAAACCACATATCATAAGAAATTTTAAATATGTCATACTTAACCATTTCTTCATCATCCTCTAAAATTGAATACCTCTATAAATGATCCTACAATATTTAGAAAAAAACTCTTGCAATTATGAATCACATTTAATCACATTATAAAATCCTAAAATAAGTTTTGTAATTGTAAAAATAATTAAAAAATCCACCATATTGTTTCCAAGATTATCTAATGTATATGAATACTCATGAAATAGTATTTCAAGAACATATATAACAAAAAATTTCAATTTCAAATCCACCTTCCAGAACATCATTAAACATATTTTTATATTATAATCAATTATATTAATGCTATGTAAACCTTATATGGGTTATGTATTATTCAATATATCTTCACATAAAATATTATACCTATTTTCACCTTCTTAACAACACTTATATGACTTATACTTCACAAATTGGTATTCAGTAACCATGTTACCTCTAAACATTTCAAATTCCATAAAATTACTATAGAAAATAATTCTCACAATTCGTCACTTTTCTTTGAAATGGGGACTAGATGAAAAAAATATCACAACATGACTCCTGCAGGCTATTTGCCTATTAAAAAACCATGTGTGAAAACCCATAGCCTACTTCCAATATGGTAGGTGTTGGTGAAAAGAACCTTGTAAAAAATGATTAAATGAGAGTCATTAGTCTATGTACGTATAATTGTGAACACACACACAGACATCTCCATGAAACATTGATGAGGTATTCTAAGGACTTAATATCTAGATTAGAACTCATGAATTAAAAAATCTCTATGAAAGATTCAAATTACACCAATGTAGTACAAAAAATATAAAGTAAAAAATGAAATCCCAACCAAAAATGATATCCCCTCCTAAAAATAGCTAGAAAGGGAATATTAGGGAGACATCTACCAACAATCTCTAAAGCCAACAACCGAACATAGACTACTCTTCTAGATAAAACTATTCTTATCTGAGGACACTATTGACCTTCAAATCATCTATATAAAAAACAATACATGTGGTCAAACCCTATATTGGGGTGAGTATATAAATATCTATTAGGATTCACCCAAAATAAATAATGGATAAATTGAATGAAGTAACAGTCATCTCAACACATATGTAATAGGGAAATGAAAACCTAATATATATATGGTCATAATGAAACCTGAGAGAGAGAAAGGGTATCTCCATATCTTTATCCCCACTAAGAATAATTATTCATATTATAGTTACAAATGTCCATCTATGATTTCAAACACCAAACAAAACCTCATAAGAATCTTAGTGAAGGGGACCAATCCTCCCTACTGTGATCCACAACCAATAGAGTACTAACTCCAATTAGGTTCCCATACACCACTGAAGCTCGAGGAAAATGGAGTGTAAATCAATAGATATGTTTCCCACCCCATGTTTTTGTATAGGTATTAATTACTCGATTGGTATAATGTGTATGGGGGACCCATGACTAGGTGGAATGGAGGAGTAAAAAACCTTAAATTGATTTGATGATCACACTCGATCACTATTATGAGTCAATAATAACTAAAATGTGAACCACAGTCATAAATCCATGAGCGGTATCCCTGATGTAAAAAAGTCCCCCATCACAATATCTGTATAAAACTTCTCATGATAGGCTACTCACGAGCCTAATTCCATGTCCTGAGGAAGAATATTTGAAATTTGAATATTCATGAGGATAATACACATCATGTATAAAGGGTCACACTATGTGTGACCTCACCTGGTCACCTAGTAGTGTTCTATCCTACACTCGTTTTGGAAATCCATGATGGACTACATTATGAGTACATGGTGGTAGAATGTGTTTCATGGATTCTTAGAATCTTACAGTGTCCTTTCGGCCCGTGTCTGTGTACTTCGGCCCATGCCCATGTACATTGGTCATGCACATGTACATTATTCATTCCTAAGTGCCATGGTCATTTCCTAGTACATGGTCATTATTGTTTACTTGACCCATACCCATGTTATTAGACATGTTTGTGCTCGTGTACACCTTGGGTACACAACAAGCAACCAGTACCAGGTCACACAACATGTATGAGTCAAACATGGTGTGCGATATTTATCTTCAGTTGAAATCCAACATGTCATAGCTCAGGGAATACAAAGAATTCATTATCTAATTTACAAACCATAGTATTTGGTATTTTCTATAAATTTAATAATTTATCTTGTGTTGTTCTCATGATTCTTCAATTATCATGTCTTCCTTGAATCACATCATGGGTTTGGATATAAGGGTGACTATAACTGATCTATCACTAGTTACCAGATTCTGACCACCTAAACCATGTGTGGATCATCCCCATTATGCCACTCCTCAATATCCCAGGTACCTTTAATTAATATTAGAGAACCAAACTTGGATCTGTGTTATCCCCACATAGATCCATCATCTCATAAAAATCCATCAGTAAAAACAAATATGTACATCATGAACACATCCTCCATGAATCCATGGGTTTGATCATGCTCAAATCCAACCAGAAAATATAGATCCATGACCCCATGTTCTGAAGGAGAAGAACATGTATAAAATGGGTGAAATGCACAAGAATTAATTTATATCATTGTTCGATAATGTTATCCTAGACGATGATGAAGAAATGTAGAAACAACAGGGGTGAAAATTACATGTAAAATAAGGATAATTAGATAATGTATAATGATACATAACATGAATCATGAGAAGTGGAAATCACATATCAATTATTTAGATATATAATGGATAATTAATAAACTAATCAAAGGGTGAAAATCAAAAAAAAAATAATTACCTCAGATTTTGATTGATAATTTTTTACTACCTTCTCCACTAGTGATGAAGATGATGATACCACTGCATTCACCATCTGTCTCCTGATTCACCATTATTTGTTCATCATCATTACTTGATCCACCAATGATAAGGATGAATTTTTCTCCACCCTCTAATTCTATAAGGGTTTTACGTATAAGCATGAAATAAATATAATAATGGTGTATTTATATAAGATAATAAGGTGTTAAAGTCTATTAAATAAAAATAATAATCTTTAGTTTTTATTTTAAATAACACACCACCAAAGGATTACCTCAACCCAAAACCTAATGCTGACTAAATCTAAGTAATTCCAAGGGTAAAACCCACATTTCATAATCAATCATGGTCAAATATTTCTCATAAGGGGTCTCAAAAATGGGAAAATAATTAATTCCAAAAATATGAATGTTCGTACATTAATATATAATATTATTTTCAATATATTAATTATCTTTTCTTGTGACACAAACACACATTATGAATCTAATGAAAAAAGTACATACATATATAAAATTATTCAATGTACTAAATACACAAAACTAGAGTTTTCACATTCTACAATACATCCAGGATTTCCACCAAGAAAAAAAGATACTCAAATGGAAAAATGTATTAGGTCTGTATCTGACTCACTCACTCTCAAGAGATATCTTACATGCTCTCATGAATCTAAATAACTCAAACCAACGTTATATTCCTTCATATAAGATCCTCTCTTGCTGGTACTTCGTCCCCACTAGGTATTCTGAAAATGTTGTTTATCCTAAATTTCCATCTATCCCCAATCAATAACTTGTTTCATTAATAGAATGTATCTCCACGTCTATGTTATATGAAATACATTATGAACTTGGTAATTATATGGGGGATGGACTATGTGTTAGTCAACCTTGAAAGCCCTCTATAGGATCTCGAACCGCCTAAAGAACCACAAACATAGCTTTTATCCCTAATCAGACCACAATAATCCCTGATATGAGATGAATATTAGGAAAGAATAGTCTCTCTTCCCAAACTCCAAAGGTGAATTATGCCGACCCCTGTATGATTGTTTTTCTCAAGCTTATCCTCACACACTCATGGATCACCTGAACCTTCTCTTTCATCGCCTACACCATCTCTTTCCTGACAAGACATTCATTTCCAATCTTAGTCTGACATATGGGTGACCTAAAGGGTCTCCCATACAAGGCCTCAAATTGTATCTTTTCAATATTATAGTGATATATGTTATAATAATAAAACTATACCGATTGGAAGAGATTCAACCAACTCCTAACAAAATCTAACACACAGGATCTCACAATATCTTACAACACCATGATCATATACTCGGTATGAATTTTGATCTAGGGGTAAAATAGTGTACTAATCCATAAATCAATCCCAAAATACTCTTTTACTCCTCTCTATAACTATTTCATGAACTGAGAAACATAGTCAAACAAGATCATGATGGGTATCCCATGAGTTTGGATGATATGACTCACATACAACTAAACTGAACACCTAACCAAACTCCACTCATTGATGGAAATAAGGTGTGCATACTTGGTATGTCTGTAAAAAATAACCTACTAGTGGCCTCTTACTTTCCATGGAAGGCCCAACACAAAATCCATCGGTATTTCATCCCAAATAAATTTCAGGATCTAAAGAGGTTGAGTCAAACTATCAAAAACATGATGTTCATCATTTACCTACATAAACGTGAGACATAGAGAGAAAAACTCATCAATGCTCTACCTCATTCCAGCCCACCAATATTGTGGGTAGTATTACTCCTACATATTCTCCACACTGTGGTTTATAACCCAAGGAGATGTGTGAAACTCCTTCGAAACCTCATCTTGAAACATGTATGGAATTCCCATCAATCATTAGAAAATAATGACATGCCCCATACTTCATAAAATACATCTGGTAAATCACTTAAGGATATATGGTCGCATATAACCTCATTGTGTACATATCCAAATCGATACTCTCTCACATGATAAATAAGTTATGGAGCTAGCACCAGTGAATGAATATATGTTTACCCCTATTCTACACTAGGTATTGTTGTAAATATTCAAGTTTATTATGTGACTCCTCCATCATGTGAGATTGAGACTTCATATTAAAGGAATCATCCACCATGTTTCCCTTCCCAAGGGTATGAACTCCCACAATGTCACAGTCCTACATCACTCTAATCAATTCCACTTTATCAGGTTGAGTTCTATATAGTTAAATATGTACGTGAGATTTTGGTGTTCTAATTAAACTATGAAATGTCCACCCAAAAGATAGTGCCTCTACATATTCATCACAAAAAAGACTAATACCAACTCTATGTCATGAGCCGTGTAGTTATTCTCATGGGGGTATCAAATCCTTGTCATATAAGAAATAATCTCTGGCCTCTACATAAACACAGAATTTATTCTAGCTCCAGATGCATTGAAAAATACTAGTACTCAATGACCTCCAACGGTATTCTCAAGATAGGATCAATGGTCAACCCAAGCCTCAACTTCTAGAATTATCAATGACACAACATAGTCCAAGAATTTTTTTCCCTTTACATGTTGAGGTGTTCAATGGGTATTCTATACTAGAAATTTCTTTGACAAACCTCATATATTAAACTTACCAAATAATATAACTCTACCCCTCCAACATGCTCTTGGATGCCTCCCAATAAAGCACTACATCAATCATCATCGATTCAATAACTCAACCATGATCAGAGATGAAATTCCCAAAAGGTGAACATCATGGATCTAAAACAAGTGCATAGAGTACTCACAGTAATGATTTTTCTCCTATAGTATGTTTATGATCATCCTTAAATTATTTTCATTCTCCACCTATGATGTAGAGTAAATGAGTTTGTCATCAATGAAGAATAATAGGAATCTATCCATGTATGGATGAAATAAATGAT
This sequence comes from Viscum album, assembly GCA_963277665.1. Lineage (NCBI taxonomy): Eukaryota > Viridiplantae > Streptophyta > Magnoliopsida > Santalales > Viscaceae > Viscum > Viscum album. Next base: position 294,396,268 of record OY728167.1, on the reverse strand, counting down.
TAATAAGATACATGAAAATAGTGGGGTAATTTTTTTACACTAAAATGAATAACCAGAAAATCATTGTGTCTACAATGACATTATAATTTCATCTTCCAAATAACATCCTCACAACTTAACTGATGGTACACAGATATAATATCATTCATTAAAACCAACAGACACCACTCAAATGATCTAATATGTCAACATTATTCTACATGGGGTACCTAATCTTCATCATTCCATAATTCAGGCAATGATAGTCAACACAAAGCTTTCAATGTTGCAAGTATTTTTCTTAAAAAACTAGAGCCACATAGTGGTTAAACTTGTTCTGATAAAACCTTTCTCTCAAAGTTCATCTAGTTGCACCCTCATTTCCCAGTTATCAGCAGTGGCCATCTAATATTCCTTAGAAGAAATTTTTATTTCCTTAGGTTGAACATAAATGAATAATTTTATCTCCTGTATTGGAGGTAGTCATAGAACATACATGTAGAAGACATCCAAATTATCCTCCACTATTGTTTGAAGTTAGATACCCAAATATCCCACACCATCAATGGATAAACATTCTAATTGATGTGTGATGGGTTTCATTTTCTTACTCACAAGACCGAACCACTCATCCTTATGATCTATATCTCCCATGAAAGAGAATATCATCCCATATCTACACCAGAATCTACCTCTCCCATGGTAAAAATCCATTTGGGAATGCACTGTGGACAACCAGTCCATACCTAGGATTATTTTAAATGGTTTCATCATGACAACTGGGGGGTTCCATGAGAAAATATTTCCACTATGAACTAACATGAACTATTAGAATGTGCGTGATATTAAAGAATTGATCCCTGTATGAACCTATACCTATAGCTACAAAGAAAAAGAATCAAATGTAATATCTAGCTCTTACATAAGGGATATGTATATTAATTAATGAATCATGTCTATTTCTACAAGTAATAGAGTAAAAGTATAAAAGAAAAAGAACATACATAGAATCATCCTATGAGTAGTCTGGTAATTTCCCTCCATATCCTACTACTACCCAGGACCTTAACCACTAAACCTCTGATCCTGGTGTGATCCACCTAGTGGTGTAGGTGTATGTAACTCATCATGTCACCCTCCAACATTAGATTATCCCTATATAACTTCACACAATCCTCTATCAACACTTCCCCCTTACAGGATACCCTGACCACACTTGGTAGATCTGTGATTATGGAATTTCCTCAATGGTAGTGGTCCATCCAATATCTACCTACAATCCTTAGCATGTTTGGTCGAGGAATCATAATCCATGTTACCTCAACCATCACATTCATAACATCACCTCCCACCATGCTGACTAGATCCTCTATGAAATCTTTGATCCATTGATCTCTATGTCTAAGTCAAATCATGAGTATGGATCTTGTGTCAAGATCTCAATGACTTACATCTGGTGGATTCCAAAGATATATCAACAACCTAATTTCCACTATCGGATCTTCTTACCTGATTTCCCTCTTCTAAGAATCTCTCTAAAGGAAAATACCACTCCAAATCTCCAGTATCAATGGTAATACACAAGGATTCCACAACGGTATGGATGTCACTATGAAAGACCTACTCAAACATCCACACCAAATAGAATCCATCACACACCATATCGATGGGGGAAGGAATGAAGTTGGTAAACCTGACAACATACTCAGAAACTATAATATCATATTTCATTGGATCAATAATCTCATGAATCCACACAAAGAATAATAAATAGGGTCATAATAATCATGAAAAATATATTATAATTTTATCCACTTTTGCATCACCTCATCATGTGTCTAGGTAATTAGATTCCACCAATGCCTTTGTGCACCCAAAAGAAGGATGGTGGCAAGTGAAACCATCTGATCAGCTAGGTTCTAACAAAGAATGAATACATAGACCAACAAATTGAGCCAAAAATATACTACATGAAGGTATTTATTTTTTTGAATCATTAGAGGTCATTTTCATGGAACTCATGTTGTGTTCTAAGCCTGCGCACATCGTTATCTTAACCCACTAGAACTATCAACTGAAAAAAATTCATAGATCGTCTTCCTACATAACTAGAAGTGGATATATGTGCTTTTCAACTGGGGGTAGTACTTCCTTGTTCCATCATGGATTTAGTACCTCATGATTGAGTCCCTGAACTGAGTCATCATCACTCAATTGATTATCATAATGATCATGTATCAGCATCTTAACCAGATTTCATCATGGATGCATCCTGAAATTTATCAATTCAAAACATAGTTAGTTGGGCGTATATATGGATTGATGGATTGTGGAGGAAATAAAAGTCAAATTTCATAATCCTATATGATTCATTTACTATTTATTCCCTACAACCATTTTTTTGATATACTTAGTTAATAATTTGATAGTCAAAGTCACAGTGAATGGATAGTCCATCACCACACAAACACTAGGTTATGTGGCCTGAACGATGTACTTGAAACATCCTAAAACCCTTTCCATAAGATCCCAAACCAATTCTCATAACATGGTAAAAATCAAAACACCAATCCAGGGAATGAAAACCTTCGATAACACTCTATCAGGACAAATATCACCAGGGACCACCTGCTGGTGGTATGGCATGTGTGACAACCCCAAGACAATATCTAAAATGTGAGGGTATAATAACAAAAACCACATAGGAAATGATAAAATGGGAGGAATTGGACTATATACATGTATACATACACACAAACACAAATTTACATATCCATGAAATGGTGAAGATGCATAATAAAAAATTTCCATATAGAGTAAAACTCATGCATGAAATAACCTCAAGGAAATCATCAAAGTATACCATTTTAGTATAATGAGTACACAGGTAAAAGTACATGACCAACCGTAAATGAGATCCTAAACTAGGAAAAACTACAAAAAAAATAATACTGGCGAGTACTCATCTTAAAATATCCATGGAAGACAACCAAACATGGACATATTCACTAGGTACAATTATGATTCTCTGAAGTCACCTCCGATCAACATGTCATCTGCATAATACAAAACACATGCGGGAAGAACCAACATATGGTTGAGTATAAAATTACGTAGAAGGTGCCTCAAAAACCAAAAATAGAGAAACTGAAAGTAGTAATAGTCACCTCAACCCATAAAAAAAGGTAAACAAACCCCTATATATATTCTCATAAAGAAATCCATATGAGTGAGAAAGGGTATATCCATCTCCACATACCAGTTAAGAATGATGAGTAACATTATAGCTCAAAAGGTCCATCTTGGATGCCTAATACCAAATGCATCCTCAATAAAATTTGACTTTAGGGGCTTGTTCCTCCCTACTACACTGCATAGAGGATGGATATCTAACACCCGCGGAGGAACTAGTCACCGCTGGAGCTCAAAAAATGGAATGTACCACTCTACCTATAGAGGAACCGCACTATATGCGGGTAAAAAATCTGAATATATAAAGAGTATGGGGGAATTTTTCCCTAGTGAAATAGTTGAGTAGAAACCCCAAAATCTCTCTGATGATCACACATGATAACTATCATATGTCAAGAATCACTGAAATTATGGTCATCATCATTACTCATTATAAGGACCCAGCCTTGAACATTTCATAATCTTAAGTTATGTAAAGAATTCACATTGAGGATCTTTTTGGGTGTATAGTTTTATAGAATTAGGCCATAAATATTTCATTACATCACAAATTATTACAAAGTATACACTTCTACTCTATCCGATTTTTCACAATAATAAAGATCATTAAATAAAACAAAAATTATTTTATTGTTATAAATCTTCTTGAATTCTTCCTTCCGTTTACCCTTCCTTATACCCTATGAAAAACATTTCAAAAACATGGTATGAGCATAAAAATATCAGTAAGGGATATAAAATAAGGAAAGAAAACATCAGTCGATGAATAGATACCAATCAAATAAATCATACTTTTCAATCATAAAACATAAGTTCATTAACATACCTCATTAAATCATATGATTTATTAATAACACATAGAAATCATAAATCATAAATTTATATTGTGGAATATATATCATGCATACATTGTATCTTTCATAGCTACATAGGGAGTTACATTTGGAATACACATCAAAGTATATTTCCTAAATCTATTAGGAGAAATATTACCATTTACCTCTGTCACATTACCCAATGCATTGGAGATCTATCTCTGGCTCAACCACCCTCGGTTTATCATGGAACCACCCGTATTTGTAAATAATTCCCATGAACCATAACATAATAATAACACATAAAACAATAGGAAAGGAAAGATAACATTTCCACATTGCAATCACAATATATCGATTCAATATATTGACATAATAAATCCATTATCATAAAAAATTTAAATATAAAAATATGTAAAAATTTTATATGGTATTTATTTTCCTTTTAAAAACATTATGTCTTGTTATGGAATCCAAATATAAAATAATGCCCAGAACGACGGAAAGGTCGTTCTCGCCGTGTACGCTAAAAAGAAACATTCCTTTTGACGTTTAGTAAAACACTTTGTAGAAAAATATTACTTTTGAAAATATTTGAACAAAATTAAAAGAAAAATTGTATAATTATACACTGTATAAAATAAGGTCGTGTATAATGCAAAATATTCCTCAATAAAATGAGATTAAGGCGAAGTCCCTAACCTTGAGTCCGACTTGTCTTATTAATTAATTATATTCCTTAATAATAAAATTAGGTTAATTTCTACTTGAATAAAAACCTTTTTCCATGTTTATTATTAATTTTATATTACATATCATCATGTTATTCAAGTTACATAATTATCTAAGTTCATATCGATCGTTTTGTTGATATTCAGTACATGAGTTGAAAAAGAACTTGTTTTGATGTAATTTGTCCATGTAGTCACAATTCCATATTCACTAGAATATTAATCATGATTTAACTATTATATTTATAGTATATAATTATTTAGATCCAGTATATATGTATTTATAATAGTACATAACATTTGAATATAAGAAATTAAATGCGTTGTTCATGGAGACGGTAATCCGTACGTACACATGAACACTACTTCCATTTATTTTTAATATTTAACGGAATGAAAAATAAATGATACATAGGTATGTAATAATTTCTTTATAATATCATATTTTATATACATTACATAAGTTCATAAACTCCATCCTTTATACGTTCCATGTATGTCATGAACGAGTCATATAAAATTGAGGGGGTGGTAGTCCGCACTTCGTCAAAGGAATTTATTGTATTTACACATGATATATACCATAAAGATATTTTGTAATTGAAAAATAAATAAGTATAGAGATAATATAATATATATCATATATTAATATAGTCCCATCATAATGGTCACCATGAGATTTGGTGGGAGAAAATTTAACAATCATCGTTTCGTGAGGCAGTAGTTCATCGTACACAGAAACAGTGTGTTCATATCCATTAGATGGAGGTGTGTATAAGTATAGTTATAATCATTATCATAAAAAAATCCTAGTATATTGAGGTCACTATTTTATTTATATAATAAATAATATGAAGATCCTAGGGAGTGGAGAAGGGAAAAAAGGAAAGGAACTTGAGAGAAGACGTTACCACTAAATCGGGTAACTTCTATTGATTTGATCCAAAATGACTTTCTAAATTGTCTTCTCCCATGGTATGGATTCTTGGAAGAAGAGATGGATTTTGGGAGCTTATTTCATCATCATATGGAAGATCCAAGAGGCTTGAGAGTAGTGATTTAGTGGGTAGAGGTGATGGCATTTTATAAGAGGGAGGAGGGACACTTTAGGAAGGTCTTGAAATATTATTTTATTATAAAATTATTTTTTATTTAAAATGTCCCCAAACCCATTTATTTCAAATATTATATGTCATTTGGTCTAAAAAATCTCAACCAATATGTTTTATACAAGATTAGGTCACAAAATTATTCTTTTGTTTTATCTTTAAACCTTAGTTAAAAAAATTAACTCTTACCACATCTCCATACATATTCAAAATATATGGAAACTATATTTACAATAAAATTAGAAGTGAACATTAATTGGATCCGTAAAATTCATTTTATCATTATATAAGTTAGTTGGAAAAATATTATATTTTTTGGACTATTATATCATTTAATAAAATACTATTTGTTTTAAAAACTCATTTATGTCAATTATGATACTATAAAGTAATTGATTTTTGTTAAAGTATTATAAACAAGTTTTCTTCGAACCAGATGAATAAAATCTAAGAAAATATGTTAATATCATCCATAAAATTCTTGTATGGCATCAAAGTATTTTAATTAAATTTATTTAAATAATTTTAATATCATTTATTTGAATCCTTTATTAATGAAGGAATCACTACATCATCATTGTGTCATAATTAAATCTATTTATTTAATATATAAATATTAAAAATATAATACCATGGTATAAGAAATCATTTTATATTTCTAATAAATTTTTATAGTCTAAGATATCACTTATATAACCCCATATAAAAATTGTTTTTGTAAAAGATAGAAGATTGCGTTATATTTCTATTTACATTAAATTATTTCTTATAAAATGTCATTTTCACATCCAAGTGGCTCCATGGGGTCTCAAAAACGATCCAACGATGACCACGGTCAGACATATCTCATCCAATAAGATAAATACATATTTTAGGGTAGTTTTATATTATTAAATTATTATTTGTTTACCCTTATTTACCATAGTTACCCTTTTACCATGGTAAATAAAATAATTATTGAAGTTACTACTCATAATGTTTAAAAATAGAAGGTACCTATTTAAAAAAATTTATCCTTATGATTCCAAATTTGGAATCCATTTTTTCAAAATTCAAACACATAAGTTACAGTAATTAATTTAAAATTAATTCCCATTGTCAAAACCAAAAGCCGGTTTTTAATAAGTAATAACTATCAAAAGATTGACATGTGTTTATGTACAATTTCAACGTGAAATTATTTCTAATCACCAAAATTGGATTAAATGATAAAAATTTATTCCATTTATACTTTATAACCATTAAATAATATGTTTTCACCATATAAATTATCTTTATGGGGAAAAAATTCAATTAAAATTAAGCGTATTTTTACTATTCATCAAAACCTGATAGCTTTCAGAAAAATATCAAAAATTCATCCAAAGTAAAATTTTATGTCCCGCTTCTAAAGAGGAAGTTTATTTTTTAAAATAGAACATATAAAGGCTTCAAAAAGTATATTTAAAATGGATTTTCCATCAAAAGGTTGTAGAACTGCATTTTTTTAAATATACTTCTTTTATCCGAAAAATATAATGTGTTCATATATCATATCCAGAAAACATATAAGATGAATTTAAAACATTATATTGAATATATAAAAAATATTTTTTATTAAATAAAAATCCATAAAGAGGGATATGATTTTATAAACTCAATTATTCTCTTTTAAATAGGTTTTCATAAAAAACGTATCCTTTATATTCTATTGGGTTTCATTTCCATTTCCAATAAATTTGGAAACTAAGGAATCATTATTTAATCATTTTCAAACCATATTAAAAAATTAAATTGATATTATTCATCCCTGTCATTCCAACGGCTAGATGTAAACTACCATTTGAAATAATAATAATAATATATTATTATTTTTTGGTATAACTCAATGTTGGGAGAAATGTAATATTTCAGAGAAACTCATTATTTTTTGTTCAGTACTCTATCAGACAAAGCATCCAATTTAAGGTAAATTAATATATTATTCAAAAATATTAATAAAAAAGAAAAATAATTATTCTATAATACCATGTTCATTACATCATTCCCCCCCCCCCCTTTGAAATTTTGTCCCCGCAATTTTAAAATTGGGCTCGGAAACATCATTGAAAATCCCACATCAATAAAGAGTCAATAAAACTATCACATTAAAAGAAATAAAGGGAATTAAAAAATGCCACCTAGGATAACATATACTAGTATTCCATGTCTTAAAACATGGATATGGAAGAAAAATTAACCATCAAATTTTTATGGAGAGTGATAGAAAACATGATCAGGAGAAAAGGTAACTATCATAAAACTATAAACATGTGATGGGTTAAGCGGTCTTTGATTCCCCAATAGAAAAAGTAAACAGGAAATATTTTTTAAATTTAATTTTCATAAATATGAAGAATTTATATAAGATATTGTCTTAGAACATAAGGAAATATACATACTTTTCAAGTATAGTTTCATCCATTAATAAATATCTAACACAAACTCATCTTTTCTCCAAAAAATGACTATTCCAGATGACTTGGTCACAACTGATGTGCAAGAATCAACTTCTAGAGAATCAAATAATATATAAAATATGAACTATATATTTCCATTGTCTTTAGACATTAACAAAATCCAAAACGGTTAGTACATGTTCAGATAATCCCCAAAAAGGATAATCCTTTATGAAAAGATATACTACTCTTAATCTCCAAAATTCAACAAACAGTCCCCAAAGTTCAAAAAATACCATTCAATGCCCAATTCACCTTAAAATTATTCAAAATAATCCAAACTAAGATTGAAACCCAACATTCTGAAGGATTTGATCACATAGTCTTCCAGGATAAATATTAACATTTATCTTCAAATAATATCGACTACTCTTAAAGTCTCATACTGAAATGTAATTAATATAATCACATATTCTCTACGGTAGGTTAATCATTTCCATAAATAACCCAAATCTCCATATGTCCACAATAAAAACATAGATTCTTCCAAAATAATATTTCAATAATTATTCCACAATTGGATTCTCATAGTATTCCATTTTCCATAGGCATATAGTGTACCCAGAAGATAGAACATCTTCCAAAATAACATTTATCACTTAACAACCAATTCATTTTCCTATAATAAGGATATACATTTGATAATACATAAGTACCCAAAATCAACTTTTTCTTGATCCATAAATTCATTTAAAAACAGAATAAGTCATTCTAAACAGGGGCTTCACATAGGCCAGTGGTAGCCGATGCGCCCTTGTCACTCTTCGATTGTGGGTTTGATTCCCACAACCTTGCCAGCCATGATGGGTTTTCACTCATCCTACGGGTTTTCCTTTTTCTAAAACTATATCATTATTATAACATTATCAAATATAAGATAATTTCCATAAAATTTACCAAATCCTTCATTATCCACAATGGTTATCTAATTCCTTTCATTTTTATTCGCAAAATGTAATAACCATTACTCACCTCAAAAAAATATCATATAACCCCCTACAGTCCATTACGTTCACACAATAAAAGATAATTCTTCCTTGAATAACATTTTCAATATCAAACATTAGGTTTACACATACTAGAAAAAGTCTTCCAAAGTAATATCATCATCAAAATAGCATTAATACTTTTAAACATTACGTAATCCTATAATCTACCATAACTCTTGAATCCCTTGTATGTAGACATATTAACCATTCAGCGTTCGTCATAATAAATTAACTATGTATTTCAACATTATTTCTTAATACATCATTCTTGAATATAGAATATCCCAATCATTTATAAATATCAATCCAAATATACTTCATTCTATACGGACATGAAAATAAATCAAACCTTAAATCCAAATATCATGAACTTCGGGATGTTCTCTTTCTCTTTCAACATGTCGTCCTACATTAAAAAAGTAAACGTTTTCTCCAATAATTTCATTTCACTTTTTTATAGAGTTGGAAAAGTTGATATCTTGAAATCATATGAAAAAGATACCCTGACCCATAATTTGTTTATAAATTAGTAGGTGTTGGATAACTCAAACAATTTCTTGCACGTGATTTGAATACTCAAGAAGATATAAATATCATTTAAACTGGATTTTTCCATAATAGTGATGATAAAATCACTAGGGAGGAATAAGAAGGTTATGTAGGGTCTCTTTCCTTCCATCTTGTCAAGTGATCATTAATATGATAAAAATAATCATCACATAAACATGAAACAAATGGTTAAAAAAGAATCCTCAATAGGATAAAGATAACATAAAAACATTAATATTACTCCAATCTATCAACCTCCTTATATCTCCATTGTTCATTTTTTTTATCTGATCAACCTATTTTACCATAACCCTCCAAAAGATTCCATATGATAATAACCCTCTTGATATATGGGAACATTTACCCACACCCCGATAACACAGTAACCTCTAATGTTATCTAAACTGACCTCTAATACTGACTATAAGGCCCCATCCTTAAATATTACATAATATTGAGTTAATTCAAGAATTCACATTAAGGGTCTTTTTAGGTTTATATTTTTAGAGAATTAGGCCACAACTATTTCATTATATCTTAAAATATTACGATGTAGACACTTCTACTCTATCCAATTTTTCACAATAATAAAACTCTATAAAAAAAGAATTATTTTCTTGATATAAATCTTCCTGAATACTTCCTTAATTTTACCCTTCCTTATACCATGTGAAATGTAACTCCCCGACCCCAGTTACCCAGATTCGGTGCATTAATTACATAACATTGGCATGATCACAAGAAAGATCAAATCTCGAAAGACCGATTGGTTTAGTAGCCTTGGAAACACTAGATATATTCATAAGTTTTACATTACATCATCAAAATAAAAAAAACTACTACAACAACATATTGTCTCCATAGTCCACACTATTAACCCCTCATAATATCCCTGCAAGTCATTCATAATTTACTTCTTCACATCCTAGGAAAATAAAACATAGAAAAGGCGTGAGCTCAAATGCCCAGTAAGGATAACAATATAGCGGAAACTTTCATAAATAATAATAAACATTTAAGGAAATGTATAACTAAAACAAAAGCCTTTTAAACTTTAACTTCAACATAGTATGGAATAAATAAAATGAAATAATTCCATTTACTTATTCACATGGATATTCTACTAATCAAATAATCACATGCAATATCAATAACCACTTTCATAATGATGGAATGCATAATGCCAGACTATCATAACCACATAGCCAAGGCCTTGTGCCAAGACTACAAATAAGATTTTTCCAAGGCCTTGTGCCAAGACACTAGTTTGTCTCATGAGACCTACCGATGCATCGAGGAGCTATAGCGGGCTCCACCCGTCACATATTAAGTCCAATGCATTCCCATATGAAAAGGTTTAAACATAACATAAACATTCGTATTAAAACTAGCATACGAAATGTCAATACTTTCACCATAAACCATGAATGGTATATAAAAAATAGCACATCCACAGTCAAACATATCTCAAAACCTTAAATACAATATAAAAGTTTTGTATCATAATATATCATCCTCAAATAAGCGTAAAATCCATTAAAGGATGTTGACATAGATGAAATCAAAACTCTTTTTAAAGAAATATCTCTTTCTATTTTGAAATCATTTAAGAGACATATATTTATAAAATAAAACATTTTCTTTGAAAATATTCTTATAAGCTTGTAAGGGAAGCTTTGACGATTTTATAACGGTGGAAAATAACTGCACCCGCCGTATAAGTTAAAAAAACATTCTTATCTTATTTCTGTCGAAAAGGTTAAAAAGCACCTTGTTTGGAAAACGACGGAAAGATTCCCTTATAAACCTCTTATAAAAAGTCAAACAAGGGTATAAATGACTTTAACCCATATTATTTTAAATATTAAAAATGTTTTGAAATATATTTTGAAGAAACATGGATGTGGATGATAACGAGATCCCAGTAGATTATTACGTATAAACAACCTCGGATAATAAAGAGATTGTGAAATAACCCTTACCTTGTACTTTTCCTTGGTTGGGGTAGGTTAACCTCCTGTATAATGGTGAAATAATTGTTATTAAATTATAAAAAAATCATATACATTAATATGATATCATATATGATCTTTTAATATTGATTTGATAATAATATCTTAGTATTATCGTTGTTTCGGGTGTTAACTTACTTGTTTTATTTTATATGTTTTGTTACGTAAGCCATGTTTGTAATGGATAGGTTGTATATTATTCATATCCAGAATGATATCAAGTCCTTAAACATCCTTTTTAAATCATAAAATGATAATTATACTTGAATGGATATGATGGAGAATGAATCTTATCGCGTTTGTGGAGACGGTAGTCCGTACGTACGCACGAGCGACAATATCATTCTTTTGATATTAAAATAATATATAAATGGATGTTATATCATATATACAGAATAATTAACATGTTATATTTATTATTTACATGATTTGCACATCATTATTATACCTATCCAAATAATAATATATTGAATAACAATTACACCACGACGTGGAGACGGTAAGCCGTACGTACGCACGTATGGTGACATGTTATTCAAAGGGTGGATAGAATACTGAATATGGTTGTACCATATTTATAATAACATCACAGTATATGTGAGATACTGGAGTTATTATTTTAGAATGGTAAGAACAAAGAAAGAAGAAGTGGAAGAAGAAAGGAACTTGAAAAGGGGTGGTGAAAACATTACCTATTCTTCGGGTTCTTCCTTTTGATTTGATCAAAAGGGCTCCTTAGGTTGGCTTTCTGATAAAACTAAGGCCTCTAGGTTGTAGTGAGGGAAGTTGGTAGAGTATTTGGGCAGAGTTTGGCCAAGCCAAGTGGCTTGAGAGGTGTGTGGAATGAGAAGAAGTGGTCTCCTTTTATAAGGGAGAGGAGGGGCTCTTTAGGAAAGAGTGAAAGTATTACTTTATAGTATAATTATATTCGGTTTATAATGGTCCAAAAATCATTGAGGTCGAAGATAAGATTACTCATATTCTAAATAACATCAACCAATAAGAATTGGACAGGTTTTAGATAATATTTTAATCATTATAATCTTATTTATTTAAATGATTTATTAATGAGGTAAACATTGCATCATTATTGTGTCATTAATAATTTAAATTATTTGATGTGTAAAAATTATAAATAAAATATCATTATGTAGGAAATCTTTTTAGATTTCTAATGAATATTTATAATCGAAAATACAACATGTATAACCCTATGTAAAAATTGTTCTTCTAAAAGATGTAAGCTTATGCCATTTTTATTTTTATTTTAACTTTATTAATATAATGTGTCCCTACCACATACAAGTGGCTCTAAGGGGTCCCCGAATCGACCCAAGGATGCCCATGGTCGGGTATGTGTCCACCAATAAGGTTAGAAAACGTTTTAGGGTAATTTTGTATTATTATAATATTATTTTTTAACCCTTATTTACCGGATTTACCCTTTAACCATGGTAAATAAAATATTTACCGCAGTAATTATTCAAAATGTCTAAAAATAAAAGTTACCTATTTACACAATTTGAAAATCCTGATTCCAAATATGGAATCCATTTTCCTAAATTCAAAACACAGAAGTGGCAGAAATTAATTTAAAATTAATTCCCGCTGTCAAAACAAAAAGCGTGTTTTTAAGAGATAATAACTATCAAAAGATTGACACTTGTTTATGTTCGGTTTAATTGTAAAATTATGTCCAATGACCAAAATTATATTAAATGGTAAAAATATATTATAAATATACTTTAAAATCACTCAAATTCATAATTTATCACTATTAATTATTTTGATTAAAAAAGTTTTTTTTAATTAAAATTTAGTAATTTTCACTATTCATAAAAATATGAAAGTTATCCGAAATGTTCCAAAATTTAACCTTAGGCTAAATTAGATATTCCGAATCCAAAAATGAAGTCCATTTTGAAATATAAAATATATATAATTTCAAAAATTAGGTATTACTATTCATAACGGCTAGTTTGATTGGTTATGGTGTGTTAGAACTCGGTGTTGCGTACAACACACGCTATCACATTATTCAAAGAGAAGCGTACCGTAGAAGCTTGGGGTGTTACATTCTCCCCTCCTTCAAATAATTTCGTCCTCGAAATTTCTAGAATACTTATCACATGAAAAGACTCGGGTGGTTCTTCATCATAAGTTCCTCGGGTTCCCACGTTGCCTCTTCAATCTTATGATTTCTTCACAAAACTTTTACCAGACGCGTCGTCCGGTTTCTCAGTGCTTGTTCTCTTGTATCAAGAATCCTGACGGGCTCTTCGCAATAAGACAGATCAGGTTCCAGTTCTAATTATTCATAGGTGAGTACATGCGTTGGGTCAGGCATGTATCTCCTCGACAGAGATTCGTGGAACACATCGTGAACTTTAGAGAGACTTGGCGGCATTGCCAATCGGTAAGCTACAACCCCAATTCGTTCTAGAATTTCGAAAGGTCCGATGTACCTGGGACTCAATTTACCTTTTTTTACCAAAACGTATGACTCCCTTCCATGGAGATACCTTCAAGAAAACATGATCACCGACTTGAAATTCCAAATCCTTCCTTCGATTATCGGCATAGCTCTTCTGCCTACTTTGAGCTGCTTTGATGTGATTTTGGATTACCTTCACCTCTTCCACCGTTTCCTCCACCAGTTCTGGGCCTACAAGTTTTCTTTCACCAACCTCATCCCAACAGGTTGGTGTACGACATCTCTTTCCATATAACGCTTCATATGGTGCCATCTGAATACTCGAATGGAAGCTATTGTTATAGGAAAATTCTACCAGTGGTAAATATTGATCCCACATACCCTAAAAGTCAAGTGAGCAAGATCTCAACATGTCTTCTAGGGTTTGAATAGTCCGTTCTGATTGTCCATCTGTCTGAGGGTGGTAAGAAGTGCTCAAATGAAGTTTAGTATCCAGAGATTTCTGAAGACTTTTCCAAAATCTTGAAGTAAAACGGGGATCACGATCAGAAACAATCGATAGGGGTACTCCATGAAGTCTCACAACTTCATTAATGTATAGTCTTGCTAGACGTTCCCGGGGTAGATCTTCTCTTATAGCAAGAAAATGTTCTGACTTGGTAAGACGATCAACAATAACCCATATTGCATCGTTCCTTCTAGGAGTCTTTGGTAACCCCATGACAAAGTCCATCGTAATATTGTCCCATTTCCACTCCGGTATGGGAAGAGGTTGCATGACTCCTCCAGGCTGTTACCTTCCAGCTTTCACTTGTTGACAAACCATACATCTTGACACAAAATCAGAAATATCCCTCTTCATGTTGTCCCACCAAAAATGTTCCTTCAAATATCTATACATTTTGGTGCTCCCAGGGTGTATAGAGAAATTGGAACTATGAGCATCATCCAGCAATTCCCTTTTCAGATCAGGTAAATCGGGAACACAAAGTCTCTTCCCGAATTTCAAAATTCCATCTTCATACACAAAGTCTCTCAATCTCCCATCATTCACGGCTTTAATATTCTTCTGAAATTCTTCATCATCGGTATGAGAACTCTTAATCCTTTCTAGTAAAGATGGTTTGGCAACCATTTGAAAAAGCATTGATGTTTCACCTTCCCTGGTTATTCCCATGTCCATCTTCCCTAGATCCATGAAAATTGGATCCCTTTCAATTCTCATCATGTTCAAAACTCCATGGTCTTTTCTGCTCAAAGAATCTTCCACCTTGTTTGCTTTCCCCGGGTGGTAGTGTATCGTGCAATCATAATCCTTGAGTAATTCAAGCCATCTCCTTTGCCTCATGTTGAGTTCTTTTTGTGAGAAAATATACTTCAAACTCTTGTAATCAGTATAAATCTCACATTTTTCACCATAGAGGTAGTGTCTCCATATCTTCAAGGCAAAGATCACAACTGCTAACTCAAGATCATGAGTAGGATAGTTTTGTTCATGAATTTTCAACTGTCGTGATGCATAGGCAATAAATCTATCATTCTGCATAAGGACACAACCAAGTCCTTTCTTTGATGCATCACTATAAATAACGAACCCATCATTCCCCAATGGTAGAGTCAATATAGGAGCATTGACTAATCTTCTCTTCAGTTCTTCGAAACATTCTTCACACTCTTTTGTCCAAACAAATTTAACCCCTTTACGTGTGAGCTTCGTTAATGGGTTAGCCAATCGGGCAAAATTCTGGACGAAACGTCGATAATAACCTGCCAAACCAATAAAACTACATACCTCAGTTATACTTGTAGGTGCTGGCCATTCTCGGATTGCCTTGGTCTTAGAAGGATCAACAGAGATTCCATCTTTAGAGACAATATGGCCAAGAAAAGAAATCTCCTGAAGCCAGAATTCACACTTTCTAAACTTCCCATATAATTCATGCCTCCTCAGAGTCTTCAAGATAATGCGCAAGTGATTTTCATGATCTTCATTGGTTTTGGAGTATACCAAGATATCATCAATAAATACCACCACAGATTCATTGAGATACTCTTTGAAAACTCTATTCATCAGATCCATGAATACAGAGGGTGCATTAGTCAATCCAAACGGCATTACGGTAAACTCGTAATGCCCGTACCTAGTTCGAAATGCTGTCTTCGGAATGTCTTCCTTCTTCACACACAACTGATGGTATCCAGATCGAAGGTCAATCTTTGAAAAGTATTGAGCTCCATGCAGTTGGTCAAATAAATCATCAATACGAGGTAGGGGATACTTGTTCTTTATAATTATAGCATTGATCTCCCTGTAGTCGATACATAACCTCATAGATCCATCTTTCTTTTTAACAAAAAGAACAGGGGCTCCCCATGGAGAAACACTAGGGCGAATAAATCCCTTATTACTCAATTCCTCCAGTTGTTTCTTTAGTTCGACTAATTCTACAGTGGACATTCTATAAGGGGCCTTCGATATAGGCCTTGATCCAGGAATCAAATCAATGGAAAACTCTACTTCTCGTTCTGGAGGATGTCCAGGTAAATCTTCCAGAAATACATCTACAAATTCTTTCACAACAGGTACATCCTCTATTTGAACATTCCTTTCCTCACCGAAAGTTATTTCATTCTCTTCCTCCCCAATAATTGAATTAAGTTGAGCTACTGGGGGTGGATCTAAATAAGAATTAGGTGGTGACGATTCTGCTCTATAAATAAGGTGTTCCTTATCATTATCATCAAGAATCGTAACCTCCTTATTCTTACAATAAATCTTCGCATCATAGTCCGAAAGCCAGTCCATACCGAGGATTATATCAAACTCAATCATAGGTATGACAATGAGATCAGCAAATAAAGAAAATTTATGTGCTCTAATGGGGACTGATTCACAAAACTTTGTTGCAATGATACTTCCCTTAGGAGTTTTAACTGACAACTCCCTTATTAAATCAAATTGGAAATATCTAATTTTCTTAGCAAACTGGGAAGATTTGAAACAATGCGATGATCCAGAATCAAATAATGCATTTGCTAAACTTGAGGAAACCATTAAATTACCCGCCACCACGTCTTTCGGAGCTTCTACCTCAGCAGTAGTGATAGCATAAGCCTGGCCTTGATCCCTTGGCCTTTTCTGAGGTATGTTCTCCTGACGCTTAGGACATTCATTTGCATAATGCCCCATCTCCCTGCAATTGTAGCACTGAACGTTGGTAGCTTCCTTCTTCCCATTGCAATCACGAGCTTGGTGGCCTTTTTCACCACACTTGTAACAGACTCCCATTCCCTTCAAGCAAGTACCAGGGTGTTTCTTCCCGCATTTACCATAGGATGGATATTCAACCTTTTCTTTCTTCCCCTTATTTCCATTCCCAGATTGATCAGCAGGCCTCTTCTTCTCTTTCTTTGCTTTAAAGTCATAAGACTTAGAGAATTCCTTTTTGGTCTTGATAGCACATGAGACAATGTCTTCGTACGATGAAAAGGATTGTGAGACTAATGCTTAACGGAGAAATGGTTTTAACCCATCAAAGAAACAATCAATCTTAATTCTTTGGTTACGTATATAATCACCAGCGTACCTTGCTAACCTTGTAAAGTTAGCCTCATACTTTGCGACATTCTCATCCTCCTTCTGTCTCAGACTTAGAAATTGTCTTTCCATATCTGCTCGATGGTCGCGAGGGAAGTATTTTTCTAAAAAGAGATCTTTGAACTCCCTCCACTCCATATTTGATACTTCATCATCTTTCTTCATGTTTTTAATCAATGACCACCATTGATCAGCATCTCCAGCGAGGCGGTAAACTGCCATGATAACTTTTTCCCTTTCACTGCTCCCCAAAGCCTGAAATATTTTCTCTAGGGAAAATATCCATTGCTCAGCTACTAAGGGATTTGTATTCCCATTGAACGTTGGTGTTTGTTGCCTCATGAATCGATCTAACATTGATCCTCCACGCTGCGGATCAGGGTGCTCCATACGGGTAAGGTTATTATTCATAACCTGAGTAAGTTGTCCCAGTATGGTGATTAGCTGATCGGCACCAGTTGCATCACCAGCCCCACTATAATTATCTTGAGCAGGAAGGCAATCCCTACATGGAGTGCGTACATTGATACGGTTTCCATTTCTTCCACTAGGCGCCATATCTAAACAATGGCATAAACTAGATCAGTTTATGAATCAAAATACATAATCCCATACTTATAAAACACTCAACATAAATTGAACTATTTATGGATATAATCCATAATCATAAAAATGTTTTCTTTGAGGAATTATATACTCATAAACCCTTCATAATGATTTGTAAAGAAAATGAGAGTTATCCTAATCATATCCCTCGGGAGTGTCGTAACCAAGAGTACAGCAAGGCCCGTTGTCGTGCACCAGTTCCCGTTCGATTCTAGCTCAAAGCGGTGTTTTCGGGTTTTACCCCTAGGTACATCTGTTCCAGAGCCGCCTCTACCTGCTCGTATCCAGACAGGGATGTATTTCTCGGAAAACTCACAAAATATCTACAATACCAAAATTCTAGGAAGTTCTTCTATACTAATCCTCAAAGTTCATCTTAGGTCTACGTGCTCTAATCAGAGTTTATCTAAATCTAGCTTCCAAGGTTTGTACTAAACTTCCTCTGATACCAACTGTAACGCCCCGACCCCAGTTACCCAGAGTCGGTGCATTAATTACATAACATTGGCAGGATCACAAGAAAGATCAAATCTCGAAAGACCGATTGGTTTAGTAGCCTTGGAAACACTAGATATATTCATAAGTTTTACATTACATCATCAAAATAAAAAAAACTACTACAACAACATATTGTCTCCATAGTCTACACTATTAACCCCTCATAATATCCCTGCAAGTCATTCATAATTTACTTCTTCACATCCTGGGAAAATAAAACATAGAAAAGGGGTGAGCTCAAATGCCCAGTAAGGATAACAATATAGATGAAACTTTCATAAATAATAATCAACATTTAAGGAAATGTATAACTAAAACAAAAGCCTTTTAAACTTTAACTTCAACATAGTATGGCATAAATAAAATGAAATAATGCCATTTACTTATTCACATTGATATTCTACTAATCGAATAATCACATGCAATATCAATAACCACTTTCATAATGATGGAATGCATAATGCCAGACTATCATAACCACATAGCCAAGGCCTTGTGCCAAGACTACAAATAAGATTTTGCCAAGGACTTGTGCCAAGACACTAGTTTGTCTCATGAGACCGACCGATGCATCGAGGAGCTATAGCGGGCTCCACCCGTCACATATTAAGTCCAATGCATTCCCATATGAAAAGGTTTAAACATAACATAAACATTCGTATTAAAACTAGCATACGAAATGTCAATACTTTCACCATAAACCATGAATGGTATACAAAAAAATAGCACATCCACAGTCAAAAATATCACAAAACCTTCAATACAATATAAAAGTTTTGTATCATAATATATCATCCTCAAATAAGCGTAAAATCCATTAAAGGATGTTGACATAGATGAAATCAAAACTCTATTTAAAGAAATATCTCATTCTATTTTGAAATCATTTAAGAGACATATATTTATAAAATAAAACATTTTCTTTGAAAATATTCTTATAATCTTGTAAGGGAAGCTTTGACGGTTTTATAACGGCGGAAAATAACCGCACCCGCCGTATAAGTTAAAAAAACATTCTTATCTTAATTCTGTCGAAAAGGTTAAAAAGAACCTTGTTTGGAAAACGACGGAAAGATTCCCTTATAAACCTCTTATAAAAAGTCAAACAAGGGTATAAATGACTTTAACCCATATTATTTTAAATATTAAAAATGTTTTGAAATACATTTTTAAGAAACATGGATGTGGATGATAACGAGATCCCAGTAGATTATTACGTATAAACAACCCTCGATAATAAAGAGATTGTGAAATAACCCTTACCTTGTACTTTTCCTTGGTTGGGGTAGGTTAACCTCCTGTATAATGGTGAAATAATTGTTATTAAATTATAAAAAAAACATATACATTAATATGATATCATATATGATCTTTTAATATTGATTTGATAATAATATCTTAGTATTATCGTTGTTTCGGGTGTTAACTTACTTGTTTTATTTTATATGTTTTGTTACGTAAGCCATGTTTGTAATAGATAGGTTGTATATTATTCATATCCAGAATGATATCAAGTCCTTAAACATCATTTTTAAATCATCAAATGATAATTATACTTGAATGGATATTATGGAGAATGAATCTTATCGCGTTTGTGGAGACGGTAGTCCGTACGTACGCACGAGCGACAATATCATTCTTTTGATATTAAAATAATATATAAATGGATGTTATATCATATATAAAGAATAATTAACATGTTATATTTATTATTTACATGATTTGCACGTCATTATTATACCCATCCAAATAATAATATATTGAATAACAATTAAACCACGACGTGGAGACGGTAAGTCGTACGTACGCACGTATGGTGACATGTTATTCAAAGGGTGGATAGAATACTGAATATGGTTGTACCATATTTATAATAACATCACAGTATATGTGAGATAATGGAGTTATTATTTTATAATGGTAAGAACAAAGAAAGAAGAAGTGGAAGAAGAAAGGAACTTGAAAAGGGGTGGTGAAAACATAACCTCTTCTTCGGGTTCTTCCTTTTGATTTGATCAAAAGGGCTCCTTAGGTTGGATTTATGATCAAACTAAGGACTCTAAGTTGTAGTGAGGGAAGTTGGGAGAGTATTTGGCCAGAGTTTGGCCGAGCCAAGTGGCTTTAGAGGTGTGTGGAATGAGTAGAAGTGGTCTCCTTTTATAAGGGAGAGGAGGGGCTCTTTAGGAAAGAGTGAAACTATTACTTTATAATATAATTATATTCGATTTATAATGGTAAAAAAATCATTGAGGTAGAAGATAAGATGACTCATATTCTAAATAACATCAACCAATAAGAATTGGACAGGTTTTAGATAATATTTTAATCATTATAATCTTATTTATTTAAATGATTTATTAATGAGGTAAACATTTCATCATTATTGTGTCATTAATAATTTAAATTATTTGATGTCTAAAAATTATAAATAAAATATCATTATGTAGGAAATTTTTTTATCTTTCTAATGAATATTTATAATCTAAAATCAAACATGTATAACCCTATGTAAAAATTGTTCTTCTAAAAGATGTAAGCTTATGCCATTTTTATTTTTATTTTAACTTTATTAATATAATGTGTCCCTACCACATACAAGTGGCTATAAGGGGTCCCCAAATCGACCCAAGGATGCCCATGGTCGGGTATGTGTCCACCAATAAGGTTAGGACACGGTTTAGGGTAATTGTTTATTATTATAATATTATTTTTTAACCCTTATTTACCGGATTTACCCTTAACCATGGTAAATAAAATATTTACCGCAGTAATTATTCAAAATGTATAAAAATAAAAGTTACCAATTTACACAATTTGAACATCCTGATTCCAAATATGGAATCCATTTTCCTAAATTCAAAACATAGAAGTGGCAGAAATTAATTTAAAATTAATTCCCGCTGTCAAAACAAAAAGCGTGTTTTTAAGAGATAATAACTATCAAAAGATTGACACTTGTTTATGTTCGGTTTAATTGTAAAATTATTTCCAATGACCAAAATTATATTAAATGTTAAAAATATATTCTAAATATACTTTAAAATCACTAAAATTCATAATTTATCACTATTAATTATTTTGATTAAAAAAGTTGTTTTTAATTAAAATTTAGTAATTTTCACTATTCATCAAAAAATGAAAGTTATCCGAAATGTTCCAAAATTTCACCTTAGGCTAAATTCGATATTCCGAATCCAAAAATGAAGTCCATTTTGAAATATAAAATATATATAATTTCAAAAATTAGGTATTACTATTCATAACGGCTAGTTTGATTGGTTATGGTGTGTTAGAACTCGGTGTTGCGTACATCACACGCTATCACATTATTCAAAGAGAAGCGTACCGTATAAGCTTGGGGTGTTACATGGAAAACATTTCAAAAACATGGGATGAGCATAAAAGGCTGAGAAAGTGATATAAAATTAGGAAAGAAAACATTAGTCCATGAATATATACAAATCAAAGAAGTCATAATTTTAAAGCATAAAACATAAGCTCTTTACCATAACACATGAAATCAAAAGATTCATGAATAAAAAATAGAAATCATAAATCCAAAAGGTAACTTGTGGCATCCATAACATACTTATGTTGTATCTATCACAGCTACATAAGGTGTAACATTTGGAATTTCCATTGTAGTGTATTCCCTAAATCTCTTAAGAGAAACCTAAACGTTTACCTCTTTCACATTACCCAATGCATTGGAGAGCTATCTCAGGATCCCCCTCCCTCATTTTATCATATAACTACTCATATATGTAAATAATTCCCATGAACCATAATTTAATCATAACACAGAATAAAAGCATAAAGGAAGGATAACTTTTCCCCGTTGCAATCACAAGATATCAGTTCAATATATTGACATAAGAAATACATTATAAAAAACATTTTCAACACAAAAAT
Source organism: Viscum album (assembly GCA_963277665.1). Taxonomy (NCBI): domain Eukaryota; kingdom Viridiplantae; phylum Streptophyta; class Magnoliopsida; order Santalales; family Viscaceae; genus Viscum; species Viscum album. The sequence goes on along the minus strand of OY728167.1, from coordinate 294,373,367 downwards.
ATGTAAAAAGGATATATGGTATTTATTTTCCTTTTAAAAACATTTTGGCTTGTTAATGAATCCAAATATCAAAAAATCCTTGTGGCGGTGGAATGGTCATTATTGAAACATACAATAAAATAAAACATTCCTTTTCTTGTTTAGTAAAAATATTTGTATAAAAATAATTCTTTTGAAAATAGTTAAATTAAATTGAAAGAAATAGTTTATAACTATGCACTGTAGAAAATAAGGTCATGTGTAAACCAAAATATGCCTCAATGAAATGAGATTGAGGTGAAGTCCCTTACCTTGATTCTAACTTGTCTCGTTTGTATTTATATTCATGAATAATAAACATAGGTTAATTTCTACTTTCCTTAGAAGATTTTTCAAGTTTATTATTCATTATATATTACTTATCATCATTATATAAAAATTACAGAATAATCTATGTTCATATCGGTCGTTTTGTCAATATTCAGTTCTTGAGTCGAAAATGAACTTGTTTTGATGTAAATTTTCTATGTAGTCAAAAGTGCATATTCACCACAATATTTTTTATTATTTAAGTATCATATATATATATCGAATATATATGTATTTATATCAATAATATATTTATTTAGAATAGTCCATTACATTTGGAGATAAAAAATGAAATGCACTGTTCAAGGAGACGGTAAGCCATACGTACGCATGAACGCTAATTTCATTTCTTTTTAATATATAAAGGAATAAAAAATAAATGATACATAGGTATATTATATTTCTAGTATAATATAATATTTTATATTTTTTACATATGTTCATTAATTCCATCCTTTATATGTTTCGTTTATGGAATTAACGAGTCATATCACTTTGAGGGGGCGGTAGTCCACACTTCATCCAATTAAATTATCTTATTTAAAAATTATAGAAAGAAAAAAAGTATTCTATAAATGAAAAATAAATAAGTGTAGAGAAAATATAATATATATAATATATAAATATATTTCTAAAATAATGGCCACCATGAGAGGTGGTAGGGAAAAATTTTACAATCATCATTTTTAGAGGCAGTAGTTCACAGTACAAAGAAACAATATGTTCGAATCCATTATATGGAGGTGTGTCTAAGTGTATTTATAGTAATTATAATAAAAAATACTAGTATAATAATAATACCAGTGTTTCTATGTAATGAAATAATAATAAGATCATAGGGAGTGGAGAAAGAGAATAAAGGAAAGGAACATGAGAGAAGACGTTACCTCTAAATCGGGTAACTCCTTCTGATTTCAGTCAAAATGATTTTTTCAATTTTCTTCTGCCATATTTAGTGATTCGATGTGGAAAGGATGGATTTTGGGAGATTATTTTAGGATAATTTTGATTATCCAAGAGTATTGAGGGGTGTGAGTAATTTGTTATAGGTGATGGCGTTTTATTAGAGGGAGGAGGGGCACTTTAGGATGGTCTTGAAATATTATTTTATTATAAAATTATTTTCGGTTTCAAATGGTCCCAAACCCATTTATTTCAAATATAAGATTTTTTTGGGTAGAAAACCGGTCAACCAATATGTTTTATACAAAGTTAGGTCACAAAATTAACCTTATCTTTTAGCTTTAACCCTTAGTTAAAAAAATTAACGATTACCATGCCTTCTTGAATTTTCATAATATATGGTAACTATATTTTCTATTAAATACCAAGAGTAATATAATTACATCATTAATGACATTTTTAACATTATCTAAGTTTTTGTCTGAATCATATATTTTTAGGACTAATATATCATTTAATAAAATACTATTTGTTTAAAAAAACATTTATGTCAATGTTGACACTATAAAGTAATTGATTTTTGTTAAAGTCATAACAAATTGATTCGTTTGAACCAAAGAAAAAAAATAAAAGAAAATACGACAATATCATACATAAAATTTGGGGACGACATCAAAATAATTAAATTTTATTTATTTTAATATTTATAATATCATTTATTTGAATCACTTATATATTGAAAGCAATCAATGCATGATCATTATGTCATAATTAAATTTATTTATTTAATGTATAAAAATTATAATGAAAAATTATGATGTAGGAAATATTTTTAGACTTATCATGACTATTTATAGTCAATGTGATAACTTATATAACCCGATATAAAAATTGTTTTCATAAAAGATACATGTTTATGTTATATTTCTCTTTACTTTAAATTAATTCTTATAAAATTTCTTTTTCACATCCAAGTGGCTCCATGGGGTCTCAAAATCAACCCAAAGAAGCCCATAGTTAGAAATATCTCATCCAATAGGATTTAGGGACGTTTTATGGTATTTAAATATTATTAAATTATTATTATTTTACACTTATTTACCATATTTTCCCTTTTACCGTGGTAAATAAAATAATTAGTGATGATATTATTCATAATGTGAAAAAATAAAAGCAAACTATTTAAACAATTTGAACTATATGATTCCAAATTTGGAATCCTTTTTTTCAAAATTCAAAACACAGATGTTGGGGTAGTTAATTTAAAATTAATTCATTTGTCAGAACCAAAAAGATGTTTTAAAGAAGTAAAAAATATCAAAAATTTGACATGTGTTTATATCCAATTTCAAAGTGAAATTACTTCCTATGAAAAAAATTGGATTGAATGATAAAAATATTTTCCATTAATACTTTAAAACCACTAAATAATAATATTTATCTATATAATTTATCTCTATAGAAAAAAGTTATTTCAAATAAAATTTATCATATTTTTACTATTCATCAAAACGTGATAGCTATCAGAAAAATATTTAAAATTCATCCAAAGAAAATTTTAATGTCCCGCTTCTAGAGAAAATATTTTTTTGTCAAATAGAACATATAATGGTGTAAAAAACTAAATTTAAAAATGTTTATTCATCAAAAGGTTGTAAAACATTATTTTTAGAAAAATACTTATTTTATCGAAAAAATTGAATTTTATCTTGTATCGTATCGAGAAAAAAATATAAGATGAATTTAAAACATTATATCAAATATATAAAAAATATTTTTTATTAAATAAAAATTCATAAAGGGTTATATTATTTTATAAACACAATTATTCTTTTTTAAATAGTTTTTCATAAAAATTCATCCTTTATATTCAATTGGATTTTATTTCAATTTATAAAAAATTTGGAAACCAATGAATAATTATTTAAACATGTGTGAACCATATTTCAAAACTCAGTTGATATTATTCATTCCCAAAATTCCAATGTCATGGTGTTATCTACAATTTAAAATAATTATTATATTATTATATTATTTTTCGGTATAAGTTAACGTTGTGTGAAGCGTAAGATTTTAGAGAAACCGGTTATTGCATGTTGAGTACACTATGAGACAAAGAATCCCCTTTAACATGAAATTAATATCTTATTCATAAATATTAATAGGAAATAAAATGTATTATTCTATAAATACCTGGGTAATTACATCATCCCCCCCCCCCATTTGAAATTTATTCCTCGCAATTTTAACATTGGGCTCGGAAACATCATTGAAAATCCAACATCAGAAAAAGAGTCAATATAACTATCAATTTAAAAGATAGAAAGAGAAGTAAAATGGTCACCATAGATAACACATACGAGGATAGCATGTTGGAAAATAGGGATATGGAAGAAAAACTTACCATCAAATTCTGATGGAGATTGATAGAAAAAATGATCAAGAAAAGATAACTAGCAAAAAAACTATAAACATGTGATGGGTTAAACTGTATTTGATTTCTCGATAGGAAAATTAAATGGAAAACACTTTTGTTTTAAGTTCCTTTCCATAATGTTGAGGAATTTATTTATGAGATTGACTAAGAACATAAAGAAATAAACTTACTTTTCATGAATATTTTCATCCTTTTATAAATTTCTGTCACAAACTCATCTTTTCTCCAAAAGATGAGTATTGAAGATGGAATGGTCACACCTGATGCACTGGAAGAAACTTCTATAGAATCACATAATCTAAAAAAATGAAATATATATTTCTCATATCTTTAGACATTAAACAAAACCAAAAATTTTAGTACAACATCAGATAATCCCCAAAAAGTATAATCACCTATAAAAAGAAATACTACTCTTAATCTCTAATATTCAAAAAACAATACCCAAAGTTCAACAAAGACCATTCAATATACAATCGTCCTTAAAATTCATCAAAATAACCCAAACTAAGATGGAAATAAAAAAAATTAGAAGTATTTTATCATATACTATTCCACAATAAATCTTAACATTTATCTCCAAATAACATCAACTACTCTTAAAGTATCATACTTTAAAGTAATTAATCTAATCAAATATTCTCTATGATGGGTTAATCATTTCTATAAATAACAAAAATCACCGTATGTCCACAATAAAAGCATATATTCTTCCAAAATAATATTTCATCCCTTACCCCAAAAATGAAATCCCATAGTATTCTATTTATCTTAAACATATAGTGTTTCAAAAAGCGAGAACATATTCCCAAATAACATTTATCACTTAATAAACAAATCATTTTCCTATACTAAGGATATGAATTTGATAAAACAAAATTTCCCAAAATCAACTTATTCTTGATCCATAAAATCATTTAACTAAAAATATAATTGATACTAACCAGGGATTTCACATAGGCTAGTGGTAGGCGATGCACCCTTGTCTTCCTCCGATTGTGGGTTCCATTCACATAGCCTTGCGGAACATGATGGGTTTTCATCCATCATACATGTTTTCCTTTTTCTAAAACCATATTATTCTTATAACTTTCTCAAAAATAAGATAATTTACTCAAAAATTTCCATAACCTTTTTTATCCTCAAATGTTATCTTTTACCTTTCATTTCTCATCCCAAAAATATAATAACTATTAATCACCTCAAAAACAGATCATATGAACCCCTAAGGTTATCCATTATGTCCACAACACAAAATATTATTCTTATTTGAATAAATTTTTCATATATCATACTTTAGGGTTACACATACTAGAAAATGTCTTCTAAAGTAATCCCATCATCAAAAGAACATTAATAATTTTTAACATTTCATTATCCTATAATCTACCATAAATCTTTGATCCCTTATATATAGAATTCTTACCCATTCAGCATTATTCATAATCCACTAACTATGCATTGACACCTTATTTTTTAATACATCATGCTTGTATATTGAATATCGTCATAATTTATAAATATCATTCCAAATATGCTTTATTCTTTATGGATATGAAAATAAATCATACCTTGAATTCACATATCATTATCTTTAGGAGGTTCCCATTCTCTTTCAGCATGTTTTCCTACACTCAAAAAGAAAATGTTTACTCCATTTCTGTAATTTCACTTTTTTATCGATTAGGAAAAGTTGAGATCCTGAAATAATATGAAAAGGATACCATGACCATAAAATTGTTTTAGAAATGAGTTTTTGTTGAATAACTCAAACAATTTATTGCAGGTGATTCGAATACTCAATAGGATATGAAAAACATTCAAAGAGGATTTTTACATAATAGTGATGATCAAATCGCCAGGGAGGGATAATAAGGTTGTGAATGATCTCTTTCCTTCCATCTTGAAAAATGATCCTTAATTAGCTAAAAATAATCATCACATAAACATGAAATGAATTATCAAAAAATGATTCCTCTATAGTGTAAAGATAACAAAATAACATTCATATTAATCTAATCCATCAACCTCCTTATATCTCCATTGTTTTGGTTTTTATCCAATCAACCTATTTTTCCATAACCCTCCAAAAGTATCCATATGATAATAACCCTCCTTGTTTTATGTAATCCTTTACCTACACATAGATAACTCCCTAAACTCTAAATTTATCTAAACCGACCACTGCTACAGACTATAAGGCCCCAGCCTTAAAAATTACATAATCTTAAGTTATGTTAAGAATTCACATTTAGAATCTTTTGAGGTTTACAGTTTTAGAGAATTAGGCCATAACTGTTTCATTACATCTCAAAATATTACAAATTAGACACTTCTACTCTATCCATTTTTTCGCGATAATAAAATTCCTTAAATAAAACTAGAATTATTTTCTTGATATGATTCTTCATGAATTATTTCTTTATTTTACACTTCCTTATACATTGTGAAAAACATTTCAAAAAATTGGGATGATCATAAAAATATCAGAAAGGGATATAAAATAATTAAAAAAATTAGTCCATGAATAAATATAAATAAAAGGAATCATTATTTTTAATAATAAAACATAAAATCTTTAACATACCTCATGAAATCATAAGATTTATGAATAATACATCAAAATCCTAAATCATAAATGAAACTTGTGAAATTCATAACAAAATTACATTTTAGATTTCACAGCTACATAGGGAGTTACGTTTAGAATACTCATCACAGTATATTCCCTAAATCTATTAGGAGAAACCTTAATATTTACCCACATCATGTTACCCAATGCATTGTAGATCTATCTCAGGCACACCATCCCTCAGTTTATCATAAAACCACCTATATATGTAAATAATTTCCAAGACCCATAACATTATCATAACTCATAAAACTAGCATAAAGGAAAGATAACATATCCACATTGCAATCAAAAAATATCAGTTCTATATATTGACATAATAAATCCATTCCAAAAACCATTTTCAATACCAAAATACTTAAAATAGGTATATGGTATTTATTTTTCTTTTAAAATCATTATGGCATGTTAAGGAATCCAAATATCAAATAATAATTTTGGTGGCGAAGAGGTCGTTGTTTCCACATACGTTAAAAATAAACATTACTTTTTTTGTCTCGTAAAATTCTTTGTAGAAAAATATTTATTTCAAAAATCATTGAATTAAATTAAAATAAAAAGGGTATAATTATACACCCTATAAAATAAGGTTGTTTCTAAACTAAAATACGCCTCAATGAAACGGGATTGAGGCGATGCCCCTTACCTGTAGTTCGAATTGTCTCATTCATTATTTATATTCTTGAATAATAAACTTGGGTTAATTTATACATGCATCAGAACATTTTAGACTTTATTATTCATTTTATAATACTTATCATCATGTTATAAAAATTACATAATTATCTAAGTTCATATCGTTTGTTTTGTCGATATTCGGTACTTGAGTGGAAAATAAACTTGTTTTGATGTAAGTTGTGCATGTGGTCAAAAGTATATATTCACCAGAATATTATTCATGATTTAATTATCATATATATACAGTATATATGTATTTAAAATTTTACATAACATTTGGAGAAAATAAATGAAATGCATTGTTAATGGAGACGGTAAGCCATACATACGCATGAAATCTACTTTCATTTATTTTTAAATTTAAAGGAATGAAAACTAAATGATTCATGGGTATATTATAGTTCCATTATAATATCATATTTTATATATGTTACATAAGTTAATTAACTCAATACTTTATATGTTCTATGTCTAGCAGAACGTGTCATATCACTTTGAGGGGGCGGTAGTCCGCACTTCCTGAAATGGAATTATTGTATTTACAGATTATGGAATCCTTAAAGGTATTATTTAAATAAAAAATAAAGAATATTTGAGATAATATAATATATATTAAATATAAATATAGTTCCATCATAATGGCCACCAGGAGATGTGGTAGGGGAAAATTGGACAATCACGTTTCGTGAGGAAGTAGTTCGTCGTACACAGAAACAGTGTGTTCATATCAATTAGATGGACGTGTGTATAAGTGAAGTTATAAAAATTCTCATAACAACATCCTAGTATAATGAGGATACAGGTGTTGTTATGTAATAAAACAATACTAATATCACAGGGAGTGGGGAAAGAAAATAAAGGAAAGGAACTTGAGAGAAGATGTTACCTCTAAATCGGGTAACTCCTTTTGATTTGAGCCAAAAGAATTTCATGAATTGGATTATTCACAAGTAAAGGATTCTAAGAGGAAGGGATGGTTCTTGGGAGCTTATGTTATAATAATTTGGATGATACAATATTCTGTTAAGGTGTGATTAAGTGGGTAGGGGTTATGGCCTTTTATAAGAAGGAGGAGGGGCTCTTTAAGAAGGTCTAAAAATATTATTTTATTATAAAAACTTTTTCGGTTTAAAATTGTCCAAAACCAATTTATTTCAAAGATAACATGCTTTTGGGTCTTAAAAACTCTCAAAAAATAGGTTTTATACAAATTTATGTCACAAAATTAACCATATATTTTATTATTAACCCTTAGTTAAAAAGATTAACTTTAACCGTGCCATCTTGCATTTTCATAATATATGGTAAATATATTTACAATAAAATGAAAATAGAACTATAATTTGATCATTAATGTAATTTTTAAATTTATTTAAGTTATTTGGAAGAATCTTAAATTTTTAGGACAAAAATATCATTTAATAAAATACTTTTTGTTTTAAAAACTCATTTTTGTCAATTTTGACACTGTAAAGTAATTGATTTTTTTAAAGTCGTACAAACATGATTCCTTCAAACAAAAGGAATAAAATAAAATATCATATGTCAAAAATAATATAGAAAATTATTGTATGGAATCAAAATAATCAAATTACATTTATTTTAATATTCATAATATCATTTATTTGAATCATTTATTAATGAAGTAATCACTGCATCAACATTGTGTCATAATTAAATTCATTTATTTAATGTATAAATTTAATAAATAAAATATAATGTTGTATAAAATATGTTTATCTTTATAATTAATATTTATAGTCAAAGTTATTTCTTGTATAACACTATATAAAAGTTGTTTTTTTAAAATATATAGGTTTATGTTATATTTCACAATACTTTAAATTAATTATTATAAAATGTCATTTTCATATCCAATTGGCTCCATGGAGTCCCAAAATAGACCGAAGGATGCTCATGGTCGTACATATCTCATCCAATATGATTAAGATATGTTTTAGGGTAGTTTTATAATATTATATTATTATATTTTACCCTTATTTCAAAATATATACCTTTTTACAATGGTAAATAAAATAATTTCTAAAGTTACTATTAATAATGTCAAAAAATAAAAGGTACCTATTTACAAAATTGGACCCTTTTCATTCATAATTTGGAGTCTATTTTTTCATAATTTAAAACACCGAAGTTTCATTAATTAATTTTACATTAATTCTCGTTGTCAAAACCAAAAAGTGGGTTGTTTAAAAAGTAATAACTATAAAAATATTGACATGTGATTATGTCTAATTTTAATGTCAAATTACTTCTAATGACCAAAATTGGATTAAATGATAAAAATTTATTACATTTATACATTAAAATCATTAAATAATATTATTTAACTATATAAATTATCTCGATGGACAAAAGTTGTTTTCAAATAAAATTTAGCATATTTTATAATATTCATAAAAACATGACTACTATCAGAAAAATATCAAAAATTCATCCAAAGTAAATTTTGATGTACCTCTACTAAAGTGGAAGCTTTTTTCTCTAATAGAACATCTAAAGTTTTCAAAAACTAAGTTTAAAAAGGGTTCTCCATCAAAAGCCGGTAAAATTACATTTTTATAAAAATACTTCTTTATCTGAAAAACTGAATTTCTTCTTATATCATATCCAAAAAACATATAAGATGAGTTTAAAACATTATATAGAATATATAAAAAATATTTTTCATTAAATAAAAATCCATAAACAGTGATATGATTTTATAAACACAATTATTTTCTTTTAAATAGGTATTCATAAAAACACAGTCATTATATTGTATTGGTTTTTATTCCCATTTCTAATAAATTTGGTGACAAATGATTCATTATTTAAACATGTGTAAACCATATTTCAAAATTGATTTGATACTTTTTATTCCCACCATTCTAATGGATAGGCGTTAACTACCGTGTAAAATAATAATATTATTATTATATTAATTTTTGGTATAACTCAATGTTGTATGTAACATACGATTTCGTAGAAACACGTTATTACATGTTGTGAACACTATCAGACAAAGATTCCCCTTTAACATAAAATTAATAACTTATTAATTAATATTAATAGAAAATAAAAGGTATTATTCTCTAAATACCAGGGTCATTACATCATTCCCCCCTTTTGGAAATTGCTTCCTCGAAATTTTTAAATTGGGCTTGAAAATTTCATTGAAAATCCCAAATCAGAAAAAGATTAAACAAAACTATCACTTTATAATAAAGTAAGAGAATTTAAAAGGTCACCTAAGATAACATATACCAGTATTCCATCTCGAAAACATGGATATTGAAGAAAAACTAACAATTAAATTCTGCTGGTGAGGGATAAAAAACATGATCATCTGAATGTTAACTACTAGAAAACTATAAACTAGTGATGGGTTAAATGGTCTTTGATTCACCAGTAGGAAAATTTAATGGGAAATGTTTTTGTTTTAAGTTCCTTTTAATAATTTTGAGAAAATTATTTATGATATTAACTAAAAACATAATGAAATATACTTTTCAAGTAGAGTTTCATCTTTTAAAAAATTCCTACCATAAACTCATATTTTCTCCAAATGATGAGTATTCAATATGAATTGGTCACACATAAAGTGCAAGAATCAACTTCTAGAGAATCATATAATCAATAAAATATGGTCTACATATTTCCCCTATCTTTAGACATTAACCAAAACCAAAATGGTTAGTAAAAGATCAGATAATACCTAAAAAGTATAGTCCTTTATAAAAAAAATAATACTCTTAATCTCCAAAATTCAACAAAAAATACCAAAATTTCAACAAAGACCATTCAATACACAATTGTCCTTAAAATTCTTCAAAATAATCCAATATAAGATTGAAACCCAAAATTCATAAGGATTTGATCATGTATTCTTCCACGAAAAATATTAACATTTAATTCCAAATAACAACAACTCTTAAAGTCTCATACTGAAAAGTAATTAATCTAATCAAATATTCTCTATGATAGGTTAATCATTTCCATAACTAACCCAAATATCTATATGTCCAAAATAAAAACATATATTATACCAAAATAATATTTCAAACATTACTCCACTGATTAAATCTCATAGTATTATGTTTTCCTTGGGCATATAGTGTTCCCAAAAGAGAGAACATCTTCCAAAATAATATTTGTCACTTAATCACCAAATAATTTTCCTATAAAAAGGATATCCATTTGATAAAACATAATTTCCCAAAATCAACTTATTCTTGATCCATAAAATCATTTAACTAAAATTAATAAGTCATACTAACTTGGGACTTCACGTTGGCCATTGGTAGGTGATGCACCCTTGTCTCCCTTCAATTATGGGTTCGATTCCCACGACCTTGCCGGACGTGATGGGTTTTCACCCATCCTATTGGTTTTTATTTTTTCCAAAACCATATAATTCTTATAACTTTCTCAAAAATAAGATAATTTCCTCAAAAATTACCATAACCTTATTTATCCTCAATGGTTATCTAATACCCTTATTTTTTCATCCAAAAATGTAATAACTATTAATAACCTCAAAAAAATATAATATGAACCCCTAAGGTTATCCATTATGTCCACATAAGAAAAGATAATTCTTCCTTGAATAAAATTTTCACATACCAAACAATAGGGTTACACACAGTAGAAAAAGTATTACAAAGTAATCCCATAATCAAAAGAGAATTAATACTTTCAAACATTTCATCATCCTATAATATACAATAACTCCTGAATCTATTATTTGTATACTTCTTACTCATTCAGTGTTCTTCATAATCCATTAACTATTCATTTCCACCTTATTTCTTAATATATCATTCCTACAGATCGAATATCCTCATCATTTATAACTATCAATCCAAATATTTCTCATTCTTTATGGATAAGAAAATAAATCATACCTAAAATCTAGATATCCTGATCATCTGGTTGTTCCATTTCTCTTTCGGCAAGTTGTCATACTTTAAAAAAGTAAAAATTCACTCCACTTCTGTAATTTACCATTTCAAAAGAGTTTGAAAAGTTGTGATCTTGAAATTATATGAAAAGGATACAATGAACCATGAAATTGTTTTTGAAATTAGTAGGTGTTAGATAACTCAAAAAATTTCTTACAGGTGATTTGAATACTGAAGAAGTGGTCATAATAATTCAAACTGGATTTTTCCATAATAGTGATGATCAAATTATCAGGGAAGGACTAGATGGTTGTGCAGGGTCACTTTCCTTCCATCTTGGCAAATGATCCTTAATCTGCTAAAAAGAATCATCACATAAACATGAAACGAGTTGTAAAAAATGAATCTTCTATAGGATAAATGTAACATAAAATCAATTATATTACTCAAACACATAAACCCCCTTACATATCCATTTTCATGTTTTTACCCAATCAACCTATTTTACCAAAATCCTCCAAAAGTTTCCATATGATAATAACCCTCTTGGTTATATGAGATCCTTTACCGACACTTAGATAACTCTCTAAAATCTAATGTTATCTAAACCGACCTCTAATATAGACTATAAGGCACCAGCCTTAAAAATTACATAATCTTGAGTTATGTTAATAATTCACATTGAGGATCTTTTTAGGTTTAGAGTTTTATAGAATTAATCCATAACTTTTTCATTACATCTCAAAATATTACAAATTAGACACTTCTACTCTATCCAAATTTTCAAAATAATAAAACTCTTTAAATAAAAAAATAATTCTTTTCGTGATATAAATCTTCTTGAATTATTTATTTATTTTTTCCTTACTTATACCCTATTAAAAAAATTTCAAAAACTTGTGATGAGAATAAAATGATTTGTAAGGGATATATAATAAGGAAATAAAATATCAGTCCATGAAAACATAAAAATTTAAGAAATCATACTTATCAATCATAAAACAAAATCTTATTAAATTACCTCATTAAATCATAATATTTAATGATAACACATATAAATCCTAAATCATAAAGCTAACTTGTGGAATCCATTACAAACATACATTGTAGCTTTAACAGCTACAAAAGGAGTAAAGTTTGGAATATCCGTCAAAGTATATTCCCTAAATATCTTAGGAGAAACATTAAAGTTTACCTCTGTCATGTTACCCAATGCATTGGAGAGATATATCGGGATCACCCACCCTCATTTTATCATGAAAGAACCCGTATATGAAAATAATTCCCCAGAACCATAACATAATCATAAAACATAAAACAAGCAAAAAAGTAAAGATAACATTTTCACAATGAAATAACAACATATAAAGTTAATATATTGACATAATCAATCCATTACCAAAACCATTTTCAATTCAATAATATGTAAAATGAGTATATTGTATTTATTTTCCTTTTAAAAACATTATGTCTTATTAAGGTAGCCAAACATCAAATAATTCTTGCGACGGCGGAAAGGTCGTTGACACCACGTACATCAGCAATAATCATTCCTTTTTTCATTTAGTAAAATGATTTGTAGGAAAATATTCATTTTAATAATAGTTCAATTAAATTAAAAGAAAAATTGTATGATTATACACCATATAAAATAAGGTCATATATAAACCAAAATATGCCACAATGAAAGGAGATTGAGGCAAAGACCCCTACATTGAGTCTGACTTGTCTAGTTCGTTCATTATATTCCTAAATAATAAACATAGGTAAATTTATACTTTATTCAAAACCTATTTCTATTTTATTATTCATTTTATATTAATTATCATCATGTTATGAAAATTACATAATTATCTAAGTTCATGTACGTCGTTTTTCCGATATTCAGTACTTGAGTCAAAAATGAACTTGTTTTCATGTAAATTGTCCATGTAGTCAAAATTACATCTTTACCAAAATAATATTCATGATTTAGGTATCATATAAATCCAATATATATGTATTTATATATATTATATATTTATTTAGAATAAACCATAATATATTTAGATATCAAATGAAATGCACCGTTTGTGGAGACGGTGAGCCGTACATACGCATGGACACTACTTTCATTTATTTTTAATATTTATTGAAATGAAAACTGAATGATACATTGGTATATTATAATTTCTGTAAAATATCATATTTTATATATGTTACATAATTTCATTAATTCCATCCTTTATACATTCCATATATGGAATGGATGAGTCATATCATTTTGAGGGGGCGGAAGTCTGCACTTCCTGAAATGAAATTATCCTATTTACAAATTATGGAAAGAAAAATGGTATATTTTATATGAAAAATATTGAATCATAGATAAAATATAATATATATCATATATAAATACTATTTCATCATAATGGACACCATGAGAGGTGGTGGGGTAAAATTGAACAATCATCGTTCCATGAGGGAGTAGTTCGCCGTACACAGAAACAGTATATATGTATCCATTAGATAGAGGTGTGTGTTAGAGTAGTTATAATAATTATATAAAAATTCTATTATATTTATGATAATATGTTTTTATGTAATAAAATAATAAGAAGATCATAGGTAGTGGGTAAGGAAAATAAAGGAAAGGAACTTGAGAGAAGATGTTACCTCTAAATTGGTAACTCCTTTTGATTTCAACCAAAAGGATTTCTTGAATTATTTTATTCCCAAAGTAAAGATTATATGAGTAAGGGAGGGATTTTGAGAGCTTATTAGATAAGAATTTGGACAAGAATAGAGGCTTGAGAGTTTTGAGTAAGTTGGTATAGGTGATGGCCTTTTATAAGCGGAGGAGGGGCACTTTAGGAAGGTCTTGAAATATTTTTTTATTATAAAATGATATTCATTTTAAAATCATACCAAACCGATTTATTACCAATATAAGATTCATTTGGGTTGAGAAACTCTCAAATAATATGTTTTAGACATTTTTAGGTTACAAAAATAAGCTTATATTTTATATTTATCCCTTAGTTAAAAACATTAACTCTTACCATGTCTTCTTACATTTCCATAATATATGGTAACTAAATTTTCTATAAAATGAAAAGTGAAACATAATTTTATAATTAATGAAATTTATAACATTATATAAGTTATTTGGAAGAATCCTATATTTTTAGGACTATTATTTCATTTAATAAACTACTATTTGTTTTTAAAACTCATTTATTTAAATTTTCACACTATATAGTAATTGATTTTTTTAATGTAAAGAAAACTTGATTCCTTCAAACCAAAGGCATAAACTCAAATATAAAATGTCAATAGAATCCAAAAAATTCTTTTGTGGCACCAAAATAATAAATTACATTTATTTTAATATTTTTAATATCATTTATTTGAAACCTTTATTAATGAAGCAATCATTGCATCATCCTTGTGTTATAATTAAATTTATTTATTTCATGTCTAGAAATTATAAATAAATTACCATGATGTATTAAATATTTTTATATTTATAATGACTATTTATAGTCGAAGAGATCACTTATATAACCCCATATAAAAATTATTTTAGTAAAAGATACATGTTTATATTATATTTCTCTTTACATTAAATTAATTCTTATAAAATGTCATTTTCTCATTCAAGTGGCTCCGTGGGGTCCCAATATCGACCCAAGGATTCCCAAGGTTGGAAATATCACATTAAATAGGATTATGAAACGTTTTTGGGTAGTTTTATATTATTATATTATTATTCTTTTACCCTTAGTTACCATATTTTCCCTTTTACCATTGTAAGTAAAATAATTACTGAAGTTACTATTCATAATGTACAAAAATAAAAGGTACCTATTTACACAATTTGAACCTTGTAATTCCATCTTTGGAATCCAATTTTTAAAATTCAAAATAATAAAGTTCCAATAATTAATTTAAAATTATTTCTCATTGTCAAAACCAAAAATTGGGTTTTAAGAAATAATAACTATCAAAAGATTGACACATGTTTATGTCCAAAATCCAAGTGAAATTACAACAAATGAACAACATTGGATTAAATGATAAAAATATAATACATTTATAATTTAAACCCATAAAATAATTTTATTTAACGATATAAATTATCTCAATGGAAAAGGTAGTTTTCAATTAAAATTTGGCATTTTTACTATTCATCAAAGCATGATAGCTATCAGATAAATGTCAAAAATTAATCCAAAGTAAATTTTTATGTCCTTATTCTAAAGAAGAAGTTTATTTTGTAAAATAGAACATATAATGTTGTCAAAAAAATAAATTTAAAAAGGTTTTCCCATTAAATGGGGGTAAAACTTCATTTTTAAAAAAATTCTTATTTTATCTGAAAAATAGATTTTTTTCTTATATCATATCCAGAAAACATATATGATAAATTAAAAACATTAAATTAAATATATAATGATATTTTTCCTTAAATAAAAATCCATAAAGAGTGATATGATTTTATAGACACAATTATCCTCTTTTAAATAGGTTATTACAAAAACACATCCTTTATATTGTATTGGTTTTTATTTCAATTTCGATTAAATTTAGTAACCAATGAATCATTATTTAAACATGTGTAACCCATATTTCAAAATTCAGTTTATATTATTCATTCCAGCCATTCCAACAGCTAGGCGTTAACTACCATTTAAAATAATAATATTATTAGTATTATTATTTTTCGGTTTAACACAACGTTGTGTGCAACGTCAGATTTCAGAGAAACCCATTATTGTGTGTTTAGTACGCTATTAGACAAAGAGTCCCCTTTAACATAAAACTAATATCTTATTCATAAAAATAAATAGAAAATAAAAAGTATTTTTCTATAAATACTTGGGTCATTACACTCCTAACATCATATCTATGAAGAAACAATGAAATTCACCATCATGATATAAATGAAAAACTACTCAAGATAGCCTACTCACATACCCAAATATAATTTATGATGATGGATATATGAAAGATGGAAGTTCATGAGGAAAATACATGGAGTCTATAAAGCGTCACATAGCATGTGACCTCACATATAAACATGGAATTTTACACTTCTACACATGGTTATGCATTCCATGTGGGACTAAATGATGTGTAAATAGGGTACATGATATGTCTTAACCTCTCAGGGATTTCTCATGTCCTTCTGGTTCATGAAAATATACTTAAAACCATGATCATGGGAATTATTCATGGTAATGTACAATGGTTGTTCCCATGTACAATTGCAGTGTCTGGATATTGTAGCCACATTTTAATTCATAGTAATTCCCATGTAATATACCTCCTCCCATGTTTTGGGATGTGTTCATGCACATGTACCCCTGATGTATTGGCTGAGGCACTAGTACCCGGTCACACATTGTGTATGGGTTATACATAGTGTGTGATATTTATCTTCACCCGAAACTCTATCTACCCCAACTGGGGGACTAAACAATGTTTCTTCTGTATAGTATAAATTATGTATATTTTGATTTTCAAAAAATTTAATGAGACCTCATTTACTATACACACTCTTCCTCCACCACCAATTCCACATTGAATCACACTGGAGGTCTTGGATCTTAGGATGACTACACTAGATCCATCACCAATGATAGGATTTTTTCCACCCATAACCCATATGGATAATCCGTTTCATGTTACTCCTCCATGTCACCTATCACATGTATTAAGAAATATGAACCAAACTTTTATATGTGTTGCCAACACCAAAAACCCATACTGCATAAAAGATTTTTTGGATACTTTGTTCCATACATCATGCACACATCTACCTCAAATATGGAGGATTCGATCACACATGAATCCAACATGGAAAAATTGAAATATGAACCCATTGGCCAATGGAGAGAATTTATAGAAAAGTGGGAGAAATGTATTAGATTAATGTGATATCATGGTTGGAAAATGTAATCCCATCCAATGACCATGAAATGTAGAAACAACAGTGGTGAAAATTATATGTTCAACATAGATAATCAAATCAATACCAATGATTAATTACGTGGATCATGAGAGGTGGAAATGATTGATCAATTAAAAATATATATAGTAGATTCTTAAGTATATAATCAAAATGAAGAAATCCAAAAAAATGTACCCTACCTTGATTGTTATACTTTATTTGGTGAATAAAATGTATGATGGAAAGAATTATAATGATCATGCTATATTTTCCATCCATATAATGATTCACCTTAATCTATTTGTTGTCAGTAGTAGATTTTCCAATGAAAAAGATGATGTTTCCTCCTCTAATTATCATAGGGTTGTGAAGATGAACCTGTAAAAAAAATAATGACGTATTCATAGAGAATAATTAGGTTCTTAGGTTTATTAAATTAAATATATAGTGAATATAATTTATTTTACATAACACACTGCCAATAATTTCCCTCAATTAGAAACCTGACTCAGACCATCATAAAGTCATGACTAGGGAAAGCCCATATTTTTTAATCAGATGTGGTATCATAATTCCTATTATAGGTCACAATTAATAATAAAACCATTTATTCCACAAATATTCACGTGAATTATTTAATATTTATTCATATTTTTAATATATTAATTTCAGGGAATCATGGTACCCAAACCACACAATGATTTCAAGTAAAAATCTTGATATATATAGAAATATTCAATGGTCTAAATCAGAAATACTAGAGTCACTATAACAATCCTTACAATTAATAACTACTATATAGAATCTATCAATATTTTTATTCCAATATACCAACATCTTCATCCTGCATTACCCAAATTCATGGGAATCGATTTCAACTTCATTGGGTGGGTACCTACCCCATCACCCAAAATCCCCACACATTGAATTTAATTTTTAAAACTCAATAGAAACTTATTTTTCAAACAAATAAAACATTATATCTATAATACATTTGTGAACTTGAATCTCCCATTTGTATTTTTTATTAATACAAATTCTACTCTAATTTTAATGTTAATTTTCTCCCCTTTATTGAAAATAGATGCCAAGGGGAATATAAGGGAATAATTCTTCTTCTATATATCTCAATGGAAAATTTTATCCGCTTTTATTATCCTTTTTTTATTATCCAAATTTTTGATAGAATCATTTAATATGATGTGAAAATGGTGGAAACATATTTTTATTAACAACATGGAATCGACAAATTAATTGTGATTCTACTTTGGCTAACCTCATATAGAAAAAATATAGATTAATTTAGAAAAAAAATTCTATATTTAAACCTTTTTGTAATTGAAACTCTAAATTCACTTTTTAAGGTTACGTTAATTAGATTATGAAATATTTGCATGAAACTACAATCAAAATTATCAAACATATCAAAAATATTCAACTGCTAGTTGATTTCCACCTTTTTAATTATATTTTAAATCCTATTGATAAAAAAAGTGGGAAAGTGAGAATCAGAACTCATCCATTCATTTTTATAAGGGTTGTCTATAATTCCATATTAATCATGAAATGAATGATCTTTGGATACTTCATCTTCATTTCTCCCCCAAGGGACACTTTTTAATCAACATCATCCGTGATTTTCATTAATAAAGATAAAATAAAACAATTTACACTAGTTGATATCTAATACTAATTGAAATGTTCATCATAATGTGTTTCAATGAAACAAAAAATATAAAAATTGAAATTCTCCATGATGAGGTGTCCTTTTATGATCTATATTTGTCCCTACATCCATCACTTCACCTTATTTAGACTTCACCATCCATTTAATCCTCCAAAATTCACAACAAATATTATTTGGGAAGAAGGTGGGTCATCAATAGCTCCAAAATTAGAGAAACTAGGTTGAGACTTTTTTCAAAACCCATAAAATACTTTCATTGTTTTAATAATTTATCTGGAACTAGTAAATCTTATATTATATTATTCATTATTGATTTGAGCATATTTAGGTAGAATGGTTTTCTTTTATTATTTTGCTTTCATCATGTCCAGAATAACCAAATTTATATTAAAAAAAATCACTTTCACTCTTTTCAACCTTCTAAATATTATTTGGAAGCTCTAACAAATTTGGACATATTGTCAAGAACTCGTTTGGTTCATGGTCAATATTCTTTCATTGTGATATAACCTTCTTTGAATTTATTGCAATAGTGATAGTAGTCATTTGTGATCTACTTTTTTCTTTTGATAGATTCTCTTACTCAGGAATCCACATCATACACATGATAGTAATATTTCGTACCATCATAGGCCTCCCATTGACATCTATAACATCTTCTTGGTCACCATTATTTGGAAACCGTTCATTAAATTTGTTTTATTCATATTATAATTCTACCACTCACTGCTGAAAATTGGGGTATTTACAATGGGTTGTTTGTGATGAGATTATGTCCCAAATACCCTTTTACGATGGGATCCCGTCACAAATTATCTGTTTCTTAAAATGACGTAACAAAAAGAGTTTTTTGCGACGGTCTGTCCCAAAAAGTAAATATTTGTGATGGGATGGGTACCTGTCACGAATACCTTCGTCGTTGTTTTTAAATAACCTATTTCAATGGGACCCACCACAAATACTATTAGCGATGGTTCCTATCGCAAATACTCGCAAATTCTATTTTCGACTAGCCCTTTGTAAATGGTGAAAAAATAAAATATTAATAATAATAATAAAATAAAATTAATATTAATGAAATACTAAATTAATATTATTAAATTAAATTAAATTATAAAATAAATAAATAATATAAATGTGAAAATAATAATTATAATATGATAATCATATTATTATTAATATTAATATTACTAATATAATAAAAAATTATAAAATAATGAAAACTTCAATATTTGCAAAAAATATAGAATAACAATAAAAACGAAATAATCAAATCTAAAAATTAATAAAATAAAAATAATAATCAAAAATAATAATTAATAATATAATAAAAAAAATTAAAAATTTAAATAATGTAATAAAAAAATTAATGTTCGCTACAATATAAAAAAAACACGATATAAAAATTTAGATAGTTAATATTACAAACAAAATTTATATTCAAATGTTTGATCCTAAAAAATAAATAGATCATTGAGGGGGAGGGTCGTCTGGAGGAGATGGTTGAGGGAACTCCATCCCTAAACCACGAGTCAGACGTCACATGTACCCCCAATAGCTCTGGATCCTGTAGATGCCATCATCGACACATCTTCTCCTACATCTCCTCCTCCTGCTACTATCGTAGGAATTCTTCATGTTGCTTCTATCATTGACGCATCTTCTCTTGCTCCCTATGCATACTCTCTATAGGCTCACTCTGATCTCACAGCTTCTCCTAAATCTGTGTAGAATATGATGATGACTCTCTATGAGATCCTCTTGATATGGATGCTAACATCACAGTAATTCCATAATAATCCACAGGCTTCAATCGAGAGACGATATTAACAACTTTTCTTTTCTCAAGGGCATAATCGGTCGCATGCATCCATGTTGTCTCATCAAATCACTTGGCACAGGTCTGAGAATCATTCTCATCCCAACTCTCAATTTGTTTCTGAGTCGTCAAGACCTCATATGACACCTTCAATTACAATTTGAATTTCAAATAGTTAAAATTTTATTTACCAGTAAAATTGTAAACTCAAAAAGAAAATATACTGACCACAATATGATGCTGGCGAGCACCTCTAATCCCTCTAGTGGTCAGTTCACTATACTTCCTCCTGTAAATGTCTAACTCTAAAATATTGGGCTATTCGACTTCCTATATAAATATATAATAAACAATTTACATATAAAGATATATAAAATATTTTAAAAAACTACTTATTATATGCTCTCTATACGTACTAAATGTATAACTACTGGCTCAATGTGTCGCTCCTATCTCCCCATGTTTTTTCGACCTACCGATGATCTCCTCTGAAAACGATCACCCAACTAGTTTGAACATACTCAATTCCAAACCTAAGAAGTAATGTAATCAGGTCAGTGGGTGCGACAAGACTTCATCAAACTCTATCACTCCTTCTTTCTCCATTGATGTAACACCCTGAGATTTTTTGAAAAATATTCTTTTAATTTCATTGATGTCTTGTGTTGTACGCTACACCAAAAGGAGCTTGCACAACACGCATCCTTGACTTGCCTTGCATTACACGCAATCGCGACCTTCCGCGATTGCGTGTGTAGTACACAATACCGAGTTTCACTAAACGAGATATTATCATAATATTATTATGAACTAGCCGTTATGAATATTAATACCCACTTTTTAAAATTTTATAAATTTTATAAATTTTATATTCAAAATGGACTTCATTTTTGGATTCGGAATATCAAAATTAGCTTAGGGTGAAATTTTGGAACTTTTCGGATAACTTTCATATTCTGATGAATAGTGGAAATTACTAAATTTTAATTAAAAACAACTTTTTTAATCGAAATAATTAATAGTGATAAATTATTAATTTGAGTGGTTTTAAAGTATATTTTGAATATATTTTTACAATTTAATATAATTTTGGTCATTGGATGTAATTTCACATTTAAACCAGACATAAACAAGTGTCAATCTTTTGATAGTTATTATCTCTTAAGAACACGCTATTTGTTTTGACGACGGGAATTAATTCTTAAATTAACTAATGCAACTGATATGTTTTGAATTTGGTAAAATAGACATCATTTTTTAATTCATAATATAACATATAGTTTAGGCCTAATTTTCGGTATTTTTCTGGAAACTTTTATTTTTTTGATGAATAGTGAAACCACTAAGTGGTAGTTAAAAAAACTGAATTTTTCATAAAACATAATTTTATAGCTTCTATGAGTGGAATTTCAAAAATCCAAGATACATGGTTAATATCAAGGACTAAAATTTTCTTCAATGAGATGAAAATAATTTTTGGTGAATTGTAACTTTTTACCATTTTTTACCACGGTTAAAAGTAAATAGGGTAATTAAGGGTGAATATGATATTATTATTACCATAACACATGTCCTAATTCTATTGGATAAATGTAATTCAGCCAAAAACAACCGTAGGAATAAAATATGACCATTTATTCCCCCTTGGATTAGATTTGGACAGTTATTATTAATTTATTTAAAGAAGGGTTAAAATAGTTATATCAACATTTAATAACTAAATCATTTTTAATATAGGGTTATACATAATATAAATTCGAAAATAAATATTCATTAGAAATATAAAAATATTTCCCACATAATGGTATTTTATTTGTAATTTTTAGACTTAAAATAATTTAATTTATTTATGACATAATGATGATGCAGTAATTATCTTATTAATGAAATATTGACATAATTGATATTATAAATACCCAAATAAATGTAATATGAGACTTTTTATGAATTAAAATAATTTTCTATGTTAATATGACATGTTAGTATTGAATTAATTAACTTTTTTAGAACTAATAATTCTGATATGATTTTCACAAAAATCAATTATCAAATAGTGTCAAAATTGACATAAAATAGTTTTTAATACAAATATTATATTATTAATTTTTATTATATTCTTAAAAATCTAAGGTTCTGCCAAGATACTTATATCATGATAGGTGTATTATTAATGGACCACTTGGGGGTCTCTTGGATGTATATGGTAAGTTTATTAACTATATAATATAAAAATACAAAGTGACATGGTAAATGTCAATCTAATTAACTAAGAGTTAAAACTAAACGTTAAGGTTAATATAATGACCTAAACATGTCTAAATTCTATTGGATGAGAGGCTTTCGACCCATACCAACCTTTTATTTGAAATAAATCAATTTGGAGCTATTAAAAACCGAATATGACTTTATAATAAAATAATATTTTTAGTTATTCCAAAGATGCCCCTCTCCTCCCTTATAAAAGGGCACCTCCTCCCTCTCTTCCTCAGACCACTTGGAGCCTTCATGCTCAGCCAACACATACCAAATTCTCTTCTCCAATTACCTAGAGACATTATAGAGGTCCTGGTATTCTTCAAAGATAAATTTTAGTACCCTAAGAGGAGGTCTCAAAGAGGCGCTTCAAATAAGAGGTAATGTCTGTTACCGATTCTTTCAACTTTGATTATTCTTCCACTTATTATTTTTTAGTTGTTTCATTATGTGCTAATAACATCAGTATCACTCATATAATGATATGTTATTATAAGTATTAAACAACCATATTTCACCATCTATCCATCCTACGGGAAACAAAATCACCGCTTGTGCGTACGTACGGAATACCGTCTCCACGCCGTGGTGTAATCTAATTTCCACCACCACCATACATGGATGGGTATAATGCTGAAAGTAATGAATATATATGATTATTTTAAAGTGATATTGATTATTTAATATTATACATACACTTTGATACAATTCCACGATCATGGGAGTGATATCATCGCTCGTGCGTACGTACGGAATATCGTCTCAACGACGTGATTAGATTCACTCTCCATGATAACCATTCAAGAGTGATTTTAAAGTATATATAATAATTAATCATGACATATATGACATAATAATTCTACAGGATTGTTGACTCTCCTTTCGTCACAGAATCTATAGATCGGAAAAGGGAAATATCTGAGCTCAAAGTGATTCAACCTTTGAAGAAAATATCAAAAATCGACAAAGGCATGAACAAAGGATCAAAAGAAACTTCACCGCGCAAGTTATATCACTGTCGCGCAAGTACACTTGCGCGACGCCCTTGGTCGCACAAGTGACTTGCGCGACCTAAGTGGTAACCACCCGATAACCGCCCGGGGTCTTCTCCTGCCTATAAATAGACCCTGTGGGCCCCCCATTTGAGAGGATCTTTTTCCAGAAACTCGTATTGAAGCTCCTGATGCCCAAGTCTCTTCTCAAAGCTTCCGGAACACTTCTAAGTTAATTTCATACCTAGAACGGAATATCTAAAGAGAAGAAGGAGGGCCTAAGTGTTGAAACTTATCCACACTTGCGCGCCGCCTTATTTCCTTCAATAGAACTTGCGCGTCCCTTTTCTGGAAGAACCTCAAGAGGATTCTAAAGTGATTAATAAAGAGTCGCTCAAGTATTCTAATGCTGGTTGAAAATCGTGCAAGTACCCCACATGTCGCGCAGGTATACCTGTGTGACCAATACTTGCGTGCCCACGGAATACTTTCGTTCCTTTCAAGACTTGCATGCCCCTACCTTTTTTGGGTGCCCATCTTGCCCATTTTACCCCTCTTAATCCATTTCACCTTTCCTATTCAAGATTTAGTATTCATGATATTCTTTAAAGCCATTTATGGCATGATTTCTTGATTTGACTTCCTTATTTGAAAGGAATTATGTGGATTATCTCTCAAAACATAGTGATTTATACATCTTTATGTCACCAAAGATTGAGAGTTCATTCATTCAACCTCATCCTTTAAGATGAGAGAATCCTTAACCTGGGTCTCCTTTTTAGGAATAAATCCCCAGTTATAAGTCCTTTAATCTGGGCATCCTTCTTAGGAGTAAGCCCCAAGTCCTCTAATATGGGCATCCTTCTTAGGAGTAAGCCACGAGTCCCTTAATTTGGGCATCCTTCTTAGGAGTAAGCCCCAATCTCAAATATGGGCATCCTCCTCAGGAGTAAGCCCCAAACCTTAACCCCTAACATGGGCTTCCTTTTCAGGAATAAGTCCCAGTTATAATCTTAGGCTTCCTTTTCAGGAATAAGCCCCAAGTCCCCTAATTTCTCTTTAACCAGTCCTAATTTACCCTTGATTTGGGTTTCCTTTTCAAGAGTAAAACCCAATCATAAGTTCCCTCCTAACTTGGGCATCCTCCTTAGGAGTAAGCCCCAAGATTAGAGTATTCAAATCTCTATGAAGCACATATACCTTTATGGACCTTGTTCATGGATTTTCTCCCTAAAAGTGAATCCAAAACCTTCATCTATCTGGGCATTCATACATACATAAGCCCCAAACCATTTCTTATGATTGCATCTTTCATGGCACAATTGTCTTTTTTTTTACCAATACCTCTTGTTTCTCACACCAAGCATGACTCACGTGAGCTTAGAGTGTAAAAGTAATTATGACATCCTTCTTTGAGCCATCAATCATAAACGTCATACTCCCTTACTCGAACTACATGGGTTCTGATTCCTTTTCTAAAACAAAGGATACGTAGGTAGCCCATTTATGGGTTCGATCCCAACTTTGAAATAATCCATGTCCTCCTGAATGACCATAAACTTCAAGTGCCCCACTGAGTGGCTTTAAAACCAGCCTGGTAATCATAATGACCAAGAGACTTTTATAAATGTTTTTGAAGGATACCATTGACTAAGAATCTCTAAATATATACAGATGATTCTCTATTTATAAAGAACCTCGAATACATATAAAAGATCCTCTAAATTTCTTAAATATTTAATCATTGATTGTTAAACTGAAGGAAAGCTCATTTTATACTTGGTAATGTAATAAGGATTCATGAATATAACTTAAATCTATAAAGAGAGTCCCGGAGTAGACAATAATTCCCCTCAAAAAGGTGTGATGAGTCCGACCTCCCATCCTCTCGACCAATGAAAATTACTAAGCCTCATTAGCCCACAAGCTAATGAGCGCCTACCTTTGGAAAGTAGGTCCAAACGGATGTGGAATCATTGGATGTTTCCGGTTCTACGAACAAACCCGTTAGAAACTGATCGGAACATTTGAATCTCCCATCCATGAGGTCATCCCCGAATTCCTTGTGAAACAATAAAATGGTGAACCCAACGTGAATCCTTAACCAAGTTGACGTGATGTTCTTCTTATTTGTTAGGCCCCTTGGGCCAACAAAGCAATCATTGACATGTGCTCATCCAAAAGATGCAGTGGCCGGATTCATCTTGATTATGTCTATTATATGGAACATGCACTCTTTTCTCAAGATCTTCTGCAAAATGGCTTTCCTTAAATTCACCCCTATGAATACTGCTGCTGTAAACACCTCTACATTTAGGTCTACTGCTGTGAAAACCAATGCTGCTACTCCTACTGGAACGTCATCCGCTCTGAGGATGACATCACCAACTCAGCATCTTCAACACTGGGTTTCTAATGCACTGGTTAAGGAGTACCATCGCAACGGTACTATCCCAACTCTGGAGGCCACTCGTCAAGCCCTCCAAGTTAACAACTCTACCTGGTCGTCCGGACAACGGTGGCCAGCGATCAAGAAGCAGACGGTGCTGACTACCGTCTCCAACCGTTTCGGGTCGTTATCCCCAGAACGCAATTTCCATTCACTCCCTTACTCTGAGGAAGTGAATGAGAAGGTCCCTCAGGGCCTTAATTCAAAAAGACAGGAGTCCTTCCCAAGGGCTCCCATCAACAATCGTCGTCAGACTCGTGTGGTAGTTCACCCTCAACATGATGAGGGTACCGACTCCAGGCATTCAGCTCAGGTTCCTCGAACCCGAGTAGGCAAGACGAACCGCCAGAGATGGAATCTGGTTAACAATGGGTAGGTTTTCATCCCTGCCATCTCCGGAGAAGTCCACCAACCTAACTTGGTGGCAAATAACGAGCAGGCACACACAGCTGTCCGTTTTAATTCCGCTGTCCAGCAGACTCATCTGGCAGCATCAAGCCAATCCCGCCAGGCAATTCCGGCAGAGTACTATAGGCAGGAACATGCACCTGCTTATGCATCATCAGTTAGTCAGCAGGCTCGCCTGACTACATATGATGGATTCCACCAACCTAACTTGGTGGAAAACAACGAACAGGCACACACACCTGTCCGTTTTAATTCCGCTGTCCAGCAGACTCGTCTGGCAGCATCAAGCCAATCCCGCCCGGCAATTCCGGCGGAGTACTATAGGCAGGAACATACACCTGCTTATGCATCACCAGTTAGTCAGCAGGCTCTTCTGACTACATATGATGGATCTCTTCAACCACGTTTGGCGAAGTGTAATCAGCAGGCACATACACCTGCTAATACTAATCAAGCCTACCAACAGTCTCGCTTGGTAGCACACGGAGAAGTCAGTCGGAAAGCCCCGACGACAAACAGGAGGCAGACTCAACTCTCTGCCTCCACACTTGAGTACTGTCAGGATTCACTGACAGGAAAAGGATGACAGGAGCAGGCACATAAACCAACTCCAAACCCGGAATGGACGTATATCCACGTTCCGGCAGCTGAAGTCACCAAGCATATTTTGTCAATGGTGAAAGAGCAGAAGCAAATTCCTGCTCATATTCTGGATGCTTGCCAGGATATCATAACAGCTTCAGCATCATCTCAGGGACATACACATAAATCTATCCATAGCAGTGGAGTGACACATCAACAATTCACTCCGAAACAGACACACACATCTGTTCCAGTCCAAGAGGGTTATGGGGCATACTCCCCCATATCATACGGACAACCAAGTCAGGCACATACACCTGATTTGAGTGGAGATCGTCAACCTAACTTGACCATCTTTCCTGATCAGTCACATACACCTGCTCAGAGTAACCACTTTCTTCAACAAGTGGTTTCCAAAGCGAGTAAGAAGGCATCTAAGAAAAAGATCTGCCCAGCACAGTCAGAAGATCAAAGGCCAATCTGCAACAAGGCCTTGCTCGATGCTGGAGTTCTTGAAGCCCTCAGACATTTATCTATCGGAATTCAAGATTCTACTCCCTAGGTTCCCAATAACAGGAACATTAATTCTGAAGGTCTTCAACCGACACTTCCTCATGAAGGCTTGCTTCATGAAAATTCGGTCAATCTTGAAGTTTCTTCTTCAGATGAGAGCCACAGGAACCCTCTGTGTGGTCAGAAGACCAAGGAGAAAGAGATCTCATCTTTTTCTATAACCCATTATGGTGGTCCTCCCCATGATGATGAATTTCTCTGAAAAAGTCCTCTCCACAGTAGTGATTCACATTGCCTGGAAAATACTCCAGTGAACAATGTTGTGCCGAGAAAGCCCTCTTATCTTGAGGCACTTGCAAATGTGAAACCAGTCATGTCTGATGCTTTATCGCTAACAAGTGAAATACTTTCTCAATCAGAAGATAGCCCAGGGTGTAGTTCATTCTCCAAACCACCCCTAAGTCATGCATCTTCTAGTTTGATCAATGATCTCTCTACCAATCTTCTTGAATCCGATGAAGTAACAAGGAAACACCAACTCTTGTCAAAACAGGTAGAAGAATCTTCATTTAATAATAAAGAAGAAATGCTGAACATGAGGAAGAAACTGGAAAAAGGTGAGGTACCAGTCATGTTTTGGCCTTTGGCTAACTCCCAGTACGACATTCCAAAGATGTTGACGGATGACGGAATCCATGATATTCGTCTCAACATATGGAAAACTCATTGTCAATTAAAGAAGAAGGTATTATCTTATGATGAATATGAACATCATCGTAAGATAATAGAAGGGTTACAACGTCAGATTGATTTGGCATCTCTATCAGTCTCTCGGTATCCGAAGGCTGAAAAGCAATAGAGAACCCTTCAACGTTCATGCCTTGGCGCACTAATAAAATTGCGTCAGTTAATTGCCAATACTCCATCTGATGTTCCTATTAGAGGATGGAGTGTTCACGGATCACTACATTTCACAGTGCTTTCCAGTCAGCAAAGCCCGCCGAAAATGGTCTCATGCAATGTTATTGCCCATGGCTGGCCACAGTCAATGGGTTTTGTTCATAATCAAAAGCTTGTTCAAGAACAGGCTTCAACTAGTTCCTCTCAAAATCAAGAATATAGAGAACAAGTTGTTGAATTGCTCCTACATCAAGCAGGCTAAAATATTGCACAAGCCTCTCGTATGGAGCAAACACGTCATCAAATGACAGAAGTCTCGAAAATCATCCAACGGTCTGTTGAACCAGGTGATAAAAGTGGATACAGGCTAATGCATCCAGCTAATTTCCTAACTAAGATTCGCAAGATCAAGAGGTCTTTTAAGAAGATCTCAGACGTAGCATGTCAAGAGCCACCCCAGCTTGCCAGACTGGGGACTTCTCTAACCCAACCCTCAGAGTCAACAAATGGGATTCGAGGAGTTGAGCGGAATCAGCAGGAACATCCCCAGTTCATGAGACTGGGGACTCTTTCAAATCATCAATCCCCTTCTCAGAGAATATCGGTATTTCCTCGATTGGGGAAGAAGCCCCAAGAGGAACAAAGATCCAAATTATCAGGAGATTCCCTCCAAGTTATAGCTCGTCAAGAAGTTCCTAAAAGATTGAATCAAAAAAAGGCAATGTCTCATCAAAGACATGAAAGAAGACAATATCACAGAAATGTTGATAGAATAGATGCGATGCATTATGCAACAATCAATGTCATCAATGCCGTTGTTGCTAATCCACCAGAGGAGACTTGCTCAGGGGACTCAGATGAAGAGCGTCCTGCTCAAGAAAATGTATGCACCGATACAAATGAAGAAGGTGTACGTACACGAAGTCAAAGGATTACTCTGAACTTAGGTAATACACTTCCCTCCCTCCAAAAGGTATCCAACAAAGGGAAGGGAAAGAATCAGGTTACATATCCTTCCTCTGGAGAAGGTCAATCACTCTCATTAGAGCAAAGGTTTGCACAATAGGAGGAAGAAATTAAAGAATTAAGAAGTATGAATGCAGAACTACTTCAGAATAGTCTTCTTCTTAAGAATGCTGAAGTTCGACAGCCGAAGGAATTTGTTGCAGTTACTGAGATGGATCAAGAATATCCTCCTTTATCAGTACACCCACAGAGGTCTAATCCCGTGGGTCAAGCACAACAACGGTTGGCAGTGCTACCATCAGTTGCAACACCAACCACCACGTCTGTCCAAGCTCCATTCATTGCACCTACCCAAAACCAAGTTCAACCTGATGTTTCTCAAAAGTTAGTAACTACTATTGAGTCATTAACAGCTCGGTTAGAAACTATGGAAGGGAAACGGGCGCAAGTTCAACTAGAAAAGAATGTTTACCCGGAATGGGTAGATTAAATTTCTCCTCCATCTAGTTTTGGAAACCCTATTTTCCCTACATTCAATGGATCAGGAAACCCTGAACAACATTTGACGCATTACGTTTCTTGTTGTGATCCTATGATGGGAACTCCAGAGTAGCAAGAAGCAGTGAAACTCAGATGCTTCGTGTGAACCTTGCAAGGACCAGCTTTTGTCTGGTATACAAGCTTGCAATCCCGATCAATCATCAGATGGGAGGATCTTCGTCAAAAATTCCTTCTTCAGTTCAGCTCAACTTTGCCAAAAACGATAGTTTTCGATCATACAAACTGCAAGAAAAGGGAGAATGAAAGAGTATCTGATTTCATTGCTCGCTGGAAGGGATTAACGTATTCCCTGAGTTTAGCACTTCCTCAAGAAGAGCTGTTGCCAATCTGTGTGGCAAATTTGCGTGACGAATTACGCACGCCATTGATCCCTGTGAAATACACAGGAGGGTTTCGAGACCTTACTTCAATCGCTCAGCAGATTGAAGATTTCTTTATACAGGCTAAGGCTAAATCTCGTGTAATTCCATCAGTTCCAAGAAGGAGAATGGGGAAAGCGGAAACTGCTACAGTTATTCTTAAACAAGCACCTGTACCTATTTCTACTTCAAAACCTTCATCTTCTCGAAGGGCTCCACCTCCTGAACGCCAAAAACAAAGGCCGTTTCGTCCAAATGATCAAAGAGATCAACGACGAAAACAATTTGAGGATTTGAAGAGTAAAACATACTCTTTCCAAAGTGAGCAAGTTCCTGGTTACTTCATTTCAGTTCTGGAAAATAATTTGGTTCAATTACCAGTGCCCAAAAGGCCAATCAAGGAAGGAGATGAAGACCGTCCCAATTATTCTCCCTTTCATAAAATGTTGGGGCATCCCATCCAGGAGTGTTTTGTCTTTAAAGACCTCCTGCAAAAGATGGTCGACTTGGGACAAGTCAAATTGGAGGGTTCTTCAGCTCATGTGGCGTGTGTTACCGCTACAGATCCAGAGGAAGGAGACGAGTGGCAGGAAGTCAAAAGCAAAACTGCGCAAAAATATGATGATTGGATGGTCAGAAAGACAATCAATCGGACCCATGCCATTTTGCGAACACAATTGAAGAAGCCAATTGTTTCTCCTACAAAAGCTGCAGTGAAGCCTCCATCAAAAGACAAATCCTCAAAAGGGCAGCGCAATTCAAAGAAAAAAAAAGGAAACAGAAGAAGATGAGTATGTATCGAGGCCTAAGTTGTCTTTGACTCTGGAAGATTTCATGCCATCTACTTCAAAGCCACGGGCACCGCCCCATCAAACGGCACAGCCTAAACAGGCTAGTCAGGCAGGGTCTTTATCAGACGAAGAGTTAATCTTCGGTTCTGTTAATATGATTCAATTAACAGATCCATATTCCAGTCTTGATGAGCCTGAATTCCCTGTATCAAATAAGGGAATCCGAGGAAGTTCTAGAGGTTCAGGATACAGGGGAAGACGTGGATCTTTCCGAAGCCACTATTCCAATTCTACCCCTTCTGGCACTGTGTATGCAGCAGAAACTCGTGGTAGAGCCCTTCAGCGAGCTCAAAAAGAAAAAGCAAGTTCTTCCGCCAATGGCCAACTCAGTTTTGGCACAGTTATTTTGGAAGACCGATTAAAGGTTCCATCTTCTTTATCTCAACAAGTAAATGGATCTAATCCGTCTAATCTTCCAAAACCAAGGATGTTTCCAACTTCTATCCGAATACAAGATGCATCATCTTCTAAATCATCTGCTTCCAAGGTACCTGCTAAACCACATATTCCTGTTGGGAGACGCAGACCTCTAGATCAAAAGTATGATATATTGAAACACTTGGCCCAAGTACCAGCCAAGTTATCAATTTTGGATTCTTTGAATCTGTCAAAAGATCTTCGGGAAGCACTCATCGAAGCTTTGTCAAGTCCTCAGGAGTTTGAAGCTGAAATTGCTGCAGTTGAATTCTATCACATAGAGAATAATCCTACAGAATGCCATGCAGTGATATCTTTTACTGATAAAGATGAAGATGATGTTGTGCATGGGCACATAAAACCTCTCTACTTATCTGGAAAAGTCAATGGTGTAGATATCCGAAGAGCTTTCATTGACAATGGTTCAGGAGTCAACCTCATGCACATTCGTACACTTCATCGATTGGGCCTCACGGAATCTGATTTATCTCCTTCTACCATGATGTTACAAGGATATGATAAAAATGAACAAGAACCACTGGGTGAAGTTACACTCAGAACTCAATTTGGAGATCTTGTATCCAATTCGGATTTCATGATTGTTGATCAAGACTCAGCTTTCAACGTCTTTCTTGGAAGACCCTGGCTACATCAGCATGCAGCTATTCCTTCATCATACCATCAATGTCTCAAATACAGTTTCAATGGTCAAGTTGGAACATTTTATGGTGATAAGGCCCCATTTAAGACATGTGAGTCTCAATACATTGAGGCAGAATTTTATCACATGAAGGGAAGAGAAAAATCTACAATGAAGGAAATTACCAAAATTAATGCTCCATATGGTTTGGAGAAAATTCCAATAAATCTATTTACACATGTGAGTACAGATTATGTGTTACCTATCAGTCAAATTGACCAAATAGGCCCAAATCAAAATAATATTATGGAAAGATCCATAATGTCAATTACGACAATTAAGCCAGACAACATGGGAGAAATTGGTAACCTACCAAACAGTGATGAAATCATAAGTGGTGACGTTTTCATTTCATCTGCTGAAGTCCAACAAGTCTATACTTAGCCAATCAGGCCAGAAGAAGTTATAGCAACACCAAAGGTGAATAATGATGTCGATTCTCAATCCATCATCTCCTCTTTATTTCCCAAAGAAGGCCCTTTATCATCAATAGGGTCGGAAATGGAAGCTTCTTCTTCAAAATGTGAAAATTTTGACATCTCTTATGATCATGAGAATTTCGTTTTGTCATCTACTATGCAAGTAGAAACGGAAGAAATAGCACATAATTAAGAGGAAGAGGAAGGTCTTAGAGATGCTCCTCCAGCATTTGAAGAGGGTATCTCTACCACTGTGGATGAACTCAGAGAAATAAATCTGGGTACAGAGAAAGATCCACGCCCCACTTTAATTAGTGTGGCCATGACCCTTGAAGAGAAAGAGATGTATATTTCTTTTCTAAATCAAAATAAAGATATTTTTGCTTGGAACTATACAGAAATTCCTGGGCTTGATCCGGATGTTTCTACTCATCATTTGTGTTTACAAAAATAACATCGAGGATTTAAGAAAGCCGCGAGAAGAACACACCCAACTTATGCTTCCAAAATTGAAGCTGAAGTGGATAAACTGATCAAATCTAACTTCATCAGAGAAGTTCAGTATCCCAAGTGGTTGGATAATATTGTCCCTGTAAAGAAAAGGACGGACAAATTAGGGTTTGCATCGATTTCAGAGATCTTAATCGGTATTGTCCTAAAGATGATTTCCCAGTTCCGATTACAGAACTCTTAATTGATGCGACCGCTGGCTATGAAGTACTTTCCTTCATGGATGGATATTTCGGATATAATCAGATCCGAATGGCCCTAGAAGATGAGGAATCTACAGCTTTCAGAGCTCCTCAAGGTGTGTTTTGTTACCGGGTGATGCCCTTTGGTTTAAAGAATGCAGGTGCAACATATCAACGCGCCATGCATCGTATCTTCAAACCTTTCTTAGGGAAGTTTGTTGAATGCTATGTGGATGATTTGGTGGTTAAATCCAAACAAAGTTCTAATCACTTGATTGATTTGGAAGTCATATTCCGCAAACTTCGACAACATAATTTAAAGATGAACCCCTTAAAATGAGCTTTTGGGGTAACCTCATGAAAATTCCTCGGCTTTGTTGTACGCCATCGTGGTATTGAAGTCGATCCTGAGAAGACCAAGTCAATCCTTGGTATGTCACCTCCTCAGAATTTGAAAGAATTAAGAGGAATTCAAGGACACTTAGCCTATATTCGGCGTTTCATCGCCAATTTGGCAGGAAAAAGTTTACCCTTTACCAAATTATTGAAAAAAGGAGTCACTTACCAGTGGGCTGAAGAATGTCAAGAAGCATTTGATGTTCTCAAGAAATACCTCTTGAGTCCACCAGTACTCATGCCACCTGTTGAAGGTAGACCACTTATCATCTATGTGACAGCTCTAGAGCGATCATTGGGTTCCTTTCTCGCTCAAAAGAATGATGCTGGGAATGAAAATAGCCTCTACTATCTTAGTAGAACTATGCTTGAAGCAGAAACCCGATATTCAAGTATTGAGAAGTGCTGCCTAGCATTAATCTTTGCAGTTTAGAAACTGAGAAACTACATGCAACATCACGAGGTCCAATTGGTATCTCGCAATAATCCGCTCAAATTCATCCTTAGTCGTCCAATGCTTACAGGACGTCTAGCAAGCTGGGCAGTTATTTTGCAGCAGTTCGACATTCAGTATGTATCTCAAAAGGAAATAAAGGGCCAAGCTCTAGCTGATTTCTTGGTTGAACATCCTTTAATGGAAGACACATCTTTAGATATTGAACTCCATGATGAGGAAGTTTTCTCTATTCAAGAGAATCCTCAATCATGGGAAATGTATTTTGATGGTGCTTCCAGAAGTCCAACAGGGAAGAAAATGGAAAATCCTAAATTCAACAAAGTTGGTTTAGGAATTGTACTCATTTCTCCAGATAAGGCATTGTTACCTTATTCCTTTTTATTGTGGGAAGGTGGTACTAATAATGAAGCCGAATACCAAGCTCTTATTACAGGCTTGGAGTTAGCGCTTCAAGCACAAGTGAATCACTTAAAGGTGAAAGGTGATTCAGACCTGGTAATCAAACAAGTCAATGGGGATTATTCCATCAGAAAAGAAGAATTAATCCCTTTGTATGATTACGTCAGATAATTAATGGCGGAATTCCCTTCAGAATCGACATTTTCTTATGTCCCAAGATCACAAAATGCTCAAGATGATGCACTAGCTAATATAGCCACAACTCTAGCAGATCCAAATCGGGACGAGACAACCATCGGTATTGCTCACCATCGTGCAATTTCACCTTATGTTCAAGCCAGAACAGAGGAAATTAATGAAATTAGTCTCATTCCTGAACCGTATGGTCATACTATAGGATGGATGTCACCTATCAAGGAATACCTTCTAAATGGAACACTTCCACCTGATAGAGCCGAGAAAGAACAAATCCGGCGACGTGTGGTCAATTTTACTCTTTATGATAGCCCAAACCACCTAGAGAAAATTCACTACAAAAGTGGTTTTGATGGAGTTCTCTTCAGATGCATTGATGGTGAAGAGATAATGGCTGTCATGAAATAAGTACATGCAGGGTTCTGTGGTTCCCACTAGTCTAGACATAGATTGTAACACCCCAAGATTTCATAGTGTGTTATTTCTTTAAAATAATACAATAACTTTCACTACACACAACACTGAGTTCAATCACACCATGACATACCAAACAAGCCGTTCAAAAGTGGTTATGAATAGTATTAACTAAATTTTAAACTTTATATAATCCTTATAATTTTAGAATGCATATTATGAGTTTCTTAGACATAATGTAAGAACAAATTCATTTTCAGTATTGCACTTTTACCAACTTTTAATAGTGAACCCATTTTAAATACAATATTTTAAACTTTTGAGTGAATGGGGACATCAAAAAAAATTTAAATTAAACATCCCAAGCTTCCACGGTACGCTTTCTTTTGAATAATACAGTAGTGTGTGTTGTACGCAACTTCGAGTTCTAACACACACCACAACCAATCAAACTAGCCGTTATGAATAGTAATACATACTTTTTGAAATTATATATATTTTATATTTCAAAATGGACTTCATTTTTGGATTTGTAATATCGAAATTAGCCTAAGGTGAAATTTTGGTACATTTCGGATAACTTTCATATTTTGATGAATAGTGAAAATTACTAAATTTTAATTAAAAACAACTTTTTTAATAAAAATAATTAATAGTGATAAATTATGAATTTGAGTGGTTTTAAAGTAAATTTAGAATATATTTTTACCATTTAATATAATTTTGGTCATTGGACATAATTTTACAATTAAACCGAACATAAACAAGTGTCAATCTTTTGATAGTTATTATCTCTTAAAAACACGCTTTTTGGTTTGACAGCGGGAATTAATTTTAAATTAATTTCTGCCACTTCTGTGTTTTGAATTTAGAAAAATGGATTCCATATTTGGAATCAGGATTTTAAAATTTTGTAAATAGGTAACTTTTATTTTTAGACATTTTGAATAATTACTGCGGTAAATATTTTATTTACCATGGTTAAGGGTAAATCCGGTAAATAAGGGTTACAAATTAATATTTTAATAATACTAAATTACCCTAAAACGTGTCCTAGCCTTA
Source organism: Viscum album (assembly GCA_963277665.1). NCBI lineage: Eukaryota > Viridiplantae > Streptophyta > Magnoliopsida > Santalales > Viscaceae > Viscum > Viscum album. Next base: position 294,336,045 of record OY728167.1, on the reverse strand, counting down.
TTGGTGGATACATGTTCGACCATAGGCATCTTTGGGTCGATTTTGGGACCCCATGGTGCCACTTGTAGGTGATAGGGACACTTTATTTTAATTAAGTTAAAATGAATACAAAAATGACACAAGCATATATCTTTTAGAAAAACAAATTTTACATAGGGCTATATATGTTGGATTTTAGATTATAAATATTCATTAGAAATATAAAAATATTTCCTACATATTGATATTTTATTTATAATTTTTAGACATTAAATAATTTAATGTATTTGTGACACAATGATGATGAATTAATTACTATAATAGTAAACAATTAAAATAATTGATATTATAAATACCCAAATAAATAAAATATGAAACTTTTAATGAATTAAACTAATTTTGTAGGATAATATGATATATTAAGATTGATTTAATTGAATTTTTTCGAAGTAATCAATCTGTTATGAGTTTCACAAAAATCAATTATTCAATAGTGTCAAAATTGACATAAAAGAGTTCTTAAAACAAATATTATATTATTAATTGATATTAAATTCCTAAAAATCTAAGGTTCGGCCAAAAGACTTATATAATTATTGGTTCATCATTAATGGACCACTTGGGGGTCGCTTGGATGTATATAGTATGTTTATTAACCATATTATATAAAAATACAAAGAGACATTGTAAAAGTGAAACTAATTAACTTAGAGTTAATACTTAAAGATAAGGTTAATATAAGTACCCAAACCTGTCTAAATTCTATTTGTTGAGTTTTTTTCGACCCATCCCCATCCTAACATTTAAATAATCAACTTTGGAGCCATTAGAAACCGAATAAGAATTTATTATAAACTAATATTTCTAGCTTTTCCAAAGGTGCCCCTCACCCCTCTTATAAAAGGTCACTCTCCTTCTCTTTTCTTCACACCTTAAAAGCCTTTTGGTTCAGCCAAACTCTGCCCAAATACTCTCCCAACATCCCTCACTACAACCTAGAGGCCTTATTTTGATCAGAAATCCAACCTATGGAAGAACCCGAAGAAGAGGTAATGTTTTCACCACCCCTTTTCAAGTTCCTTTCTTCTTCCACTTCTTCTTTCTTTGTTCTTACCATTATAAAATAATAAATCCAGTATCTCACATATACTGTGATGTTATTATAAATATGGTACAACCATATTCAGTATTCTATCCATCCTTTGAATAACATGTCACCAAACGTGCGTACGTAGGGCTTACCGTCTCCACGTCGTGGTGTAATTGTTATTCAATATATTATTATTTGTATGGGTATAATAATGATGTGTAACTCATGTAAATAATAAATATAACATGTTAGTGATTCTGTATATATGATATACCATCCATTTATATATTATTTTAATATCAAAAGAATGATATTGTCGCTCGTGCGTACGTACGGACTACCGTCTCCACGAACGCGATGAGATTCATTCTCCATCGTATCCATTCAAGTATAATTATCATTTGATGATTTAAAAATGATGTTTAAGGACTTGATATCATTATGGATATGAATAAGATACAAAAAACATGGCTTATGTAACAAAAAATATAAAAGAAAATGAGTAAGTTAACACCCGAAACGACGATAATTCTAAGATATTATTAACAAATCAATGTTAAAAGATCATATATGATATTGTATTAATATATATGATTCTTGTATAATTTAATAACAATTATTTCACCATTATACAGGAGGTTAACCTACCCCAACCAAGGAAAAGTACAAGGTAAGGGTTATTTCACAATCTCTTCATTATCCGAGGTTGTTTATATGTAATAATCTACTGGGATCTCTTTATCATCCACATCCATGTTTTCTTAAAAATGTATTTCAAAACATTTTTACTATTTACAAGAATATGGGTTAAAGTCATTTATACCCTTTTTTTACTTTTTATAAGTGGTTTATAAAGGAATCTTTCCGTCGTTTTCCAAACAAGGCGCTTTTTAACCTTTTCGACAGAATTAAGGTAAGAATGTTTTTTTAACCTATACGGCGGGTGCGGTTATTTTCTGCCGTTATAAAATCTTCAAAGCTTCCCTTACAAGATTATAAGAATATTTTCAAAGAAAATGTTTTATATTATATGGATCTTAAATGATTTCAAAATAAAAGGAGATATTTCTTTAAAAAGAATTTTGATTTCATCTATGTCAACATCCGTTGATGGATTTTAAGATTATTTGAAGTTGATTTATTATGATACAAAACTTCTATATTGTATTGAAGGTTTTGTGATATTTTTGACTGTGGATGTGCTATTTTTATACCATTCATAGTTTATGGTGAAAGTATTTACATTATGTATGCTAGTTTTAATACGAATGTTTATGTTATGTTTAAACCTTTTCATATGGGAATGCATTGGACTTGATATGTGACGGGTGGAGCCCGCTATAGCTCCTCGATGCATCGGTAGGTCTCATGAGACAAACTAGTGTCTTGGCACAAGGCCTTTACAAAATCTTATTTGTATTCTTGGCACGAGGCCTTGGCTATGTGGTTATGATAGTCTGCCATTATGCATTCCATCATTATGAAAGTGGTTATTGATTTTGCATGTGATTATTCGATTAGTAGAATAACCATGTGAATAAGTAAATGGAATTATTTCATTTTATTTATTCCATACTATGTTAAAATTTCATGTTTAAAAGGCTTTTTTTTAGTTATACATTGCCTTAAATGTTTATTCTTATTTATGAAAGTTTCCGCTATATTGTTATCCTTACTGGGCATTTGAGCTCACCCCTTTTCTATGTTTTATTTTCCCCAGGATGTGAAGAAGTAAGTTATCAATGACCTACAGGGATATTATGAGGGGATAATAGTGTAGACTGTGGAGACATTATGTTGTTGTAGTAGTTTTTCATTTTATGATGTAATGTAAAACTTATGAATATATCTAGTGTTTCCAAGGCTACTAAACCAATCGGTCTTTAGATATTTGATCTTTCTTGTGATCATGCCAATGTTATGTAATAATGCACCGACTCTAGGTAACTGGGGTCGGGGCGTTACAGTTGGTATCAGAGGAAGTTTAGTACAAACCTTGGAATCTAGATTTAGATAAACTCTGATTAGAGCACATAGATTTAAGATGGACTTTGAGGATTAGTATAGAAGAACTTCCTAGAATTTTGGTATTGTAGAGATTTTGTGAGTTTTCTGAGCAATACATCCCTGTCTGGATACGAGCAGGTAGAGGTGGCTCTGGCACAGATGTACCTAGGGGTAAAACCTGAAAACACCGCTTTGAGCTAGACTCGAACGGGAAATGGTGCACGACAACGGGCCTTGCTACACTCTTGGTTACGACACTCCCGAGGGATATGCTTAGGATAATTCTCATTTTCTTTACAATCCATTATGAAGGGTTTATGTGGATTTACTTCCTAAAAGGAGAAATTTATATGATTATGGATTATATCCATAAACTATTTAATTTATGTTATGTGTCTTACAAGTTTGGGATTAAGTATTTTTATTCATAAACTAATCTAGTGTATGCCATTGTTTAGAAATGGCGCCCAGTAGAAGGAATGAGAACTCCAGCAATGCACATGATCCAAAGAGAAAGAAGGATCATATCTTTCATGGCCTTAAGCCAGAATTTATAAGAGAAATAGTCTCCCATTTATTATCATCATACGAAGAAATAATATCATGTGTTGATAAGATAAGTAAAGATTTTACTGAGTCATATGGCTTTGAAGGGAAGCAAGAGAAGAAAAGGATGGAAGAGAGAAAGATGGATAAAGGGAAGAGGGAAAAGAAGAATTTTCCCATATGTGATAACTGTGGGAAGAAACACCCTGGAACTTGTCTGAAAGGAATGAGAGTTTGTTATAAGTGTGGTGGAAAAGGGCCCAAAGTACATGACTGCAAGGGTAAGAAAATGGTTTCAAATGTACAATGCTTTATTTACAAGGAGTTTGGACACTATGCAAACCTATGTCCCAGTCATCATAATATGCCGCAAATGATGTTATTGGATAATAATCAAGTTATGATACTACCACAGATGAAGAGGAATGAATAGAGTTCTTATGTTGATTATGTCAATTGAGTGTTGTATCAACAATGTACTTGTTATAATAATTATGGAGTATATAAGGATTGTACTGCAGTACTATTTCATTAAGGACTTGAGATTGTGTGGAACAAAGAAAAGAGACTCAATAGCAGGATAAATTTTTGGAAAATATATGGTTGATAGAATGATAAACCATAATATAGTTCTGATACCGAGGTAGTGATTTTGGAATAATACATGATTGTTTTGGATAAATTATATTGGATATTCTTGACTACCTTGGAACTGATTAATGATTTGTATATTCCATCATTGTTGGGGTTTAAAACATTTTTGGATTGATGAAGTATATCCAGCATTCTATATAGAATAAGGGAGCATGAATGTAATCAATAAGGAATATGGTAATTCAGGATGTTTCAGTGTATTAAAAGAATACATGATGAAGGTATTCATATGATATTACGGGGTAAAAAGGATCTAAATTATGTTTACCTTCCTTATAAATGTTGTACTGTGAGTTTGGAGAGAAGTATTTTGGATAGTTCTAGTTTGGATTATTTTGGATTGCCATAAAAGGACAACCCAGAGGTCGGGCGGCAACCCGTCGTGTCCGGCAAGGCCGCGAGACTTGAACCTGCAACCGAAGGGCGACAAGGGTGTATCACCTACCACTGGCCCAAGAGATGTCCTGGATTAAATAATGTAGTTTTTTTAAAAGATCTGGTAGATGAATTATAAATTCGTTTATTTTGGAACCCTGTACGAATAGTATAAATAGAATTTTTTTAAGAGTGAAATATGAGTTTGTGGTAGAAATTTATTAATGGACAAAACTCTAATTATAAAGTAAGTATATCTTTTTATGATCTTATCCAATATCATAAATAAATTCCTCATCATTAAGAAATGGAACTTAGAACAAAAATGTTGTCCTAGATGGTACCTTAAATCATCACTAATTTATGGATTTGGGATTGTTGGCCTTTTCATAGCCATGTTCTCTACCACTCTCCATCAGATAATTGATGGTTAGATTTCTCTTCCATATCCATATTTTCCTACATGGAACCCTAGTATGTGTTATTTTCAGTAATCTTCATACTTTCCACTCTTTATTTTAAATAGAGGCCTCATTAATTCATTTTTCGATGTGGGATTTCAACTAAGATATTTTGAAACATCAAAAATGTGTTATCCTAATACCTTATGTTTTGTTGAACCGATGGTATTTCAAATCATCATAGATTGATGAGTTTAAGGACCTCAATTTTATAATTGTTTGTGATTGATGACCTCAATCACTACCTATAAATATTTACGTTTTTCCTCCAATTATATGTCTCTAATTGCCACCAATGTTCTCCTGATCGAGATCATAATTTGGTGGTGACCCTTTCATTTCTATTTTCCTCATATTAAGACTAAATTTTAGTAACCCAATTTCCGATGTGGGTTTTCCCACAAAGATATTTTTTATTTTCAACCTTTTATTTTCGAAGAACAATTTCAAATTGCGAGGACGCAATTTATTGAAGGAGGGGAGAATGTAACACCCCAAGATTTCATAGTGTGTTATTTCTTTAAAACAATACAATAACTTGCACTACACGCAACACCGAGTTCAAGCACACCATGACATACCAAAAAAGCCGTTAAAAAGAGGTTATGAATAGTATTAACTAAATTTTAAACATTATATAATCCTTATAATTTTAGAATGCATATTATGAGTTTCTTAGACATAATGTAAGAACAAATTCATTTTCAGTATTGCACTTTTACCAACTTTTAACAGTGAACCCATTTTAAATACAATATTTTATACTTTTCAGTAAAGGGGGACATCAAAAAAATTTAAAATGAAACATCCCAAAATTCCACGGTACGCTTTCCTTTGAATAATACAGTAGTGTGTGTTGTACGCAACTTCGAGTTCTAACACACACCACAACCAATCAAACTAGCCGTTATGAATAGTAATACCTACTTCTTGAAATTATATATATTTTATATTTCAAAATGGACTTCATTTTTAGATTTGTAATATCGAAAATATCCTAAGGTGAAATTTTGGTACATTTCGGATAACTTTCATATTTTGATGAATAGTGAAAATTACTAAATTTTAATTAAAAACAACTTTTTTAATCAAAATAATTAATAGTGATAAATTATGAATTTGAGTGGTTTTAAAGTATATTTAGAATATATTTTTACCATTTAATATAATTTTGGTCATTGGACATAATTTTACAATTAAACTGAACATAAACAAGTGTCAATCTTTTGATAGTTATTATCTCTTAAAAACACGCTTTTTGTTTTGACAGCGGGAATTAATTTTAAATTAATTTCTTCAACTTCTGTGTTTTGAATTTAGAAAAATGGATTCCATATTTGGAATCAGGATTTTCAAATTGTGTAAATAGGAAACTTTTATTTTTAGACATTTTGAATAATTACTGTGGTAAATATTTTATTTACCATTGTTAAGGGTAAATCCGGTAAATAAGGGTTAAAAATTAATATTATAATAACACTAAATTATCCTAAAACATTTACTAGACTTATTGGTTGATACATGTTCGAACATAGGCATCTTTGGGTCGATTTTGGGACCCCATTGTGCCACTTGTAGGTGATAGGGACACTTTATTTTAATTAAGTTAAAATGAATACAAAAATGACACAAGCATATATCTTTTAGCAAAACAATTTTTACATAGGGTTATATATGTTGGATTTTAGATTATAAATATTCATTAGAAAGATAATACGCTTTACTACATAGTTATATTTTATTTATAATTTTTAGACATTAAAAAATTTAATTTATTTGTGACACAATGATGATGAATTAATTACTATAATAGTAAAAAATTAAAATAATTGATATTATAAATACCCAAATAAATAAAATATGAAACTTTTATTGAATTAAACTAATTTTATAGGATAATATGATATATTAAGATTTATTTAATTGAATTTTTTCGAATTAATCAATCTGTTATGAGTTTCACAAAAATCAACTATTGAATAGTGTCAAAATTGACATAAAAGAGTTCTTAAAAAAATATTATATTATTAATTGATATTAAATTCCTAAAAATCTAATGTTCGGCCAAGAGACTTATATCATGATAGTTTCATCATTAATGGACGACTTGGGGGTCTCTTGGATGTATATAGTAAGTTTATTAACCATATTATATAAAAATACAAAGAGACATTGTAAAAGTGAAACTAATTAACTTAGAATTAATACTTAAAGATAAGGTTAATATAAGTACCCAAACCTGTCTAAATTCTATTGGTTGAGTTGTTTTCGACCCATCCCCACCATAACATTTAAATAATCAACTTTGGAGCCATTAGAAACCTAATAAGAATTTATTATAAACTAATATTTCAAGCTTTTCCAAAGGTGCCCCTCACCCCTCTTATAAAAGGGCACTCCTCCTTCTCTTTTCTTCACACCTTAAAAGCCTTTTGGTTCGGCCAAACACTGCCCAAATGCTCTCCCAACATCCCTCAATACAACCTAAAGAACTTAGTTTGATCAGAAAGCCTACCTAAGGAGCCCTTTTGATCAAATCAAAAGGAAGAACCCGAAGAAGAGGTAATGTTTTCACCACCCCTTTTCAAGTTCCTTTCTTCTTCCACTTCTTCTTTCTTTGTTCTTACCATTATAAAATAATAACTCCAGTATCTCACATATACTGTGATGTTATTATAAATATGGTACAACCATATTCATAATTCTATCCACCCTTTGAATAACATGTCACCATACGTGCGTACGTACGGCTTACCGTCTCCACGTCGTGGTGTAATTGTTATTCAATATATTATTATTTGGATTGATATAATAATGATGTGTAACTCATGTAAATAATAAATATAACATGTTAATGATTATGTATATATGATATACCATCCATTTATATATTATTTTAATATCAAAAGAATGATCTTGTCGCTCGTGCGTACGTACGGACTACCGTCTCCACGAACGCGATTAGATTCATTCTCCATCGTATCCATTCAAGTATAATTATCATTTGATGATTTAAAAATGATGTTTAAGGACTTGATATCATTCTGGATATGAATAAGATACAACAAACATGGCTTATGTAACAAAACATATAAAAGAAAATGAGTAAGTTAACACCCGAAACGATGATAATTCTAAGATATTATTAACAAATCAATGTTAAAAGATCATATATGATATCATATTAATATATATTAATCTTGTATAATTTAATAACAATTATTTCACCATTATACAGGAGTTTAACCTACCCCAACCAAGGAAAAGTACAAGGTAAGGGTTATTTCACAATCTCTTCATTATCCGAGGTTGTTTATATGTAATAATCTACTGGGATCTCTTTATCATCCACATCCATGTTTTCTTAAAAATGTATTTCAAAACATTTTTATTATTTACAAGAATATGTTTTAAAGTCATTTATACCCTTGTTTTACTTTTTATAAGTGTTTTATAAAGGAATCTTTCCGTCGTTTTCCAAACAAGGCGCTTTTTAACCTTTTCGACAGAATTAAGGTAAGAATGTTTTTTTAACCTATACGGCGGGTGCGGTTATTTTTTGCCGTTATAAAATCTTCAAAGCTTCTCATACAATCTTATAATAATATTTTCAAAGAAAATGTTTTATTTTATATGGATATTAAATGATTTCAAAATAAAAGGAGATATTTCTTTAAAAAGAATTTTCATTTCATCTATGTCAACATCCTTTGATGGATTTTAAGATTATTTGAAGTGGATTTATTATGATACAAAACTTCTATATTGTATTGAAGGTTTTGTAATATGTTTGACTGTGGATGTGCTATTTTTATACCATTCATAGTTTATGGTGAAAGTATTGACATTTCGTATGCTAGTTTTAATACGAATGTTTATGTTATGTTTAAACCTTTTCATATGGGAATGCATTGGACTTAATATGTGATGGGGGGAGCCCGCTATAGCTCCTCGATGCATCGGTAGGTCTCATGAGACAAACTAGTGTCTTGGCACAAGGACTTGACAAAATCTTATTTGTAGTCTTGGCACGAGGCCTTGGCTATGTGGTTATGATAGTCTGGCATTATGCATTCCATCATTATGAAAGTGGTTATTGATTTTGCATGTGATTATTCGATTAGTAGAATAACCATGTGAATTAGTAAATGGCATTATTTAATTTTATTTATGCCATACTATGTTAAAATTTCATGTTTAAAAGGCTTTTGTTTTAGTTATACATTGCCTTAAATGTTTATTCTTATTTATGAAAGTTTCCGCTATATTGTTATCCTTACTGGGGATTTGAGCTCACCCCTTTTCTATGTTTTATTTTCCCCAGGATGTGGAGAAGTAAGTTATGAATGACCTGCAGGGATATTATGAGGGGATTATAGTGTAGACTGTGGAGACATTATGTTGTTGTAGTAGTTTTTCATTTTATGATGTAATGTAAAACTTATGAATATATCTAGTGTTTCCAAGGCTACTAAACCAATAGGTCTTTCGAGATTTGATCTTTCTTGTGATCATGCCAATGTTATGTAATAATGCACCGACTCTAGGTAACTGGGGTTGGGGCGTTACATAGATTGTCTGATCAAATTCGAAGGCTTGGATACTTTTGGCCTTCAATGATACAAGATTGTGTTGATTTCACAAAGAAGTGTAATTCATGTCAAGTACATGCCAACTTCATTCATCAACCTCTAGAGTTGCTTCATATAGCTAAATACTCATGGCCATTTGCCACATGGGGAATGGATGTGGTGGGACCTTACCCTTCAGCTACGGCCAAGCAGTTTAAGTATATTCTTACTGCTACTGATTTCTTTTCCAAATTGGCAGAGGTAGTACCTCTCAAAGAAGTCAGTTCTAAATGCATTGTTAGCTTCATCAAGTCTAACATCATTACTAGATTTGGTGTCCCTCATACCATATTTTCGGACAACAGCACCAACTTATGTTCTTCTGAGGTGAATAAATTGTATCAAGAATACAACATTAAATCCAACCATTCATCTCGGTATCATGCGGCGGCCAATGGCCAAATAAAAGCCTTTAACAAAACTCTTTCAAATATACTGCAAAAGATGGTGGATAAAGATAAGAGGTCATGGCCTGATAAACTCTTTCATGCTTTATGGGCTTATCGGACGACCACCAGCAATGCAACGTGGTCAACTCTATATTCATTGGTATATGGAACAGAAGCAATCTTGCCAATTGAAGTTCAATTTCCCTCACTCAGAGTAGCCATTTGTGATCAGTTATCTACAGATGAGCAATCCCAAAAGCGATTGAATGAATTGGAACAGTTAGATAAGAAAAGATTGTGCACTTTCCACCACTTGGAAATCTATCAGAATCGAATAGCACGAGCTTTTAACAAAAAAAGTTCGTCTTCGTTCATTCATTCAGGGAGAATTGGTATTAGTTCTCAGAACACCAATGATACCAAGAAAGAAGCCTCCCAAGCTTGAACCAAAATGGGAAGGACCTTATTCAATACATAGGGTCTACTCCAATGGAGCTTATTCATTAATCTCAATGGATGGAGAACTCATCACGACTCCAACCAATGCCATATTTCTGAAGAAATATTTTGTATAAACACAAAATATGGTCCCCAGAACCAAGATTCTTATAATTGGTTCATATAGCTATAGTTCAGTATGACTTTAAACTGCATTATCCACGATCTATGCATATGACCTTAAACTATTTTCACTTTCATCCAACATGACGTTAAACTGTAGAAAAGAAGATGTCCCTGCAACATGACACTAAACTGTGCGGCACCAGTTCGTCCTTGCTATATGACGTTAAACTATACAGCAATGGTCCAGAATGACCTTAAACTGCAACTTCGTCCCACACAACGTTAAACTGTGAAAAAGTTCCCTAAATAGTCTAGTTTGACTTTAAACTGCATCATCCACGGTCTATGCATATGACCTTAAACTATTTGCACTTTCGTCCAACATGACGTTAAACTGTAGAAAAGAAGATGTCCCTGCAACATTACACTAAACTATGCAGCACGATTTCGTCCTTGATATATGACGTTAAACTATACAGCAATGGTCCAGTATGACCTTAAACTGCAACTTCGTCCCACACGACATTAAACTGTGAAAAAGTTCCCTAAATGGTCCAGTATGACCTTAAACTGCATCATCAACGGTCCATACATATGACCCTAAACTATTTGCAAGTCCCTTACGTCCAGAAAGATGTTAAACTGTGATGTCCTAACTACATGACGCTAAACTGTATAAAAGTCCCTTACGTCCGGAAAGACGTTAAACTATATAATCATCAAAGGTCCAGCATGACATTAAACTGCACCATCCACGGTCCATGCATATGACCTTAAACTATTCTCACTTTCGTCCAACATGACATTAAACTGTGGAAAAAAATCCCCAATGCGTCCAACATGACATAAATGGTGTGTTATTCTGTCCTTACTGCATGACATTAAACTGCACAGTCCCCCTTTCATCCAATATGACGTTAAACTATATTGTCCCCATCTTCCTAACTACATGACGCTAAACTGTACAAAAAGTCCTTGATATGTCCTACATGACATTAAACTCTTATTTTGTCACTGCTACATGACACAAAACGGTGCCGCACCAATAGTCCTAACTGCAAGACTTTAAACTACATAGTCCCTTTTTTATGTCCTACATGACATTAAAATATGCATTGTTAAGGTTTTTGTTACCTCTTGTTTCTCACACCGAGTATGACTCACGTGAGCTTAGAGAAAACCTCAACTGTAATACTCTCTTTGGGCCACTAACCATGTATAAGTCCCAACAACATTTTATTTAGATCGTTGTCCCCAAGAACAACTTGATCATTAATTCATTCTTTAATTGAACTACACGGACTTTGATCCTTGCCCTCCAGGCTGGGTATGTAGGCAACCTCCCAGGGTTCAAGCCCAAAAAACAATCTCTTCACATCAGTTCATCACCATCTCATATGATGTTGATTCATGAAACCGCCCCTAGAATCAATATCTTTACATTGATTCACTTTCGTCCTTGTTATATGAAGTTAAACTATGCAACACTTTGGTCTGGTATGATAATAAACTACAATACTCTTTGATTTCCTCATTTGAGAGAGAACTATTATTGACATTGATTTTTTCAATCATGTTTCATTTCAAAAGACTACGTGTATACATGGTAATACCTAAACTTTTTGTCTCAGATTAAACCATCATTGCACTAAAGTCCCCTTTCACCCTTCACATGTACGAACCAAATTTGTACAATGGGTAGTTCTAGAACTACGTGGACTTGATTCCCATCCTTATGGGATACGTAGGAACATTCGAGTGTCCCTCAAATCCAGTCCCAAGTCTTTTGGGCCTAACCCCAAATTTCACTTTCAGTCCCTTGGCTGAAAAGTCCTCATGAAAACACATTGTGTATTAATTATTATGGTCCTAATTCTATGAACCTAAACTAAGATCTCTCATACTTTCATCCTGCACGACGTTAAACTGCATTTCAAGAACTACGTATGGCTTGATTCTCATTCTTATGAGATACGTAGTGAAGTCCAAAATTTCAATTCAGGACCCTGCCACAACATGATTATGGTTATCATTGACCTATGTATCTCTATATATATTGTACAATACCCATATTTATGTGTTATAATACTAACCTTAAATATTTTCAGATCTTCATAACCCTTTTCATGACTTCTAGTCACAAAAATGTCAAACTTCTGAGAATTCTTTTTCTTGACTATGCAGCATGTGCCCATAGGTGGCCTTGCATAAACAGTCCACATAACAGACTTGTCAGCCAAAACATGCAATTTATTTGACCATGCAGCCAATTCCCTTAGGTGGCCCTGCATATTTCAACCCCCTAACAGGTTTGTTAAATAATGGTAACTTCATTCTTGGGAAGAATTCCTCTTTTGTCCTTATTTGTCTTAAACGACAGTATGTAGGGATCCGCAAAAAATAGACATCCTTAACATATTTGTCCCATATCCTTTTTCATGATCAGAAATTATTCAAGTCTATGGTTTATTCTTCTTCCCTATATTTGGGTCAGACCTTCGTAGGAGTGATATTCATCCAGTTCTTTGATAATCTAGTCTGAAAATATCTTCTCCACATTCAAGTACATCTTTCCATACAACAAACTCTATACTTTAGAAAATTTGAATCTCCATAAACTTTCACTAGCTTTTAGCACTAGGAAAGTAAATTTTTGAGAGTTCTTTCGCCTGACTATGCAGCACGTGCCCATAGGTGGCCTTGCATAAACAGTCCACATAACAGACTTGTCAGCCGAAAGATACTATTTATTTGACCATGCAGCCAATGACCTTAGGTGGCCCTGCATATTTCAACCCCCTAACGGGTTTTGTTAAATAATAGTAACTTCATTCTTGGAAACTAATTCTTCTAATTCCTTTTAGCTCTTTTTCATATCATTCCTCAGATTCAAATATTCTTAAGCCATAGTTTACATATTTTCTCTCATACTTGAGTATGGTAATATGTTTTCAGATAAATTGTCAAGGAATTGAATCAATTTTAATCCATTTTGGTCAAATCTATTTCGACCTTAAACATTAGCCCCTTTATGTCCGGCATGCATGAAATTAAACTTCCCACAAAAGACAAAGGAACTATGAATAAAAGTCAAGTTCCAGCACACTTTCGTGTTGCCTTCTGCGAACTGAAGACTTGCGCACCACCTTTTCCTTTGGATGTCTTTGATTTCCTCAGAGTCAAATCCTCATTTCTTTCGGATCCAACTCTGAGGGGGGACTTTTGTTGACGCTCCTTTCGCCACAGAATCTAAAGAACGGAAAAGGGAAATATCTGAGCTCAAAGTGATTCAACCTTTGAAGAAAATATCAAAAATCGACAAAGGCATGAACAAAGGATCAAAAGAAACTTCACCGCGCAAGTTATATCACTGTCGCGCAAGTACACTTGTGTGACGCCCTTGGTCGTGCAAGTGACTTGCGCGACCTAAGTGGTAACCGCCCGGTAACCGCCCGGGGTCTTCTCCTACCTATAAATAGACCCTGTGGGCCCCCCCTTCGAGAGGATCTTTTTCCAGAAACTCAGATTGAAGATCCCAACGCCCAAGTCTCTTCTCAAAGCTTCCGGAACACTTCTAAGGTAATTTCTTACCTAGAACGGAAGATCTAAAGAGAAGAAGGAAGGCCTAAGTGTTGAAACTTATCAACACTTGCCTGCCGTCTTATTTCCTTCAATAGAACTTGCGCGTCCCTTTTCTGGAAGAACCTCAAGAGGATTATAAAGTGATTAATAAAGTGTCGCTCAAGTATTCTAATGCTGGTTGAAAATCGCGCAAGTACCCCACATGTCACGCAGGTATACCTATGCGACCAATACTTGCGCGCCCACGGAAGACTTGTGCGCCTTTCAAGACTTGCGCGCCCCTACCTTTTTTGGGTGCCCATCATGCCCATTTTACCCCTCTTAAGCCATTTCACCTTTCCTATTCAAGATTTAGTCTTTAAGATATTCTTTAAAGCCATTTATGGCATGATTTCTTGATTTGACTTCCTTATTTGAAAGGAATTCTGTGGATTATCTCTCAAAACATAGTGATTTATACATCTTTATGTCACCAAAGATTGAGAGTTCATTCATTCAACCTCATCCTTTAAGATGAGAGAATCCTTAACCTGGGTCTCCTTTTTAGAAATAAATCCCCAGTTATAAGTCCATTAATCTGGGCATCCTTCTTAGGAGTAAGCCCCAAGTCCTCTAATATGGGCATCCTTCTTAGGAGTAAGCCCTAAGTCCCTTAATTTGGGCATCCTTCTTAGGAGTAAGCCCCAATCTAAAATATGGGCATCCTCCTCAAGAGTAAGCCCCAAACCTTAACCCCTAACCTGGGCTTCCTTTTCAGGAATAAGTCCCAGTTATAATCTTAGGCTTCCTTTTCAGGAATAAGCCCCAAGTCCCCTAATTTCTCTTTAACCAGTCCTAATTTACCCTTGATTTGGGTTTCCTTTTCAGGAGTAAAACCCAATCATAAGTTCCCTCCTAACTTGGGCATCCTCCTTAAGAGTAAGCCCCAAGATTAGAGTATTCAAATCTCCATGAAGCACATATACCTTTATGGACCCTGTTCATGGATTTTCTCCCTAAAAGTGAATCATAAACCTTCATCTATCTGGGCAGTCATACATACATAAGCCCCAAACCATTTCTTATGATTGCATCTTTCATGGAACAATTGTCTATTTTTTTTACCAATACCTCTTGTTTCTCACACCGATCATGACTCACGTGAGCTTAGAGTGTAAAAGTAATTATGACATCCTTCTTTGAGCCATCAATCATAAACGTCATACTCCCTTACTCGAACTACGTGGGTTCTGATTCCTTTTCTAAAACAAAGGATACGTAGGTAGCCCATTTATGGGTTTGATCCCAACTTTGAAATAATACATGTCCTTCGGAATGACGATAAACTTCAAGTGCCCCATTGAGTGGCTTTAAAACCAGCCTGGTTATCATAATGACCAATAGACTTTTATAAATGTTTTTGAAGGATACCATTGACTAAGAATCTCTAAATAGATACAGATGATTCTCTATTGATGAAGAACCTCGAATACATATAAAAGATCCTCTAAATTTCTTACATATTTAATCATTGATTGTTAAACTGAAGGAAAGCTCATTTTATACTTGGTAATGTAATAAGGATTCACGAATATAACTTAAATCTATAAAGAGAGTCCCGAAGTAGACAATAATTACCCTCAAAAAGGTGTGATGAGTCCGACCTCCCATCCTCTCGACCAATGCAAATTCCTAAGCCTCATTAGCCCACAAGCTAATGAGCGCCTACCTTTCGAAAGTAGGTCCAAACGGATGTGGAATCATTGGATGTTTCCGGTTCTACGAACAAACCCGTTAGAAACCGATCGGAACGTTTGAATCTCCCATCTAGGAGGTCATCCCTGAATTCCGTGCAAAACATGGATTTATGTATATATATATATATTTCATCTACATAATTCCATTCAATTCAATAAGGAAACGAAAACAGCGTTCATGCGTACATAAGGCCTACCGTCTCCATGAACGGTGTATTTCTTTCCATTTATCAATCCATTATATATATATTCTGAATATTTATTATATATAAATCATGTTTTACATTCTGGATGTAAGTAATCATGATATAAGTAATGATATTAATAATTACAAGGTAAAACACGAACGACAAATGAAACGATTTTACCCAAAACGCTACTTTATCATGAATTTACAATAGAATGGGTAATATAAAGTCATAATTGAACCATATATGATATAATAACAATGAATATAATTTTTTAATAAGTCAATGACATTATTTAAATCATTATACAGGAGTTTTGGATACGTATGAAGCATATCAGACCTAAGGTAAGGGATAATTTTGCAAATCTCATTTTTATCCGAGATTGCTTATTCGTAAGTATTTACTAGGGTTATTGTTATCATCCAAGACCATGTTTCCTAAAAATGGTTTCATGTATGTTTAAAGTCCTTTTTACCCATTTTGACTTTTACCCAATGGTATGGAAGGAATCTTTATTTTATTTACCCTACAAGGTACTTTTTGACTTTTTCGAAAAAAGTAAGAGAAGAATGTTTTTTTAACATATACGACAAGAAAGGATTTTTACGGTTTTATAAAGACTTGTTTTCATGAAGCTTCCTCCAAATTATTTCATGACTAATTTCAACAAAATCCCTTTCTTTTAAAATTTCATGACATTTTTTGAAAGGAAAATGATTTTGAAGAAAAAAAGAATATATTCCTCAAGAATTCATTTCATGTGTTTTATCAAAACCATTTTTCATATAAGATGACATTATTTCATATGTATATGTTTCAAGTATAATTTCTCTATGATTTACATGGTTTCAATTTTCTTATTCTGAAATGATATCCATTTCTTTTATATGGATTATGTGATGATGGAATGATGTTTATGAAACCCATTTTTATTCTTTGGGTTATGATGAATGATTTATGTTTATGTTGTGGAACAAGTAAGAATGATTTCATTATGAGATGGTTGGGACCTATATCTCCCTCCAATGCATTGGGTAAAGATTTATATCTCATGAGATAGACATGGCTGGAATGGTAAGTTAATCTGGTTCAGTGTTACAGGACTGAAATGAGGAGTGAACTTGATTCAGAAAGGGACTTTGTCCACTATGATGGTCTTGGCAACAATGCCTTGGCTGCTATGGAAATCATAACAAGTGCTGAATGGTTTCCACAATTACATGTTTTACTCCCATGATATTTTATCATGCTTAATGTTTCTTTATGATCTATGCCTTACGTACTTCCATGTTTTATGTCATTGCTCATGTTTTTGATGTTTAAACATTATGTTCATGTTTTTAAGTTCAAATTTATATGATTTGTTTTATTTTATCCATGAATACCCTTACTGAGCATTTGAGCTCACCCTTTAAATGTTTTTTTTTTCAGGATATAAAGAAAGGTTTTAGGTAAGAAAACAAAAGGGGAAGATCTTTTTGGGAGATGTTGAAGATATTTCACCACGATTAGAAGATTACGTTCCAAGTTTCCAAAGACAATAAACTATTACAGTCCTTGTGTGCCTGTTTTTATTATGTATTAAGTATTCCGCAAAAGTAATGTAATGTCCATGTACGTCAAGCTTCGAGTCTCTATAGTTGGTATCAGAGGGAGGTTTAGTTAACCTTTGGAAACTAGGAGGTGAAAACTTTAGTGAGATCTCTAGAGATATTTCTAAGGTATGTCTAGGGATGTTCCTAAGGTTATGTATACGTATAGGTTATAGTCCTAGAATTGCGCTAATGATCTTAGAATTTAACCTAAGATGTTTTCCCCCTTTACTATGTTGTTTTCCCAAGCATGATTTTTGCCTCTCACACTATTCTTTTTGGGTTCTAGACGATGGTTGGAACCTGAAGGAACCGTGTTGATCAATGTAGTGGACAATGCAATGACTGTCCTCCTGAACAAACCAATGTTATGGGAGATGGAGTGCAAAATATTATTTCTATACTTACACAATCTATGAACCATTATGGACTTCCAAATGAGCAGAGAAGGGAACAATATTCTATTGAGTCCTTTATGAGGCAACATCCACCTTCTTCCAGTGGGACTTCTGATCCACTTGTTGCTGAACAATGGATCAGTACCACTGAAAAGTTATTTTTAGTTCTTCAATTTTCTAAACATGATAAAGTTATCTTTGCAGTATATCATTTGGAAGGTGAAGCTGATCAATGGTCGAATCATATCATGAATACGAGGCCAAGAGATGAAATTGAGTCCATGGAATGGGACGAGTTCAATAACTTATTTTTCAATAAGTACTTCCCTCGTATTCTTCGAACAAAGATGGAGAAGGAGTTTCTTGAACTAAATCAAAAGGATTATGAATCTGTTGGTGTATACGAAGCTAATTTTACAAGGCTTGCAAGGTATGCATCTGGCTTTATCATCCAACCTGACAGTAAAGTTGATCGATTCGTCAGTGGTTTAAAACCAAATCTTCGATGGGCATTAGATATAAGAGACTTCAGTAGCTATGAATAAATTGTGCATTGTGCTATCAAGGTAGAAATAGAAGTTGGTGTTACATATCCATCTCATGGTTTTGACAAGAAACTAAAGATAGAGTTCAAGGAGAAATCTCAGAATAATGGTGAAAAGAAGATGAATGTTTTCTTATGCTCAAAGTGTGGAAAGAAGCATGGGGGAGATTGTCTTGAAGGGACTAGAAAATGTTTTAACTGTGGAAAAGAAGGTCATCGAGCAGGTGAGTGTCGATGTAATGGAAAAAGGGTTTCTAATGATGTGAATAAAGAAAATACTACAGAGAACACGCCAACAACACTTCAATTCTTCAAGTGCAAGGAAATGGGGCATCATGCTAATAAATTCCCTAATCCAAGGGCTAGTGATGATCGACATGAGCAACCACTTATGGCAAAGGAAAAAAGGGAAGTCACATGCGATCATTATTGGTGATGTTGAATATGACAACGATGTGGTGGAATGATTAAGTGTTTATGTAATGGGATTCCAAAATAATGTTGTATATAGTATCGTGGAATATTGGAATATTTATGTATTGGTCTATTGTGGTTTTCAATAATTTTATGGCACCAGTAACCATGGAAAGTGATTGAGATATTTTTCGAAAAAAGATGATATGCGCATAATGAAGGGATAAGGAGAAAATGAAATATTTGACAGTATTCATGAGCTCATGACTGATATAAGGAAATAGTTATATAATGGTTTAAGTATATATAATTTTGTGGTTTTGGTATGTGGAAGGAGTTAACTTTTGACAGCACTCATGTTTTCACTAAGATTCAATGGTTATTCATTTTTCAAGAGAATACATGATTAAGGCCTTCAAATTTTTGGAATGTGACCAACAATACATATCTCATGATATATGGGGATCAACCATGGTATTAACATACTTGTTATATGAACTCTTTGGTAATCGTTTTCACTGTAATATGAGATTGGACAGCAGTATTCTGGATAATCCTAAAGATTGGAATGGATTATGTTGGACATAAGTTAGTATTGTTTAAGGATAGAAGTTTTTTTCGATATTATTGATGGTATGTTATAGTAATGTTGTTTTAGAAAAAGGATAACCTTCAGGATGGGCGACA
Source organism: Viscum album (assembly GCA_963277665.1). Taxonomy (NCBI): domain Eukaryota; kingdom Viridiplantae; phylum Streptophyta; class Magnoliopsida; order Santalales; family Viscaceae; genus Viscum; species Viscum album. The sequence goes on along the minus strand of OY728167.1, from coordinate 294,316,205 downwards.
CCCATCGCGTCGGACAAGGCTGTGGGAATCAAACCCACAACCGAAGTGTGACTGGCCTTTATCGCCTACCACTGGCCTACAGGAATTCCCTGTTTAGTAGAAACTAGTTTTATTATATTAAGCAGTATGATATATGAAGTATAAGTCCATTTTAGGAACCATATATGATAAATATCACTATAGATGGACTTATGTATTTTTCGAAAACTTTTATAACCTTTTGTTTGAGACGGATGGAATGACCCATCATTCTATCACATGATCTGCTAAAAATTCACGAATGACAAATTCAACTTCATTTCATTAAGAGATGAAGTGGAAATTTTCCAAAGAATGACCAACGGTGAGACTGTACCAAAATCACGAAAGTATTTCTTCTAATTCCAATTTCATAAACTTTAAGGAACTGATCTTGAAAACCAAAAATTTTGTCCTAGTGCTCTTATATCCGATGAATCAGATGGTACCTTAGATCATCACAAATCTATGGATTTGTGATTGATGGATTCTTCATAGCCATGTTCTCTACCACTCTCCATCAAGAACTTGGTGGTTATATTTCTCTTGCATATCCATATTTTCACCTATGTTCTCCTACGTGGAAACCTAGTGATGAGTTAATTTGGGTAACCATTACGCTTTATACATTAGTTTTTAAAGCCAAGTTTTGGTATTACTTTTTACGATGTGGGTTTCTGTTAAAGATACTTTTGAATAGTAAACGATTTATAACCCCAACAAATTTCGAGGGTGAAATTCATTTTAAGGGGGGTAGAATGTAACACCCTGAGATTTTATGAAAAATATTCTTTTAATTTCATTGATGTCTTGTGTTGTACTCTACACCAAAAGGAGCTTGCACAACACGCATCCCTGACTTGCCTTGCATTACATGCAATCACGACCTTCCTCGATAGCGTGTGTAGTACGCAATACCGAGTTTCACTAAATGAGATATTATTATAATATTATTATAAACTAGCCGTTATGAAAAGTAATACCCACTTTTTGAAATTTTATAAATTTTTTCTTTCAAAATGGACTTCATTTTTGGATTCGGAATATCAAAATTAGCTTAGGGTGAAATTTTGGTACTTTTCGGATAACGTTCATATTCTGATGAATAGTGGAAATTACTAAATTTTAATTAAAAAAAAATTTTAATTGAAATAATTAATAATGATAAATTGTTAATTTGATTGGTCTTAAAGTATATTTAGAATATATTTTTACAATCTAATACAATGTTGGTCATTGGATGTAATTTCACAATTAAACCAGACATAAACAAGTGTAAATCTTTTGATAGTTATTATCTCTTAAGAACACGCTATTTGTTTTGACGACGGGAATTAATTCTTAAATTAATTAATGCAAATGATATTTTTTGAATTCGGTAAAATAGTCATAATTTTTTAATTCATAATATCAAATATATTTTAGGCCTAATTTTTGGTATTTTTCTGGAAACTTTTATTTTTTTATTGAATAGTGAAACCACTAAGTGGTAGCTAAAAAAACTGAATTTTTCATAAAACCTAATTTTACCACTTCTGTGAGTGGAATTTCAAAAATCTGAGAGACACGGTTAATATCAAGGACTAAAATTTGGTTCAATGAGATGAAAATAATTTTTTATGAATATTAACTTTTTACCTTTTTTACCACGGTTAAAAGTAAATAGGGTAATTAAGGGTAAATATGATATTATTATTACCCTAACACATGTCCTAATTCTATTGGATAAGTGTAATTCAGCCAAAAACAACCTTAGAAATAAAATATGACCAATTAGGCCCACTTGGATTAGATTAGGACATTTATTATTAATTTATTTAAAGAAGGGTTAAAATAGTTATAATCAAAGTTTAATAACTAAATAATTTTTAATATAGGGGTATACATGAGATAAATTCGACTATAAATATTCATTAGAAAGATAAAAACATTTCCTAAATAAAGGTATTTTATTTGTAATTTTTAGACTTAAAATAATTTAATTTATTTATGGCACAATGATGATGCATTAATTATCTTATTAATGGAATATTGACATAATTGATATTATAAATACCCAAATAAATGTAATTTGAGACTTTTTATGAATTAAAATAATTTTATATGTTAATATGACATGTTAGTATTTATTTAATTAACTTTTTTAGAAATAATAATTTTGTTATTATTTTCACAAAAATCAATTACCAAATAGTGTCAAAATTGACATAAAATAGTTTTTAAAACAAATATTATATTATTAATTGTTATTATATTCCTAAAAATCTAAGGTTCGGACAAATACTTCTATAATGATATTTTTATCATTAATTGACCACTTGGGGGTAGATTGGATGTATATGGTATGTTTATTAACTATATAATATAAAAATACAAAGTGACATGGTAAATGTCAATCTAATTAACTAAGAGTTAAAACTAAAATTTAAGGTTAATATAATGACCTAAACTTGTCTAAATTCTATTGGATGAGAGGATTTCGACCCATACCCACCATAGTTTAGAAATAAATCAATTTGGAGCTATTAAAAACCGAATATGACTTTATAATAAAATAATATTTTTAGTTATTCCAAAGGTGCCCCTCTCCTCTCTTATAAAAGGGCACCTCCTCCCTCTCTTACTCACACCACTTTGAGCCTTCATGATCGACCAAACCCTGAAAAATTCTTTTCTACACTTCTCTATAAACAACCTGGAGGTCCTGGTCTTCTTCAAAGACCAATTTTAGTACCCTAAGAGGAGGTCTCAAAGAGGCGCTTCAAAGAAGAGGTAATGTCTATTACCGATTCTTTCAACTTTATTTCTTCTTCCACTTCTTCTTTTTTAGTTGATTCATTATGAGGTAATAAAATCAGTATCACGTATATACTGATATGTTATTATAAGTATGAAACAACCATATTTCACCATCTATCCATCCTACGGAAAACGAAATCATCGTGCGTGCGTACGTACGGAATACCGTCTCCACGCCGCGGTGTAATCTAATTCCCACCACCACCTTACAGGGATGGGTATAATGGTGAAAGTAATTAATATATATGATTATTTTAAATTGATATTGATTCTGTAATATTATACATACACTTTAATACAATTCCATGATCATGGGAATGATATCATCGCTCGTGCGTACGTACGGAATACTGTCTCCATGACGCGATGAGATTCACTCTCCATGATAACCATTCAAGAATGATTTTAAATTATATATAATAAGTAATCATGAAATATATGACATAATAATGCTACTGGATTTATGTATATATATATTTATGTCATCTACTTAATTCCATTCAATTCAACAAGGAATCGAAAACAACATTCATGTGTACGTACGGCCTACCATCTCCATGAACGGTGTATTTCTTTCCATTTATCGATCCATTATATATATATTCTTAATATATATTATATATAAATCATGTTTTACATTCTGGATGTAAGTAATAATTATCTAAGTAATCATATGAATAATTACAAGTTAAAACACGAATGACAAATGAAACAATTTTACCCAAAACGCTACTTTAACATGAATTTACAAAAGAACGGGTAATATAAAGTCATAAGTGAACCATATATGATATAATAACAATGAATATGATTCTTTAATAAGTCAATGACATTATTTAAATCATTATACAGGAGGTTTGGATACGTATGAAGCATATCGGACCTAAGGTAAGGGATGATTTTTCAAATCTCATTTTTATCCGAGATTGCTTATTCGTAAGTATTTACTGGGGTTATTGTTATCATCCATGTCCATGTTTCCTAAAAATGGTTTAATGTATGTTTAAACTCATTTTTACCCATTTTTACTTTTACCCAATGGTATGGAAGGAATCTTTCTTTTATTTACCCTACAAGGTACTTTTTGACTTTTTCGACAAAAGTACGAGAAGAATGTTTTATTTAACATATACGGCATGAAAGGATTTTTAAGGTTTTATAAAGCCTTTTTTTAATGAAGCTTCCTCCAATATATTTCATGACTATTTTCAACAAAATCCTTTTCTTTTAAAATTGCATGACATTTTTTGAAAAGAAAATGATTTTGAAGAAAAAAAGTATATTTTCCTCAAGAATTCATTTCAAGTGTTTTATCAAAACCATTTTTCATCTAAGATAAAATTATTTCATATGTGTATGTTTCAAGTATAATGTATCTATTATTTACATGGTTTCACTTTTCTTGTTATGAAATGATATCCATTTATTTTATATGGATTATGTGATGATGGAATGATGTTTATCAAACCCATTTTTATTCTTTGGGTTATGATGAATGATTTATGTTTATGTTGTGGCACAAGTAAGAATGATTTCCTTATGAGATGGGTGGGACCTATATCTCCCACCAATGTATTGGGTAAAGATTTATATCTCATGAGATAGACATGGATGGAATGGTAAGTTAATCCGGTTCAGTGTTACAGGACTGAAACGAGGAGTGAACTCGATTCAGAAAGGGACTTTGTCCACTAAGATGGTCTTGGCAGCAATGCCTAGGATACTATGGAAATCATAACAAGTGCTGAATGGTTTCCACAATTACATATTTTACTCCCATGCTATTTTATAATTCTTAATGTTTCTTTATGATATATGCCTTACGTACTTCCATGTTTTATGTCATTTCTCAAGTTTTTGATGTTTAAACATTATGTTCATGTTTTTAAGTTCAAATGTATATGATTTGTTTTATTTTATCCATGCATACCCTTACTGAGCATTTGAGCTCACCCTATATATGTTTTGTTTTACCCAGAATATAAAGAAAGTTTTTAGGTAAGAAAACAAAAGGGGAAGATCTTTATGGGAGATGTTGAAGATCTTTCACCACGATTATAAGATTACGTTCCAAGTTTCCAAAGACACTAAACTATTATGGTCCTTGTGTGTCTGTTTTTGTTATGTATTATGTATTCTGCAAAAGTAATGTAATGTCTATGTACGTCAAGTTTCGGGTCTCTAAAGTTGATTTCCTTCTCAAATTGTGTAAAAACTGACTGCAACAGTGACGTATTTTCCCCTTCAATGGCTTCTATATATCCCTACGCATTCTCTCATCAATGTGATACCATAAACTCTATAAATATTTTATAATATCAAATTATTAGTTAAATTAATTTCAAAATTAATATTATTTATTTACATACAAGCCAATGATTTAACATTCGTTGATGTACATCAACGTGAATTTGATATCATGAGACCCATGCTTCAGGAAAATAATTGAAAAGTATATCACTCCCTAGTCCAGTAGCTATATGCATATATCTATGAAAAAGGTGCAAATGGATAAAAAATAGTATATAAATATATTATTGAGAAGATACTAAAATACAAAGGTAAACATATCTCTTCATGTGTGGATCAAAGTCAAGACGTGGACATCACTTGGGGATTTGGTCACGAATCATCAACCACACAAGACCATGCCCCCTCCAAGTCCCCCCATAATTTCTAGTAGTCTGAGGGTCAGATGACCCAATATCCTACTTCTCCAAAGGTATCTCAGCTTTTTACAACAAACGATACAGATCCTCATCCATCTGAAACATGAATGTATTGTTGTTAGAAAACAATTTAGAACAACTATTATATATTGATATATATTATATATGACTATAACCAGCATTTGACTATATCAATTCATCGTCCTCATCTTTATATCTGACGATGTTAGTGTCTTCATATTCTTCCTCAGTATCATAAATTTCAATATGATTTTTAGTTTCATCATCTCTTGTCATTTAATATTCATTTATATCATTAACATCTTCGTCACCATCGACGGCTAACTGTGGGGTGTCATCATCGATATTCATGTCTCTTTGCGAGAAAGAAAGATTTGGAGCATTCTGTTGAAAATTTTCAAATTCCTTCCACTTAATTGGAACTGCATTCACTTTGAGTAAAATAACATTCCCAAGATTTAATTTTTATCATGCTCTACCAATCACTCAAATCTCTTGAATTAAAACAATATTTTGAATAATAAATTTTATGTTCCTGATGAGCCAATAAAAATGGTTCATTTACTCCAAGAAGATTTTACATTTAATGTCAATGATTCCATTAGTCATATGAACACGCAAGACTCTATCAGTATCAAACCACTGACATTTAAACATCATTAAGTAATTTTATCCCATATAACACCGTTCAATAATTTCTTCCAGCATTCTGTAAAAGTCAACTTCAGTTTCTCTATGATGATATCCTCTCATGAAAAAACCATTATTAATTATTTTTGCGGTTTCCCCATATACTCATGTATGAAATAGAAAACCATTCACCATATTAATGTACTAAATTTTTAAACCATAATGGATCTAGAATGAAGTTATTAGTATCTTATTCGGAACTACATTCACCAAGTTGATACCAAAAAAAATAATCTTCTTGAAAACCAAAATACAATAACTGACCTATAACATTGTCAAATTTCTCGTAATTCTTCAGAGAACATTTGTTACAAGGACACTTAATTGTCCATTTTGAAACAAATTCTAGTTTTGATGCTGAAAATGATTAGAAATCTTCAACACCCTTAATATATAAAGAATTTAAACCAGAAATATTATGATTCTTATGTAGATTTATCTAAACGCGATAATCTAATAATGAATTGTTTCAACTTCCTTGTTCAATATTTCTCTAAAAAATATAAAATTACTTGTTTTTTAATATAATTTGTTATTAGAAAAATACTATCCAAAAAAGTGAAGATAGTTAAATTCCATCTTCTATCAAATTATAATTGTTTCTATTATTTCTTACTTTTTATTGTATTTTTTTAAACTTTTATACGAATCCACACGAACTTGTAATAATTATATTAATTACCAATAATTATTATTAATTATAGATAATTTTTACTACTAATTGTTAATTACCGGTGACACAACTTCCAATGTATTGGTGGAAACTCTTTTACACGACGACTCATCTCTACAATCTATGACTAAAATCTTTATGAAAAATATGCTCAAGCCTTATGGATATCCATTTTAGTATGCACAAATATTGATTGCATCGAGGTGAGGCCTCCCTGCTCTCCATATTCATGAAAATAGAAATGGATATCCATACATCTGAGCATATTTTTCATATTGAATTCATTTGTAGATAGTGGGGATGAGTAATCGGAAAAAAGAGCCTATTTTCTGGATGACTCATCTCCTTGTAACTTTCTTTGACTGAAATCAGCGTGAAATTTTTTTTTACACACACATATCCATTTTTTGTATGCATGAGAATAGAGAGCAGGAATGTCTCACATCACTGCTCTCCATTATTGTGCATACGAAAAAAAATATGCCCATATGAAGAAAAAAAATCATAGTGATTTCAAGGGGAGAAAACATCAAGGCGATAAGGCATTATGAGGAAGGAATGTGCCAATCCGCTAGAAATTATGCCAATTTATTACAATTTCTTCCTAATTATTTCTAATTGTTGAGAATTATTTCTAATAATTGTTAATTACTACTAACTATTAGAATTTGTTACTAATTATTATAATTTGTTACTAATTAATATATTTTTTTATAAATTATTACTAATTATAACTCATTGTGCAATTTATTACTAATTATTGCAATTTATTACTAATTGTTGCAATTTAAAACTAAATCTTTCAATTTATTAATAATGTTTACTCATAATTACAATTTATTACAAATTTTAAAATTTATTACAAATTTTTGGAATTTACTAAAAATTATTACAATTTACTGAAAATTATTACAATTTATAAAAATTTATTACAAATTATTTCAAATTATTAAAATTCATTACAAATTATTATAATGTATTGTAAATTATTACAATTTATTGAAAATTTTTATAATTTACTACAAAGTAATACAATTTATTTATAACAATTACAATTTGTTGCTAATTATTAAAATTTATTGCCAATTAGTACAATTTATTGGTAATTAATAAAATTTATTCCAAATTATTACAATATATTTCTAATTATTAAAATTTATTACTAATTATTATAATATATTACTAATTAGTACAATTTATTACTAATTATTACAATTTATTACTAATTAATACCATTTACTATTAATTATTCGAATTTATTACTAATTATTCAAATTTAATGCAATTTATTCGATATTAATTCCATTTATTACTAATTATTGCAATTTATAACTAATTATTTCAATTTATTACTAATTATTGTAATTTGTTACTAATTATTTCATTTTATTACTAATTATTGAAATTTATTACTAATTATTGCAATTTATAACTATTTATTGCAATTTGTTACTAATTATTGAAATTTATTAGTAATTATTCGAATTTATTACTAATTATTTGAATTTATTATTAATTATTAAAATTTATTACTAATTATTTGAATTTATTACTAATTAATTTATTACTAATTATTATAATTTTTTACTAATTTTTCGAAATTATTAAAATTTATTAGTAATTATCACAATTCTTTACTAATTATTTTAATTTATCACTATTTATTGAAATTTATTACTAAATATTGCAATTTATTACTAATTATTTCGATTTATTATTAATTATGGCAATATATTACTAATTATTGATATTTATTTCTAATAGTTTCAATTTATTACTAATTATTGAAATTTATTACTAATTATTGCTATTTATTACTAATTATTTGAATTTATTACTAGTTATTCGAATTTATTACTAATTATTCTAATTTATTACATAATTATTTGAATTTACTACTAATTATTCAAATTTATTACTAACTATTACTTACCATTGAAATTATTGTAGGATCGAAATATGATGTAGATGCCCAATTTACAAGAGGGGGTGAATTGTAAGTTTAAAAAGTTTTGTTTTTAACCTTAAAGAAAACTATGTTTAACAATGTTAAGCAGGGTAAAATCACAAGATCTCTTTTGGTTCTACAAACATAATAGGTTTCGGAAATATGGTTCTGGAAATGAAACTTTATGAAAGTTTAAAAGGAGAATATTCTACCTTAAAGCGTTTAGAATCTTACTAATCAGATTATACAAAAGTACAAGAAAGTATAAGAAGGTTATAGTTTCTTCCTTGAACAAAATGTAGTGGAAATAAACTTGAAACAAAAAAAAGTAACAGGTAAGAAATCTTTTAACCCAATGTGTAGGTTATCCAACAACCTTGGATAAAGGTCCCTTGACTTATACTTTCAAGAAAGTCTGTCTTACCCACACCAGGGTAAGCCCTCGATAAGAATATCGGAATATGTATTACTATCCCTGCAAGCCCTTGAACTTGACGGTAGTCAGCACCTCTGTCTTCCTATCCTCGGAAGTCCTCAAACTTTATGGTAGTATGTACCTCTGTCTTTCTATCCATGGAAGTCCTCAAACTTTAACGATGTCGGTGCCTCTATCTTCCTATCCATGGAAGCCCTCGATTTTACTCAACAACTATTGGAGCCGCATCAATCAAGATAAACAAGATGTTCAGTTCGCACAAAGCTTGAGAGTCTCCCTCTCTAGAAATCACTTCAGCAGCACACAATCTCTAGAGTGATGGAACAATAATGAGATCATTCAAATAAGCTCCTATTTATAGGCAATTCTCCAACGGGCGGCTCCCTCCTCCAACGGTCTAATTTTTCCTTAAATCTCTAAGGGACCTGTACATGTTTCACTCAAACAACGGTTAGTTAAAACAGATTATACGACATTGTTTCATAACTATAACAAGTGTAAGAAAAATATGGTTTCTTAACCAAATCAGTTTTTCCGGAGTCCAAGGAAAAACAATGTTCAATGTCTATGAAAATAAACAATTAGAGACTATAAATCATGGATATTAAGATTATATTTTTCAAGGAATAAGAAACCTGAATTCTATAGATTTGGGAGTCTGAATTCCAATTAATTTGGAGTCTAAATTCCAATTAATTTGGAGTCTGAATTCATATTAATTCAGAGTCTGAATTCAGAGGAATTTGGAGGTGTAATTATGAGTAATTCAAGGTCAGAATTCTGAGGAATTTAGAGTCATAATTCTGATGAATTTGGAGTTGGAATTCAGAAGAATTCGGAGTATGAATTATGAGGAATTCAGAGGAATTCAGAGTCCGAATTCTGAGGAATTCAGAGTTGGAATTTTGAGGAATTCAGAGTCAGAATTCTGATGAATTCGGAGTATCAATTATGAGGAATTTTGAGTCCAAATTTTATAGAATTTGAAGTCTGAATTTCAAAGAATTCAAATTCTGAATTTCATAGAATTTTGAGTCTAAAAACACAATACTATATGACCAAGTATTTATAAGATTTCGAGGTTTTAGATGTGAAACCGAATTTTACATTTAGAAATAAAAATATTTATATTTAGAGAAACTATAAAATGAATAATAAAAACATAGGTAAGGATAAAATTTCCTTAGGGAAGGAAAATTTTCCTTATTAAGATAATTTTTAGGGAAAAAATAAAATTTTAGTTAAGATAGGGTGTTAGCGATTTTCAAAACATGAAGGAATGAAAATGATAAAAGGAAACCATATTGACTCAACAATCTCCCCCATTTTGGAAAGCATAAACATCCTTACAAAAAGAATATAATGACATATAATTTTTCTTCATTGACATCGAAAATAAATAAGTATCTCCCTTTAAATATGGATCATTGTGAATACGACTAACTCCCCCTTAGGTTTTGAAATCCCTAAGGATCGTATTCTTTATTTCTTGAATGAGATTTTATATTTCCTTTCATGCGATAATCTTCATTGATACGCACTTCCCCTTAGATGAACTCCCCCTTACTTAGGGAAATTTCGTCTTTACTTAGTATTCATTTTATCATTCCTTTCACCCCCTTTGAGATTTTCAAAAAGGAATAATGGGAATGTAAAAGAAAAAATTGGTACTTGAAATATTAGTACTAAACAACCAAATATATGAAGAACTTCCAAAATTCCATTATAATTGAATGAATTTATACAGTGAATAAAGTACAAAAAAATATTGGAATGGGTTAGATTTATCATTCTTTCTCCTTCAGCATCAAATTTTTTACAATGGTTTTCATTTTCTTTATCTCCATGTGATCTTCTTTCACACACTTGAGGAGTTGATCCCGATCTTAATTTTTCTTCTCCAGGGATTTGATATTTTCTTCCTATGCCTTAAAAATATCTTTTTGAGCCTTCAAAACTTCTTCTTACTTAACAATATTTTCTTCAAACTCAATTCTGAGATCCCTTTCTCTATTCCAATTAATAAACCCTGAATTAAGCTTCCCAATCAAGTCCTTGACTTCTTGCTTTCGAGTTGTCTATTCTAGAGTTAGAATTTCCTCAAAACTCATAGTGAGATCCTTGATTTTCCCATCTTCAGATTCAAAATCATCCTTAACATTTTCTTGAAACTCATCAAGGATTCTCAGATCTTCGGTTGCCTTTCTTGAATAGCTTTCAATATTCTTGAATATTCTTTTATGAGCTTCATACTCAGTGAGGAAACATTTGAAATTGGCCTCGAGTTTGAAAAACTTATCCATAAGCATTGAAACTAAATTTGATTTTTGATTAAATGAATTATGAAGCAACTTACATATTGAATCTATAATTGGAAACAAAGGAATAATTCCAACCATATTTTTCAAGGATTGTACAAAAAAATCATGTCCAATAGATGACAATTATGAATCATAGTGTTTGGTTGGTGAGGATTATTTTTCTATCTCATCACCTTCCCTCTTCAACGAAGAACCAACAACTTTCTTTTTCACCACATATCTACTATGTGTATCAACCAACACCTTATTTCCCTTATTAGCTCTCGGAATGATCTCTTGTGCTTTGGGTGATTCATGCCCACTATCTGATAACTGAGAAATCTTGTCTTCCTCAGGATATTCTTTCTTTTCACATGGCACAATATCATCTAGCTGAATGAAATCCTGGTTGCTACTCTCTTCTTTAGATAGTTTACTCACTTCTTCCTGACTCTTTTCATCCTTTCCAGAGTAGGATGTTCTGAATATTCAGCTTCATATGTTTGGAATGATAGTTTCTCAGACGGACTCTCCATCTCATGCTAATCCTCTACTTGCCTTATCATGTCTTTGGTATCACCACTTCCTTCTTTTTCTACATCTTCTTATACTTCTTCCTCTTGAACTATTTCTTCTTCTTGATCTATTTCTGTAATCACCAACTTCTTTCTCAGAGTCATAGGATGTGATTCTTTAAAAACAATTCTGTTACCTTGTATTGTTTAAATTATTTCTCAACATCCTTGAGAAGGGATTGAACGAATTAAGCCTCTAAAAAATTCTTCTTTTGCATCTTTTTTTTCTTCGCAACATCTTCAGTAACCTTCAACTTCAAGGCTTTTTCCTCAGCATGATCCAAGAAAAAATAAGTCTCCCCTTCTTTCTTATTTTTCTTGTGTTCTCTCCACTTTGAAACCACTTCATTAGGGTAAGTCTTTTTCTTCATTGGTTTTGGGGGTGCTGATTGAGTTTCCTTGGCCACAGGGAAATTTTCTATCTCTTCGGATTCCTTCACCATTCTCTTCTTTCCACCCTTCTTGGATTTTTCAACCACATCCTATTTCTTTGATAAATATTGAACTTCTGCTTCAGGTAGCTCATAAAACTCTCCGGACTCACTAGATAAGACAACCTTCATCCTTCTCAAGGTATCATCACTCAACAACATTATCTTGTGATTTCTTAGCTTATAACCGCATGGGATTTTGAAAGATTCAAAACAAAGAACTATGATTTTGGAAAGAATGGTTGGATACATGATGATTTGAGACTTCATATTTCCATTATTGATATTCTCAATTGTAAAAAAGATATACTTCACAAGATTTATCTTCCTGAGTTTTACCATAAAATCCAAGATATTTATATCACTTTTCTTCAGTGTATCCTTATCCCATTTTCTTGGAATAATAAATTATTGAACCCACAATTCTAGAATAAAAAAATTTGTAGAGAGATGAATAATTTTCGGAGTATTTACTTCTTTCAATCCAAGGAACTCTAAATCCTTTTCCTCTCAAAATATCCTGATACATCCGTTAATTTATGAGTGGGAAATTAAGCTTCACCTTCATATGAAATTCCAATTAAACATGTAGACATGGTGTGGGAAATGGTGTTGTTTTTTCCATAGATCTTGAAATAAAACTTTTATCTCCCTCTTACATTCAATAAACATTTTGTCACAAAGAATTAAATCAATAACTCTGGATAAACTGGATCCTATGCATTTTGTTTTGATATACAAAGACTCTCACATCCATTGAGCATGATATTGTTTGAAAAGAAATAATCATACTTAGCAAAGAAATTCAGATTGACCGAACTTTCTCTGTATATCTGCCACTCGGATATTTCCTTTACAGATGACATTTCTTTATGAGGAGAGTCTTGCACCGACATTCGGAAGTGAGGAAAACCTAAAGATTCATAACCTAATTAAGTAGAGAAGCAGGGATTCATCACACCAAAGCATTGAAGATCGATGTGGGACACACATCGGGGGGTCCTTATATAGGTGTTTGGGACGACAGTTCAACTTCCTTGATTAATCCAATGGATGAAACACTTCTTGTTCATATCTGATGGTTGAGATGATAACTTAATAAGGAATTTTGTAGGTTCCGATCTTTTGATATTTTTAAGATAAAAATTACGATTTAAGAAAAAAAGTGAATCCGGAAAAGTTTCTTAAATAATATAAAAATACCAACATATAGAAATATGATTACAAAAATTTAAGAAATAAATCATACCTTTTGGATTTCTATGAAAATTTTTCGTAATGAGGAAAATTCTTCTTATAGAACTTTAGGTTCTAGAAAATTTTAAGAAAATTTTGATTACGAAAAGGAATTTTATTAAGAAAATTTTGATTACAAAAAATTTTTATTATGATAATTTTTTATTACGAAAAAATTTAGTTATGAAAAATTTAAAAAATAACTAACAAAACATGTACTCCCCCTATGAAAAAGAGTTTATTACTGTAAGGAGATAGGTTTAAACAGGAAGTTAATATTTAGAATTACCTTACGGTTATCATTCCTAACTTCTATTTAATTAATTCTAATCTATTAGAGGGAAAAGATTTTGTGAAAATATCAGCAAGTTGATCTTGTGTTATGATAAATTAAAGAATGATATCTCAATTTTCTATGTGATCCCTAAGAAAGTGATGTCTAATATCTATGTGTTTTTCACATGAGTTATGTATAGGGTTTTTACTTAGGGTAATGGCACTAGTATTATGACACAATATTTGAGTTTTGGTAAAACTCATACCATATTCTGTGGGTGTGTGTTACATCCACAACACTTGGTCACAAAAACTTCCAGATACTACATATTAAACTTCAATAGTGGAAAGTGATACTTAGTGTTTCTTTTTTCATGACCGAGAAACTAATGAATCTCTTAAGAAATGAAAATTTCCATATGTAGTTCTCATATCCATTCTACATCCACCAAATTCAGCATCCAAAAAACTTTTTAAAATAAAATCATTTCTAGAAGTGAAAAAAATTCCTAAATCCATGGTTCCCTTTAAGTATGGAAAAAATATTTTCACGGCCTTTAAATGAGATTCCATATGATTTGATTTATATATTTCACATAAGTTTACTAATAACATAAATTCGGTAGTACTAGCTGTCAAGTATAGTAAGTTTCCTATCATATGTCTGAATGATGTTTGATCCACTGGTTTCCCAATTTCATCAAGATGAATTGAATTTTAGGTACCAATAGGAGTACTTATACTATTAGTGTTATCAAATACATACTTCTTAGGAATATATTTAATATACATATGTTGGGATATATAAGATCCTTCTGGTTTTTGAGAAATTTGAAAACCTAGGAAAAATGTTAACTCACCCATCATACTCATTTCAAACATAGATTTCATTAGATTCACAAAGGAATCAGTTAAATATTGTTGAGTTGAACCAAATATAATGTCATCAACAAAAATTTGAACAATCAAAACATTTTTCTTATCTTTCTTTATAAATAGGGTTAGATCATAATCCTTTTAACATAATTGTTTTTAACAAAAACCCTATAAGTATATCATACTAGGATATAGGGGCATGTTTGAGTACTTATAAAGATTTTGTAAGTTTAAAAACATGTTCAGGATAATTTGTATCTTCAAAACCAAGACTTAGTTCTAAAAAAACTTCCTCTTGAACATAACCATTATGGAAATCACATTTAACATCCATTTGAAAAAGTTTGAAATTAAAGAATACTACAAATGCAAGTAAAATACGAATATATTCAAGTCTAGATATTGGAGCATAGGTTTCTTCATATTCTATCGCTTCTTGTTGATTATATCCTTTAGCAGATAATCTCGGCTTATTTCTTAAAATAATTCCATTTTCATCACATTTATTTATGAAGACCCTTTTTACTCCAATAACTGATGTTTCTTTCGGTCTTTCAACCAAGGTCCAGATTTTGTTCCTTTTGAATTCATTTAGCTCATCTAACATGGATTTAATCCAATCATCATCACCTAAAGCTTCATCAGTGCTTTTTTGGTTCTAATTAGGAATGAAATGCTAGATGTTTTACTTCATTTCTTAAGGAACTTATAGTCCTTATAGGTTGATTTACAGCACCACTGATACTATCACTAGGATGATTCTTTAGAAATAACTGGTTTTGGTTTCGTAAGACCTATTCATCAACATATGGTAGGAAATAATCTTGGGTGAATACTTCAGAAATATTTCATTGAATATTTTACTTATCATAAGGATATTCTATCAAAGGTTGAAAATTATTTTTTGAAAACACATCCGAAGACATAGGATGAGGGTATTTAAAAACCAAAGGATTAGTTTCATCAAATTTAACATGTACTGTTTCTTCAACAATGAAAGTGTTTTTATTAATCACTCTATAAGACTAAGAAGTTGTGGAGTAGCCTATGAAAATTCCTTCATCCGATTTGGGTGTGAATTTATGTAAATTATCTTTATTATTTATAATGAATACTTTTCATCCAAATACCTTAAAGTAGAAAATTCTAGGTTTTCTACCATTCCATAACACATAGAGGGTTTTATTAAGAAAAGGTCTAATTAAAACTAAATTTATATTATAACAAGGATTACATACAACTTCAGTGAAATTTTTTTTCTGTAGAATATTCACTCAACATGGTTCTAATTATCTCTTGAAGAATAATATTTCTTCTTTCAACAACACCATTCTATTGAGGAGTTCTTGATGCTCAAGAGTTATGAGTAATACCTTTTCTACCAAAAAAAGTTTCATAATCATAATTCTGAAATTCTCTTCCATGATCACTATGAATAGTTATCAACGGATGTTTTTTATCATTTTTAACCTGGGCTCTAAAAAAATTTAAATAAGAAAAATCTTCAGATTTCTTTGTTAGAAAATAGACCCACGTAAATATAGTGTAATCATTAACTAATACAAATACATAATATTTACCTCCAATACTTCCAGTTTGTGTTGGACAAAAAATATCCATATGCACCAAATGTAATTCATCAGATGTTGAGAGTTCACCAATTGATTTAAAGCTTGATTTATGTTTCCTTCCATATTGACAAGGATCATAAACCTTTGAAGAATCATTCATAAGCTCTGGTATATCCTTAAATAGTATTTTCATAGACAGTTTACATAGGTTCCTAATATAACCTTGTCCTACCCTTCTATGCCATAACCAAGATTTTTCTTCCATTGCACTAAGGCAAGTTAGGTCTTGGCTCCTAATCTCTTCTAAGTTTAGTGTGTAAACATTCTCTTACCTATAGGCAGAAAGAATAAATTCTTCCTTGGAAATGTGTACTAAGCACATTTCATTCCTAAAATTTACAAGGTAACCTTCATCACATAATTAACTTATGATAAAAAGGTTATTCCTAATACCTTTAACAAATAAAACATTTTAAATCCAAGTTTTTTAATGAATAAAAATGTTACCTATACCAATAATTTCACCCTTATCATTATCTCCGAAGATAATTTTCCTCATTTTGTCTTGATAATATTTTCAAAGATATTTTTGTTACCTATCATATGCCAAGAACATCCACTGTCCATGTACCATGTATTATTGTGGTTACTTTCTTTATTTTCCTATAAATAAGAGTGTTAGACTTTTGGAACCCAAGCTTTCTTGGATCTGGAAATTTTAGAAAGAAAAATTTTAGGTATCCACATTTTCATAGAAAAATAATCTTTATGAAAACCTAAAAAATAGTTTTTTTATGAACAAATATTTTCCCAATGTCCACCACACTGACTTTTAGGGCAGAATAAAGCACTTTAAGGAACAAAATAGTTATTACTAAAACCATTTTTTCATTGGTATAACCAAAACCAGAATGATTCTAAAGTGGAAAAATTTTAGAATACATCTTATCAAATTTTTCCTTACTTGAGTTAAAGTTTGGAAAACACTTCCTCAAGGAAAATATTTTTGACTTTAGTTTAACAAACAAGTTTTTATCCTCAAAAAAATTAGTTTTAGAACTATATTTAGTCTCTAAAATATTTTTCTTATAAATTTCTTTTTCAATATCCTTAGAAAGTTTATCCTTCTCAGAATTAACTTCCTCATGATTTTTTGAAACAATTTAAAAATAAAAAGTTTTCTTATCAATATCATTAGTATGATTTGATAATTATTTATTTAAAACATAAATTCTAGAATTTTCATTATAAATATTTTTCTTGACTTTAGAATTTTCATTGTCAAGAAGTTTGGAAAACCAAGATACTTCTTCATAAGTATGTAATATATTATCTTCATTAGAAGAAGTTTCTTCATCTTAAGATTTATAAAATTTATTGTAAATATAAATTTAATTAAATATACATTAGTGATAGATTCTTCATTGTTCTCCTTGTACATTAGACAATGATTTTCAATGGGTAATTTGGCTAGTAGACCAAGATTATTCTGATCAGAAGATTCATACTCTGAGGATTCATTATAAGATTCTCCACCACTACCACTCCAAGTTTGATAGGCATTCAAAACGTTCTTAGCATTATCCTTATAGTACTTCTTTTTATTCATCTCAGAATTATTTTCCTTTTAATCATTTTTCTTAAGCATAGGACAATGTGGCCTTAAATGCCCTGCCCTTTTGCATTCATTACAAGTGACTTATGAGTCTTTCTTGTCTTTTCATTCTTTCTTCTTATATCTATACTGAATGTATTTTTTCCAACTATCGTGTTCATCCTTTAAGAAATATTAGCTAGATCATTCTCAAAATGTTCACTTTCAATAGATTTAGAAAAAACATTTACTTTCTTAGACTTGGATCTTGTAACCCTTTCAGGAGTCTTGGACTTAGTAGTAGTAAATTATATCATTCCATTTCCATTATTCTTCTTATTCATATCAACATTTCTTTTCATTCTTGTCTCATGTTGATGAAGAGTTACAAAAAGTTAATCAAGAGTAATTTGAGATACTTTTCTATTCTCATCAATAGTTGTTCTCTTATATTCCCACTAATTAGTCCTGATATCTATAATTTTGTCCACAAGAGCTTCATCATCAAGACCTTTTTCACCCATAGATTGTAAACTGTTAACTATAGTCATAAACCTTTGTTTTGCCTTGTAAACTAGTTCTCCATAAGGAAATAGAATTCCATGATATTTTTCTCTAACCATAGCTCTTCTGGGTTCTATGACTTTGGATGTACCAAAATGTGTAACTTCCAATTTCTTCTAGATAATGTTAGCAGCTTCGCAAGAAGATATCTGAGTATATATATTCCTAGTCATGGAAAACTACCAAGTATTGTGTATCTTAAAGTTTAGTTGATATTATGAATTTTCTTTGTTAGTAAAATTTTGGACTTTCTTATCAGGAATCTTGTAATCTCCATTAATAATAAAAAAGTTGTCCACTCTAGTATTAATAACAAAAGTCTTCATATGATCTCTCTAGTATTCATAATCATTCCCATCAAATATCAGTGGCCTAGTAGGATTTAGATTTTCAATCGACCCAACATTCATTCCGTCCATTTTAAGAAAATATATTTCCACAAAAACTTATTAATAGAAAAAGTTTGTAAACAAGATAAAAAATTCCCAAGAAAGGAAAACATTTAGAACAATGAAAACATGAGCAAGAAAACATATAGGTGAATATAATTATTTCAGACACCACCTATGATACCAATTTTAGCATCGGAATATGATATTGATGCTCAATTTTCAAGAGGGGGTGAATTGTAAGTTTAAAAACATTCTTTTTTAACATTAAGGAAAACTATTTTTAACAATGATAAAAAAGGTAAAATCTCAAGACCTCTACAAACATACTAGGTTCCAGAAATATGGTTCTAGAAATGAATGTTAAGTAATGTTTCCAAGGAAAATATTCTACCTTAAAGTGTAGAAAATCTTACTAATTAGAGTTTACAAAATTACAAAAAAGTATAAGAATGTTATACTTTCTTCCTTTAAAAAAATGCAGTGGAAATAAACATGAAAAAAAAAATGTAACAAGTAAGAAATATTTTACCCCAAATAGTAGGATATTCGACAACCTTGTATAAAGGTCCCTTGAATTATACTTTCAAGAAAGTATGTCTTACCCACACCAGGGTAATCCCTTGATAAGAATATTGAAACCTGTCTTGATATCCCCACAAGCCCTTGAACTTCAAGGTAGTTGGCAACTCTATCTTACTATCCATGGAAGTCCTTGCACATTATGGTTTTTGGTACCTCTGTCTTTCAATCCAAATAAGTCCTCGAACTATAAGGTATTTGGTACCTATATCTTCTTATCCACAGAATCCCTCGATTGTACTTAGCAAAAATCGAAGTCTCATGAAGCAAGCTGAACAAGATGTTCAGTACACACAATGTATGAGATTCTCTCTCTCTAGAAATCACTTTAGCAACATGCAATCTCTAGAGTGATGGAATAGTAATTAGCTTGTTCAAATGAGCTCCTATTTATAGGCATTTCTCCAATTGTCATCTCCCTCCCCCAATTGTCATATTTTTCCTTGAATCTCAGAGGGACCTGTACACATGTCAATCAAACAACGGTTAGTTAGAAACAGATTGTATGATATAGTTTCATTACTATAACAAGTCTAATCAAAATATGGTTTCTTAACCAAATCAATTTTGCTGGAGTCTATAGAAAAATAAAGTTCAGATTCTAAGAAAATAAAAACATGGAGACTATAAATCATAGATATTCAGATTCTATTTTTCAAGGAATTTGGAACCTGAATTATATAGATTTTGGAGTCTTAATTCCAATTAATTCAGAGTCTAAATTCTAATGTATTTAGAGTCTAAATTCTGAGGAATTCAGAGTTGGAATTCTAATGAATTATGAGTCTGAATTCCAAGGAATTCGGAGACTAAATTCTGACGAATTCGGAGTCGGAATTAGGAGGAATTCATAGTCTGAATTATGAATAATTTGGAGATCTAATTCTAAGGAATTTGGAGTCTGAATTTTAACGAATTTTGGGTCTAAATTATGAGAAATTCAGAGTCTGAATTTTAGTGAATTCATATTCAGAATTTTGGGGAATTCGGAGTCTGAATTTCAGAGCATTCGGAGACTGAAAATAGAATACTCAATAACTAAGGATTTATAAGATTCCAAGGTTTTAGATGTGAAACTGAATATTACACTTAGGAATAAAAATATTTAGATTTACTGAAACTATAAAATGAAAATTGAAAACATAGGTAAGGATAAAATTTCCTTAGGGAAGGAAAATTTTCCATATTGAGATAATTTTTAGGGAAGATAAAATTTTCTTTAAGATAGGGTGTTTGTGATTTTCAAAACATGAAGGAATCGAAAAGTCATAAGGAAACCGTATTGACACAACAATTATTACTAACAATTACAATTTATTACTGACTATAACAATTTAATACTAACTATTGTAAATTATTACTAACTATTTCAATTTATTGCTATCTATTGAAATTTATTACTAACTATCACAATTTATTACTTACTATTGTAATTTATTATGAATTATTACTAATTATTATAATTTATTAATAATTATTTCAATTTATTATTTATTATTACAATTTCTTACTAATTATTGCAATTTATTACCAATTATTGCAATTTATTACAAATTATTACAATTTATTACTAATTATAACAATTTGTTAGTAATTATTACAATTTACTACTAATTATTACAATTCATTACAATTTATTACTAATTCATTACAATTTATTACTAATTGTTCAAATTTATTACTAATTTTTTGAATTTATTACTAATTGTTCATATTTATTACTAATTGTTGAAATTTATTACTAATTATTGCAAATTAATAGTAATTGTAACAATTGTTTACTATTTGATGTAGTTTATTACTATTTGTTGCAATTTATTACTATTTTTTCAATTTATTACTCATTTTTGCAAATTATTGCTAATTATTAGAATTTAGGACTAATTATTCGAATTTATTACTAATTATTAGAAATTATTACCAATTATTTGAATTTTTTACTAATTATTAGAATTTATTAGTAATTATTAGAATTTATTACTAATTATTATAATTTATTGATAATTATTAGAATGTATTACAAGTTATTACTAATTATTACTAATTATTACTAATTATTACAATTTATTACAAATTATTAAATTTATTACTAATTATTACAATTTATTTCAAATTATTGCAATTTATTACTAATTATTGCAATTTATTACTAATTATTTCAATTTATTACTAATTATTGCAATCTATTACCAATTATTCTAATTTATTTCTAATTATTACAATTTATTTCTATTTATTTGAATTTATTAGTAAGTGTTGCAATTTATTACTAATTATTGAAATTTATTACTAATTATTGCAATTTATTACTAATTGTTTGAATTTATTACTAATTGTTGTAATTTATTACTAATTATTTCAATTTATTACAAATTGTTGAAATTTATTACTAATTATTACAATTTATTACTAACTATTACAATTTATTACTAATTATTACACTTTGACACTAATTATTACAATTTAATACTAATTATTATAATTTAATAATAATTATTACAATTTAATACTAATTATTACTAATTAATATAATAACTATTAATTCATACTAATTCATACTAATCACACACAACTATTAATAAAAATAAAAAAAAACAATGATAAATAAAGCTATCTAATTATAATTTAATTTAACTACAGTTAATTAACAATAACTATAAATAATATAAATTAAATTAAGTAAAAAATAAAAAACAAGAATAATACCTTAAAACTGCAGCTTTCGAAGGATATAAGCAGTGAAAAATGACCCAAATTAAAACATTAAACTATGAACAATTTTGAGAGAAAATTTTTCACTAGAGAGAGAGAGAAGAGTATAGAATAAAGTGGAATGAAGGAAAAAATGGGTTGGGGTATATATAAGTAATATTAGTTTCGACGGGGTTATTGGCAATGTGAAAACCGTCACAAATAGTAACATTTTCGATGATACCCGTTCCAAATACCATCTGATTAAAAAATTCTTTTCTGATGGAACCGGTTGCAAAAGACCACCTACCGACATACTATTTGTGACGGGATAATATAGCCTATCGAAAATACTCTACCCCACATTTTGTCATGCAACACACGCCAAATCTTTTTTGACGAGAACCATCTACCCATCGCACAAACCTTATTATTTGCGATGGGCAGTTTATCCCATCACAAAATCTTTTTTTTTGAATGACTATTTGCGATAGGATACTGACCCATCACAAATAACCCATCACAATAGCCCAATTTTCCTATAGTTACTATACCAAAACTATTATATCTTTCATTTTTTTATTACCATTTTGGATGTAACTTAGTCCTTTATTTTATTTTATTTTCATATCCATCACATAATGGTCAATGACATGGATTTACTACTATAGTATAAGTATAATATCATTAGAGAGATATCCAAATGCTCAACTTTAATCTTGGGGGTTGTATTCTTTTATTTCGTCCCCAAGATAGACATGTACTCATTCATCACCTACTTCTCCAACTGTTATGGCCTAATTTTCAACGCCCCAAAAATCTAATGTAGGATCATTGCGTTCGATACCATCTAAGACCTGCAACACTAAGTGTGTAAGAAAATATAATATTCCATGAATTTATATCATATTTAATATTAAAAATAAATTTAATATAATTTATATATTGCAAACCATGTGATAATGAGTTAGTGTGCGACTTATGCAACAACGACGTGCACTGTAGCAACGACGTGCATTGTAGCAGCGGAAGGCACTGTAGTAGTGGCAGGTACTGTGAGATTATAGTAGAAGGTAGGTACAGTAATAGTACTATTCACAGAATGGGTCTTAGGCCCAAAATTTGGTCCTACTGGCCAGGTAATGGGCTATATGCATACTAGGCTTTCGGGCTATGTATTGGGTCTCCCTCTACCCAGTCAAAAGAGGTGTTTTCTTTGCTTTAAAAAATGAGGCTTCAGCCCCAACCTTTTAAAAAAACATATTTTAAATCCAATTATTACCCTTTTATAAATTTAATTGTTCAAAATATATTTAATCTTTTAAATCAAAACATAAAAAATAGGTTTGGGTGAATTTTTGATATTTTTCTGTTAAGTTTCATTTTCTAATGATAAGTGAAAAATACTGAATTTTAGTTCAAAACAACTTTTTGATATAATTTATTTATAAGGATAAATTATATTCTAAATTGGTATTAAATATTTATTAGATAATTTTTCTTGTCAATTAATACATTTTAGGTCATTGTAATCAATTTCCCTTGTAAATTGACTATAAAATCATAAAACACTTTCAGACGTTTTTAAATTTAAAACACACATTGTCCTCACACCTATCAAGACACATTGGCCCGACCGATCTCTACCCAAATAGCTACTCAACCCCCCCCCCCCCCCCTAATCCTAAGAGCCTCACCATTTTCAGGAAGGAATCCTTGGAATCCTTTGGTTCAAACCAAAAGGAGTTGCGCAATTAAGAGGTAAAATCATTCCTCAAGATTTTTAGTTTTATTTCCATTCTCCACTCCATATACATTCCTTGTTCAATTATAATATAAAAACTACATTATAATTTATATTCTAGGTTTTTTATGCTACTATTTAGACCTAATCATTCACACACATCATGAACATACAATTTATGTGAACGGTGAACTACCGCCTCACAAAATGATGATTATGTGTCCTTCCTTTATCACCTCTCATGGTGGACATTATGATGGATACTCAATTTATATATGTTATATATGATATTTATTATGACTTTATGCTTCTTTAATTTTTTGACAATTCGTAACTGTATATATTCAATTTTGTGTAAATTCGATAACATTATTTGTGGAAGTGTGGGCTACTGTCCCTGCAAAGCGATACGATTCGTTCACACTACACACAGCACATATAAAGGATGGTTTTAATTAAAAATACATGTCATAAAAACCCTCTATATTATATTAATTAAATATTAACAATTTCGAAATATAATATCTATCATTTTATTTTTTACCCTTTCACCCACTTCAAATGCTATAACATTATTCGTGGACGTGTGGACTACCGCCTCCTCAAAAAGATGTGATTCGTTTTTCACCAAAAGAATTATAAATATAAGTATATATTATTAAATAATATTTTATTTATGATATAATGATAATAATTTAATGATATAATTCTACAATATTTCTTTCAATAATGATCATTAAAAAAATGAGAATGATAAGCATGCGTACGTACGAACTACCGTCTCTATGATTGTAACGTTGATTCATTTTTCATAACCATATTTAATGATTGTTCATAAATTTATTATTGATGTATAAATATGATAATTATGTCCTAATAATTATTCTTATGATTTTATATAATGACCCATTTGTCTATAGTTGACCTAGAAAAGTTGGTTTGGAAACATAAAACGAATTTGGTCAAAACACCAAAGGTAAACATAATTGATTAGGTGTTGTATACAACATGGTAATAATTTAAATAAATGTAACGATAAAAATGAAAAAAATTATAAAGAAAGAATATTATTAAATTAAGTTTATTGTACATGAACCTAAAGGATTTTCACCAAAAGGAAACACAAGGTTAGGGATTTCGTCTCAATTTATACTCCATTGAGACTTATTTATTGTTATGCACCTAGTTTATCTTATATGGTGTATATACTACCCTTTGACATGTTATATCATGAAACTACTTGTTCTCATAATATTCTAAGGTTCATTTAATGATATTAATTAATTTATATTATTATTCAAATGTTTCAAATTGTTATGGGACACTTTGGAATGTTTAATGATTATTCTCCTCAGGAATGTTTTTTATGATTATCATTTCAATATCACTTACTCTTTATGATTTTCAACATTCTATTTAAAAAATAACTTTATTATTGTACAAAAAATTTATTATATATGGTTCACATAATTCCACTTTGTTATATAATATCACAATTCATTGATTCTTCATGATATTTTAAGTTTCAATTTGAATTATTTCATCTAAGGATATTTGAGTAAAAAGTTACCAAGTGAAAAATAATCTCATAACCCAATTTCATTTCATTGGTTTATTCACTTTCTTGTTGTCTTTTATATTTTAGGATTATGTGTATATTTTCTTTGAATATATATGGATAAATTTTCCCTTATGTACATGGATATATATTTGAAACAAATAATCTACTCATTGATTGATTCTCACTCCAACATTATTATCTTTTCAAGGGTTTACATTAAAATATAATTTTGTTCAGGATTTGTTACACATGAATTTCTATAAGAGTAAATTATTTTATCCTTGTCTAATAAAACCATTAATTTTTTTCACCTTTGGTTATTCCTGATTTTTTTCCAAGTAATAGTACTGTTTATCCCGTTTTTGGTACATAAAATGTTTCCGAAAATCTTCTTAAGGAAACATGAATACATTTATATCATTTTTCAAAGAATAAGTTTTCTTCTAAAAAACCCTATTTTATAAAATGGTTTTGAAAAGTGTATATAACACTATTTATTAATGAAAATTTTACCATTTTTTCATTTACCAATGTTTTCAAAAGAATATTCTTATCGCTTTCTGAACAAGGATTTTTTATAACCTTTTAACGTGAAAAAAGAATACTTTTTTTACCTCGTACGGAAAGTACATATTTAATCACCAACATTTCTTTTAATTTTCCTTCTCATGTTTAAAAGGTTACATTTTAATGAAAATGTTTTCAAATGTGATTTTCAAAGATAGGGTTTTTCAAAAGGTTTTTCAACAAAATCATATTTTCTTTAACAATGTTTTTAAATGATATTTTTATTTATATTCATTAATGACAACAACACTTTGTTTTACAATAATTGGGATATATTTAATTGATATCATACTTATTATTTCTATTGATGGTTTATGATTTATTTTGATAAGGAATGTATACAAATTCCCCTCCTTGATTTATTTGTTAGTCCCCTTGAAATATTAATTCTCCTATGATCATTAAACATTGAATTTTCCCTAAATGATCCATTTCATTTATCATTGATATTACTATTACCTAAAATGGATACCATTTTACATATGATATCTATATTGATATTTATTTGATTATTTGGGTAAATATTTTTAATTATATATCATTTATTCATTATAGATCATTGATAACACATATTATTTATTTAAAATATTCAATTCGATGAATGCTTTTGACATGTAATGATAGGAGGTTCCCATACATTATATAGAACCTCGACGCATCGAATGGTTCTCATTAGAAAAATAATTTTCTCAAATTAAATGGGTTTCTATCTTTTTTTTTAATTGTCTTGTGAAAGGTTTTATAGTATAGGTTTTTTTCCATCAAAAATGACATCAATTAATAAAGCATCACCCTCATTTTGTTTCAGACATTTTTTATCTATCATATTTTGCATTAACATATCTATGGATACATTTCAATTTTAGTTAATGGGTTAAGTGGAATATTTTACAGTTTCCTAAATTTCAATACTGATTTTTCCTTATCTATTTATTTTAATGGAATGTGTTTTTAGTTATTTTTATTTCCATATTATTTACTCACTTTCTTCTCAGTTGTTGATTACATGGAATGTGTTCTTAGTTATTTAACAATCCATATTTATTATTCTCACCAAACTGTTATTTATTCCTTTATACTTTTCCTTCACTGAGTATAAGAACCCGGATCTTCATTTCATGTATGGATCATTATTTCGGGTTTCTTTGAGGAAAAATGAATAATGGGGAAATTTTCTAAGTACACTCCATGTACTGGCTATGTAACGGTTGAGTACATGGTTGTGTAGGTAACCTGGTAAACTGTATAAAGTGGGGTCTAGTTAAGGATTGTACATGGTGTGTACATTAAATGAACATGCAGGGTACTTTTCATTTTATTTTTTATATCAGTTCATGATAGCGGTTCACATCCAGAAACACTTTCTTCTCACTATGTTTCATATAAGAGAGAGATGTACGACCAAAGATCTTTGAGCTCGTCCCATTCCTCCGTCTGAGCTCTGATTGAGATTCCACCGGCTGCGTTGTATTCCCACAGGTGATTTCTCTCTTCCCCTAGAGCCTCTCTTCCTGATTTTTCATCTCTCATAATTTAACTAGGGTTGATAATTTTTAAACTTTTGGTATATATACAACGTTCAATGTCGATTCAAAGGCTGACATTCAAGATTGGTCATCGTACAACATCGAGGTAGGTGGTTTGTGCCTTTCATTGATGGTCGTCAATTTATATATGCTATAAGTGTGGAATACCCATGTTTATGGTATTGCGTGTTTGGAATTAGACCCTGTTTATTTCATGTTATGTGTTGGTAGATTGATAAATGGTAAATTTTTATGAATAAAGTTTAATTACTTGTTTATGGGTGTTTTTACCATGTTTGTTAGGTTATGACTGTTTTGGTCTCAAATTTCCTGTTTTTCTTGCTTTGTTTCCATGAATTTTGTTGTAAGGATGGAGTTAATGTTTAATTGACATTCATGTGTTTCGCACTGTGAAAGTATGACCTAGGGGAATTGACTATGGGAGCTTCCCGAGGTAGGGTCATTTATGTATAATTGTTGTTACTATTGACCAGAGGTATTGACTGTGATAGATGCCATGGGGTCATAGACCAATGGGGTTATACCTTGAGAGTTACACATAGGTACATTATTAAATGAATATTGGAGGATAGGGAATTGATTGTGAGAGATGACAGAGGGTCATTATAATTATTGTTACTATGCAGACCAAGGGATATTGATCATGAGAGCTACCTAGGTTGTCGTTTGTAATTTATTAGTGCTATGTGGAACCAAAGGGGATAGACTGTGTGAGAATTTCCAAAGGGTATTTATTATTTGTGGAATTGATGTTATAATTAAACCGGGGGGTCATACTGTGAGAACATTCCTAGAGGGTTTCTTTTGAATGTTTGAATGTTTGTGATGAGTTTGTCAAGCCAAAGCACAAGCATGGACTCGGACTTACTTGGTTTGTTTAGCTGGTCTTCTGAGACGTCTATTGTTACTATTATATAGTTGGATATAGAGCTTAGGCTAGATCACGCAGATACATTGTTCAACAGTTCGAATAATTTATAAATGTAAATGAATGTAATTGAAAACTAAAGTATTGTTTAATTTTGTGTTCTTCCTAGTTTATTGATTCATTTTTCATATTGCCTGCTATATATATTCACTGATATTTAGGCATATATATTTTGGTGGTTTCATACTGGGATTCATCTCACAACCTATTTATGTCATGATTTTGGACCCAAATAGATTATATAGTTTCTGGTATAGATATGGGAAAACTCCCTTCTTCATTAGGTACTTAATTATTGTGGAGCTGGAGAGCATGGGACCAATCTGAGGAATATAATGCTGTGGAGTTTACTATTTTTGGTACTATGGTTTTAGTAATTTATTTATAATATTTTGAATTGTTTGTATGCTTTCCTAGATACTTGTGACATGAATCATATATATATATATATATATATTGTAGTTGTTTATACTATTTGTCTTCCACTATTTACTTCTGTTGTATGGTATTACTACTTCTACTACTGTTTAATATTTTTTTATGTCATGTTACTCTTCCAATGAGGGCATAGTTTCCCCACTGTCACACCTAAGGACCTCACTTCTAGTCGGAAACCTGTGGCTTTCGAGGAAATTCACTTTAGGACTTGTGACCAACCAGGTACAGGGCACCTTTGGATGGAACCTTGAACCGGGACGTTACAAAGTGGTATCAAAGGAGCTTCTTTTTTTCTTTGTCGTACTATTTGGAGCCTATAGACAGGGATACAAAGGAATAGGTAGTTGTTAATACATTTTTCCCTAGAGTAGCTAACCCGTGTATAGGTAATAGCTATATTACCTCAAATATTGTATTTTTATCTATTTTTTCAATTATTATAGTTGATTTGATTTCTCCATTGGGTGATTCACTTTTATTGTGCTATTATCATTGATATTATTGAGGTTCTATTTATGTTGAATCCTAATGAGATGAGGTGAGATGAGGGTATTTCATTTCATTCATCATATCGATACTTTCTAGAGATCACATGTTATGTATTCTTGTCATGCCATTTAGGATTCATTACTGATTTCATGTTGTTGTGATAGATGTTGTTCAAGATATGCATGTTGTTGTGATAGATGCCTTGATAGAATACAGAATATTTTGATAGGGTATTGGAATGTGTAATTTTTTATTTGGTTGGACACCAAACTTTTGTTCCTGAGGTTTATGGGCCCTCTTGGATCAGAAGTTGGTGGATCATGTTTAAACATTAATTGAATTTTGTCAAGTTATGATATGAATAATGATGCCAAACATTGTTTTGTGGGAGTGTGGGATCACATGGGCCATAATTTTTCATTCCTTGGTCGAAATTATACGTTTTTAGGGGTTTTGGATAAGTTTCAGAGGTTCACTGTCCAGAAACCCAAAAAACACAGCATGTTGTGTTATGAACACATGCCATGTGTTATTTTGTTTCGGAAGAAACAAATTTTATTAATTACATGTCATGTATTGTATATATTTGTCGTGTAGTATTTGACTGTGTGACTGACTGTGTGATCAGAGACACGGGGTTGGGAAACTTTAGGTAGAACAGGTTTTGTCTGGATTGTACATGCTATGTTGTAAGAACTGTGTATCCAACCACGTGAACAATGACACATATGGATGAAACATAGGTTGTACACACAATGTCCTCTTCTTGCACACTATGTAGAGTTAACCATGCATCCAATTGTGTGACTAACGACACGAGTGGTTAGAACTTAAGTAGTACATGTCGTGTCTATGGTGAAAATTCCATTAAGTGTTACCCAGGATAGAACTGTGTAGTTTGAGTCATGTAGAAGAACATGGTAAGGAGGAAAAAAATTAAAGTACATGCCATTCCCTAAGAGGAACATTCCATTTGTAAGGGTGTTACATGGCCAGGTTTGGCAGAGGTACACGCCCTTATAAGGATGAAAGGGAACACGTCGTGTGGAGGTTATACAAACCATGTAACCCTATTTTGTAAATCATGAATATTTTACTTCTCTTATTCATTTCTAGAACTAATAAGTCGACGTCCTTGATAATATTAAACTAAGGTGGGAACTTTACCTTATAGAGTAATTCCGCCAAAACATCACCTGATTGTATGCTAGGTGCAGGGAAATGACCAGACACCAGAAAGGATAGATCAGGGACTACTACCAGATCCTTCTATCATGCCCATCTTGGAACCATAAGTTGTACCAGAAATAGGTGATTATGCTCAGTTCTGTGAATCCGTTAGGAAGATGTTACATAATTTTCAGGGATCATCGCATCATTCCTCGTCCATGACAGAGCTCACGCGGGTATTCTAGCAGTAGCATCCTCAAAATTTTTTAGGTGATGGAGAAACACAGGCTGTCGAGTCATTGTTGGAGGCCATGCTTGCTATATATTATCATCTGGAGATGCCTCCAGAGAGGAGGGTGAATCTTGCTACGTACATGCCACGTGATTCCGCCAAGAG
The DNA here is from genome assembly GCA_963277665.1 of Viscum album. Classification (NCBI taxonomy): domain Eukaryota; kingdom Viridiplantae; phylum Streptophyta; class Magnoliopsida; order Santalales; family Viscaceae; genus Viscum; species Viscum album. Next base: position 294,285,025 of record OY728167.1, on the reverse strand, counting down.
ATGGTGGGATATTATCTCACAGGTGGGACATAATCAAGATATGGTCCGAGAAGATTTTAGTAGTATCTTCTATGATTATTTCTATCCAGAGATGTTGAAGGCCGATAAATCCCAAGAGTTCATCAATTTTGAGCATGGGGATCATTCAGTGATGGATTACTCATCTCTTTTTACAGTGCTTTAGCATTTCAAAAATGTTCTGTGAGGTGATGAGTTATCGTTGGCTTTAAGATTTGAGGATGGTCTCAAGTTTGACATCTGATTGTAGGTGATTGTTTTCAGGCTAACATCGATGATGTGTATATTGAACCAAGCATAGATTACTGACTGTAATATAAGGTAGTTGGGAGTTGTGATCTAGGGTGGTTTAGCATCCAGGGTTGGTACTCCTTCGACAGATAGAAGGAAGTGTTGTACAGAGCTTTCACACGATGTTTCCTCTGGTATCCAAGTGGTATGCTATAAGTGCAGAAAGAGTGGGTATATGAGACAACAATGCCCGAAGGACCCAGTTGAGTGCTGGTATTATTGAAAGATGGGTCACCTTTAGCATTTTTTCCTAGTGTTCTCACCATCACTGAGTGTTCGAGGTTCTGTTATGACTTCATTCTCAGAAACATAATCACGAATTTCTCATCTGTGAGGGAACTGGTGTTTTTTAGACCGTTCAGACCGAGGAGGTGGTCATGACCTTGGTGTTCAGGATACAATCTTTTAGCGTAAGTAGGGTGGATCAGCTCAGGGTAGTTGGGTAGAGTCATAGGGTCGCGGTATAGGTCATACTTTTGCAGTGGAGAAAAACCAGTAGGAGAAGGATCCTGGGTCCTCTACTATTAGATGTACGATTATAGTTTCCTTAGTTTTATCTTATACTCTTTTTGATACAGGATATTCCCATAGTTTTAAAACTATTGTTGTTGTGGAATGATAGGGCTTTGTATCTTTACATCTGAGGATGTTATGATGCTAGAAACTCTGTTGTGGGTTAGGACAGCTAGTGTGTGTCAGTGCAAGGAGTGTCCTCTAGAGATTGGTGGGTGTCACTTATTATGGGTCATCTATGTCTTAGAGATGAAAGGCTTTGATGTCCTTCTATGAATAGATTGGTTAGTCTTCTTCCAGCCATTGTTGAATGATATCACCATAGGGTGTGTTTCACATCACCAGAGGGTGGGTCTATTCAACGCAAGGATGAATGTGATGTCTAGGAAAGCAGAGCTGGACCCGAGGGTCATGGGTTGGGAGGAATTACAGGGCAGATTGCTAGTTTATATCTTGATGACCAGGGTACTTCACAGATGGACTTTCCTCTAATGGTGGATTATTTTAGATATGTATTTCCAGAAGACTTTGTATGTTTAACTCTAGAGGTAGAGGTATATTTCTCTATTGATCTTGTGCTAGGAGCGGCACCGGTGTCCATTCCTCCATATAGGATGGATACACCAAACATACAGGAGATCAAGAACTAGTTAGTGGAGTTATAGGAAAAGGGTTTCATCTGACCTAGTACTTCTCCTTGGGGTTCGCCTATCCTTTTCACAAATAAGGCAGACAGTACCCTCATTTTTTGTGGATTATTGATAGTTGAACTAGTTGATAGTCAAGAACAGATATCCCTTACATAGGTTTGATGATCTATTTGATCAGCTCTAAGGAACCTGTGTGTTCTTAAAGATTGACTTGAGATTCGCTTATCATCAGTTTCACATTAGACCATCAAATATACCTCTTACAACCATTCATAGAAGTTATAGTCTATAAAAATATGTGGTTATACCGTTCAGTCTCCTGAACGCATCATCATTTTTTATGGAACTGTTGAAATGAGTGTTCCATCCTTACTTGGATTATTTTTTGGTAGTTTTCATGGAAGGTATCATGGTGTACTCTCACACTTGACATGACCATTCCATCCATATTGTGATCGTGTTGATTACACTAAGAGATCATCAGGTGTGTGCTAAGCTCTAAAAATGCCACTTTTGGATGGACCATATTCACTTTTTATGTCATGTTATATTAGAGAAAAGAGTATCAATACACCTAGATAATGTGAGAACACTAGTTTCTTGGGATTAGCCGAAGAACATCTTGGAGAAATAGAGTTCTCTCGAGATGGATAGTTACTACATGCGCTTTATTCAAGACTTATTATGCTTAGTAGCAACACTGATGGTTCTGACTAAGAAGGGTGTGAAATACTTTTGGACATATTCTTGAGATTAATCCTTTCAGGAGCTGAATAAGAGATTTACTTTAGCACCAATACTGATTTTTCCAGATCCGGGAAAGAGTTGCACCATTTACTCTGATGCGTAAAGTATTGGTCTAGTAAAAGTGCTTATGCAGGGGGAAGGAGTCATTGTGTAGGGGTCTTAGTAGTTGAGGCCACATGAGAGGAAATACTAGATGCATGGTCTCGATTTGGCTGTAGTTGTGCATGATTTACTCTATTGGATACATTATCTTTTGGGAGAGAATTTCGTGGTGTTCACTAAGCACAAAAGTCTCAAGTATATATTTACTCAGCGTGATCTGAATTTGATACAGTGAATGTGGGTTGAGTGCCATTATTCTTTTGACATTGATCTTGCCTATACACCTTGGAAAGGCAATATAGTAGCTGATGCGTTGACCAGGAGGACTCAGATACAGGCATGTCAGGAGGACAGTAGTGGGTGGCAGCTTATGGATCTATTCTCTGAGATGCATTTAAAGGTGCTTGACAGATAGGGGAAGACATTTATTTCTTCTATATATGTTACCTCTACTCTACTGGATTGAGTGAGAATGAGGTAGATATCAGATTCAGAAGGCCTAGTCCTATGGGAGAGTGTGTCAGGAGAGTACCATACTCATGGGTGGACTGTAGGAGAGGATGTGATCTTCTGTTTTCATGGGCACAGAGGGGTGTCAGTAGACAAACGTGAGGAGTTGTTAAGAGATTTTCATTCATAAGTTTGGGCAGTTCATCATAGTGTCACCAAGATATATCGAGATCTACACCATCAGTATTGATGGCTAGGTATGAAGAGAGATTTTTCTGTTTTTGTTATGAGATGTTCCACCTATCGATAGGTGAAGGAGGAGCATCAACGACTGGAAGAGATTTTACAGCAGTTACCCATTCCTGAGTGGAATTGAAATGATGCCGCTATTGATTTCGTGACAGGTTTAACAAGGTCGTCGTGATGGAATGTTGCAACATGGGTTGTTATCGACAGGCTCGTGAAGGATTCACATTTTTTTATTAAGGAAACCTTCAGTGTTTATGAGCATAGAAGGTTGTATATCCAAAATATTGTATGTCTACATGGGGTTCTACACTCTAGTGTTTTAAATCGGGATGCTCAGTTAAAATCTCGTGTCTGGTAGGGACTACAGAGGACTTTGGGTACATAGGTACTTCTGAGTATAGTTTACCATCACCAGATAGATGGATAGTCTGAGCACACGATTTAGGGTTTAGAGGGCATTCTACCAGCATGCGTCCTAGATTTCAAGGGGTCTTGGGAGAGACACTTACCCCGAGTGGAGTCTACTGAAAATAACTGTTTTTAGGTGATGATTAAGTGGAATATTATGGGGATTTTTATATTAGTCCATGCTGATCACCCTTATGTTGGATGGATGAAAGAGAGGCAGCTATGTTGGGACCTCGTCTTTTCCAGGATACCATTGATCAAGTGGAGTTGATTCGAAAGATGTTGTCTACTATGCAGTCTCATCAGAAGTATTATGTTGATCAGTGGAGATGACCTCTGAAGTTCAAGGTCAGAGATCAGGTTTTCATACATGTCATACGGAGGTTGGGACATAGAAGGATTAGGAGACAACGGAAGCTTTCACCGAGATACGTCGTGCCGTCTGAGGTTTTGGAGAGAGTCGGGCTGGTTGACTATCAGTTGAAGTAACCTCATAGGTATTGGGCTATGCAGGACATCTTCCATGTTTCTCAGCTACAACGTTACTTTTCAGACCAGTCTCATGTTTTTAAACCTGATAAGGATGATCTGGAGGTGGATGCATCCTTCAAGGAGAACCCTATTCGATTTTTAGATCACAACACGATGTTTCTCTATGGCTAGTATGTTCCTTTGGTATGGGTGAAATGGAATCATGGGATAGCACATGATGATACCTATGAGAGTGAGGCCGACATATGACCACAGTGGCCAGATTTATATCAAGCTTCGTCTTCACCACCCATTAAAGGGAAATTTGGGAATGAATTTCTTTAAGGATGGATGTTTTTAAGAAATAGGATCTTCATTTTAGGTATGGATATTTATTTAGGGTTGTTTTTTAGGAAAAAGAAAGAATGGGGAAATTTTATAAGTACACGATGTGTACTTTGAGTACACATTGTTTACCTAGTTACCGTGTGTAGCCATGTACTGGTCGTGTAACGGCCAAGTACATGGCTGTGTCGGTGACCTGGTAGACCTCCAAAAGCAGGGGCTAGTTGAGGCTATTACACGGCATGTACATTAAATGAACACTCCATTTACTTTTTTTTGTTATATCAGTGTGGGATTGAAGCTCACATCTAGAAACACTTTCTTCTCCCCATGTTTCATAAATGAGAGCAACATTCTGCCAAAGATCTTTGACTTACTCTCGTTACTCTGTCCAAGCTCCGATTGAGACGCCACTGGGGGTATTGGATTCCCACCAATGAGTTATCTCTTCCCCTAAAGCCTCTCTTCCTGATTTTTCCTTCCCCATGAGTTATCGAGTGTTGATCTTTTTTAACCTTTTCATTGATATACATCATTCTAGGATGATTCAAGGGGTGAAGTTCAAGAGTGTTCATCACACAATATCGAGGTAGGTTCGTTGTTCCTTTCTTTGATGGTCTTTGATTTATATATTCGAAAAGTGCCAAATACCCATGTTTTGGATATTGCGTGTTTGGAATATGACACTAATTATTTTCTTTTTACGGGTTGGTACATTGATAAAAAGGTAATAGGTATGAATAAGATTTAATGCCTTGTTTATGGGTGTGTTTCCATGTTTTTTGGTTATGGCCATTTGTTTTTTAATTGCCTATATTTCTTACATTGTTTCCACGCATCGTGTTGTTAGGATGGAGTAAATGTTTAATTGAGATGCATGTGTTTCGCACTGTGAAAGTATGATCAAGAGGAATTGACTATGAGATCTTCATGAGGTAGCATCATTTATGTATAATTGTTTTTATCATTGACAATAGGTATTGACTGTGAGATCTTCCATGGGGTCATTGACCAGAGGGGTTAGATCGTTATAGCTACCTAGAGGGTCATTATTAAATGAATGTTGGACCATAGTGAATTGACTGTGAGAGCTTCCAAGGTGTCATTATAATTATTGTTGCTAAGAAAACCAAGGGATATTGACCATGTGAGCTACCCAGGTGGTCGTTTGTAATTGGTTAGTGATATGTGGGACAAAAGGGGTTAGACTGTTTGAGATTTCTTATAGTGTATTTATTATTTTTGGACTTGATGATATGATTAAACCAAGGGGTCAGACTGTTAGAACATTCCCAGAGGGTTTCTTTAAAATGATTGAATGTTTGAAATGAGTCTTCCATGCCAAAGAACAAGCACAGACTTGTTGTTACATGGTTTTTTTAAATGGTCTTTTGAGTCACCTATTGTTACTATTATATATGGGGATATAGAGCTTAGGTTAGATACCATGGTTACTTTGTTCAATGGTTTGAATAATTTATAAATGTATATGAATGTAATTGAAAATTGTAGGATTTTTTACTTTTGAGTACTTCCTAGTTTGTTGCATCATTTTTCATAGTGCCTGCTATATATATTCAGTGACAGTTAGGCACAGATCTCCTGGTAGTTACCTACTGGGATTCCTCTCACACCCTATTTGGGTATTTCTTTGGACCCAAACAAAATATATGGTTGAAGGTATAGATAATGTAATGTAGCCTTCTTCATCTGGTACTTGATTGCTGTGGAGTTGGAGATCATGGGACCAAGAATAGTCTTGTGATGCAATGAATTTTAGTATTTTCTATAATTTAGTTTTAGTATCATATTTAAATAATTGTGACGTGTTTGGATGCATTCCTAGATAGTTGGGCATGTATAATTTAGATATATATGATTCATTTGTTTATACTATTTGACTTATGATGTTTACTTTTGTTGTGTGGTATTGTTGTTTCTGTTACTATTTACTATTTATTTCCACTATGTTAGTCTTCCAATGAGGGCATAGTGCCCTCATTATCACACCGAAGGCCCTCACTGCTAATCATCAACTTCTAGAATTCGGGGAAATGAATTTGATTCTATGTGACCAACTGGGTATGGGGAACCATTGGGCGGCACCAGGAACTGGGATGTTACACTGAGCATTTGAGATTACCCTTATTTATGTTTTCTTTCCCAAGGATTCCATGAAGTGTACTAAGAATGATATTTAAGGATACACTAGTTCGAATAATTTTATCCTATATGTTTTTTATTTATAAAAACTTGTGATGTAATTATTTTTTTCTTTTCTCATGTATGTATATAGATTAGTAAGACTAAAAAAGATCAATATTTTAAGATTTCATTATTTGTATTCATGCTAGTGTATTTGATAACAACAAACTACTCTGCGATTTTTGGGGTCGATTCACTATAGTTGGTATTAAAGGATGTTTAGTAGCAACCTTGGTAACTAGATACAGGAAAAAATGGATAGGATAATGCAACCCTAAGGTATAATTTCAGGATAAGTATATCATAACATACTAATGTTTTAGTTAGAGAGAGATTATGTAGTTTTCAAAGTAATAAGTCCCAGTCTGGATACTATAAGTGGATGTGATTTTGGAATAGATTGACCTAGGGGTAATAACTCTAACAATGTGTGTTCGGAATAACTCAGTGTAACCTGATACACGACAATGGGTACTACTACGCACCTGGTTTTACACTCCTGGGGGATATTCTTAGGAAAATTCAGATTTTCATTACAAACCACTATGAAGGGTTTTCAGAATGAATAACCTAGGTTAAATATAAGGTGATTTAGTTTTAACATAATGTATCACGGTTTAGAAATCGTACAGATGTTATTATGGAGAAACATTATTCCATGGAAGACTATTGTTGAAATAAAATGGATGAGGTATTTATGTATTGAGTTTGTATTAAATTTTTTTAAAAGGATATTTACTGATTAACCTTATTTCAATGATTTCCATCGTATTTATTTTGGAAATTATATTAATATGTTTTTAGAAAAGGATAACATGTATGTCGGGAGACAACCAATCAAGTCCAGCAAGGTCGCAGGACTTGAACCTATGACCGAAAGAAGATAAGGGTTTAACACCAACCATTTTCCTACGCAATGTCCTTGTAAATATGTCATTGTGTTTTATTTAACAATTTTATGAATACATACTAATAATAATCCTTTATTGTTATTTTATAGGTAAATAGAATATTGTATTAATGATATAATTTTTTCAAAATAATTAAAAACAAATAATTTGACTATATACTCTTTTATGTGATTTAATATCCATTATAAATGTATTTTATTTCTTCATGAATCAATATTATTTTTTGAATGAATTGGAAAAAATATAAAATAATTACCAAATGGTGAAACATTATTTATAGAGATATATCATGTATGTATGAATAGGAAGTAAAATAATTACCCAACATTAGGAAAATGATATAGAAATTAAATGTTTTCATAATACATTAATTTTTGTTTAAAGGATAGTACTATAATTTATCATAGATTTATGGAATTGATGCCCTAAAAATTATATTGATCATTAAATTATTTTTTATTGATGACCTCAATAAATCACTATAAATATTTATTCTTTTCCTCCAAGTATGTATCTCTACTTTCCACTAATGTTATCCTACAAAGAGTACTAGTTATATGTCATTCCATGTGACCTTTTTACTTCACATTATCTCTTTTCTAGAAGATATTTTATGCACCCTTATCATGATGTGGGTTTTAAACATAGAAAGTATAAAAAAATATTACCAAAAACAAATTTAAATTGCAAGGATGCAATTTAATTATGGTGGGGAGAATGTAACTCCCTGAAAATCAAAAGTAGGAACATAGTATTTGATACCATGTATGACACGCAACACTAAGTTTGTAAGGAAATATAAAATTCTAGTAATTTATAACATATTTACTATCTTAAATAAAAATAATTTAATTTATATTTTTCAATGAACATGATGTCGAGTTAGTATGAAACATAGAGAACAATGATTTTCATCAATGTCTTTCTTTACACGCAAGACTATGTTTTACTGAAAATTAATATATTATTAAAATATTATTATCTAATATAATATGATATAAAATATCAATAATGAATATTATTAAATAAATTATGAAAATATATAGTTTATAAACAAATTCATTAGCTAAAAATTAAATATAAAGGAATATAAGAACCAATTGAATATTAAGGAAATATTTCTATAGAAACCAATTTTTATGCTCACAAATCTATTTTACCCTAATAGATTTAATTATTTAAAATTATTGAGTGATATTAATTTAATATATATTATATATTCAAAATATTATTTTTTGTGTTCATCAAATATATTTGACAAGAATAAGATAAGAACAAACATAATTTTACACATAAAAACATATATTTTGATTAATATTTTTTAACCCTCGATTAATGGTCTACGTATATTAAATATAAAATTCAAAATTTTGAATTTAATATGTAAAAATAAACATGATATTTGAAATATAAAAATAAAAATTAGTTTTTGGTTAATGTTTAGTATTTTTCTATAAAGTATCATTTTTTAATGAATAGTGAAAAATACTGAAATTTAGTTCAAAATTTCTTTTTGATCTAATTTATTTATAAGGTGAAATTACATTTTAAATTTGTTTTAAATACTAATTATTTTAATTTTTTATTATATAATCCAATTTATCTCCTTATATTTAATTTCTCTTTTAAATTTACTTTAAAAACATAACAAACTATCAGAAGTTTTCACTTTAAAAACATGTCTTATCATCCCGTCTATGGGATTAAATTTAAATTAATTTATTCCACTTATGTGATTAGAATTTGGAAAATTAGATTCTATATTTTGAATCATAATAAATTATAAATTATAATAAGTTCAACTTTTTTTTTGAAAAAACATTACTGAAAGTAATTATAAATCATTACAATAATTAAGGTAAAATAAAGCATAGTAAGGGACTGAAAAATAATCTTAAAGACCCAAATTACCTATATAATTGTCCAAAATCAATTTTATGTCTATATATAGACCACATAATCATTTATGTTAATTTTTCCTTTATTATTGACACTTTCAATGTGAAAAACATGTACGGAATTCCATTTTCAAAATATTAAAAGAGTATCACTCTTCCTCTACTATAAAAATTCTTCTTCTCCTTCCACTTTTTCACACCTCTCAAGGAAATTTTACAGGAAAAATATATCTTTTAATATCTCCTAAACATACCTACCCATATCCTAGAAGCCTTAAAATGGTGAGTAAGAAACCCAAGGAAGCCTTTTGTTCAAACCAAATGTAGTTTCCCGATAAATAGGGAACATCTTTCCTTTAAGTTTTTTAGTTTTAGTTCCATTATACACTCACTAAACTCTCTTTATTACATTATTATATAACAAAAATAGTATCCCCAATATACTAGTATGTTTTTATTATAATATTTCAACCTACACATATACACACATCCATCTAATGGGTAATGAAGATACTATTTTTGTGAATGGAGAACTACCACCTCACAAAATGACGATTTTTCATTCTTCCATTATCACTTATCATGGGGTTAATTATGATGGAAACTCTGTTTATGTATCTTATATATTTTATATATTAATTATTTTTTCTTCTCCAATTATTTTATAACACATACCCTTTTACAATCCATTTTTTGTAAATATGAAATCATTGTTAGTGGAAGTGTGGACTACCACCCCCTCAAGACGATGTGATTCGTTGACACTATACATGGAATCTATAAAAGACGGTTTCAATAAAAAATTTGTGACATAAAAAACCTATATATGATATTCAATACATAATTAACATTCTGGAATTATAATATATATCATTTTATATATTACCCTTTAACAAACATAAAAAGTGATAACATCATTCATGGACGTGTGAACTACAACCTCCTCAGCATGATGTGACTCCTTTCTTATCATAATAATTATATATATATATATAAGTATATATTAGTTAAAAATATATTATTAGTGATTTAATTATCATTTTGTAAAGATATAATTCTACTTACCTTCGTTCCATAATGATCAATGATAAATGGGAATGTTACTCATGCGTACGTACAGCCTACCATCTCCATGGATATAAATTTGATTAATTTTTCATAAATAGATTTAATGATTGTTTTTAAAAGTATAATTTATGTATAAATATGATAATTATGTCATGATTATTGTTCTTTAGATTTTATATATTGACCCCTTTGACAATTAATTACCTAGAAATGTTTTTTTAACGCATAACTCGAATTTGGTCAAAAAAAACATACATAAATTAATTGATTGAGTTGTTGTATACAACATGGTAATAAGTGAAATAAATGAAATGATAAACATAAAAAATGTTATGATGAAATTATATAATTAATTTATGTTTATTATAAATAAATTTATTGTAAATTCACCAAAATGAAACCCAAGGTAAGGGATTCTATCTCAATTTAAATTCCGTTGAGACTTATTTGTTGTTTGGAACCTAATTTCTTTCATATGGTGTATATAATATCCTTTGAAATTTTATTTCTGGAAACTCCTTTATATTATGAAATTATACGTATAATTTAATTATAATACTTCATGGATATTGTGATTCAAATGGTTGAATGTGGTACGGGACACTTTATAATGTTTAATTATTATTCTCCTCAAGAAAGTTTTTAATGATTGTCTTTGTAACATCACTTCTTATTTGTGATTTTTAACTTTCTCTTCAAGAAATAAATTTATTTCTTTCACCTAATTTATTATATATGTTGAAAATACTACCACTTTTTCATATAGAAACATGATTCATTCATTCTTCATGATATTTTTAGTTTCAATTTGAATTATTTCATCTAAGGGTATTTCAGTTAAAATTTACCAAGTAGAACATAATTCATAACCTATTTTATTTTCATTGGGTTATATAACTTCCTCAATGTCAATAACATTCTTCGATTATGTGTATAATTACTTTGACTATATATTTATTTATTTTTCCCTCTATATGTGGATATAAAATTGATACAAATAATCTACTACTTGATTGATTCTCACTCAAGCATTATTATCTTTTCAAAGGTTCAATTTACAATATCATTTTGTTTGGGATGGATTATACTTGAATTTTCATTAGAGAAATTTTTTTATTCTTTTCTAAGAATCCCTTTAATTTTCTTCTCTGGTTATTCATGACCATTTTCAAGTAATAGAACCATTTTTTCCATTATTTGGTATATAAAATTTTATAGAATCTTTTTATGAAAACCCCACTTAATTTCACTCTTCTGTCAAGGAAACTGGTTTCTTAAAAAAACCTTGTTTTCTAAAAAGGTTTTCAAAAATATATTTAAAATAATATAGTAAGTAAATTTTTACCCTTTTTCTTATACCATTTTTTTCAATCTAATATTATTTTCACTTTTAGAAATGTCATTTTTATAACCTTTTACAATGAAAAAGGAATGTAATTTTTACCTCAGATAACAAGTTTGGATTTACATGATGTAATATCATTGAAGTATCATTTTCATTTTTAAAATGTTAATTTTTAAATAAAATGTTTTAAAATGTTATTTTCAAAGAAATGGTTTCTCAAAAAATGATATTTTCAAAAAAATAATGTTTTCAAAGTTCTATTTCTCTTTATCAATGATAGAAACCCTTTATTTTACTCCACATGGGATAAATTTTATTGATACCAACCATATTCTTTATTTGGATGGTTTTTGATTTATTTTTCGAAGTGTAGTATTCAAAATTACTTCCTTGATTTATTTGTTAGCCCCCTTGAAATATGGAATCTCCTGTGATAATTGAATATTTAATTTCCCCTAAATTATCAATTTCATTTATCATGAATACTACTATTTCTTAAACCATATACCATTTGACATATGATGTGTAATTTGACAGTTATTTGATTATTTGGTGAAATATATATTATTTTTTATTCTTTATTCAGTATGGATATTTGATAAGGCATATTATTTATTTCAAATAATCTATCTGAGGAATACTTTGGAATGGAAATGATAGGATGATCCCTAACTTTATATATCTCCTTGATGCATCAACATGTTCCCATGAGACAAATAGGTTGCGCATATTAAACAGTTTTCAATTGGTAGATTTAACCATCTTGTAAAAATTCTTGAAGGTATAGGTTTTCATGTGCCTTAAAAATTACATCCATTAAGCATTGCCCTCATTTATTTTTAGTTATTATTCATCCATGATATTTTGAATAGATATATTTATTGATACATTTATTTTTTACTTCATTGATTAAAATTTATGTGTTTTAGTTTTTACCATTCCATATTTTTTTTCATTTTTTTAGTTGTTTGAATGGAATACTTTTTTAGTTATTTACCTCACCATATTTTTTTCACACTTACTTCTCAGTTATTGATTTCATTCTAGGTATTCATAGTTATTTACATTTCCACATTTATTATTCTTATTGATTCATTATTTCTTCTCCTATACTTGTCCCTTATGGATCATTTGAGGTCACCCTTGTTTATGTCTTCTTTTCCCATAATTCCATTAAGTGAACTAAGAAATATATTCAAGGACATTATAGATTTAATAATGTTACCCTTATAGTTTTTTATTTTGAAATAAATATGTTGTACTTAGTTAAATATTTTCTCATTTATGTATTTGGTTTACCAAGACTACTAAACTCTCAGTTCATCAGGATTTTATTCATTTAAATCATGCTAATGTAAATGATAGGAGACACTGTCTCTAAGATTTCTAAGTTTGGGTTGCTACATTATTTTCATAGTGGAATATAATTTATACTAGGTTCATAGATACCAACAATATTCATAATAATGACCACTTCTATGACAATAATCCCAAAAATTCTCCATGTATTCAAATATATATATTTAAAATAGATTGAGCTGGTTTTATAAATTGTTCATCATAATATTAGGTTTATTATGAATTTTATCATTTTACCCCGTATTCATTGGCATTCCATAATTTTAATTTACAAATTTTTGTGCCAATATATATATCTTTGTGTTGAATCCACTAACAAAAAAACAAGTATAAAACACATATATTCCGTTTTATTTTACATTATGTCATTGTAAAAAAATTTCATTCTATTTTTTGGAAGCAACCACTGTAATTTGGGATCCAATCAGTGAGATTCTTTTCATAGACATTCTAAAATAAACCCATGATGATGTGCTGGTTTTTTCAATATTTTTCCCTATCCAAATATGTTTATATTTTTACATTAATCAAACACTTCGCATTATAATATAAGTAGTGCATATAGATTTATTAGGAAAATGGGATTTCATTCTCCATTTTCATGAATTGGATGGATCTTTAGAGGATCTAAACATCTTAATCCTATAATTCCTTTCGTATTAGAAGCAATACCCATTTCTAAAAAAATTTAAGAAATAATTCTTTTTCATATGGTTTGGGATGCTCCATCCTATGATGGTTCTAGATTCCTTAATTTTACTTCTAATTCAATGAAATTTAGACAAACATTAGTCTTTTGAACTAAAAAATATTTTAATTTTTCATCCCATTAATTTATCAACATATATATTTTATACTCATTCATATAACATATCACTTATAGGTAACTATATACCCAAATTATTCTCTTTTTAACCTTTATTTTTATATCCAGTACATTCAATGAAACTTCATGTAATTTCTCTAATGCATGGATAACATCAACATAAATTTCTTTAAAACATATTTATCACAAATTACTATTTTAAATTCATCATTAGCTGAAAATAAACTTTTATTTAAAAGATAAACTCATTATTCATTGATTTTAACTAGTTATGTGAGAGTGTTACATATGCTCACCTTATTAAACCATTCATCTCCCATAGCATGAACTTCTTATTTCAGTTTTCATTTTTCACCATGTTGTCACTTGATATATGAAAATATTTATGTGAAGACCCAAATAAAAAGGTTTTTAATATAATCCATGATATTATAAACAAAATTAATAATTAATTACTTTAATTTATCTTCATAAAAACTTATACATGTTTCAATGTAGGAATCATAATAAACTTATTTATCAAAAAAAATTACAACACCAAATACCTTTGGCAAGTATCCATTACTATTTCACTTTTGATATCTTTCTAATATTCTTTGAACATTCAATTTTCAAATTTGGATAACATTATATTGAAACCTCCATATCAATATTGAAACAGACGAAAATAGAATTTCCCATATGAGGCTCCTCTGATAACATTTCAATTCTATACTTCATATGAACTAATAAAAATACATTTTCATGTAATGTTTCGATAAAATATGAGGTAAAAATGTCTATAATACTAATTGAACTATTTTTGTAGAGGAATCAAGTGCTACATATAACACCACTCCATGATGAATGTACTATTACATCAAAGGAATCCATAGTGCATGTATTGACAACTTCACTAATGGAACCATTGACAGTTATTATATTTAACCCACATCATCTAAACATGAATAACATTGGTTGAGAGTCATCATTATCTGAAAAACAACATGCAATATTTCCCAAGGATCAAAAAGCACAACCACTACTTTGATACGAGTTGGAATTATTTTAGGATCTGGTGAAAAAACCTAAGACCTGGGGTGAATCAAGTGGCACTATGTTTCTACCGAAATAAATTTTTAGTTTTAGTCTTTTACCATATTGGTATTTTAAACTTTATTGGTAATTTAGAAATAAGAATATGATTTTATATAAACTACATGACACACACACATTCAATAATGTATGGAAATTAAACAATGGTATACAATGTTTTTGAAATGCATAGCCACTCATAGGAATCCATCTCCATATTGTTCTTTGAATGTATATATTTACGGATTCTACACTATAATCTTATAATCAATAATTATGGAGGTGGGACTTCACCCTAGTTATTACCCTAAACATGAGAGGGTTTATGGTATAATATAATAAAAAAGACACAACAACTCACTTTTTTCTCCATTTCTAGAATTACACTGGACATTAGTTTTTTTAATAGTATCTCATAACTTCTTCTAGTATTATAAGTATATTTTTAATCAACAGAAGACAGCATTGAATCAAAAAAATCATATTTGATTCCTCACCCAATTAGAGTCTTTGAAAATAGAACAGTCTTCAAGAATTAGTGCATTTAACTCAATCTATGTTACAGCATGACATAAATATCTTATTCAGAATTTTATCATTGGTTTCATCAACTTGATATCCTATAGTTTTATAAAATCTGTAGCTCCTCAATTTCTCTCTGAACTCCCACAAATTTATTGATAACAAAAACAGTAGTGAAAATTTTTATCTCAACTCTTCCATTATTTTTCATCTTTGACTTGATCTAATCAGTATAAATAGGGTTTCATACACTTCTTCATAAATACAAAGTACATATTTCTTCTTCAGCACAATATCAGATACTACATCTCCTCTCTTTATTATCAGATATTATCTTGTTTAGTAGGGGTATATTCTCTTTATTTATAATTCTCTTTTTATATAGGTCATATCAATATATTTTCACTATTATTTATATCAAAAATCTGCAATCAAATATTCTTCAAGGACATTTCATTTAACTTTTTTATAATTCCTACCTGTGGGATTTTTTCTGCAAATCACGGAATATAATAATCATAAAACTACATATCATTAGTGAAATTGTAGTAATGTTTTTTCTATTTTAATTTATATTAAATAATACTAAAACATATATCCCAAATTTAAATTCTAAGTATACTTGAAGAATATTTTTTTATTTCTTATACATCTATATAATTCCTAAAAAAATATTCAAATATGTAGAAGATTCATACATTAATGGTATGTTGCGTTGTGAAATATTGCCTTTATGGAACCAGATATTTAGAAATAGAACACCATCCTTCATTTCCAATTTATTCTATTAGATAACCTCAATGAATATGCTTCTAAATCCCATATTGAACCACATATGAGTTTGTAATATTTAGACCAATAACATTCAAAATATTCACTACCAAATAACATTTATATATTTATTTAATCCGGAAATTCATTATTTCAATGAAATATAAATTCAAATAAATATCTATACTTTGATCTCATTCTTCTCAATCGTGTGGATCTACATCCTCATTCATTTAGATTCAGTCACATGATCATTTGTGATGAATTAAACATCGAGGATAATCTCAATCTTGAAATAAATTTTTTTAAACTTTTGATCACGAATAATGACATTTAAATATTCTTATTTTAAAATCATAAATTAACACATCAACCTCATCTCATCTCATATTTCCTCAAACAAGATCGAATCATGAACTCATAAAGAATTATGATGTTTTAAACTTGATAGAACAAAATAATATTATCCAATTTGATTTCTTCTTAAGAATAATAATTTAGTATTCTCATTTTTTTCTCAATTTAAGATATCCTATAAATTGTTGATATCTTATGAAGTAGATAGAGATATTATGTGTTGGAATTATCTTATAAAATGAATCTTCAACAGTAACCTGGTATCATACATATTTCAACATATTAGGCAGACTCCATATATTAATAAATAATATTATCTTATATGATTTAATTATTTATGAATTTTAGGTATCAATCAATGTCACAAAAATATAATGAAAATCAAATGTGTTATGAAAAAATTCATGTGTTGCAATGCCATCCCATATTATGATATATCAATGACTTACTTGTTGTGACATATCTTTTATTTCAATTAGTATCTTATGAACATATCATTTTATAAAGAACTAGAATCTTATGAGATCTTAAAATATTACATATAGTAAATATTATCTTGAAATAACTTAGATGTAGTGGGGAATGGAAAAAAATATTTTAAAAATATAAAATATTTTTAAAATTTTGTCTGATATGATACATATCCCATTTTTCATTATCCTATAGTATTATTGGCTTCATCAGATTATCCTAAAACTTATACAAATCAACTATAGGACTTATAAATCTTTTTAAATCACCTTGGTACATATTCAAATATTTAGTTGAATTATAAAAAAAATTCAAAACTCAATCATATTTTTTCCTAGTCTCTTTAAACATCATAATACCAAAAATATATTATTTCAATTGCTTATCTTCCTTTTCACATTTAATTCATATATTCCTTCAAAAACATCATTTAAGAAAAGTTTTATAATATATTTAGTTGTATTCAAGACAAATTAAATTTTGATAGTTTCACCAAAAGTAATGATACATTAATTTAAAATTTTTAACTTGTTTAAAACTCTATAATTGTAGCTGTTAATTCTATACATTACAATTAGGTCAATAATAAATAGCTTAACTATGAGCTTTTAAAATTCCATGAAAAATTTATAGTTTTAGATTCTCACACTTCATCACTAGTTTTTAACATGAATACTAGATCAAAAAATCATCACTTTCAATAGATTATACTAATTATTTCTCCATCTTGGTATCCAATGATAGTATACTCTTCATCAGTAATTACCGAAATACATGGGAAGTGACTTCATAATCCTTGGATGGAAACTTACTACATCACTGTAGGTCCCCATGCATTGGCTAAATTATAAAAAAAATGAATTTTTTTCCAAAAAATACAACATTAACTCTATAATCCATTGGGGAACATCAAAAACCCACTGATATTTTTAATCATTAAAAAATTTAATCTAAAATCGATGTAACTTTTCTCCCCTTATTGATATTAAATGAAAAGGATAATATAAGGGATGATTTATTCTTATCCTTGTCTCAATGTATCATCTTCTACCCTTTTATTCTCTATTTTTAATTTTCCCCTTATATATAGAATCAATAAATCCCATTAGAGAAGGGTGGAAACATAATTTTCATAAGAAATCATCCATCAAAAAATATAATAAAATTCTACTTGGGATAACCTAGTGTAAAATATTAGAAAGATCAATATAGAAACAATTTTTTTCATATTTATACCATTATGTGATTCCAACTGAGATTTCACATTTTAAGGAATGTTTAATTATAATTTTGAGATGTTTTATAAATTGACCGTCAACAATAAAATACACATCATCTTTAATTATGAAAAATTTTATTTGTCCCCTTTTCAATTAAATAGTGAATTCCAATTTTTTAAAATATTTAAAATAAAAAATGTTGAGATAGTGTGAGAAAAAAACCTCATCCTTTCATTTTTATTAGGTTTGTCTAGAATTCGATACTGACCATAAAATTATAGATCACTAGTTACTTGAACTTCAAGAAATTTCCCTAAATGGATGATTTTAAATGATTCAGATCATTTATTTTCTTAAATAAATATAATTTATACTATATGTAACACCATTTGTTATTTGGTATCAATAGAAATGTTGGACTTAATACTTTTCATGGAGATAATAAGATACTAACTAAAGTTATCCCAACTAGATTATTTCTATATTCTATATAAATTTCATAGCTTTCATCAATTATAATTATTCACAGTTCACCTACAATTGATTCTTTCAAAATTCATATCTAGTAGGATATAGGAATAATGTGAGTCATCATCAACTCATAAATTTATGAAACTAGGTTGATACCTATTTATCATCCCTGGTTCTCCTTTATTTAAATCTATAATGTTTCTAGAACTCCACATTCCTACATTTTGTTCTATATATGATCCTATTTATGAACCATGGGTTGCTTTTCTTCTTTTTCATTCTTCACAACTAGAATAAGCCTCATTAATTTGGAAATTTAATTCACTTTCACACTTTTTAACCTCTTCTATAATCTCGAAAAACTTCAACAGGTCTAGAAATATGTAAAACACTCTTTTAGTGAATTCACATTCTTTTTTATATATGAGGAATCCTTATTTAAATACCTTTCTAAGGTGATAAGAGTCCTTGGTTCTTTAACATATTCTTTTGAAGGATTATCATTCTTATGAATCCACTTAATTAACTTGATAAAAATGTATCATACCTTCTTATACCTCATATATATATATCTGAATAATCTTTTATGTTACATTTATTTGGAAACCTATCATGATATTTGTGTTCTTATTTTTATATTTCTACCATTATGTTGATACAACTATCTATTTCATGGAATAATTATCATTTTTTCCATCATTCTTTTTTTTATTTTTATAAGTTTCTTACAGTGGTAAATTATGTGGCCTTTCCAACCACAATATAAGTATCATCTCATTTAACAGACATTTATATGATCTACTTTGTTATTGGTTCTACTTTATTTTATTTCTTCCACATGTAATACTTGTCCTCTTTCATAACCAATTTCATTAATTATTATAGAATTCCTATTTTCATATGATTTAGAATGATCAAGT
Organism: Viscum album; assembly: GCA_963277665.1. Taxonomy (NCBI): domain Eukaryota; kingdom Viridiplantae; phylum Streptophyta; class Magnoliopsida; order Santalales; family Viscaceae; genus Viscum; species Viscum album. The sequence continues at coordinate 294,265,363 of OY728167.1, read as the reverse complement.
AGATACCAACACAATTAACAATAGTGGACGCTTCTATGATAATAATAAAAGACATTATCTATGAATTCAAATCAGTTTTTTTATAAACATTTCAGTTGCTTCTATAAATACTTATTTAGGAAAACATGTTTATTCTATATTTAATATTTTATCCCTCTATTATTAGGCCTTCTATAATTTATATTTATTGATATGTTGTAGAAAGAATAAATTTCATTGTGTCCAATCCTATAATAACATCGACATTAGCTAACAAATCTCTTCCTTTTTTCTTATATATTTCACCATTCTAAAATTTAATGCTTTCGATTTTAAAAAGAAAACCACAATATTTTGGGATTGATTTTTTGATATTATTTTATTGGACATGATTATATATACCCTTGAAGTTTTGTTCGATTTTACAAGACATTACTCTATCCAAATATGATGAAATTATTACTTTAATCTAGAACTGGTTGTCAAAATAAAATAAATTCATATATATTTATAATGAATGTGGGATAAGTTTTTATTTAAGATTATAGTGTGTGGATCCTTAGTGGATATAAATATTATCCATCCACTAATCTTTTTTATTCTTAAAAACATATATCTTTTCAAAAAAATTGGATGAAATTCTTTTTCTATCTATTTGTGAATTTATTTCCTCTGATAGTTCTAGATTCATTAATTTTACTTCAAGTTCAAGGCATGTGACACTGAGTGTATTCTTCTCAAATATAAATGAGTTTAGTATATCTTTTAATTACCATATAATCTTTTTAATTTATTACTCATACATCATTCTTATCACTAGATAATAATTATCCAACTCTATTTTTCTCTTTTCATTAACCTCTACTAATGTATCCTTGAAATTCATCGATACATTATATAATTTGTCTAATGCCTAGATCACTTCAACCAAAAATGTAATAAACACCTCATTCTCTAAAAAATATCTTAATATTTATTCATCATCTAAAAAATATATCTAATTTAAATATGAATTAGATTCTTCTTTAGCTTTAATTAGTTTTGTGAGAGTGTTACATCTTCTCACCTTATTACGCAATTAAATTCCATACCATCTACTCCTTATTCTCGGTATGAAATTTTATCTTATAGTCCCATTATATATGAATGTATATATCTGAACACAAAAATAAAAACATTTTTTAAATAATCCATGACTTCATAATAAAAAATATCTAAGTAATTCATGGAATTTATCTTCACTAAAACATATACTTGTTTCACTAAAGGAATCTCAATCAACTTATTTGTCAATAAATTTACCATACTGACCACCATCGGTAAGTTGTTATTTCTATTTCACATTTTATTCAATCATTATATTCTTATCTTCTTTAGGATTCCTATTTTTTAAATTTTTTTGTTGAAATAAATATCATTTTTGATATGGAAGGAAATAGAATGTTCTATCTAAGTCTCTTCTGAAAAAAATTCAAATCATAAGTTCATATATTCTGATAAAACTCATAGGAATGTAATTTTTTGATATAATTTGATGGAAACCTTTCTATAATAATAATTGAAGTGTTTTTCATGATAATTCAAGTGATATCTACTAGATAAATCCATGATGGATATAATTTTACTTTAGTAGAAACCATAAGGAATGTATCATCCACTTTATATGGGGATCTACAAACTTATATCATCCTAAATTTTGCTCATATAAAAATGAATCCCTAGGGCAGAGAGTTTTTATTTTTATAACACTAACATGTGAGTGTTCCAAAGTATCAAACATCTCATCCTTGACTCGGATACCCATGAAATGACCTTAGGATCGGATGCCATCACCTGAAGGGTGGGGTGAATAAGATGTTTAAAACATTATAACAATTTTAATTTTCAATTTTAATCTTTTCTCCATTTTTACATTGAATATATGTTACAGGTAAATACATATGGATCTATTTTTTTAACAACAAGTAACTCACACATTCATTACAGCTTGGAAAGTAGAGAGAAACACATATTGTTTTTACAATGTTCACCACATCATGATAAATCTACTCTTTATTGTTCATGGGATTTATAATTCATAGATTATCCATTATAATCTTATAATCAATATGAGTTGTGTTTGAAAATTACCTAAGTATTTAACCTATAATTAATGGGATTATGGTATCATCTAAATCAAAAGATATAACATCAAACTTTATTCATATTTTCTATAATTCCACTGAACTTCAGTCTTCTGACTGGTATCTCATAACATTTTCCAACACCTGAAGTGTATCTTCACCAACCCAACCTGTTAATGCATCAAAAACTATATATATGATTCCTTACTGAAATAGAGTATTTGAATGCCTAAAGGGATTCAAGAATAAGTGCATTAAACATTGTCTACTCTTGCACCATGACATCTAGATCTTATTCAAAATATAATAATTTTGTTCCTTAACTTGATCTATTATCATGTTAAAACCCCAAAAACTATTCTATTTATCAAAAATCTACCACTCATATATTGAGAAAATTAATTTCATACTTTCCCTTATTTATTATCCTTCTTCTTAGTTGACTTGATCTAATAAATATAATAATGTTACATTATTCTTATTCGTTGATATTGATATGGTGATTCTTCATTAGAATAGTATTAGATACTACATATCCTCTCTCATTTCATATTTTTATTTTTTCAGATAAAATATATTCTCTCTAATTGTTCTCAACTTTTTATAGAGGTCATAAAAATATATTTCCTATATTATTTATGTTGGAGATTTTCAATCACATATAGTCCCACAATCCTTTAATTCACTTTTTTTTAAACCACTTATACATGTTTTTTTTGTATACATAATCATGGAAAATCCTATTTTTATGATTGTACATATGTAGTGGAATATTAAGAATTGCATTACCTATTTACATTACCATTAATTTTGATTTTAATACATCTTCTTGATTTACTATTCTGAAAGACAGCAAGACTATTTTTTTATTTCTCACAATTTCAGAGATGTCCCCAAAAAAATCTTCAAATATGTAATAGAATAATACAATAATACAAACTTGAAATTTTTTACATTTATTTAATCAGTTGAAATATTCTGAAATAACTTACCACCCTTCAACACCCATTTATTCATTCATATCACCTTATTTCACATTATTTTTCATTCTTATCATGAATGAAAATGTTTTTTGTGGTAATTATAAAAATGAAAATAAATTCGCACACCAAAAAACTTATAGTTCTTAATTTATTTAATCTGGAACATTTTTATTAATAGGAATTTTAATTTGACAAACATTCCTCTATTTTATGATATCCTTCTCCTCAATCATAGAGATTATAATTCTCATTCATTAGGTTTGAATCAGAAGTTTTTTTTTGATGTGTTAAACATTTAAGATCATCTTGAGTGTCCCCTATTTTATTTTAACTTTTGATTAAAAATATTATTATTCAAATATTCTCATTTTTAAGTTGAAAAATAATGGAAAATTTATATCATCAACATCATATCATCTCATATTTATTTAATCAAGAGTAAATGAGGGATTCACAAAGTGATATGGCGTCTTCAACATGAAATAACAACCTAAATATCATAAAATTTGATTTATTATTTAGAATAATTATTTTACATTATGATTTTTTCACAAATTAATATATCTTATATTGTCTTGATATATTAGGATGTGTTTGGAGATCATATGTGTTGGAAGTATCTTACGATATGTATCTTATACAAAAAAAATATCTTACCAATTTCAACATCTCACATAGACAAAATATCTTATGAAATCATGTTATGTTATGAGATCCATGTATCATACGAAATCCAATTTTATTATGAAGTCTCAAATATTTAATGAAGATCTCATACCTTATGAAGATATTCTTGTATTATGAATTCATCCCATCTTATGATAACCCAATGTCTTAAGAGTTCCCACTTGTCAAACGACACACCTAATATCTTACAAAAATAGAATCTCATAATGTTCTAGCATATTATGAGATACATGAATTTTAGGCATAGCTTGGAATATCTTACAAAAACTGAAATATCAGACTCAATGCATAACACATCTTATGAGAACCACATATCATACAAAATATTTTAACAAATGATAATTAGATACATTTTTATTTCCTCCAAAATTACAGACTTCTTCAAATTATACTAAAACATAAATAAATCAGCTGTGTGAATTATAAACTACTCCAAATCACTTTATATAAACATAAAATAATATTTTTATTATAAAAATATTTATATACCTTGTTGTCTTTTTTCTAAGGTCCTCTAAAAAAATGAATACTCATGATAAAGTATTTCAAATGAATATATTCCTTCTATAACGACCCATACTTTACATACATTGTTAATACTTCAAAATTGAAGCACACATATTACAACATATAACAAAACTAGGAAAGGACTATATAGATATTGTGTCTTTAAAAACTAGGAAACATAAACAACTGGTTCATAAAGCATCTACATTGTCTCCCATTTATTTCATCATATCTAGAGTCCCTTTTGGCATATCCTACTTAATAACCGTCTTCCTAACCTGGGGAAAGAAAACATACAAAAGGGTGAGCTCAAATGCTCAGTAAGGGTAAACAAAAGAAATATCAATCACATCATATTTATAAGAACAAAACATTTTGGAAATCTTAACCTGGAAAAGAGATCAGAATTTCATAACATGTGATAAATCATAGTAATGAAATGTAATCCCAATAATCATAACATAAAACATGAAACTTTGTGTAATACACACACAATCAGAGTGAATCATTTCATAGTAGTCAAGACTCATAGCCAAGACTATCTTAGCAGACAAAGTCCATTTCTGAACCGAGTTCACTCCTCGTTTCAGTGCTGTTTCACTGAACCGGTTTAACCTGCCGTTCCAGCCATGTCTCTCTCATGAGATAAAGATCTGTACCCAATGCATTGGAGGTAGATATAGGTCCCACCCATCTCATAATGATACAATTATTATGTGTGCTACAAAATCAAAAATCATACATCATTGCATAACCCATGTAATAAAAATGGGATTCTTAAACATCGTGACATCATAAAACAATTCATATAAGATAAAGGAATTCATAAAAATAATTCCATCACAACAAAATCAAATCAACATAACAATAGGGATCGAAACAGAACCCTATATTATCTTAGATGGAAAATAATTTTGATAAAACACTTGAACGACATTCTTGACGAAAATATCCTTTCTACTTCAAAATCATTTTTCCTTTCATAAAATGTCATACAATTTTAAACTAAGAGAAGTTGATTAAAAATAAACATGAAAACTTCTAAAGTAAGCTTCTTGGAAATAATTTTTTAAAAATCCATTCATGTTGTATAAGTTAAAAAAACATTCTTCTCGTACTTTTTTCAGAAAAGTCAAAAAGTACCTTGTACGAAAAATGACAAAAGATTCCTTTCATATATTTTAATAAAAACTCACCGAAGGGTAAAATGGGATATAAACAATTGTATAAGGATATAAATATTACAAATTGAGGAAACATGGATGTGGATGATAAATATTCCCTAATAAATTCTGAAGTATAAACAATCTTGGATAAAAATGAGATTGCGAGATTTTCCCTTACCTTAGTTCCGATTTGCTTCGTAAGTGTCAGAACCTCCTGTAAAATGACTTAATTAATGTCATTGACTTATTCCAGAATCATAATCATTGTCACGATATCATATATGGCCATATTCTTAGCTTCTTATTAGTAATATTTCATTTCTACTTGTTATTCGGGTGTTTATTACTTTTTGTTCTTATGCGTGTTTTGTCGAATAAATTCTTATTCTTCTCTTTAGGTTATAGATACCTCATTTACAGAATGGTATTAGTGTAATATATATCATATTCATTCATTAAATTCATTTATATAATCATTATTCAATGAATAACATGTAGAACGAGTCGCATCACATCGTGGAGGTTGTATTCCGTACGTACGCACGAGCGATGATATCGTTCCCATGATCATGGAATTGTATTGGAGTGTATTTATACTATTTCAGAATCAATATAAATTTAAAATAATTATATATAGTTATTATTTACACCATTATACCCATCCAAGTAAGGTGGTGGTGGAAAATAGATTACACCACGGCGTGGAGACGGTATTCAGTACGTACGCACGCGCGGTGATTTCATTTTCCATAGGATGGATAGATGGTGAAATAGGGTAGTTTCATACTTATAATAACATACCTAAATATGAGTGATACTGATGTTGTTACTTCATAATGAAACAAATAATGATGAAGAAGTGGAAGAAGAAATAAAGTCAAAAAATCGGTAACGGGCATTACCTCTTCTTTGAAGCGCCTCTTTAAGACCTCCTCTTAGGGCACTGCAATTGGTCTTTGAAGAAGACCGGGACCTCTAGGATGTTTCTAGGGAAGTGGAGAAGAGAATTTGTCAGGGGTTGGCCGAGCTTGAAGTCTTAAAGTGGTGTGAGGAAGAGAGGGATGAGGTTCCCTTTTATAAGGGATGAGAGGGGCACCTTAGGAAAAACTAAAAATATTATTTTATTATAAAGTCATATTGGGTTTTTAATAGCTCAAAATTGATTTATTTTGAAGATAAGGTGGGTATGGGTCGAAATAATCTCATCCAATAGAATTTAGTAAAGTTTCGGTTTCTATTTTAACCTTATCATTTAGATTTAACTTTAAGTTAGATGATTTAACTTTTACCGTGTCTTCTTGTTTTCTTACACTATAAGGGTAATAAACATACTATAACAAGCCAAACGAACCCAAAGTTGTTTATTATTAATATATATAACCTTATCTAAGTAATTTGGACAAACCTTAGATTTTTAGGAATAATATAACAATTAATAATATAATATTTTTTTAAAAAACTATTTTATGTCCATTTTGACCTATTTGGTAATTGATTTTTGTGAAAATCATAACAAAACGATTAGTTCGAAAAAAGTTAATTAAATCAATAATAACATGTCCTATTAAACTCTAATATTATTCTAATTCATAAAAAGTCTCAAATTAAATTAATTTGGGTATTTATAACATTAATTATGTCAATATTTCATTAATAAGATAATTACTGCATCATCATTGTGTCATAAATAAATTAAATTATTTATTGTCTAAAAATTACAAATAAAATACCATTATTTATGAAATATTTTTAGATTTCTAATGAATATATATAGTCGAATTTACCATATGTATTGCCCTATATTAAAAATGTTTTAGTTATTAAATGTATATTTTAACTATTTTAACCCTTCTTTAAATAAATTAATAATAAATGTCCTAATCTAATCCAAGTGGACCTAAATGGTCATATTTTATTCATAAGGTTGATTTTGGTCGAATTACACTTATCCAACAGAATTATGACATGTGTTAGGGTAATAATAATATCATTTTTACCCTTAATTATCCTATTTACATTTAACCGTGGTAAAAAAAAAGTAAAAAGTTGCTATTCACCAAAAATTATTTTCATCTCATTGAACCAAATTTTACTTACTGGAATCAACCGTATCTCTCGGATTTTTGAAATTCCATTCAAAAAAGCGGTAATATTATGTTTTATGTAAATTTGCAAATTCTCCTAGGAGGTGGTTAAAAGACGGTCAAAAGTTTAATAAAATTTTTATATATCTAAAATTGTTATAAAATGACTTCAATGAATTGAATTGAACTTATATAGGTATTATGTATCAATTTTGACCTAAAAAAATATAAATAAAATAAATAATTATTTAAATAAAAAGTCGGTTTTTAAATAGTAACCCAGTGTTTTCACTATTCATCAAAAATTGAAAGTTTTCAGAAAAATACCAAAATTTCACCCTAGGCTAATTTAGATATTCTGAATCCAAAAATGAGATCCATTTTGAAAAATAAAATTTCAAAAATTTCAAAAATTGGTTATTACAATTCATAACAGATGGTTTTAATAATATTGTAATAGCATATTGTTGTTTAGTGAAACTCGGTATTGCGTACGACGCAAGATATCAAGGAAGGTCGTGATTGCGTGTAAAGAAATTCATGCTAGTGTTATGTGTAGTGAAATATTCCTTTGATGATTTATAAAAAACAAAATATTTATCATAAAAGTCTCAGGTGTTACATTCTACCCCGCCCCCCCTTAAAATGAATTTCGCCCTCGAAATTCGTCACTTTGTAACAAACAGATGAGGATACCTCTCCCTCATCATATCCTCAATCTCCCATGTAGCTTCTTCTAATTGGTGGTTCCTCCATAAAACTTTCACCAAGCGAGTGGTCTTGTTCCGTAGGACTTTTTCGCTACGATCGAGAATCTCTATGGGCTATTCTTCATAAGAAAGATCTTGTTCTAGTGGTACAACTTCTGAGATGAGTACATGTGAAGGATCAGGTATGTACTTTCTCAGGAGAGATACATGGAACACATAATGAACTTGGGAGAGATTTGGTGGAAGCGCCAATTGGTAAGCTACCTTCCCAACATGATCCAGAATTTCAAAAGGACCGACATATCTACGGCTCAAATTTCCCTTCTTTCCAAATCTCATGACCCTCTTCCAGGGAGATATTCGTAAGAACACTTTATCACCCACTTCAAACTCTAGGTCTTTTATTCGGTTATCGGCATAAATGTTTTGTCGACTCTGAGGTTCTCTTATGTGTTGTTGAATAGATCTGACCTTTTCTGCCATCTCATCAACAAGATCAGGTCCTAATAGCTTTATTTCCCCAACTTCATCCCAGCACGTTGGAGTCCTACATTTCTTTCCATAGAGAGATTCATAAGGAGTCATCTGAATACTGGAGTGAAATATATTATTATAAGAAAATTCCACCAAAGATAGGTGTTGATCCCAACCACCTTTGAAATCCATAGAGCAAGCTCTCAACATATCTTCTAGAGTTTGAATTGTTCTCTTAGACTGACCGTCTGTCTAAGGATGATAAAAAGTGCTGAAACTCAACTCTGTATCCAGAGTATGCTGAAGACTTCGCCAGAACTTCGAGGTAAACCTCGGATCCCGATCAGATATACTGGAATGTGGTACTCCATGCAATATTACCACTTCCTTCACATATATCCTGGCAAGCTAATCCAGGGAGAAATCCTCTCTAATGGAAATATAGTGTGCAGACTTTGTAAGACGATCAACTATGACCCAGATAGAATTATTGCCTTTGGATGTTTTAGGAAGTCCGGTGACAATTTCCATAGTGATGTTTTACCATTTCCATTTGGGTATGGGTAATGGTTGTAACATCCCCTTAGACTTATGTCTCTCAGCTTTAACTTGCTGACAAACCAAGCATCGAGAGACATAATCAGCAACATCTCTTTTCATGCCATCCCACAAGAAGTACTCTTTCAGGTCCCTATACATCTTCGTGCTTCTAGGATGAATAGAGAATGAAGAACTATGAGCCTCATCCAGCAGCTCCTTCTTTAATTCTGGGATGGGAGGAACACAAACCCGATTCTTGAACATTATTATCCCATCACAATCAAGGTTGAATTCAAGAATATTTCTCATCTTCTTTTGTAACTCTACATCTTCTTTATGCGCCTCTTTAATCTTCACAAGTATAGATGGTTGAACATTCAATTGAGAAAGATACGATTTTTCCCCTTTCATTATAATTCCAAGATCCATACTTTGTAAATCCATAAATATTGGATCTTTTGTGATCCTCATCATGGATAAGCTACCATGGTCTTGTCGACTTAATGAATATGCCACCTTGTTTTCTTTCCCAGGGTGGTAATGAATTGAGCAGTTGTAATCCTTAATCATCTCCAACCATCTTCTGTGGCTCATATTCATCTCCTTTTGTGTGAAAATATACTTTAAACTGTTATAATCAATATAAATATCACACCTTTCTCCATAAAGATAATGCCTCAAAATCTTTAATGCAAAGATTACCGCAGCTAACTCCAAATCATGGGTTGGGTAATTTTTCTCATGGATTTTCAACTGTTGTGGGGCATAAGCTATCACCATATCATTTTGCATAAGAACACACCCCATCCCCTTCATGGATGCATCACTGTAGATCACAAACCTTTCTCCAATACAAGGAAGTGTGAGTACAGGTGCACTGGATAACCTTCTTTTCAACTCCTTGAAATTCTCTTCACATTCCTCTATCCACACAAACTAAACTCCTTTTCGAGTCAACCTGGTGAGTGTATTGGATAATCGTGAAAAATCATTCACAAAACGTCAATAATATCCAGCCAATCCAAGAAAACATCGGATCTCAGTTACTGTTGTTGGTCTCGACCATCTTTCGATAACCTCTGTTTTTCTGGATCCATAGATATCCACTCTTTTAAGATTATGTGACCCAAAAATGAATCTTTTTTAAGCCAATATTCACACTTGGTAAATTTGGCATAAAGCTTCTCCTTCCTTAGGGTATTCAATAAAATTCCCATGTGATCTTCATGTTCTTCCTTTCTCTTTGAATAGACATGAATATCATCTATAAAGACTTCCAAAAACTGGTCAAGATAGTCTCTAAAGACTCTATCCATCAGATCCATGAAGATAGCAAGGGCATTAGTAAGACCAAATGGAATCACTATAAATTCATAGTGTCCATACCTTGTACGGAAATCCGTCTTTGGTATATCCTCCTTTTTGACCCTTAATTGATGATACCCTGAACGAAGATCAATCTTGGAAAAGTATTGAGCTCCGCGTAGTTGGTCAAATAATTCATCAATGCGTGGGATAGGATATTTTTTCTTGATAGTGATCTTGTTAAGTTCTTGATAGTCAATGCAGAGTCTCATTGATCCATCTTTCTTCTTAACAAACAGAACTGGTGCTCCCCAAGGTGATGCACTAGGGCGTATGAATCCCTTATCAAGATTCTCTTGCAGTTACGTCTTCAATTCCTTCAACTCAATTGGGGCCATTCTATAAGGTGTCTTTGAAATAGTCAAAGCACCTAGTACGAGTTCTATTGAAAACTCAACTTCACCATTAGGTGGAAGACCCAGAAATTCTTCCGGAAAGACATCATCAAACTCCCGTACAATGGGAATATTCTTAATCATGAGTTTCTCACCAACCATTTGAGATAAATAACCTTCATTTAGTGGAATCAAAACCCATAAAATGGAAGAAATTTCCACTAGAAGGTTATGTTCATCCTTGCATCGATAGATGATCATAGATTGATATGGAATATGAAATGTGGCTTCCCTTCTTTGGCAATTGATATGAGCTCCATATAGAGAAATCCAATCCATGCCAAGAATCACATCAATTTCCACTATAGGTAGGATCACAAGATTTGTAGGAAGCACTTTCCCACAAACTTCAATCGGAGAATAATTATAAACTTTTGATGCGACTGTTGTGCCATTAGGGGTTGTCAAAGCTAACTCAACATCTAATTGTTGAGGTAATATAGTGATACCTTTAGAAAGTTCTTCATAAATAAAAGAGTGGGTGGATCCAGAATCAAAGAAAACATTTGCTACATTAGAGTGGATGGTAAGTGTACCTTTCACCACTTCGTTATCGTACTCCACATCGCTGATAGAAATTGCATGTGACTTTCCTTTGCCTTTGGCCATAAGAGTTTGTTGAAGTCGATCATCATCATCAACCCTTAGATTTGGGCACTGATTGGCATAATGCCCCATCTCCTTTCACTTGAAACATTTAAGGGTAGTAGGTTCATTCTGCGTATCCCTTCCTTAGTTTTCATCATTAGACATCTTCTTCCCATTATTTCGATATTCAATTGCCCGATGACCTTCTTTTCCACACTTATAACACTTTCTTGTCCCCTTAATAAAATTTCCTCCATGTTTCTTTCCACACTTTGAGCATAAGGGAAAACTCATATTATTTTTAGTGTGCTCTTTAGATTTTCCTTTGAATTCCATTTTCCTCTTCTTATCAAACCCATATGACTGATGGGTTACACCAATCTCCATCTCAACCTTGAGAGCACATCGAACAATTTCCTCGTAGCTATTGAAGTCCCTTATGGATAACTCCCTTTGAAGACTTGGTTTTAAGCCACTAAAGAATCGATCGATCTTACTCTCAAGTTTGATAATAATACCAGAAGCGTACCTTGCAAGTCTTGTAAAATTTTCTTCGTAGGTGCCAACAGATTCATCATCCTTTTGCTTTAGTTCAAGAAACTCCTTCTCCATCTTTGTTCGGTGAATACGAGGGAAGTACTTATTGAAAAATAAGTTCTTAAACTCGTCCCATTCCATGGACTCAATTTCATCCATTTGCCTCGTATTTTTAATAAGATTCCACCATTGATCAACATCACCTTCCAAACGATAAACTACTAAGATGACTTTATCATGTTCCGAACATTGATGAACTGAGAATATCTTTTCAGTGGTACTGATCCATTTTTCATCCACTAATGGATCAGAAGACCCGCTAAATGAAGGTGGGCGCTGCCTTATGAAGGATTCAACAGAATGTTTCTCCTTCCATTGCTCGTTTGAAAGTCCTGCATGATTCATAGCTTGAGAAATCTATGTGAGCATGGCTACAAGATTTTGCATTCTAGCTCCCATAACATTTGGTTGCTCAGGGGGACAATCATTTCATTGCCCGTCACATTCCGCATTAACACGGTTCCTTTGGGTTCCAGCCATTGACTAAAACAAAGAAGAATAGTGTGAGCAACACTAATTATAATAGAAAAAACACATAATCAAGATTAAAATTTTACACTTAAGGTATTATCATAGGTTGTTCTTGGCCATTTCTAAAACACTAAGATTGTGTTCTATGCTTAGACTTATCCTTAGGGTTCTTACTAAGGCTTTCACATCCTAGTTTCCAAAGGTTGACTATACCTTTCCTCTGATTCCAACTATAACAACCCATACATTACATAAATTGTTAATACTTCAAAATTGAGGCACACTTATTACAACATATAAAAAAACCAGGAAAGCACCGTATAGGTATAGTGTCTTTAGAAACTGGGAAACATAAACAACTGGTTCATAAAGCATCTACATTGTCTCCCATTTATTTCATTATATCTAGAATCCCTTTTGGTATATCCTACTTAATAACCTTTCTCCTAACCCGGGGAAAGAAAACATACAAAAGGGTGATCTCAAATTCTAAGTAAGGGTAAACCAAAGAAATATCAATCACATCATATTCATAAGAACACAACATTTTGGAAATCATAACCTGCAAAAGAGATCATAATTTCATAACATAGGATAAATCATAGTTGTGAAATGTAATCTAAATAATCATAACACAAAACATGAAACTTTGTGGCATACACACATAATCATAGAGAATCATTTCATAGTAGTCAAAACTCATAGGTAAGACTATCGTAGCGGACAAAGTCCATTTCTGAACCGAGTTCACTCCTAGTTTCAGTCCTGTTTCACTGAACTGGTTTAACCTGCCATTCCACCCATGTCTATCTCATGATATATAAATCTTTTCCCAATGCATTGGAGGGAGATATCGGTCCCACCCATCTCATAATGATACCATTCTTATGGGTTCCACAAAATCAAAAATCATACATCATTGCATAACCCATGTAATAATAATGGCATTCTTAAACATCATGAAATCATAAAACAATTTATATAAGATAAAGGAATTCATAAAAATAATTACATCACAACATAATCAAATCAATGTAATAATAGGGATTGAAACAGAACCCTATATTATCTTATATGGAAAATAATTTTGATAAGACACTTGAACTCCATTCTTGAGGAAAATATCCTTTCTACTTCAAAAACATTTTTCCTTTCTTAACATGTCATACAATTTTAAACTAAAAGAAGTTGATTAAAAATAAACTTTAAAACTTGTAAAAAAATCTTCTTGGAAATAATGTTTTAAAAATCCATTCATGCTGTATAAGTTAAAAAAACATTCTTCTCGTACTTTTGTCAGAAAAGTCAAAAAGTACCTTGTACGAAAAACGACAAAATATTCATTTCATATCTTTTACTAAAAACTCACCGAAGGGTAAAATTGGATATAAAAAATTTTAGAAGGATATAATTATTACATATTGATGAAACATGGATGTGGATGATAAATATTCCCCAGTAAATTATGAAGTATAAACAATCTCAGATAAAAATGGGATTGCGAGATTTTCCCTTACCCTAGGTCTGATTTGCTTCGTAAGTGTCCGAACCTCCTATATAATGATTTAAATAATTTCATTTACTTATTCCGGAATCATACTCATTGTTATGATATCATATATGGCCATATTATTAGCTTGTTATTAGTAATATTTCATTGCTACTTGTTATTCGGGTGTTTATTACTTTTTGTTCATATGCGTGTTTTGCCGAATAAATTCATATTGTTCTCTTTAGGTTATAGATACCTAATTTACATAATGGTATTAGTGTAATATATATCATATTAATTCATTAAATTCATTTATATAATCATTAATGCAATGAATATCATGTAGAACGAGTCGCATCACATCGTGGAGACGGTATTCCGTACGTACGCACGAGCGATGATATCGTTACCATGATCGTGGAATTGTATTGGAGTGTATGTATACTATTTCGGAATCAATATAACTTTAAAATAATCATATATAGTTATTATTTACACCATTATACCCATCCAAGTAAGGTGGTGGTGGAAAATAGATTACACCATGACGTGGAGACGGTATTCCGTACGTATGCACGCGCGGTGATTTCGTTTTCCGTAGGATGGATAGATGGTGAAATAGGGTTGTTTCATACTTATAATAACATACCAAAATATGAGTGATACTGATGTTATTACTTTATAATGAAACAACTAAAGAAGAAGAATTGGAAGAAGAAATAAAGTTGAAAGAATCAGTAACAGACATTACCTCTTCTTTGAAGCTCCTCATTGAGACCTCCACTTAGGGCACTAAAATTGGTATTTGAAGAATACAAGGACCTCTAGGATATTTCTAGGGAAGTTGAGAAGAGAATTTGGCCGGGTTTGGCCGAGCTTGAAGGCTCAAAGTGGTGTGAGGAAGGGAGGGAGGAGGTGCCATTTTATAAGGGAGGAGAGGGGCACCTTAGGAAAAACTAAAAATATTATTTTATTATAAAGTCATATTCGGTTTTTAATAGCTTCAAATTAATTTAATTCTAAGATAAGGTGGGGATGGGTCGAAAGCCTCTCATACAATAGAATTTAGACAAGTTTAGGTTTCTGTTTTAACCTTATCATTTAGATTTAACTTTAAGTTAGACAATTTAACTTTTACCATGTCTTCTTGTTTTCTTACACTATAAGGTTAATAAACTTACTATAACAAGACAAAAGAACCCCAAGTTGTTTATTATTAAAATATATAAACTTATATAAGTCATTTTGCAGAAACTTAGATATTTAGGAACAAAAAAAATTAATAATATAATATTTGTTTTAAAAACTATTTTATGTCCATTTTGAAACTATTTGGTAATTGATTTTTGTAAAAATCATAACAGATTTATTAGTTCGAAAAAAGTTAACCAAATCAATACTAAAATTTCATATTAACCTATTAAATTATTTTAATTCATAAAAAGTCTCAAATTACATTTATTTGGGTATTTATAACATCAATTATGTCAATATTTCATTAATAAGACAATTACTGCATCATCATTGTCTCATAAATAAATTAAATTATTTATTGTCTAAAAATTAAAAATAAAATACCATTATGTAGGAAATCATTTTATATTTCTAATTAATATTTATAGTCTAATTTATCATTTTTATAACCCTATATTAAAAATTATTTAGTTATTAAACTTTGATTTTAACTATTTTAACCCTTCTTTAAATAAATTAATAATAAATGACCTAATCTAATCCAAGTGGACCTAAATGGTCATAGTTTATTCCTAAGGTTGCTTTTGGTCTAATTAATCTTATCCAACAGAATTGGGACATATTTTATGGTAATAATAATATCATTTTTACCCTTAATTATCCTATTTACTTTTAATCGTGGTAAAAAAAAGTAAAAAGTTACTATTCACCAAAAAAATTATTTCCATCTCATTGAACCAAATTTTACATACTGACATCAACCGTGTCTCTTAGATTTTTGAAATTCCATTCACAAAATCTGTAAAATTAAGTTTTATGTAAATTTTCAAATTCTCCTAGGAGGTGGGTAAAAGACGGTCAAAAGTTCAATAAAATTTTTATATATCTTAAATTATTATAAAATGACTCCAATGAATTGCATTGAACTTATATAGGTATTATGTATCAATTTTTACCTAAAAAAATTTAAATAAAATAAATAATTATTTAAATAAAAAGTCGGTTTTTAAATAGTAACCCAGTGTTTTCATTATTCATCAAAAATTGAAGGTTTTCAGAAAAATACCAAAATTTCACCCTAGGCTAATTTCGATATTCCGAATCCAAAAATGAAGTAAATTTTGAAAAATAAAATTTACAAAATTTATAAAAGTGGTTATTACTATCCATAATGGATAGTTTTAATAATATTTTAATAGCATATCATTGTTTAGTGAAACTCGGTATTGCGTACGGCAAAAGCTATCGAGGAAGGTCGTGATTGCATGTAAAGCAAGCCAATCTAGTGTTGTGTGTAGTGAAAGATTCATTTGATGATTTATAAAAACAAAAATTTCTCATAAAACTCTCAGGTGTTACATTCTACCCCCCTTAAAAGGAATTTCGCCCTCGAAATTCGTCACTTTGTAACAAACAGATGAGGATACCTCTCCCTCATCATATCCTCAGGCTCCCACGTAGCTTCTTCTAATTGGTGGTTCCTCCATAAAACTTTCACCAAGTGAGTGGTCTTGTTCCGTAGTAATTTTTCGCTACGATCGAGAATCTCTATGGTCTGTTCTTCATAAGAAAGATCTTGTTCCAGTGGTACAACTTCTGAACTGAGTACATGTGAAGGATCAGGTATGTACTTTCTCAGGAGAGATACATGGAACACATCATGAACTTGGGAGAGATTCTATGGATGCACCAATCGGTAAGCTACCTTCCCAACACGATCCATAATTTCAAAAGAACAGACATATCTAGGGCTCAACTTTCCGTTCTTTCCAAATCTCATGACCCTGTTCCATGGAGGTATTCGTAAGAACACTTTATCACCCACTTCAAAATATAGGTCTTTTCTTCAGTTGTCGGAATATCTTTTTTGTCGACTCTGAGCTGCTCTTATGTGTTGTTGAGTAGATCTGACCTTTTCTGCCATCTCATCAACAAGATCAGGTCCTAATATCTTTCTTTCCCCAACTTCATCCCAGCATGTTGGAGTTCTGCATTTCTTTCCATAGAGAGCTTCATAAGAAGCCATCTGAATACTGGAGTGAAAGCTATTATTATAAGAAAATTCCACCAAAGGTAGGTGTTGATCCCGACCACCTTTGAAATCCATAGAGAAATCTCTCAACATATCTTCAAGAGTTTGAATTGTTCTCTCAAAATGACCGTCTGTCTGAGGATGATAAGCAGTGCTGAAACTCAACTCTGTATCTAGAGTATACTGAAGACTTCGCCAGAACATCGAGGTAAACATCGGATCGTGATCAGATATAATGGAATGTGGTACTCCATGAAATCTTACCACTTCCTTCACATATATCCTGGCAAGCTGATCCAGAGAGAAATCTTATCTAATAGAAATGAAGTTTGCAGACTTTGTAAGACGATCAACTATGACCCAGATAGCATTATTGCCTTTGGATGTTTTAGGAAGCCTGGTGACAAAGTCCATAGTGATGTTTTCCCATTTCCATTCGGGTATGGATAATGGTTGTAACATCCCCTTAGTCTTTTTTCTCTCAGCTTTAACTTGCTGACAAACCAAGCATCTAGAGACATATTTAGCAACATCTATTTTCATGTCATCCCACAAGAAGTACTCTTTCAGGTCCCTATACATCTTCGTGCTTCCAGGATGAATAGAGAATGAAGAAATATGAGCCTCATCCAGAAGCTCCTTCCTTAATTCTGGGATGGGAGGAACACAAACCTGATTCCTGAACATTGTTATCCCATCACAATCAATGTTGAATTCAGGTTTATTTCTCACCTTATTTTGTAACTCTACATCTTCTTTCTACGCCTATTTAATCTTCCCATGTATAGATGGTTGAACATTCAATTGAGAAAGATATGATTTTTCCCCTTTCATTATAATTCCAAGGTCCATACTTTGTAAATCCATAAATATTGGATCTTTTGTGATCCTCATCATGGATAAGCTACCATGGTCTTGTCGACTTAATGCATCTTCCACCTTGTTTGCTTTCCCAGGGTGGTAATGAATTGAGCAGTCGTAATCCTTAATCAGCTCCAACCATCTTCTTTGGCGGATATTCAGCTCCTTTTGTGTGAAAATATACTTTAAACTTTTATGATCAGTATAAATATCACACCTTTCTCCATAAAGATAATGCCTCCAAATCTTTAATGTAAAGATTACCATAGCTAACTCGAAATCATGGGTTGGGTAATTTTGCTCATGGATTTTCAACTGTCGTGAGGCATAAGCTATCACCATATCATTTTGCATAAGAACACACGCCATCCACTTCTTTGATGCATCACTGTAGATCACAAACCTTTCTCCACTACAAGGAAGTGGAGTACAGGTGCACTGGATAACCGTCTTTTCAACTCCATGAAATTCTCTTCACATTCCTCCGTCC
Organism: Viscum album; assembly: GCA_963277665.1. Taxonomy (NCBI): domain Eukaryota; kingdom Viridiplantae; phylum Streptophyta; class Magnoliopsida; order Santalales; family Viscaceae; genus Viscum; species Viscum album. The sequence continues at coordinate 294,246,625 of OY728167.1, read as the reverse complement.
ACAAGAACTTAACTCCTTTTCGAGTCAACCTGGTGAGTGGATTGGATAATCGTAAAAAATCTTTCACAAAACGTCGATAATATCCAACCAAACAATGAAAACTTCGGATCTCAGTTACTGTTGTTCGTCTCGAACATCTTTCGATAACCTCTGTTTTTTCTGGATCCACAGATATCCCCTCTTTTGAGATTTTGTGACCCAAAAATGCATCTTTTTGAAGCCAAAATTCACACTTAGTAAATTTGGCATAAAGCTTCTCCTTCCATAGGGTATTCAATACAATTCTCAAGTGATCTTCATGTTCTTCCTTTCTCTTTGAATAGACAAGAATATCATCTATAAAGACTACCACAAACTGGTCAAGATAGTCTCTAAAGACTTTATTCAATAGATCCATGAAGATAGCATGGGCATTAGTAAGACCAAATGGCATCACTATAAATTCATAGTGTCCATACCTTGTACGGAAATCCGTCTTTGGTATATCCTCCCTTTTGACCCTTAATTGATGATACCCTAAATGAAGATCAATCTTGGAAAAGTATTGAGCTCCGCGTAGTTGGTCAAATAAGTCATCAATGCGTGGGAGTGGATATTTGTTCTTTATAGTGATCTTGTTAAGTTATCGATAGTCAATGCAGAGACTCATTGATCCATATTTCTTCTTAACAAACAGAACATATTCTCCCCAAGGTGACGCACTAGGGCGTATGAATCCCTTATCAAGATTCTCTGGGAGTTTCTTATTCAATTCCTAAAGCTCAATTGGGTCCATTCTATAAGGTTTCTTTTAAATAGGCAAATCACCTGGTATGAGTTCTATTGAAAACTCAACTTCACGATTGGGTGGAATACCTGGAAATTACTCCGGAAAGACATCATCAAACTCCTGTAAAATGGGAATATTCTTAATTGTGAGTTTCTCACCAACCATTTGAGATAAATAACCTTCATTTAGTGGAATCAAAACCCATAGGATGGAAGAAATTTTCACTAGAATGTTATGTTCATCCTTGTATCGATAGATGATCATAGATTGATCTGGAATATGAAATGTGACTTCCCTTCTTTGGAAATTGATATGAGCTCCATTTAGAGAAAGACAATCCATTTCAAGAATCACATCAAATTCCACTATAGGTAGGATCACAAGATTTGGAGGAAGCACTTTCCCACAAACTTCAATCGGAGAAGAATTATAAACCTTTGATGCGACTATTGTGCCATTAGGGGTTGTCACAGCAAACTCAACATCTAATTTTTGAGGTAATATGGTGATATCTTTAGAAAATTCTTCAGAAATAAAAGAGTGGGTGGATCCAGAATCAAATAAAACATTTGCAACTTTAGAGTGGATGGTAAGTGTACCTTTCACCACTTCGTTATCGTACTCCACATTGCTGATAGAAATTGCATGTGACATTCCTTTGAATTTGGCCTTAAGAGTTTGTTGACATCGATCATCATCATCCACCCTTGGATTTGGGAATTGATTGGAATAATGCCCCATCTCCTTGCACTTGAAACATTGAAGGGTAGTAGGTTCATTCTGCGTATCCCTTCCTTTGTTTGCATCATTAGACATCTTCTCCCCATTATTTCGACATTCAATTGCCCGATGACCTTCTTTTCCACACTTATAACATTTGCTTGTCCCATTAAGACAATTTCCTCCATGTTTCTTTCCACACATTGAGCATAAGGGAAAACTCATCTTCTTTTCAGTGTGCTCTTTAGATTTTCCTTTGAATTCCATTTTCCTCTTCTTATCAAACCCATATGACTGATGGGTTACACCAATCTCCATCTCAACCTTGAGAGCACATCGAACAATTTCCTCGTAGCTATTGATTTACCTTATGGCTAACGCCCTTCGAAGACTTGGTTTTAAGCCACTAAAGAATCGATCGATCTTACTCTCAGGTTGGATAATAATACCAAAAACGTACCATGAAAGTCTTGTAAAATTTGCTTCATAGGTACCAACAGATTCATCATCCTTTTGCTTTAGTTCAAGAAACTCATTATCCATCTTTGTTCTGAGAATACAAGGGAAGTACTTATTGAAAAATAAGTTCTTGAACTCATCCCATTCCTTGGACTCAATTTCATCCCTTTGCCTCGTATGTTTAATAAGATTCCACCATTGATCACCATCACCTTCCAAACGATAAACTACTAAGATGACTTTTTCATGTTCAGAACATTGAAGAACTGAGAATATCTTTTCAGTGGTACTGATCCATTTTTCAGCCACTAATAGATTAGAAGACCCGCTGAATGAAGGTGGACGTTGCCTCATGAAGGATTCAACAGAATGTTGCTCCTTACTTTGCTCATTTGGAAGTCCTTCATGATTCATAGCTTGAGAATGTTGTGTGAGCATGGATAAAAGATTTTACATTCCATCTCCCACAACGTTTGGTTGCTCTGGGGGACAATCATTGCATTTCCCGTCACATTCCGCATTAACACGATTCCTTTGGGTTCAAGCCATTGACTAAAACCAAGAAGAATAGTGTGAGAAACACTAATTATAATAGGAAAAACACATAATCAAGAATAAAATTTTACACTTATGGTCTAATCATAGGTTGTTCTTGGCCATTTCTAAAACACTAAGATTTTATTCTACGCTTAGACATATCCTTAGGGTTCTTACTAAGGCTTTCACATCCTAGTTTCCAAAGGTTGACTATACCTTTCCTCTGATGCCAACTATAACGACCCATACTTTACATACATTGTTAATACTTCAAAATTGAGGCACACTTATTAAAACATATAACAAAAACAGGAAAGGACCGTATAGGTATAGTGTCTTTAGAAACTGGGAAACATAAACAACTGGTTCATAAAGCATCTATATTGTCTCCCATTTATTTCATCATATCTAGAATCCCTTTTTGGTATATCCTACTTAATAACCTTCTTCCTGACCTCGGGAAAGAAAACATACAAAAGGGTGATCTCAAATGCTCAGTAAGGGTAAACAAAAGAAATATCAATCACATCATATTCATAAGAGCATAACATTTTGGAAATCTTAACCTGGAAAAGAGATCATAATTTCATAACACGGGATAAATCATAGTAGTGAAATGTAATCCCAATAATCATAACATAAAACATGAAACATTGTGGAATACACACATAATCATAGAGAATAATTTCTTAGTAGTCAAAACTCATAGCTAAGACTATCTTAGCGGACAAAGTCCATTTCTGAACCGAGTTCACTCCTCATTTTAGTCATGTTCCACTGAACCGGTTTAACCTGCCGTTCCCGCCATGTCTATCTCATGAAATATAAATCTTTACCCAATGCATTGGAGGAAGATATAGGTCCCACCCATCTCATAATGATACCATTCATATGTGTGCCACAAAATCAAAAATCATATATCATTGCATAACACATGTAATAAAAATGATATTCTTAAACATCGTGACATCATAAAACAATTTATATAAGATAAATTAATTCATAAAAATAATTCCATCACAACATAATCAAATCAATGTAATAATAGGGAAAGAAACAGAACCCTATGTTATCCTAGATGGAAAATAATTTTGATAAGACACTTGAACTCCATTCTTGAGGAAAATATCCTTTCTACTTCAAAAACATTTTTCCTTTCTTAACATGTCATAAAATTTTAAACTAAAAGCAGTTGATTAAAAATAAACTTGAAAACTTGTAAAGAAAGATTCTTGGAAATAATTTTTTCAAAATCCATTCATGCTGTATAAGTTAAAAAAACATTCTTCTCGTACTTTTTTCAGAAAAGTCAAGAAGTACCTCGTACGAAAAATGACAAAAGATTCCTTTCATATCTTTTACTAAAAACTCACCGAAGGGTAAAATTGGATATAAAAAATTGTAGAAGGATATAAATTTTACATATTGAGGAAACATGGATGTGGATGATAAATATTCCCCAGTAAATTCTGAAGTATAAACAATCTCATATAAAAATGAGATTGCGAGATTTTCCCTTACCCTAGGTCTGATTTGCTTCGTTATGTCCGAACCTCCTGTATAATGATTTAAATAATGTCATTTACTTATTCCATAATCATACTCATTGTTATGATATCATATATGGCCATATTCTTAGCTTCTTATTAGTAATATTTCATTGCTACTTGTCATTCGGGTGTTTATTACTTTTTGCTCTTATGCGTGTTTTGTCAAATAAATTCTTATTCTTCTCTTTAGGTTATAGATACCTCATTGCCAGAATGTTATTAGTGTAATATATATCATATTAATTCATTAAATTTATTTATATAATCATTATGTAATTAATATCTTGTAGAACGAGTCGCATCACATCGTGGAGACGGTATTCCGTACGTACGCACGAGCGATGATATCATTCCCATGATCATGGAATTGTATTCGAGTGTATGTATACTATTTCAGAATCCATATCACTTTACAATAATCATATATAGTTATTATTTACACAATTATACCCATCCAAGTAAGGTGGTGGTGGAAAATAGATTACACCACGACGTGGAGACGGTATTCTGTACGTACGCACGCGCGGTGATTTCGTTTTCTGTAGGATGGATAGATGGTGAAATAGGGTTTTTTCATACTTATAATAACATACTGGAATATGAGTGGTACTGATGTTATTACTTCATAATGAGACAACTAATGAAGATGAAGTGGAAGAAGAAATAAAGTTGAAAGAATCGGTAACAGACATTACCTCTTCTTTGAAGCGCCTCTTTGAGACCTCCTCTTAGGGCACTAAAATTGGTCTTTGAAGAAGACAAAAACCTCTAGGATGTTTCTAGAGAAGTGGAGAAGAAAATTAGGCAGGGTTTGGCAGAGCTTTAAGGCTCAAAGTGGTGTGAGGAAGAGATGGAGGAGGTTCCCTTTTATAAGGGAGGAGAGGGGCACCTTAGGAAAAACTAAAAATATTATTTTATTATAAAGTCATATTTGGTTTTTAATAGCTCCAAATTAATTTATTTCAAATATAAGGTGGGGATGGGTGGAAATAATCTCATCCAATAGAATTTAGACAAGTTTAGGTTTCTATTTTAACCTTATCATTTAGATTTAACTTTATGTTAGATAATTTAACTTTTATCATGTCTTCTTGTTTTCTTACACTATAAGGTTAATAAACTTACTATAATAAGACAAAAGAACCCCAAGTTGTTTATTAATAATATATATAACCTTATCTAAGTCATTTGGCCTAACCATAGATTTTTAGGAATAAAATAACATTTAATAATATAATATTTTTTTTAAAAACTATTTTATGTCCATTTTGATACTATTTGGTAATTGATTTTTTGTGAAAATCATAACAGAAAGATTAGTTCTAAAAAAGTTATTTAAATCAATAATAACACGTCATATTAACCTAGAAAAGTATAGTAATTCATAAAAAGTCTCAAATTACATTTATTTGGGTATTTATAAAATCAGTTATGTCAATAGTTCATTAATAAGATAATTACTGCATCATCATTGTGTCATAAATAAATTAAATTATTTATTGTCTGAAAATTACAAATAAATTACAATTATGTAGGAAATATTTTTAGCATTCTAATTAATATTTATAGTCGAATTTATCTTATGTATAACTCTATATTAAAAATGATTTAGTTATTAAACTTTGATTTTAACTATTTTAACCCTTCTTTAAATAAATTAATAATAAATCTCCAAATATAATCCAAGTGGACCTAAATGGTCATATTTTATTCCTAAGGTTTATTTTGGTCGAATTACACTTATCCAACAGAATTAGGACATGTGTTAGGGAAATAATAATATCATTTTTACCCTTAATTGTCCTTTTTTACTTTTAACCGTGGTAAAAAAAAGTAAAAAGTTACTATTCACCAAAAATTACATTCATCTCATTGAACCACATTCTACTTACTGCCATCAACCGTGTCTCTCAGATTTTGGAAATTCCATTCACAAAAGCGGTAAAATTTTGTTTTATGTAAATTTGCAAATTCTCCTAGGAGTTGGGTAAAAGACGGTCAAAAGTTCAATAAAATTTTTATATATCTAAAATTATTTTAAAATGACTCCAATGATTTGCATTGAACTTATATAAGTATTATGTGTCAATTTTGACCTAAAATAAATTTAAATAAAATAAATAATTATTTAAATAAAAATTCGGTTTTTAAATAGTAGCCCAGTGTTTTCACTATTCATCAAAAATTGAAATTTTTTAGAAAAATACCAAAATTTCACCCTAGGATAATTTGGATATTCCGAATCCAAAAAAGAAGCCCATTTTTAAAAATAAAATTTAAAAAATTTCAAAAAATGGTTATTACTATTCATAATGGATAGTTTTAATAATATTTTAATAGCATGTCGTTGTTTAGTGAAACTCGGTATTGCCTACGACACAAGCTATCGAGGAAGGTCACAGTTGCGTGTAAACCAAGCCAAGCTAGTGTTGTGTGTAGTGAAAGATTCCTTTGATGATTTATAGAAACAAAATATTTCTCATAAAAGTCTCGGGTGTTACACCTTCTCATTAGAATTTAAAAATATTCCATTAAAAACTAATTGATGGGATTATTTCTAATATATTATATAATATTCAATATAAATAAACATTTAATTATTTCTCCATTATTCATGAATGATTCCCATAAAATAGTAAACTGGGTTTAACCTTATTAACTATAACTATAAAAATTGTATGACAAAATTATTTCAGTAGAAACTAGTTTCACTCTCAATATTTCCAATTCTATTAATGTGTGTTAGAGATGAATTAAAAACATCATCAATTTTTTACAAGGGGGCCAACTGAAATAATTTTCACATTTAATTGATACTACATAATTTTTTTCTTACCCGACATTCCAAGATAGTGGGCTCTTTATCCTTCATTACCCTTAGAAATGTGAAATAGATTCATCTTCATTTGGTGGATACTTAATCCATAATCTAGAATCCCCTTACATTGAATTTACATTACAAAATTCTATTGAAAACCTAATTTCCAATAAATACAATATCAACTCTATAATCCATTAGGGAAATTGATCTACACCTTCGGATTTATTATCAGTATAAAATTAATAGTATATATAATGTAATTATTCTCCCTCATATTGATAGTAAATGTAAATTTTAATTTAATTAAGTCTTTCTTCTTTTCTTTATCTCAATGAAACATTTTCTTCCCTTTTGTTATATTTTTTAATTCCCCATATTATTGAGAGAATTAGTCAATTAGATGAGATAATGGAGGGAATATATATTTCTTTGTAATGTTCATACAATTAGTCAAATTTATGTATACATCAGATAACCCGTTGTGGAAAACAAAAGTGTTCAATTTAGAAAATAGATATATCCATATTTAAACCATCAAGTGAAATAAACTCAGACATCAATTCATAGGGGTTGTGTAGATGGATTTTAAGTAGTTGTATAACCTTTCACTCAACCTCAACAAATGGATAAAAAATATTGAATTGAAAGTTGATTTTCCACTCTTAGGTTAGACATACACCCCGCTTATTACAATTTTCATTATAAAACGAAAGAATCATAACTCATCCCTTAATTTTTATAGGGGATTTACATAATTATATATTAATTATAAATGGATATATCCATGGAATCTTAATCTTAAAATATCCCCCTCAAGGGATTATTTTTAATGATCTACATTAGAAATTTTCCTATTAAAATTTCATCCCCAGACATATGTGATACTTATTGATATCTAATTACTATTGAAATTTTTCAGAAACTGTGTTTAAAGGTAAAAAAATGTTCAAATTGAAATCCCCCATGATGGATTATTCATATTTACTATATATATGTCACAAAATTCATCAATTCATAATATTCATGTTTCACCTTAAATTCCATTTTTCAAAATATGCACCCACTGCAATATATAAATAAGGTGGGATACCATAAACTCCTCAATTAGGCCAATAAGGGTGATGTTTATTTCTCAATATAAACAATTATTTCTTTTCAACTCTAAAGATTCCATAAATCTGCATCCTTTTATTTTATATTTCTTTCTATATTTGAACATATGTAACCCTAGAACAAGACTCCTACATCTGGTGATAAAAACAAATTAATTAAACATCGTATTTGATATAATGTGATATGAACCTATCTTTATTTTACATTATTCATGACATTAAACATTATGACACATAAATAATCTCAAACCCCTAATAATGAATTCTTTAATGTCCTTGAGGATCAGTAACATATTTTTCAACACTTGTGATCGGTTTTCTAAATTTGGACCACAGTGGAATCCATTTTCTACTTTTCAAATGTTGTAATCAACTTCATAACCTAGGTAAGGGATAAATTATAAATGAGTGTTCTCAAAAACATAGTAATTGAAAAATTATCAACTAGTCATCAAGGTATATATCATAAGAATTTTATAAAAAATTAACAGAGGAGAAATATATTACAAACAAATGGTATGATAAGAGTTTTCCTTATGTCATGATATAAGGACATGAAATATCAAATGAATAATAATATAACATAAAAAAGAGAGTAATATAAAAAATATGCTTCATGAAGTATAATAATTGTTATATGATTGAGAAATATTATGTGTCATTTAAAAATTTTATTAAGGTGTTTTTTATAAAATATAAGCCTAAGTAACCATCATATTATGAGCCTAACCAAAAAGAATACTCTTTTTTTAGGATATCCCTAAAGGGCCACCCTTTATGTTGTGATCATAAGAAAAAATGCTCACCCTTTATATAGTGATTGTATCCAATAAGACTCTCCATTTATGTTGTGATCATATTGAAGAAGGGTCACCCTTTATGTTTTAAGAATTTCAATGTTTCCGCACAATTTTTGGTGAGTGTTTATCCATGAAGTACTACACTTTAGTATGTGATAATAAGAAAGATTTATCACCATTTATGTTGTGAATGTATCCATGAATTATCACACTTTATGTTTTTAGAATATCTATGAAGGATGACCCTTTCTGTTGTGAGAATATTCATGAAGGCTTACCCATTATATTTTGAGCGTATCATAGAAAGATAACCCTTATATATTGTGAATAGATCGAAATATATCCATGATTCCTTATCTCATGAGATATAAATACTCAAGTAATGTAATAGAGGTATTTATAATACCCCATGTTTTATAATAGTAATTATCCATATTTGTACTATTATAATACGAAAAAATTATACATAAAATATAACATAATTAACCCTTAGAAAATAGGAAAATTCTATGAAAATATTTTTCTATAACATTCCATAAGACATCCAGAGGAAGAAATTGGATGATGGATTAAAATATCCCTAGTGTAATATATGCAGAAATAAGGATGTCTTCATAGGTAAATAATAAAATTTTACGATCTTTGAAAAAATCACAATAAAAATAAAAGCGAATCCCCCTTTTTGAAAGGCTTAAAAAATACATAAAAATAGATTACTTAAAATAAAACAAATAAGGCTAATAGTGAATTTAAAAATAATTAATTTATAACAAAAATATGGTTTCCAAAAAACAATTTTTATAAGAGAAATATTATTTTAATAATTTCTTTGACAATATATATAAATACATTGAAAGTGTTTTCATAAAGTACAGGCCTTTAAACGAACTTTTAAAATTAGAATTACATTAAAAAAATGTTTACTTTAGAAAATTATAATAATATTTAATATCGTTTTTAAAATATATATTATTTAAAATAATTTTTAATACCATTTTTAAACATGTAATGGATTATTCATAATGATGAATGATTATATAGTGAAATAAACCATAAAAGAGTTATTAGAAAACATTTTTACCATAGAAAAAAATAGGAATTTTTTATCCCAATCAAAAATAATTCTCCTTATAGTGGAAGAAATGAACTATTAAATTAAATATTAATATGTAACTAAAGAATATTTGAAGAAATATTTTCAATAAGAAGGATTCCAACATAATGAAGGTATTTGAGTTTAAAAAAACCTTACAACATCAAAATCTTATAAATGAGTATCCATTTAAAGAATGAACATGATATGGATCTTATAATCCCAATAATTAATTGAATATAAAAACAATACATTAATTACGTAGTAATCAAATCATATCAAATATTTCGTGGGGCATAATAAGAAACATGTCTCAAGGAATTAATGTTGAGTCAAAGAACCACTTACAACGTTTTAAATTTATGAATTAAAACACCTTAAAGGGAATGAATTAAAATGAAACATTAAATAAAATGAATAATAAGGGGATCAGGATAGAAAATATTAATTTGGAATTGAATACACCATCATAAATAAAACATGGTGTATAATAATAAATATGTCTCAAGATATGAACATTTGAGACTAGAAACAATTACCTTGGTCCTGATTTGATATGTGCATACACCTAACTTCTCAATTAATGAAATTAATTTTATTAGAGAGCTTATTAGAAACCTTATTCATGTATATGTCTTTTATAAAGGACTATTTATTATTTTATTATAATAATTTATTATATTTTATTTCCTTGTATTTATTATTTGAGGTGGTTTAGTCAATTTCTATAAAAATATTTTTTTGTTGAGCATTGTTAATGGTGTTGTAGAATAAATTTATATTCTCAGAAATTGTAAGTGTATATATAAATTTTTATTTTCTTACCATAAAATTTATATAGATTTAAATTTTTTTTTGAAGTGAACCCAGATTTGGAAAAAATACAAAAATATGTTCATTTTATACGGTTATGCTTACTATGAACAATTATTATTAATCTAAATTATAGAATGTATGATATTATATTTCTTAAATATTAACAGTCTAATAATTATTATTTTATCTTAAATAAAATTTTAATTTCATCGTTATTAGGCAGTGATGAAAAATATATCATTCCACATCATGGAGGCAACATCCTGTATATACGCATGATCAACATTATTTTGTTTTTCATTGTGGATTGAATGGAATTAATGAGGGGTTTTCCATTAATATAATAAGTTTTTATTATACTATGTATACCGATTTTTATATATTTCTATGGTCGGGATAGTTTTGGAAGAGAAATATGAAGAACAAAAGGATAAGGATTACAGTATACTCACTTTGGGACCTTGAACTTTCTCATGAAATTATCCACAGAATGAAGTTCATAGGAAAACGTAGGGTGACTTGGAGAATTAGGACGTGCAAGGGACATCATTAAGAGGAAAATTGGGTAGGTTTGAAAGGAAATTAAGATGTTTATGTGTTACATTGTGAGGTTTTATGGTTTTTTAAAATCCAGTTTTTTTAAAAGAATTCCATTCTTGATAGCTTTCTTAACACACAACCTTGAGCATTAAGAAAACTTCAATATACTATAAAAATATTTTTATTCGTATATTACTAATAAAACACAATTATTTATTTTTAGGTAATGAATATGAGTAACCAAATTATGAAATTTATCTATACTGTACCAACTCAATATAAATTTATTTATTTCTTCTTACAAATTAATCACTCAATTTTTTAGGTGAATAAATTTTATACTTCAAATATATGTTTTATACAAAAATGGTGTTTATTTCATTTTATACATGGAGATTATAATTATTTTTTTACATTTATTGAAATTTAATTTTATAATCATTATCTAATTTTTGAAATCATAATATCAAAAAAATCTTATGGTGAATTTTTGGATTTTTTTGAAAAGGTTAATATCTAGGTTAATAGTGAAAATACCGATTTTTTAAATGAAAATTGCCTTTTATATTCTAATTTTTTCAAAGAATAATTTTGGTGTTGGATTTGTTTTAATATTTTAATAATTTTTTGCTAAAACTAACATATTTTTTTCCTTTTATATCGATATTATAGTTGATCTTGACAAACAAAAACTTTTATACATAAAAAAGAATTTTTTAGAAAACCATTTTTATTTCCTTTCTATATTTATATTAAATTAATTTTTATCATTTATAGATATTGAATCATTATAAATGGACCCTAATTGTGAAATCAGAATATTTAAATTTTATAATGAGGTTAATTTCATTTTTTGACATATTTAATGATTTATTTGATGTTATTTCATTCAGGTAGGTTATAATTCAAAAGTTACCAAAGAAGTAAGGGATTTATTTTACAATCTCATTTTATTTTGGGATTGTTTAGGCTTCAATTTCCATTTTGTTGAAATTTTAGGATCCAAATCTAATACGTCCCTTTAATTTTCTCCACTTCTATTTATTCATAAAATATTCATGTATTAGTAAAATTTTCCTCTCTTTGGAGGATAAAATTTTCACAAATATTTTTAATAAAAAAACATTATTTCCACTTTGGTTTTGAATATATTTTTATTTTCCATATTTTATTTGAAATGTTGTCAATAATGTTTCTCATGTTCCCCAATTATTTAAAAACTAATTTTTACCAATGTATACCTTTCTATAAATTGATATAAAAGGAATCTTCTTGCCTTTTTCCAAATGAATTACTTTTTACCAAAAGTATGAAAATTATTTTTTTTAGAAAACACACCATGAATGAATATTCCAATTGATATGAATACTAATTGATTTTAATATTCTATTAAAATTTTCCAAGGTGATTTTTAAATCAATGTTTTTTCATAATATTTTGGAATCCTATTTTTGATTTAAATTAATTGATTTCAAAATTAAAAGGCTATTTTCCTTAAAAAATGTTCCTGGGATATTTTAGTGGTATTCTTTATGATGATACGCATTTTTGTTACTAGTTATATGATATACCAATGTCATCTACATTATTACACTATATGGATTAAGTTGATGAAATGTTCCTGTTTAGTAATTTTGATTCAATATGGTTAATTATTGAAATAAAAGGAATTTTGAGATTTATTTGTATTGATCATTCAAAATACGAGGTATATATAGGACGTATAAGTGATTGGTATGACCAGTCATATATAAACCCTCAATACATCTACATATCTCATGAGAGAAAAAATTTTCCACATTATATGAGTGTTTAGTTAACACCATGCCATTTATTTAGAATGATTGCATGTATTAGAGGCCTTGATGTTATGATTCATGATATCTTGGTTGATAGGCCTTGATCATGATGTTCAAAATTATGCATTTCCATTATTAAAAATTAATATTTCCTAATATATTTTATTTATATTATCCATGAATTATCATTAAACTCCAGTTTTTTGTTGAAAGGATTGTGTTTTGATTATCCAATCCTCTATGTTTATTATGCCTTATTTATTCATTCTAGCTTCCGATGTATGTAACCCTTATAGTGTATCTAATCACACTTGTATTTTTAGAATTTCTTGAAGTATGTTAAGAGATATATATTAAATGATATTAGGTATGAAATAATGTTTCTTATTCTGTGTTTTTTATATTTCCAATGTAATATCATAATCATTTTTATATGGTTCTTCATGACTACAAAACTAATTGATCCTTTCCTATATGATCCCTTGTATCATATGTTGATGTAATATCATATACACTAGATCTGGGTTATTGGAGTTGGAGTGAAAATGTTGGTATCATATAAATTTAAGTATAAACCTGAAGAACTGGACATAGGAAAACATAGATTAGAATATGTAGTGTCCCACCCCGGAAGCCACATAGAAATGTCCTAATATGGTGAGACACAAGATATCAAGAGTGAATCTCCACACGTTAGACGATACGGGCTAGTGGCATGGGAGTAGGTTGTGTTCATTGCAATACTATTCCCCCATATATCATATTAGATAACAAAAATAAAATAGTATAGATAATCAGTGAAAATAGAATAATTATACATCACAATAATAATATTGAACATGCGGATTCTAAATAATAAATAGATATAAAATATTGATGATGATGATGTAGCTACACAAAATGAGTACACAGGGAATAGAGGATATAAGAATATACCACATTCTACAAAAAAATAAAAAACCTAAAAGAATATTCTACTAGAATCAGGGGCATGTTATCAGTACCTTGCTCTCATAATTCATCATAGGATTAATAATCAAACATCAAAAGTTGTATGCTTCCCTTAATCAATACATAAAAACATGAAGTATTATTGGGTACCAATATAATCCCATTAAGGTATTGAGATATACTCTGTATTCCACCACCTATGGTGTCTAAATCAATCTAGTATGTTCATATAAAATTATTATTGTACTAATAAATCAATAATGCAATGCTAAAAATAGAAAAATAAATCATATCGAGTCTCTTTTTGGTAAATCCTTCCAATTATTATTTCTTAAACCTAAGATATATTTCTCTAAATTTAAGTAAGCTACAGAAGTGTGAATATTTGTAATATATTCTAAATGAAAAGTCACAAAGGATGGACCATCGACAATAATTAAATTTTTATTAGTAGAAATGTCGTAGGAGTTTCATTTCCACATTCTTAATTTTAATGTAATTAAAATATTTTTAAATTATTAAGATTCCCCATGATATTATCCAAGGAAATCCCATAGGAATACCATGTATCACTTAAGGGGCTCTGTATAATTCCAATGTTGTTGAGGTATGTCCAAGGTGAACCATGAATGAGATACCTAGTGTAAATACTGAAATAGTTTGAAAATAATTAGAACAAGCCTCTAATTTTATCGATGTTATCTCATAAAGGGATATGAGTCTCTCTTGTAGAAAATTTTAACCATCTCTTCACCATGAAAATCCATGGGGTCTCCTCTAAGGAATATGTATCAGTTGTTTGCAGGTAAAAATGAAAACTCATAGCAAACCCATTCTAGACATAGGCAATCTCATCCAGAATGTATATAAAAATTCATTAACAAAATAACAATAGGGAAAAGTGATCCAATCCAACATTTCCATATGTAGGGACCCTTACATCACCATCTTTATAAGGCTAGAGTATGATATGGATAACAAGATCATACTATTTTACAAGGAAAGAATCTATAACATAATTAGCAATTTGGACAATGAATTTAATTATAAAAAAATTGGAATAAGTCATAATTCCTAATAGCCTATATAAGGGTTATGGAATTCTCTTAACATAATTTATTAATTAAATGAATTAATTATAACGAAACACCCCTTAAGGGGTTTTTGGAATTATATGAAAAGGGGGAAAATGACCTCAATGGTGTATGGCACATAATGAGGTGGATTAATTCATGGAGAAAAACATATGTTTCGATTATCCATATTCAAGGGTCGTATCATAAATGGTTATGCGTTTAGTTTGAGTTATTAAGAAATTTAGAAGCATTTCCATAAGGTTCTGGAACACAGCACAATACCACATGATAAAGAATTAATAGAAACATGTGGAAAGAATCTAGAACACCTACCTTATGTTCTAAGAAGACCACTCATCTATTTTCAGCCCAGAATAAATTGAGAATGAAAATTATTTTATAAATCACTGAATTCCATAGAAAAAGGGACAATGATGTCATATAAAAAAAGAGGAACATACGAAATGAGAAACGAGAGGAAGTGGATTGTAGAAATTATGAATATGAGTAAAACATATTTGGTGGTGAAGGATTCGGATATCGTATGAAGGACTGATAAAAATCCCTATTGAGAGAAGGATGAGGGATATCAAGTCGCAGCTAGAGGTGAAAAATGAAGGGGGAGAATAATGGGGGATTAAAATTATTTCTGGGGACAAAGTTTCATTTCCCCATTAAATAATGTGTTTCATGGTTTTTCAACTTGGTAGGAAAAACTATATTCCAATAATTCACCCAGTTATACTTTAGGTGGGACCCCCACTTGGGCTAGGTGTACGGTTTGGATAACTATGTGTTAGCCTTGTGGATTCCACTATAAAAAAATATATCACCATAAAAAATGAGAGTGTTCCTTGGCTCACATAGTTTTCAAAAAAAACATTAGGCCTCATTCACCCTTCTTTCACACCCCCACATGGTTAGGAAAATCATGCAGTCTAGGTCGTATGGTTTCTCCTAACTTTGTGGCATAGTATGCTTCTCTAAAATTCTGGGCTCCGAACAATCCTCAAACACCCTCATGTCCACCATGACTCTATTAGGTATCCTAAAAAGGTCTAAAAATGGAATCAAATTAGAAATAAAATTTTCCCTAACTTAAAAAAACATGGGACCTTACAACCTCCCCTCATTAAGACAACTCATCCCCGAATATCCCTTATGAGGGTGTTAAAATATTTTTTGAGAAATGTTTTTTCCATTTTCCCATATAACAACATCCCACTCATAGTTATTTTCATGAACATAGTCATACACCATATTACCCATACTAGTGGGATTGGCCTTCCTCAGAGAGCCTTCATGCTCTGATAAATGATATGTATCTAATTCTCCTCAATGGACGCATCCACCTCCAACTCAATATCCTTAGGTAAAACTAAATGATAAATGCCAACATGATATTGACAAAGCTATGATATATGGAAGAAGTCGAACATTGAATGATACCCCTAACATAAATTCAATCAATAGGCTTATGTCTCAACTCACTCCACTGTCATGAATGTATCAATATACTGAGGCAATAGATTTTCATTTCTTTGTATTCATCTATAACCTAATATGGTTGAAACATTCAGAATGAACTAACAACCATCCTTGATCTCTAGAGGTCTACGACTACGATTGATATAAGAATTCTTCCTAGTTTAAGCTGTAGCCATACACTTCTGAATTAACTGTATTTGTTCTGAAGTCTCCAGAACGAGACAAGGTCCTAGTAGTGCTACCTCACCTACTTATAACCAGCATATAAGAGAATGTAATAAACTACCATAAAGGTCCTTATATGTATCAATATAAATCATTTGATAAATGTTGTTTTTCTAGGAAAAATTATGAAGAGGTATATGTTTCTCTAATGAACCTATAAAATCAAGGACACATGCCCAAAGAATATCCTCTAATACCTGTATCATCCTCTCAGACATCCTATTCGTGTATGGGTGATAAGATGTACTCAAGAGCACCTGTGAACCTAGGGCCTCCGTCAACCCTTTCTAGAACAAGAAATTGAGATGAGAATCTTGATATGATACAATATAATGGGGAACACCATAAACAAATATTTTTACCAAATATAACCCCCCCCCCCCGATATAATCAACTGAGATATTCTCCCAGATCAGTAGAAAGTGTGCAACCATTTTTATCCTATAGATGATCACCCACACTGAATATCTACCTTTAGGGTATCTTATGAAGATCTTCTTGATATCCATGGTGAAATAATACCATTTAATTTCGATAATGTATAGAGTATGTAGAGGTCTAGAAGGCCACTAGTGATATGCCTTCATCTTCTGAGATGCGGAACACCTCGGGATGAAACCTCCAATATGACTCTTCATACTATCCCACTACTACTGATGACTGGTGTCTTGGTATATCTAGGTAAGACCAGGGTGAACATCCCAAACATATGCATGAGATTATCATGTCAACACTCCCAATATATCATCAGTAAACCAAAATATCCCACAATAGAGTAGGGTATCGTGAACATTGACATCTGAATCATGATATCCAAAGACACTCTACCTTCAGACGAGGGCCTCATAATCAGATATATTTATCATTAAAACCCACTCTGGAAGTTATTCTGTCACTACAAGAGATGGTTAAACAGGTTGTATGCGCTTCTCTTGATCCTCCAGGTGCATCTCATAAAATAGACCCATCAACAACCACTCGTAGTTCTCCTTCTGGATGATCTATGTATGAGTCTTCTAACTCAAATTTTCATCTACAACATTAACATTTATAGGTGTACAAGAGAGATAATTGGTGAACGACTGTAGGTATTCCTCCCATCTATGTTCCCTTATAGTCAAGTCTCATTCGGTGGAAATGTATCTGATACATTTATAAAACATGTAAATAGACAATCACTCACCCAAAAAATAATGCCTCCAGCAGCATAAGGCATGAAGCAAAGCTACTAGATCGAGGTTTTATGCATGGTAATTCCACTAGTGTGGTATTTTCTGGTATGAACCATAGAATAAAATCTACTTAGTTTTCCTCATGGATTATCCCATATCGATACTTGAAGAATCATAATAGGTAGTATAGAATCTTCTCCACTCTAGAAGAATTAGTATAGACACTAAATTCATTATTTCCTTTTGCTTTTGGAAGGCTATCAGGAAAGCTTCAGACAAGAAGAACTCCACATACTTCTTAGTCAGACCTGTAAGCAGTAATAATAGGAATGAAAACACATGGATGAATCCCCTATAATATCCTCACCACCCCAAGAATATTTTTTTTAAAAAAAATCGTAGGATTTTCCCAGGAAACCATGGAACACGCCCTCTCTTGGTCAATAGATACACCATCATCCGAAATTATATGACCCAATAAGTAAAAGATACTAATCCCGAGGTCGCATCTGCTGAGATCTTCATAAAGATGATTCCCACTAAGTGTATTCATAAAAATATAATTATGGTTGGAATGGTCATGTATGGTGTGAGAATAAACTGGATTTCATTTAAAAGTACCACAAATGAATCATGGTATGGGTAGAAAACCTAATTCAATAAGGCCATGAAGACGACTGGTGCATTCATAGGGCCAAATGACCTAACCAGATACTCATACAAGCCCTAACTACTCTATAAAGTTGTATATGGTATGTATGATGGCCAAACATGCACCTAGTGGTAGAACAACCTCGAATCGATCATAGAGAAACCAGTCACTCGTTGGAGCTAGTCGAAGAGGATGTCTATACGATGTTGTGGATACCAATTCTTCACCATAAGCTATTTTAGTCAGTGGTAAACCACGAACAATCTAAGGGTACCATCAAAATCCTTGGTTAAAATGATAGGTGAACCCCAGCTGATGTTTGAGATCAAATAAAACCCTTTAACTCTAGATCTCTAATCTACTTATTGAGTTCCTTGAGCTCGGTAGGTGTTATCCTATAGGGAGGAATTGACACGGGTTTCATACATAGCCCTAGCCCAATAGTGATCTCCATCCCTCTATTTGGATGTAATCCATATAATTTTCAAGGTATACATCCCTGAAACAATCCAAATCAAGAGGGAATTAAACAACAAGTTTTCCCTCATCACACATGATGAGATAAGCCATCTGGGTTTTCACATTTTCTAGACTAGTATGCTCAGGTCTAGTTCGACTAGACTGCATATCCATTTCACTCTTATGAATATAATTAATACCCTGAAGCGATGTTAAAGACATCCTTAGGTGGTAGAAATCGATATGGGAAAAAAACCCCACTAGTATGTACATACAGTGAATGATTTTGAATTTGTTCATCTCTAGGATGCTGAAATTTCATAGGAAATTACACCAACCTAATTCAAGGGGGGACTCACTGTACTGGGATAAACCTCTAGTCATACCCCTAACGGTGTGTCAAGAGTCACGATGCCACTTAAGTACTCTATATCTAGGCCTAAAATTTCCTAAGTCACATAAAATATAAAGGATTGTGATTGACCTATATCAAAGAGGGAAAAACTAAAGTAGAGGATACTAGAATATTAACTCTAACTATAGATGGTCTTTGAATCTTCTCCTCTAGTGTAATTTGTACTTCATAGATTTGGCCTAAACTGTAACCCTAAGATGCAGCATGACTTCCTTGAAAAGGTATAATTTATTCAAACTGGGCTTTTGAGTCTTCATTACCTTGGCCATGACCACCACTATAGATTGATTGGAAGTTAGAAAACAAACTCCCATCCTTGCATGGGGTCCCTGATTTGGTACCTAAAAGCGGTGTCGGTACGGATATGGTTTCACATGTAACTAGATGAAAAGATTGCTAAAAACTCTAGAGGTGACCCATCTTACTGCAATCCTGGAAAAAAATCGGGGTCCTCATACATTGGGGCTTCAAATGGAATGTATTTCCACACTGATGACACACTACATTTTTCTTATGTGTGAAACCTTTTTGGTACTACCCCCATATACACACATGAAACTATTTTTCCTTATACTGGATAAAAATTTATTTTCATAGAAGCTGAAACACCATATCTCACATTGTCAAATTCCCTTAGTTTCCACTCAATTATGAGGTCCCATTTCACTATCTCTGAAATAGTGTCTATCCAGAATACATTTACCTAAAATGAGACAATTTATTCCTACCCATCCTCAAATATTCATCCTGTTTTTATCATTTTGATGGTTAATGTTGGTTTAAAACACTAAATTCAATGATGTAAGGTCAAAACTCCACCAACAAAATGTTACCTTATTGTAGGTTCATGAACTCTCTAGAACATTATTCTCCCAATGTTTGGGTAAAGAACATGTAATAAAAGTAATTCGGGATGTCTTCCAAAACCATTCCCTGATATTGACCAGCCTAAGTGAGGATATCCCACCAATTATTTGCATAGTCATGAAACATATAGGCCGAGAGAATATCCCTCCACTCTAGAGGAATCTCAATATTCTCTCAGATATAATGGATAGAATCTAGCTATAACTCAGTTGCATGTGGTCTATTATCTTCTGAGAAGATGGTAGGATAATACTACTAGAAGTCATGGGTTATCTCTAACATAGTAGTGGTAGTGTAAGAAGCACCATATACTAATTTTATGAAATATAAGAAATATAACAGAAATGAGCATCAATTCCCATTGTAATATCGACAATAGGATCCTCACATAGCACTACTGAATGTATTATGAGTGGCTTAGATCCCACCACTTCTGAGGGATGGTTGTTTCCAACATCCTATCATTTGATGTGAGGATGTAACAGGAGAATAACTCTACAATTTCTAATAAGAATCATCGTATAGGATTTATGATAGATGTAATAGATATAACATGAAAGGGAAGGTTCAATCCACCACATAACACGACACACCGATCTACCAGCTCTGAAATCTAAGTTCAGCTGGTAAGAAAAAGTCACATAAGGATCAAAAAACGCAAAGCCTGTTACCCACTACCAAGATCGTGTCATGGTCAAGGTATCACATAACACAACAGAGGTTCTAGTATATAAATTTTAAGATGAAAGGTATAGAGGAAAACACCCTTTACTCTTCATTTGTAATTCCCATATGGGGGTAACATTTTAATTTTAATGCTTTAGTTTTTTTGAACATATTCTTATTTATTTGGAAATAGATATCACAATCGAGTTAATTTTTTAACAATTTAAAATTTATAAGGGATTTTACTCTTTATAAATAGAAATTTTCATGAAAAGTAACTATGATCTAACATTTATATCTTTTATCAGGATGTAACAGGTCAGGTTTAGTGATTTGACATAAGTAACTATCATTTCCAATTTATAGAAGTACTTTCTTCTGAAATTTTCATTATCATTCATCAACCAAAACAACTAGTATGGAATAATTGGTTAATTAAGGTGACATCATCAATATATATGGTAAAAACCCATTTATATTAATGTAGTATCATTAATTAATCAAATTATTTCATTAACTTTGTAAATAAATCCTGATTTAATTTACAAAAATTAAGGAACACAAAACCAGAACATGCAACACAGGAACTGAAAACCAGAAAGATGATATGTAGTAGCATAATGAATGACATTTAGTTGTAAGGTTCTTAGTATACTGCATGAGTTATATAAAACCTCATATCATTGGACCATGGTAAATCAACCCATATTAGTAATTCCAATAATAATAAATTCACAATATAAGTGGTCACCGAAAGTTGAAATCAGTGAAACAGTAACAACCGCAACCAATACAATCATTAAAAAATCCCAAATTTTATTAATTCCACCTATCATGGGTTAGCTAATACAAGGAATAAGATCATTGAAAAATTATATCACATCCTAATATCTAGTCCAAACCCAAACAGTGAGACAAAAGGAAAATATCCTTTGATATCACATTGTAATATCCCACCATCGAAGCCACATAGTGGTTCCCCAAGATGGTAGGGCATAAGACCTAAAGTGAACCTCCCTATATTCCAGATCCTACCAAATAGCTTTGAGGGACTATGGTATGTCTTTGGGGATATTGTTCCATCATATATTAGAGTATACTACAATGGTGAACAATATAGGTAAGTAGAAAGAACAAAATAAATAAACAACAACATAAAAATAGTGAGCATGTGGAAACAGAATAATTAATAGATACAAATTTATAATGATTCTGATGTAGTTATACCAAACAAGTACATGGGGAATATGGGATAATGTCATATCTCACATGCTACCAAAAAATTTAAAAAAAATTATAAATGTTGGTACTACTAGATTCATGAGAATATGCTCAGTCCCTTTCACCAGTACTCCATCTTAGGAATCATAATCAAAAGTACGAAGCTGGAGGATTCCCTTATCAATACCTATAACCATGATTTCTACTTAGGTAAAAAATGAGGAAAAATAAGGGTTTTCAATACACTTAGTAGGCCACCAACAATGGTGTGTATATAAATCTATTAAGTGCTTATAAAATGAATAGAGTTCCAATAAATAATAAATTGAATGCTGAAAATAGACAAATACATCAGACCAGGTCCCTTTTTGGTAAGCATGTCCAACTCAACCTACTTCAACCTAATCCGAATGTCTCTAAACTAAGGTAATATGCACAAGTATGAAATATGGTAAAAGATGATAAATTTAATGTTTCAAAGGAAGGACCATATACAACCATGTGATTAGTCTTGTTGGGTGCATCCAAGGAGTTCCAGTGCCACATTCCTAATTTTTCATTTAACTAACATATTTTTAAATAATTACATGTCTCTATGATTTCATCCAAGGAGATCCCAAAGGAATCCCATGTATCAATCTAGGGGCTATGTATATGTATAATGTTCTGAATGTTCACCAATGGTGACACATGAATTAGAACCCAAGTGTCCCTCTTAATATGGTATGAAAAAAACAAGAAAAAACCTCTGAGTCCATCCATGGTATATCATGTAGGGTTATGATTCTCTCTCATGGAATGGTACAACCATGTGTCTATGAATCCCATCCATAGGTTATCCTCTAGGTAACCAATATCACTCATCTGGAGGTAAAAAGGAACATGCATGATGTTCACATCCCATTCATAGATAGTGTCACCATTGGTGTATTTAAAAATTCACTAACAAACTAACTATAATACATGTTGATACCATCCCATGTGTCCTCAATTTGGGACCATTCGATCACCCTCAAACTATGGTAGGACTATGATTTGGAAACTAGGATCATTCTATTTACCAAGGTAAGAATCTATAACATAATTAGAATGTTTTCCAAGGTAATTAACTATGAAATCCATTTATGTAATAAGTAATAACTCATAACGCCCTATATCAGGGTTATTCAATTATATTAAAATAATATATTAATTCAAGGTATTAACAATAAGGAAACACCCCTCAAGAGATATTTATACATTTTATAAAAAGGGTAAAAGGGCCTAAAAGGTGGAACACACCTATTGAGGTGGATTTAAGTCATGGAGATAAACCAAATGGTTGATTCACCAATCTATAAGGTAATATCTTACATGGTTAAGAATTTAATTTAAATAACTAAGTAATTTTGAGGTGTCAATGGAAGGCTCCAACAAGTAGCACAATGGGGCTTGATATAGAATTCATCGAATCTTGGGGAAAGAATCTAGACCACCTAAATTAGTTTCTTAGAATAAAAGTCATTTATTTTTTACCCTTTAATATAAATAAAACAAGATTTATTTTGAGAATAAGAAACAACCCATAACATGGGGAAAATGATTTATAACCAAATTAAGAGAATAAAGGAGAATAAAAATTTATAATTGAAGGAAAATGATCATATAGAGAACATATAGGATTCCAACACATATTTTGGGGAAGTTATTAGAAATTTTATGATAAAGATATCAAAATAAAAAGGGAGAGGTTGGGTTCTCTCAGGTAGCTGGTAGAGGATAAAACTTAACGGGGAAAAATAATGATGTATTAAAAAGTAGTGGATAATGTTTTATTTTATATTTAATTATTGATAAATACATTTTTTAAATATAGTTGGTCAAACAGTATGAAAACATGTGCCCATGTCTGCTTAAGGAGTGATCGTTTCACGGGAATGGCACACAGTTTTTCTAACCATGCACAAGATGTGCAGAACCCACTATAAAAAATGATATCACCTACCAAATAAGCATGTTCCACTGGTTATATGGAAGTAGAAAACTATGTTTTCCCACACTCCCTTCTATCACAACCACACATGGTTTGTGAATTTGTGTGGTATCTGCGTCCCAGTTTCTCCAAAATGTGTAGACCAGTCTTGTCATCCAAAATTTGAGGCTTTAGGCTCTGATAAAGCCCCGAAAAAAAACTTTTTAATCTATGGCTCCATTATTTTATCTTAAAAGGGCTAACCATGGAATTAAATATGAAATAAAACGGTCTATACCTTTAAGGAAAGCTAGGATATTACAAAAAAAATTGATGACATAATTTGTTGATAAGTCCAACTAAATGAAAATATACTATGTTCATGTAAATAATGGACTATCAATTTTCATAAAAATGAAGCCCAGTATGGATACTAGAAAGTGGATGCAACTGTATCAAATATACACTTAAGGGTAATAATTCTATATGGGGTGGATTGGGAACTAACACAATCATCAGTAGTGCACAAAATTGGGCCAAATAGGATACTCATGTATAGAATTTCTTATGGGATATTCTTCGATTAATTCACATTTTCATTCTAAACCATTATGACATATTAGAATGGATAATGACCATGGTTGTCCTTAGTTAGATGTAAGGTGACATATATTGCAAGGAATATGTAATGATTTGGATATCCTATAAAATATTTTTCATGATTATATTATCTTCCACTATAATAATTTATGTATAAACCATCATCTATGGTTTTAGTCAATGTATATAATAGGGAGTAATTGTGGGAATAATTAATGTGATGGAAAATGCAATGAGTTTCCTCCTGATCAACTGAATTAGATGGGTGTTGGATGGAAAACAAATTTGATTATACGTAATGAACCTTTGTGATATATGATTAACAATATAAAAATAAGTGAGTCTATTAAATTTTTAATTAAGATGAAAATATAATTTTATCAATGTTCAGGTGGAAATAATCATGAAGTAAATAAAGTTCAATTTCCTTCATGTGAATAATGTTGGATGAAGCATCCATGTGAATTATTAGATGGTGGGGGAAGATGTAGTATGTTTGGAAATTATGGTAATAATGCAGTGAATTTCAAACGAATTTTATGTCTTCTGTGGGGGGTATTTGGGAATTATCTGAGTAAAATCACTAATCCAAGAGTTAACTATTATACTAAGAAAGAACATATTCTATTCTAATCACTGAATTGGAATTATTGAAGTATTTATGTATTTTGATTTTTGATTTATATAATAGAAGTAATATATCAATTTTATTATAGTTATATGAATGATGAAACATCTAAAGATTTTTCTACAGTATAATTTCGTAAAGATTTTCAAGAATATGTTGAATGATTCCAAAAAAGTAGAAAATTTATTTTTAATGAAGTTTATTGCATTTTTGGATTTATGGAATAAAATTTATGATATGTAATTTTAATTGAGGATCATGGATAGTGGAAATTATTTAAGGATATATGCTTTCATTGTTGTTTTATAGGGATTCAAATTAGTAACATTTTTTGGGAAAATATATGATTAATTTAATCAAATGATTGGTATGTTACATTGTGTACTACATC
Source organism: Viscum album (assembly GCA_963277665.1). Taxonomy (NCBI): domain Eukaryota; kingdom Viridiplantae; phylum Streptophyta; class Magnoliopsida; order Santalales; family Viscaceae; genus Viscum; species Viscum album. Next base: position 294,220,847 of record OY728167.1, on the reverse strand, counting down.
ATATTTCTTGTGGATAAATGATAGTGTTGATCGTGGAAAAAAATATGGGATCAAATAAATCATATTATTGGGTTTTGAATTTTTCTATACATATCTTTTAGGATTCACATGGTTAAATTTTAATAGTATGGATTAAGTTTAACATTGGGTGTTATTATTGGGTTTTTAGTGATCAGTGGGATATATTTATAAATATTAGATAACATGTCCTAAATATTTTTGTTTAGGAACATTTATGAATTAAATTGAATGATCTCTCATTATATAATAGATTTGAGGAACCATTAAATGTTAATGTTATCACTTCAATCATGAAAAAGTCATCTTTATTATACATTTCTTTGTGTATGGAATGAATTCGAAATTAATAAAATATAAATCAGAGGGTAAATTTGTGATTATGAAATAGAAAGAAATAGAATTTTTATATTTTTCCATGTTATCTATCTTGATATTAAAATAATCCTTGATATTTTCAAAAATTATCCTGAAATAAAATTCTTATTCCATTACCTTCATTTATGATGAAATGGTTATCTTTTCACTCATCAGTGATTTGTGGTTTTGTAGTCATTAACTTTCTTGTCACTATATTTTCTAACAATATATTTTTTTTACTAAAAATTATTATCTCCATCATGTATATATATTGACCTCCCACAAATGTTATCCTTATATTGAAACCCAATTATTTTCAAATTTACGAAACTATTAGGTTTCCTACTTTCTATTTAAGGATGTTTTACAATGAATTTTAAAGATTAGGGTTATCAAAAAAGTTATTTTTAAATATTGAACCATGCATGACCAAGATTAAATTATAGAATCATTATTTATTTAGTGGGGAAGAATGTAATACTAAAAAATGTTTTAAAAGAATAGTATTCTCAAAATCTTTCTCAACACACAACAGTGAGATTTATGAAAATTGTGATGTACTATAAAATTATTTTTATAAAACAATAAAAGTTATAACCCAGCCATTGAATTGGTGGGTATGAATATGAGTAACCTAATTATGAAATATATTTATAATGGTACTACTAAATAAAAATGAACTGATTAATTCATAGGAAGTAATTACTCAATTGATTTAGTGATGTCGTATTATTTTTCTAAAAAAATATGATTTCATAAAAAATTATTTTTATTACATTTTATGTGTGAATATTCTTATTTATTTAGAATAATTTTAAATATTTTAATATATAAAAAGATATCATTTCTTAAATATTAATATCAAAATTAACATAGGGTCAATTATTAAGATGTTTTTAAAAAAATTATATTTGTAGGTGAACAGTGAAATTAGCGAGAATTTTTAATGAAAATTGTCTTATATTTTCATGTATTTTAAAAGACCAATTTTTCTTTGTATTGGTTTTAATATTTCAAAATATTATTTTTGTTAAAAATAATTGAATTTATAATTTTTTATCAATATTACTCATCCTCATAGTATAAAAATACTTTTATACATAAAGTGGAATTTTTCAAAAAATAATTTTTCATTGGCTTAAGTATTTTTATATTGAATTCATTTCAATAGTTTACATAGATGTAATCTTGGAAAATTTAATAAATATATTTAAATATCATGTTAATTTTTTATAATTAGACTAATTTCATTTTTTTCTGATAAATAGTAGTTAGGTAAAAATATCACTACCTAAGTATAAAGGAAAAAAATTAATGTTTAAACTAACATAAAAAGGAATTAAAATATATATAACTTTTTCATTTACTCTATTGGATATGTTTAGATCACAAATAGTCATATAAATATTGAATTTATGGCCAATTTTATTCTTCTTTCTTTAATAATGACCTATATAATATTTTATGTAAATAAAAAATCAACAATATCACTCACTTGCTTTTAAATTAATCGTATATGTTCCCATAGTGATAAAACTAAATTTTAAATTAATATTAAAGGTTATTTTTAGAATAATGAAATTATTTTTATGATTCTAATTATTTTTTATTATTTATTTATTATATAATTACTTAAATTTCATATACAACGTTGATATAGTTCTTGGCTTAGTTGATTGGCATTCAGGCCATCTCATCACCGCATTTCATTCTACCTCTATTTGCTTGGTCTCTACCCTAGTTCCAGAATTCCTCTATTCTCTCTGAGGTGGACCTACACGGTGGTCTTCTTGGTCCTTTGGGATGTGAGTTCGAGTGTCCAGTTCAAAAAAACTGATGAGGATGATCGATTCATTGGATTTTTGGTGAATTTTTTAATTTGGTTTTTGGTTTCTAATCTATGGTAGTTTTTGAATCCTTAAATGGGAGGGATTTGATGTAGTTTTTGTATTTGGTTTTATTCTAAATTTTGATGGTGGATGCAACCATCACTCCATAAGGAGTAGTGTTAGATGAGGTTTCCGAGCAACTCTGTATGGGATAGCTTGTTGAGCGGTCATGTGAAGTGGAAGCTTAACATAATTATGTAATTGATAGGGGGGATAGTTTCATGTAGTCTTGATCTGGGTATTTTCATGTATCAGGTTTCCCACTTTTTCCTGAAAAGTGATTTTGAATAAAAAATTAATTTTCAGCCAATAATAAAAACATTAAAATTAATTTATTTGGTATGAATTATGGTTATAAAATAATTTTATAATTAATAATAATGTATTATTTTTGAGGAAATGGATTTTATTCGAATTCTATTGTTGTCTTGATGTTGTTAATGTCAAAATATGTGAATAGTTCATAAAATTATTTTAATAATATATTATGTAAAATAATATTTTGTTATATTATTTTAAAATCATAAATTTTTTGAAGTAGAATAATTAGGATGATAAATGGTCTAAAAGTTCACCCCATTTCCCGTTATTATCCAATTTTTAAATTATATGTAAAATTATAGCCCTTTAAAACTGATGAAGTAGTTAACACGGGTAAGGATGAAATTGGTTATCAAGTGGGTTAAAGAAAAAGTTAAGACACTTAAACTTATACAAATAGTAATTTTTTAAGGAATTTAAACCATATACTATCTTAGATTTTAAATTCTAAAAACATGGGTCCACTATGATAAGAAAAAATAATATATTACTTATAAATATATTAATTTATTCCATGTGTGTATTTTCTTCCACTTATAAAAGGACATCCATACCATATCATCATTGCACCGCCTTCAGTAAAATATCTCTACAAAAACCATCCCATTTTTCTTAACATATTCCATATTGATGAATTATTGGTTTTTTCCTTCCCAAAATAATATTATATTGGTCCTTGATAATGGATCTACAGAAGGCCTACCGAATAAGAGGTAATCATCATTACCAACTCATCCAAATTTATTTATTTTTCTAATTCCTCTAAATATGTTTTAACCAAGACAAATAATTAATAGATTATTATAAATATTTTTTTATTTTATCATTAATATGGTAAAACCAATTTATACCTCTTTTCCATCCTATAAAAAGTGAAAACATCACTCATTCATAAGTATAACTTACCGTCTCCAGGTAGTCTTGTAAAAACAATTTCATAATAATTTTACATGGATGGTTATAGATATGTGATTAAAAAAATATGTGATATTTTCGAAAAAAAAATATGATTTTTAAAATATATTATATCACTTACCTTCTTACTCTTCAAACCATTAAAAATAATAATTTTGCTCGTACGTACATGTGGACTACCATCTCTACGAAGAGATGTGATTTATTTTTTACATTTGGATTTCATGGATGATTAAAAATATGTATATAATTAATATATATGAAATTTTTATCATTATTAAAATTATTTATATGTTGGAACCATCATAATTATTTATGGACCGAAACTCCCCAATTGAAACTCATTTGAAAAACAAAGCAGTTAACACTCAAAATTTTGGTTTTTAATAATGAACTAATAATAAATGTGTGTATAAAAGTAATAAGTGGATAATATATGACATTATAATTATATATGTGGTTATTTAATATAATTATAATAAATATAATTTTATTATAAAGTAGTCAAAATTTACTTACAAGGAAAGTCGGACCTGAAGTAAGGGTTTCCCATATCACTTTTGTTTTTGTGAGACATATGTCATATACAACATTTGTTTTATTAATATTGTGTAAATAAATTCCATTTTATATGTTATGTAATTAATAAATTTATATTTATGGTATTTAATTTTTCATTTGAATATATTTCCTTAATGGGGATTATGATCCAAAAGTTACCAAAGTGGTAAGGGGTTTTCTCTACATTCTAATTTTTTTTGGGATTGTATATTGTTTAATTTCCATTAGGAAAAATTATATGTCCTTTATTTGATATTGAAATTTAATTTTCTCATCATTTTTTTATTCATGTAACATTCATGTAATAATATCATTTCCCCCTCTAGTGTAATTAAACTTTCATGGAAATTTTTATAAGAAAAGTATACATTATTTCCTTTTTGGTGGGGAATATTTTTCTTCCACGTCCATATTTTCGTTGAAATGGTACCAAGAATTATTATTATCATTATCTAATGATTTATTATAATAAATTTTACAAATGATTTAATTTTTATATAAGTTTAAAATAAAATATTCTATTATTTTTCAAAATGATGAATTTTTTACCAAAAATGTGAAAAAAAGTTTTGTTTTAACATACACAACACGAATGGATTTTACATAAATCAATAATACTATTTTATTTGAAGACTCTATTAAAATTAATTTGGTTTATTTTCAAATAAATTTTTTTCCTAATTTTTTAGAAACTTTTATTATATTCTAATTATGTTATTTCAAAATGAAAAAGCTTTTTTTATTGAGAAAAATTCTAGTGATATTTTAATGTTATTGTCCTCTATTATGACACTGATTGACGTTACTAGGGATATCATCCAATGAAAAAACATTGTTTTTTATCAATATTTTTTAGGATTATGAAATATATATGTTCTATATTATTGACTCAATACTAAAAATTGTTGACTTATAAAGAATTTTGAGTATAAATTATGTTAATCATTCAAAATATTTGACATTCATAGGATGTGTAATTGATGGATGAGGCCCACTTATAGATATCTCCTTAATTAATCGATAGGTCTCATGAGAAAAACATTTGTCCACATTATAATATTATTTTTTTAAACCTAACCACTTATTAAGAAGGATGTTTTTGTTGAGAGTATTTAATGGTTATATTTATTATATCTTGGTTGAGAGACCTTGATCATGATGATCATAATTATGTATTTCATTTATCAAGAATTCAATTTTAATTATATATTTTTTTACAATATTGATGTTATCAATGTATTCTCATTTAACTCATGTTTTTTATTGAACGGTATTTTTGTTGTATTATCCACTCCTCCATATTGATTATGCCTTATTAACACATGATAGATTCCACTATATGCAACACTTAATAATAATATAAGACCACCCTTTATTTTATTCACTTTCACTGAGACATGATGTCGTATATTATGAATGTGATCAAGGATTAAATAATATTTCTTATTCTTTTTTATACATCCAATGTAATATGGGAATCATTTATTTATATGGTTTATTAAGACTAATTAAATTTTTGATCCTTCAAAATGTGATCCCTTTTATCTTATGAAAATGTGATAAAGTATACAGTAGCTCTGGGTTACTAGATTTGGGGTGATACAGTTGGTATTAGATAAAGTTTGGTACAAACCATGGGAACCAGATTTAGGAAAACATAGATTAAAATACATAACAATATGAAAACTTTATAGGTAATATAATTGTATAGGAAAACATCCTATGTTATGGTAAATAATAGATGGTGGTTTTCCTATAAAATATATCCCTGGATGGATATAAGAAAGTGGATGTGGTTGTATCATTGATGTACTTGGGGATAATAAACCTAAAAGGGTTGGATTGGGTATTAAATATATAATCACAAACTCATAATAAGTGAACATATGACTTTAAACATTGCTAGACACTCCAAAGTGATAATCATGGTTTAGTTTGTAATTACCCTTTAAGACATTATAATTTATTTGAATAGATAAAGATTGTGGATGACATTGATTAAACTTAATGTTTCAGATTGAAAATATGGAATCATTATTTACACATCCAGTAAATTATTTTTCATATTTATATGGGTTTTCACTATGATTATTGTTGCACCGACCATTAATTTGGGTTTTAGTAAATGGATGGAACCAGGAGACATAAATTTAACAATGAATTTTATAGACAATGAATTGATTTTCATCCTGATCAAATGAATGAGATGGAATCTAAAAGGATAAGCATTATGATTAATCCTATTCATATATCATGTTATATGATTTAAAACATATACATAGGTGAGTGTATTAACATGTAAAATAATAAGAAAATAATATTTCAGGGAATTTCATGTGGCATTGATCATGAAGGAAATAATTTTTATTTTTCTTCATGTCAAGAATATGGCAATAAGAACACATGAGAATGCCTTAACTGTAGGGGATAGTTTTTTTATATGGAAATTAATAGAATAAAGAAATGAATTTACAAAGAATTTGAAGTCTTATGTGTTTGTAAATTGGGAATTATATATGTTAAATACATGATAAAAGAGTTACCTTCTATAATAAGGAATGAACCATGATATTATATAATTGAAGTGTAAGGATTGAAGTGTGTATGTAATGGGATTTTACATTTATTCTATAAAAGTACTATATCAATGATATAATTATTATAAGAATCATTATACACGTATGAATTTTTATGTATTAGTTTTTCTTAATGTTTTTCAAGGATATGTTGAATGTTACTAATAAAGTATAAAATTGATTTTTGATGAAGATTATTAAATTTTTGAATTTTGGGAATATATTTGATATTCTTTGATTTTATTTTTAGGATAAGGATATAGTAAATTTTTGGAATCATATATGTTCTCATTTATTTTTTATGGTGATTCATGTTATTATCATATTTTTGGAAAATATATGATTAATGTATTCACATGATTTTTACATGACGTTATGTGATACTTTATGTTTCTCAAGGATAAATGATAAAGTTGATATTGTTAAAAAATTGATTAAAACTTCTAGATTTTTGGGCAATTAATATTCATAGTCTTATTTTGTAGGTGTATTAGGGTAAAATCTTTATGGAATTATTTATATTGAACATTTATTTTTATTTTTTGGGTTTGAGAGTTTAATGTTTTATATTTATTCATATGGGAAATATTTTGCTAAATATTATAATTATGGTAAATATTTAGAGAAAAAGGAATGAACCATCATTATTTTAGTTATCTTATGAAACATTTAACATTAGTTTTACTGCGTTAAGTATAAAAGAAACGTCTTGAGTGTCTATTTCAATGTGTATGAAATGATTTTAATGTTAATTAAATCAAGATAAAAGGATAAAATTATGCTAATTAATTAGAAAGAAACCTATTTTCTATATTTTATCATGGTATCTATCTCAATTTTAAAATAACACTTTAACATTAGAAAAATAATATTATAGTAAAAATCTTATTCTTTTATTTTCATTTCTGATAATTGATTTTCTTTTCACACCTTACACATTTATGGTTATGTGGTCATTAAATTTCTTATGCCCATATTCAATATCACTCTATGTTATTCCTTAGACATTAATTTATCTTACATATCTATGTTTTAAAATCCCACCAATGTCCCCCTTATTTTTTAGTGTGATTATGTTTTATTTCAGGTAACCTTTAGGTTTCCCACATACGTTATTTAAACAATGTTTTATTATCCCTTTGAACAATGTGGGTTTTTTGCAAAGGTATTTTAAAAAATTGATCATTGGATGACCAAGATAAAAATTTAAGGTTGTAATTTGTTTAATTGAGGTTAATATAACACCCAAAAAAATAGTTTTAAATAATATTATTCTTAATAGCATTCTTACATGAAACACTAATATTTATGCGAGTACAATATACCATAAAAATATGATTATTTAAATATTAACGATATAAACTAGTTTTTGAATTGGTGGGTATGAACATGAGTAACCACATTATCAAATATGTATATAATGGTCCTAATAAATATAAATTTATTCATTAATTTATAGTGAATAATCCTTCCATTTTTTAGGGAAGTCATTTTTTGCTTCGAAATTATGTTTTATTGAAAAATGGTTTTTATTTCTTTTTGTGTGAGAATATTATAGCTAATTTCCACCACTACTAGTAATTAAATTTTTAAAAAATTAAATAATTATTTAAATAATAATATCCAATTTATCTTTTGGTGATTTTTGTGGAATTCTTACAAAATATTATTCTTAGGTGAATAATGAAAATACATATTTTTTTAAATAGGACTTTGTTTTTCTCTAGTATTTCAAAATGCCCATATTTATTTCATTGTTTTTAAAATGTAATTAGTTTATTGATATTTAAAATTATTCAATTTATAACTTTTAGATCAATATTATAGTTTATATTTTTATTAAAATACTTTTCAACATAAAATGGATTTTTTCAGAAAAAACCTTTTCATTACATTTTATGTTTTTATATTAAATAAATTTTTTCTATTTCTATAGATTTAATAACTAAAAATGGATTCCATAATTGTAATCAAAATTTTAAAATTTATTAATGATCCAAATTTAATTTCTTGTTATTATGAATAGTAACTATGGAAAAAATACTAATACCTTAGTAAAAACAATTGGTTAAAAATAATATGAAATGCTTAAAAATAAACCTAACACTTTCCTTTAACCTGCTGTATGAGTTTAGTTTATCAATCTTTATACAATATTTGAACTCATGGCCACTACTTTTCTTTTATCTCTGACAATGACCTATATAATATTTTATGAAATGAATAATACCAAATGATACTCTATTCATTTTAAATTTCACTTATACGTTTAAATAGAGATAAAACTAACTTTATATTCAATATTAAGGGTTATTTTTAGAGTAAAAAAATTATTTTTATTATTCTAATTTATTTATTATTTTCAGATATTTTATGATTGCCATAAATTCTTATACAACACTAACATATTTCTTATGTAATGAGTGGAAAAAATCAATGTATATAATTTATAAATTTAAATTAAATGTTTTTGGGATGTATTATAGTTAAAAAATAATTTTAAAGTCAGTTATAATGTATTATTTTGGTAAAATTAATTCTATTATAATTCCATTTCTTTATTTTTCTTATTCCAAATTATATGAATTTTTATTAAAATTAATTTAGCAGTTTTATATTGTAAATAATATTTTGTTTAATAATTTAAATGTTATAAAAATATTTAAATAGGTTATGTATTATTAGAAAAGGTTGAAAATTACATATCATTCCCATTGATGATCAAATTGTTACCTTATATTTAAAATTAAAACCCTTTAAATCTGAAAAAAAAAATCAATATCATGGTTAAGGATATTATTGGTTAACAATGTGGTTAAACCAAATTATAAAGTTACAAATACCACATTATAATATCTATTTTTTTAGTTTATTGTATTGAACTAATATCCTATATTTTCTTTGATATTATGACCCCATGTATTTACTTCCATTTGATAATGAATTTTTTATATTTAAATATTTTTATTAATTTGATGTGTTCCCTTTCTACATATTATAAAAGGATAGTCATCCCCTATCTTAGTTACACGAAAATGAGCCGCCTATCTATACAAAAGCATTAAAAATTATCTTATAAACCTACCATACACTAAATATATTTTATTCAATTCTTAAAATTCCATTCAAAGGTTCCATATTAAGGAATTTTATGGGGGTATACTAGAGAATAGGTAATCATCTAGATTAAATATTTTAAATTTATTTCTTATTATACTACCTATAAATATTTTTTACCACTATTAAAATACTTATTACAGTGTCATAAATACAAATTGATTTTATTTTTATTATACTGTAACAATTTTTCAGTTCTTCTTTATCCTACAGGGAGCGAAAACATCACTCATGTGTATGTAAGACTTATGAGCTTCACATGGAAATGTAATTTGTTTTCACCACCATTTTACATGGGTGTTATTAAATATTCAATTAATCAATATATATTATATTTATTAAATAATTATGATTATTTTAAAATAATAAATCATTTACCTTATAACCCTTCCACCCAGTAAAAATGATAACATCACGCGTGCGTACGTGTGAACTACCATCATTATGAAGCTATGGATTCATTTTTCATTTTTTCCTTTCATTGATTATTACAAATATGTATATAAAAAATATATATTATATTTATATATTGATTAAAATTAATTACTTTATATAACCATTTGAAACATTCAAGTAGTGAAACTACCAAACTGAATCATATATGAAAAACGAAACATATAACCCTCAGAAACTACATTTTTAATAAATAATTATTAATAAAAAAGTATTGAAATGTTTTAATTGGATAACATATTGTATTATATGTAATTATATGGTTCTATTATAGAATTATAACAGATTAAATTTTATTTTAAAATCGGCTAAAAGAACATACAATAAAAGTCATAGTAGAGGTAATGGTTTCCCATATTTCTATTGTTTCTATGAGACATATGCCATTTTCATCATTTTTTATTTATGGTTGTGCATACACTACCAATTATTTTAATTTATTTCATATATATAACTATATAAAATTCACTTAATTTTTAATTTGAAATTATTTCTTTCATGGGGATCATGATTCAATAGTTACCGAAGTGGAAAGGGATTTTATTTACAATCTCATTTTAATTTTGGATTGTTTATGCTTGAATTTTCATTAAGGAAAATTATATAATCATTGTCTAATATACCCCTATAATTTTTACCTTATAAATTTTCATGACATTTTCATGTTATAGTATCATACTTCTATCATTGATTCCTAAAATTACAAATAAAATGTTTTTAACAAAAACATATTAGATTTCTTCTTTGATCGGGAAACTTTTTATTCCATGACCATATTTTCATTCAAATGTTTTCAAGAAATTTTTTAATTTTATCCAAATACTTATTAATGTAATTTTTTCCATTAATTACATTTCTATAAAACTTGTTAATTGTAATATTCATGTCATTTTACAAATTATGTACTCTTTAACAATAGTTTGATCAAAATATTTGTTTTAATGTAAACTGCACAAACAGATTTTACCACTATAATGAATACTATTTGAATTAAATAATTCATTAAAATTTTCCATGGATATTTTCAAAGAATATTTTTTCCTAATATTAGGTATTTTTTTATTTCATAATTATGTGATTTCAAAATGAAAATCATATTTTCCTAAAAAAACGTTTCTTGTTATATTTCAATTTTATTTTCATCTATAACAACATCCATTGATGTTAGAAATTATATGGTCCAATTATAAAATATATATTCCTTCTCGAGATGTTTTATGTTCATAATATATTTATTTCTTATATTCTAGATTCAATATAGATAACTTTTCAATTATAAGGAATTTTGATAGTGCAATATATTGATTATTAAAAAATGAGTAATTCATTGAAAAATATTATGATGTGTGAGTCCCAATTATATGTATCCCCTTGGTACATCAACAGGTCTCATGAGAGAAAATATGGGGCCACATTAAGTTGGTATTTATTTTAAACCTACCCATTTATTATGACATATATCTTGGTTGAGAGGCCTTGAAGGTAAGATTTATGATATCTTCATTGATAGACCTTGATCAAGATGTTCATAATTATTAATTTAATTTATTATTAATTTATCCTTCATTAACCATTTTTTTATATTTCTATATTTTCCATGAATTCCTAACTAACTAAATTAGTTGATTAAATTATATGTATTTTTGGTATCCACTATTCCATGTTGATTGTTCCTTATTTACACATTATATCTTCCATGGTGTTGAATCCTTATTGATAATATAATATCAACCTTTAATCAATTTCATTTCCCCATGATATTAATAAATACTATTTGAATTGTATCAATTATAAAAGAATTATTTTTATGATATATTTTTTGTATATCCAATGCAAAATGAAACTCATGTTTGTATCTAATTTTTTAATATTACTAAATAGTTCAATACTTAATGATGTGATACCTTGTATATTATTCCAGTGTAGTAAATTATACACCATATTTTTATTGGATATTTGGGGAGCTACAATGATCCACTTTTATTATTTAAAAAAAATTAAACTTTGTGAGCACTAAATATTTTTCAATAATGGAAGGACCTATTTAAGGGTAAATTATTTAAAAGTTGAGAAAAAATGGAGGATAGGGTGATATAAGACCAATAAATACTCCAAAAAAATTTACCAAATGTTTTAGACAAGTTTATGTGCTTTTATAATGTTTTTTTTACATTTTCGCATTTTTCCCTCACTAATGAATTTTTACCAGAGTAGTTTATATTTCAATTAAAATATAAATAAATTTTTTAAAAAAAATTATTAACCTGAATTAGGATCCATATAATCTAATTAATTTTTTTATAATAAAAAATCAACTTTCGAAAATAAAAATTTAATATATAGAAACCCTATTTTTAGAAAAATGATGTTTTTAATGTTAATTGTTCTTAGTATTATTTAGTATTGATTACCAATTGATTTAGTGTTAATTTATTTATATATTAGATTAAAAAAATATTATATTAATTTATGATAATATATTGGTTTATTTTATTAGATGAAAATTACACTGTGTAAAGAAATAATTCTTTGAAAATAACAGTGTTACTATTGTCATGGTGATTATCTTTAATCCTAGTAATTATATTTTTATGGATAAAATTGAAATTATAATTATTAAATAATATTAAAATCATTATCTAAAATATGATATCCATTTTTTAGATTTAATAATACATGTGATGAAATTTTTTATTTAATATATGTGAATAAGAATATTTTTAAAGTAAAATATCACTTATGATTCCAAAATGTAAGACACAGGTTCCATAAATTCAACATGGTATTAAAAAATGGTTTATATTTTGTTATAAATATATATTTTTATATAAAATGTATTCAAAAACTTTTACGAATATCTTGTATTATGATAATGTCATGAAACTGATGGTATTAGTAAAATTGTTTTTTTCCACCATTCATTTAAAAATAAATTATTTTATAAATAACTAAAAAATTCACCCTATTATAATATTGACATGGTTAATGAAAAAATTAAGTTAATTTTTTTAAATTAGAATTAAAAAATGTATGGTAGTGTCGTTTAGATGCAAATATAGTATATTAAGAAAAATCCATTTGATTTACAAATTACATTTTTAATACATTAAGTGTGATTAATCCTATTTTTTATGAATTTATAATTTATTAAAATATTTTTATTTACATGGGATTTATTATGCATAAATTTTCTTTATAATATTCTTATAATATGTCATATATCTTTTTAATTCATCATTTCATGTGAAACAATCCATCGAACATTGCATTAATTTTGATATATATATATATATATAAATATATATATATATATATATATCAGGGTGTAACATTATCCCTCCTTAAATAAATTGTGTCCTTGAAATTATGGTAATCAAATACTATTGAAAAAATATAAGGGAATTTAAAATATATATGTGACAGAAGATATAATTTCTACATATATATCAACCATACAAAATTAAGAATCGTATCTTTTTCATCATAATATGCTTCTCCCTATCATTTCGTTTTCTCCAACCATTTGATCCATGTGCATATAATTGTTGTCTTTAAGGACCCGCATTATATTATTTCCTTCTATTGGGCATTCATAGTCATATATGCATTGATATACTACCATCTGAAGGTATGAAATGTGATTTTCTTATTCAATAAGAAAAATTTCCTTTAATTAGAGAGGACTAATCCATTTTTGGAAATCATGTCTAACTCATCTAAAGGAAGGGTAATAATATTTTCCCAAGGCACCTTCACATAAATTTAAAATGGGAATACAGTACAATGAAATGTTTTATTTAATTACAATATAATTTGGGTATTTATTTAACGATGTTGTAAAACATAAATGATACCCTAGAAAATAATCCAATTATCCATGAACAAATATAGAGTGGAGCATAAATGTTCCTTAATTGTTAAAATCCACTTCATTAGTTGTGTTTGGATAGTCATTCACATGTTCTTTGGGTTTAGGAGGTTGTTGATACATATAATACTTGTTAGAACAAGGACTTGGGAATCAATTTGAATAATTCTTAAACTCCAAATTTTTTAATCATTGGATATTCATCCCATTAATTTCTCTTGTTGGATTCTTCATGCTAGATTGATTGTGACAAGATTGATTGAAAATACTTAAAAAGATGAATATTTTTCTAATTCCATTGATACATTTCCTTTTTTTTCTTCCCTCATTATTGACACATGGGAAGATAATTCTTCTTTGAGTCTTCATCATAATCACTTGATCTTCTATTAAATATTATCAATATCTTATATAGTGTGTTTAAATTTTTTGAAAGATTACAATTGAAAATTATATCTCCAGATAGTTGGTTGAGAATAAACATAACATTTTAAACACAATCTCCTATCCCATTTGGTTTCTTTTTTAGAGAATATCCATATTTTCCATTGAATCCTTTATTAACTTGGTTCCTTTAAGATTCATCCTTTTCTACAACTAAAATGAATTATTCCCAAGTAATGAAAAATTAACACCACAAGAGAATTATTGTAAAGAAAAAAATCAAGCATAAAATATCTATTTTTAAAAAACTATTTTATAACATTTAAGTTTGAATAAACTCACTCGACATTAAAAATATGATTCTTTAAATTGGTATCTGTCAAAAACCAACCTGGGTCGACCCTAAACCGGTCAATTGAGTTGGTCTGTGTCATGACACGAAGGGTGTTCCCAATCCCCACAGGCTGGAAACTAGTTTCGGGTATCAAAATAAACTAGTTGGGAATGATTTGGCCCATAAAAAAGATAAATAAACATAAACTGAACAAGCAAATAAATAAAGTAAAATAAATCGAACAACTTGGCAATAGAAAAAAAAGGAATAAATGATGCAATGTGACATACCTTAGGTGACCCCTTGGGTCACCACGGAATGTAAACTACACTCGCTCCCAAAAGCGATCCAAGACTGAATCATGAAACTGAAATTTAAAGTAGGCATGAGCACGGAGATGCTCAGTACGAATTCCAAAATATAACCATGCCATATGTCTCAGCCCTTAGTAAGAAATCCAATCATGCCAGTTTCAAAATAAGATATAATAAAATAATGTTTTTCCTTTTTTTCAAATTCAACTAATGAGTTTTCATTTTCAAGTAAATCTTTTCACTCCCACAACATTTTTAATATAGGTTCCAAGAAATGATTTAATGTTTCAAAATGAAAAGAAACCATTTTTGATTAAAATATGGTTTTCAAAAATAAGACACCAAGTATGAAACAATTAAAATGAAAATTTCAACATAAAGAAGCGTTTTGAAAATGAGAACCATGGGTAAACCTTATAAGTAGCTAGAACAAGTGGGGCCCCATAGACCTCGTACCTCGGTGAAACATGGCTTAGAAGACCACGACCCTCAGAAAACATGGCTTAGAAGACCACGACCATCAGAAAACATGGCTTAGAACACCACGACCCTCACAAATTCGTATGATCAGTTAGGGTTGTTGCGTCAATACCGCTAGAGGAACCGGGACAACCCCTTGTCATGTCATCAAGCGTAATAGTCCTGGTAACCCACCTAGATACCTAGGTTTCTCATTGTTCTATATTTCTAGTCGTGGTGAGTTTTCATTATCAAGCAAACATGTATGTACATAAAACTTTCTTTTTCTAAAACTCATTCAACCTCTCACCACTGTTTTCCCTCCTTTATCTCATTCCCCCTCTTCCATGTCACACAATACATAAGCGTTAAATTAGGCACATAATAACACATTCAACTTAAAAATAATTTATCTAAAACCAAAGGGGGCATGCCTCAAGAGAGGTTTTCTTTTTCAAAAAGCATTCTTAAGAAGCCAAATGGGCTTAATTACATAAAGGAAACACTTTTACAATTAACTACCCAAAAGTCCGAACAACTTTGGAAATACACATTACCAATTCAAAACAACTTAGGAAATCAATTTTCAAGAAATGTCACTTAAGACCAACGACATTAGAAATACATTTTAATTTCCAAAACAAAGGCATAATCATTTCAAGCTACCTCAACCAAGTTTCATAGCATGTGTATATAGCATAAATGTAAAATCAATTTTTAAAACAAGCAATCAATTATAAAATTAAAATTAAAGGCTTAGTCATAGGGGACCTACCTTAAACTTGTTGCTATTTGTCGACAACTACTTGAACTGACACTCGACGCATACACGCACATGAATTTATACATATATATATACACCCCTAGTTTCATTTCACATATTCCCTATGCCATGAGGTAATATGTACAAAGAGGGAATATATATATATGCCTTACCCAATGCGTGTACATGTATGATCCCTCGACACCCGCGACCCAAAATCATCGAAGCAAGGCCCAACACACTACACATATAATTTTACAAAGACATTAAAAACATAAATGATCCATACAAGGTTTCAAAATAACACATCAAGAATTTTCACCAACCACTCGCCCATTTATTATAACACAATAATAATTCGCTTAAACCATAATCGTCAACTGTAACAAGAGGGTTCAACAAGGTAAATCAATATCACATCACAAGTGCAAACCAGGCCTTCACCCATTTCATAAATACATGAAAATCCATTTCCAAAATATTCTGAAATTTCAAACACAACTCCATTGGAAGGATTAAACATTCTAAAGTATAACCACATAAATTAAGGGAAACTACATTTCCATTTTATAAAACGAAATACCCTTTTTAAATTAAGGAAACCCATCGAACACAAAGATGGCCAATGCTAAAACCCATTTGGCCTAAACATCAATAATCAAGTGCATTTCACAATGAAAACATTTATTGTAATTTTTTTCAAACATAAAGAATGGATAAAACCCCATTTAAAAACCAGATTCCATAGTGAAAAGCAATCCCCCATTTTAAATAAAAGTGAAAACCCCATTTTGAAGACATTTGAGACAGCACCTCAATTTAAAACCAAATTCCCATTAAAAGATTTAGTAAACAACATAAAAATTTTATGAAACAACTCCAATAGGTATCATAAGGATTTGAAAACAAATTCCCACTCAAAAACTTCTTCTAAATCCAATCGCACACCAATAACATGAAAAAATATATTTTCCAGTGCTTTTGTAACATAATAAAACACTAATATAATACTAAACATGGGTTTTCATCACGAACACACTCCATTCCATATAAACAAGAAACTAAACAAATCCATCACATGATAATTTCAAGGAAAAAAAATTTTAACAAAACAAATAAATTAAAGAACATGATAAATTCATTAAACAAGTAAAGCAATTCCTCAAATAATATTTGAATGTAGAACCACCAATTGTGGTATAGAAAACAATGCAAAATTAGCACGAAACTCTCGTCGCATGACAACTGCACCAAAAGGGGTCTAAAACAAACAACGGAATCAAAAATTATCCATAATTAATTCTAAATCAAATATCATACCTACTTGAAACCTAAACCCCAAATAAAAATGAACCAAAACCCAAACTAAGAGGAAAAAGGGGCTACCGGAGGGAAGAAGAGGGTTCGGCCGGAGGAAGGCCACTCGCCAGAGGTAGCGCCACTCACTGGAGGGAGTGGGGGTTTTATGGAAAGAGAATTGTCCGAAAGGAGGGAGGTCGCGCTGGACTCCCACGAGCAGGGTAAGCGTGCCTTCGGAGGGATGCCTGCCAGAGGGAGGCAGCACGGCTGAAGGGAGGGTTCATCGGAGAATGGTACACATGGGATAGGGGGTGCGCTGGCTAGGGTTTGCCAGGGGGTAGGGTCGTGAGCAGGGAGGGAAGGGGGGAAAGGGTGGGTCACGTAGAGAGTGTAAAGGGAGAGGGAAAATAAGAAAGGAAAAAAATAACGACTAAATATAATAATAATAAGATAAAAATAGTTGTAATTAAATTAGTAAGAACAATATTTATATTATTAATAATAATCATAAATAATTATAATAAACATAATATTATATTAATAAACTTTATATACTTAAAAAAATTAATAGAAAGTTAATAATAATAACTTAATTATAATAACCCTATATTAATAAACTGTGTGAACATAATAATAATAATAACAATAATAATAATAATTACCATAATTATAATTATTAAAATACATCATTAAAACTTATTATATTTATTTGTCTTAAATATGAAGCAGGCCGCACGGTGACATAGGCAAAGCCGCGCAGCTTTGAATATGCGATGCCATGCACCAGACGATGTTAAGGGCGAAGCATTCATTCATCAACAAAATGAAAAAATTTCAAACAGGCTTGGCTCACAGCTCGATAGAATGTTTTAAAATCTGATAAAATAGTAAAATATTATTATTTTAAAAGTTAGGGTGTGACAATTCTCCCCACCATAAATACTTTCTTCCCATAACAAGTCACCCAGCCAAACGAGGAAAAAAACTCGAGTTCAAAATTGAACGAGACCAACAAAAATAAGAACTCGATGTGACTTTTCTCTCCATCAGTCACACCCGACCAACTCTAATGGAAAATGCAAAGAGAATAGTCATCAAGAAACGAGGAGGGTTCTCCCCACCACAAGAATTTGACTAGAATGACTAACATTGACACTCTCAGCATGGGCTAACTCTAGAACTGCTAACTTGATCCATAGAGGAAACCGTCAACACAGACCAAAACTCCCACACAAACCAACTCTCGAAGAAGGTATGAAAAGATACATGGTTGGTCTCCCCAACATCCATGAACTGATCATCCTAAACCCACTAGCATAGAATGACACTAGAACTTCCAACCCAAACCAAAAACCACTGACACATGAGAAAACCCACAAAAGAATTCAACCAAATAGAAAACTGAACCATAACTCATCATTTCCATGAGATATGAGCATCACCAAAACAATCACATACCAAAACAAATAAAAGGTCACATTTGAGGAGTCACAACTACTAGAATTAAAATAAAATGAGATCACAATGTCTTCTTACAACCAAAGTGGGGTATTCAAAGAACCAAGACCAGAATGAGAAAAAGAGACCTCTACTCCTCTTGTAGTAAAACAGAACCCTCAATGATGAGGAAGCTTGAACAGAGAAATTCAAACGGTCCCAATTTTATCACTGAATAAAAAATTTAGACCAAGGTGCCCCACACGCAACGATTCCTAAATACGTGAAAGGCTTCACTCTGAGACCTATGGTTGGGGATCTGATGTCTTGAAGCATCTTCTACCCCACAGCCAGGAGCTTACATCCTCTGGTCAAGACTATTTTTCCCATTACCGCTAGCATAACCTCTCTATGTTTCCAAAATGGCCACACCAACGGAAAGTCTTCGAAGGATGATGACAAGGTGACTTAGAGTACCCAAATCCGCCACACGAACCAAACAAGAGGGTGGCCCGACTAATAAAAGATGGAATTGACAAGAAAACTTGTCTGAGACAGGTTCCTCCAGTTCGCTCTCACCGAATGGGGAACCATCCCAAACATCAAAAAGAATTGGTCCTTGAACACTAGACAAAGACCCCACATAATAGAAACATTAAATAATTCCATGACTCTACCTCCGGAGAAAAGGGAATCAACCCCTTGAAATTCCCAATGTAAGCCTTTACTGTCTGTTGGCCTTATTAAACACTCACGAGCTCTACCACATTCCTCACCTTCACTTCCTCAGATATAAACCATCGGATGAGAGTGGTCTCAAACACCTTCTAAGACATCCCATCATACAATGATTTTGGGATTTCCTCCCACACCAATCCAAAGTTTAACCCTCAAATGAACCCGAACCAGCACAGACTCTCATTACTTTGGGAGTTTCCAATAATCTGAAAACACCAACATTTTCACCAAGCCAGTCTGCTACCTTTAATAGATCATGATAACCATGGAAGATGGAAAACAACCAAAAATAATTCAATTCCACCATTCTGCTATGAGTCTGGGTAGGTCCAATAACTAAAAATAACTCACTAGAAACCTATGGGACTTTTCTGGGAAGCATACTCAAAAAAAGAGGCACAAATCCAAAACAAACTCATAATAAATCAAGATTCCACAATTCAATCAAAAACTAAAACTCAAAATCAAATCTATATTCCAACCACAATTCATTATGTAAAAACCAAGAACCCGCGAAAAAGGATACCAAACATGAAAATAGGACACTAAACAATTGATCACTCACTTTTCAAAACATTTAAGTTACCCTTTGAGAACCATTTTTTTTGCAAAAAACAACTTAAATATCCACCATTGGTATCCCTTGAAGTCTCACACATACATATCCCCGTGCTATCTCATGCACTCATCCACTCAAATCACCAATTTCTCCACTTTCCACATGCTCACCTTAATGTATGTGATCACTCATAGGAATACCAAGGGTCAATTCAAGACACTTCTCATTTCCAAAAAAGACGATTCAACATAATGCCCAAATTCCCAACTAATTTTAGAAAGTCACTTATCATTAAAGAAACACATTTCCAAATTCCAAAACGTTTTCCATTTCAAAACCCATTTTTTTCTCTCCAAAAAAATATTCCTTTTTGAAAACACCTCCACAAAAATCCATTTTCATTTTTGAGATCTACTCACACCAACAAAAGAGAAGGACAAACATAAATAACATCAAAACTCCCAAAAATAATGGACTATTGGCCATGCCAACCTAGTAACATGGCTTAGTAGACCATGCTCTGAGCGATAATTAACCACAAGAAGTGTCATGAACTGTGCACTCGAGTTGTACATGGGTTGCTACTCCATGAAAGCCTTCCGTGTAACACTGGCTCACTTCCTTTGTCATCCCTCATCCATACAGACCAAGCCAAAGAAGAAAATTCAAATCCTAGACTACCCCTGGAAACTCGAGTCTCGGGATGGGTAAGGGTTCATGACGTTCTTTCGCACCTACCTCTTGAGTCCTGACACACCTAATCACCATGCTACTTGACACCTCAAATAAAAAGGGCCCCTTTGATACCATTTTGTCATGAACCAACCCGGTTCGACCCAAAAAGTGTCACCTGAGTTGGGCTGCAGCATGGCCCGAAGGGCGTTCCCGATCCCTACTAGCTGGAAACTAGTGTCAGAAATCATAATAAACTAGTGGGGAATTATTTGTCCCATAAAAAAGATAAATAAACATAAAATGAACAAGTAGATAACTAAATAAATACAAACTGAACAACTTAGAAGCAAAAAAAAGAGGAATAAATGATAAACGTGACATACCTCAGGTGACCCCGTGGGTCACCACGAAATATAAACTAAACTCACTCCCAAAATTGATCCAAGACTGAAACCTGTAACTTAAAATTAAAGTAGGCATGTTCACCGATATTCTCAGTAGGAATGCCAAAATATAACCACGTCATATGACCCTGCCCTTAGTAAGAAATCCAATCATGACAGTTTGAAAATAAGATATAATAAAATAATGTTTTCATTCTTTTCAAATTCAAGTAACGAGTTTTCATTTTCAAGTAATTCTTTTCACTCCCACTATATTTTTAAAATAGGTTCCAAGAAATTATTTAACATTTCAAAATGAAAAGAAACCAGTTTGGATTAAAATATGGTTTTCACAAATAAGACACCAAGTATGAAACAACTAAAATGAAAATTTCATCACAGGAAGAATGTCGAAAATGAGCACCATGGGTCTCCCCTATATGTAGCTAGCACAAGTGGGACCCTAGAGACCTCGTACCTTGGGGAAACATGGATTAGAAGACCACGACCATCAGAAAACATGGCTTAGAAGACCACGACCCTCAGAAAACGTGGGTTAGAAGACCAATACCCTTAGAAATTATAATGTTCAGTTAGTGTTGTTGTGTCAATCCTGCTAGAGGAACTGGGACGAACCCCTATCGTTTCATCTAGCATACTAGTCCTGGTCACCCACCTAGAAACCCAGGTTTCCCATTATGCTCTATTTCAAGTGGTGGTGAGTTTTCTTTATCAAGAAAACATGTATGTACATAACACATTCTTTTTATAAAACTCATTCAACCTCTCACCACCATTCTACCTTCTTAGTCACATTCCCTTATTCCATATCACTCAATGAATAAGCATTAAATTAGGCACATAATAATACATTCAACTTAAAAATAATTTTTCTAAGACCAAAGGGGGTGTGCCTAAAGAGAGGTTTTATTTTTTATAAAGCATTCTTAAGATGCCAAACAGTCTTAATTACATAAAGGAAACACTTTTAAAATTAACTTGACAAAAGTCCAAACACCTTTGGAAATACACATTACCAATTCAAAACTACTTAGGAAATCAATTTGCAAGAAAATTCACTTCAGACCAATGGCGTTCGAAATACGTTTCAATTTCCAAAACAAAGGCATAATCATTTCAAGAAACCACAACCGAATTTCATAGCATGTGTATATAGCATAAATGTAAAACAAATTTTTAAAACAAGAAATTAATTAATAAATTCAAATTAATGTCATAGGCATAGGGGACCTACCTCAAACTGGTCTCTATTTGTCGACGACTACTTGAACTGACACTTGACGCATACATGCACATGAATTTATACATATATATATACACCCCTAGCTGCATTTAACATATTCCCCATTCCATGAAGGAATATATACAAAGAGGGAATATATATAGATATGCCTTACCCTATACAAGTACATGTAGGATCTCTCGACACCCGGGGCCCAAAATCATCGAAGCATGGCCCAACGCACTACACATGTAATTTAACAAAGCAATTAAACACTTGAAAGATCGATAAAACATTTCAAAATAACACGTCAAGGGTTTTCACCAATCACGCACCCATTTATTATAACACAAGAATAAATTGCTTAAACCATAATCGTCATCTGCAACAAGGGAAATCAAAATCACATCACAAGTGCCAACTGGGCCTTCACGCATTTCATAAATACTTGAAAATACATTACCAAAATAATCTAAAATTTCAAACACAACTCCAATGGAAGGATTAAACATTCCCAAGTATAACCACTTAAATCAAGTGAAACTCAATTTCTATTTTATAAAACTAAACACCCTTTTTCAATTATGAAAACTCATCGAACACAAAGACAGCCCATGCTAAAACCCATTTGGCCTAATGCCCAATAATAAATTGTATTTCACAATTAAAACATTTATTGTAATTCGTTTCAAACAAAAAGAATGGATAAAACCCCATTTCAAAACCATATTACATTGTTCAAAGTAATCCAAAATTTGAATGAAAAGTGAAAACCCCATTTTGAAGACATTTGAGACTACACCTCAATTTAAAACCAAATTCCCATTAAAATATTTAATAAACCACATAAAAGTTTTATGAAACAACTCAAATAGGTATCACAAGGATTTGAACACAAACTCCCACTCAAAAACATCTTCTAAATCCAAGCTCACACCAATTACATGACAAAACAGAATTTTCAGCAATTACACAACATAATAAAACACTAATAAAATAAAAAACATGGATTTTCATGATGAACACACTCCATTCCATATGAACAAGCAACTAAACCAATCAAACACATGATAATTTCAAGGAAAACCAAATTTTCACAAAACAAATAAATTCAAGGACATGATAAATTAATTAAACAAGTAAAGAAATTCCTCAAATAATATTTGAATGAGGAACCACAAAACTAGGTATATAAAACTTTGCAAAATAGGCGTGAAACTCCCGTCGCATGACAAATGCACCACAAGGGGTCTAAAAAACAACAGAATCCAAAATTATCTATAATTAATGACAAATCTAATATCATACCCGCTCGAATCCTAAACCCCAAATAAAAATGAACCAAAACTCTAACTAAGAGTAAAATGGGGCTACTAAAAGGAAGAAGAGGGTTCGGCCAGAGGAAGGCCCCTCGCCGGAGGAAGCGCCGCTCACTGGAGGGAGTGGGGGTGTGACTTCAAGATAAACATCCTGAAGGAGGGAGGTCACGCCGGAATCCCGTGAGCAGGGTAAGGGTGTCGTCAGAGGGATGCCGGCCAGAGGGAGGCAGCACGGCTGAAGGGAGGGCTCGCCGGATAAGGGTACGTAGGGGAGGGAGGGTGCACCGGCTAGGGTTGGCCAGGGGGTAGGGTCGCGAGCAAGGTGGGAAGGGAGAAGAGGGCAGGTCGTGTAGAGAGGGTAAAGGGAGAGGGAAAATAAGAAAGGAAATAAAAAAAAAAAGAAGAGAAAATAAGAAGGAAAAAATAGAAAAACTAAATATAATAATTATAAGAATAATAATAATAATATAAAAATTGCTGTAAATAAATTAGTTAGAAAAATATTAATATTATTAAAAATAATCATAATAAAAATTATAATAAACTTAATATGATATTAATAAACTTAATATTCTTAACAAAATTAACAGAAATTTAATGATTATAACTTAATTATAATAACCCTATATTAATAAACTTGGTGAACATAATAATAATAATAATAATAATAATAATAATAATAACCATAATTATAATTATTAGAATACATCATTAAAACTCATTTTATTTATTTATCTTGAACATGAGGCTGGTCGCACGGTGACCCGATCAAAGCCGGGAAGCTTTGAATACGCCATGCCATGCATCTGACGATGTCAAGGGTGATGCATTCATTCGTCAGAAAAATGAAAAAATTGCAAACAGGCTTGGATCGAAGCTCGACTGAATGTTTCAAAATATTATAAAATAATAAAATAATATTATTTTAAAAGTTCGAGTGTGACAGTATCTCTTATATTTTATAGCTTGATTAATTAAATTAATTTGGAAATAAAACATTTGTAATGGTTCATAAATGGAATATGATCAACTAAATAATATCCTCTAGGAGTGTATATCTAGGTGTGCACTCATAGTCCCAATCATTAAGCATCAGAGTGAATATTGAGTTAATACTCAACCATGAATTTCTAGGGTGATTAACTCTTGGCGATTTTTTACCACAATTTTATACACATTGTAGTATTAAAACAGGGACACTACTTGAAAAATAAGCTATACAAATGGTTTTAAACCATTGGTATAGTCTTTAGAACCATGTTATATCCTACACCAATGGTTTTGTAAACTTTGGTCATTACAAGATTTAGTATAGCTCATGGCCATATTTTAATACCCATGGTTTGAAGTAAACCATGTTTATAAATCTATACCAACGGTTTCTAAAAATGTTGGTATAAAGACCTTCCCAAAATTGATGTATAAAAATGGTTTTTTGAGTCATGGATATAGAGTCCCATACCCAATTCATAGTAGGAGAACCATCCAACATCTCTCACTAATCCTAAATATAAATTTCAAACCATTATACACATTTAATATAGTATAGTTATTTTATAATTAAAATTTATCCATCAGTTTATCAATAGTTTTCTACCAATTTACAATACTATAACATATAAATAAAATCCACACAATCAATAAATTTTAGTCATTAAATATCATCTGCACATCTCTCTTAACATTTAACTCAAAAAAGGAGGGGATCAATATCTCCCTCATCACCAATAGTGTCATTAGAGTCATCACCAACATCATCACATGGAGCATCACCATCATCATCATTATCATCATCACCAGCAGTAGTATCATCACCAAAATTGAATTAGGACCCTCATTGACATCACTCAGTGCATCATATAAATGGGTGAATTATTTCTATACAACAATAAAAAACATTTGAATCCTTTGATGGATGTGATAGACGTATAGTTGAAATATATTTCAGGAACTCTTCAGTGAACTTTTTACCTCTTTCAAGCTCCTGTATATTTATTTTTTGGCCTCAATGGCTTTTATAATATCATTTTCTAGCTCAGTGGTTTGAGATCTTTAAGAGGTGCTCGATGAGGGCCAATACCTAGTGTGTATTAATTTTTCTGGGTTGAAATCAGACACTCCCTTGGTGCTCCTAATCTAATACCTTTCTCAAATTACCATTTTGGACTAATGTTATTATCTTGTTTCTCATCGAGGGCCTCAGGGAACACTTTTGAATAAATATAAATGAGACCATTAATTGTAAACTATGTAACTATATTTTAAATATAAATAAACATTCATAGAATATTTCTTTATGTCTATGAATTTATAGAACTTCTATCCTTTTTCCCTCTTACTTGGAGAAAATAATGTCCCTAAAGGCACACAACCATTGCTACCCATTTTTGCTTTCTAAAAATGGGAAGCTATGTTATATTATCAATATAATGATTAGATCATTTTAAAGTAACAAATTTGAGATACATAGGAGTATAAAACAACCTATAATGAATTAATTTTTTTGAATAAATCCATAAAATATATTTTTATAAATAAACATTTAATTAAAAAATTAATACTAGTGGAATAAAAAAATAAATACATATTAATTATAATTCTAAACATGTGTGTGATATGGATTCCACATGTAATTTAAATTGGATACAATTTTATTTGTGTTACATTATTTAGTTATTTGATCACTTGGATATTTTTTTCATTTGGTTATTTGGTTCATTTTGTGGTGAGGTTATTTGGTAATTTGGCTATTTGGTCATTTGGTCAATCAGTTAGAGTATTTATCAGATTTTTTTGCATGGTCATTAGATTTATTTTTAGAGATTATGTTTCTTTAGTTAATAAGTAATTTCAGTCAGTTCAATTTTTGGGGTATATCTTTTGTAATATTTGATCATTTTTCATTTGGATAGATCATTTTGTTCATTTTAAGACATGTTATTTTGGTTGATTTGGGTTAGTCGATTTTCTTCCTTTTAGGGTTATTTTAATTTTGAGCTATATAATTTGGTTTATTATGGGAAATGTTATTCTGTTCACTTTGGTTTAGGTATTTTTGGGTTTGGTAATTTGGTTTTCATTTGGTTTATTTAATATTTGAGTTAGGACATTTGGATTATTTTGGGTAAATTAATTTAATTCATTTTAAGGCTGTGAATATTTTGTTAGTTTATATTTTTTTCTTTATTTTTTAGTTAGATCAATAGGTTTACTTAGGTTTAGGTTATTTTGTTTATTTTTGTTTTTTTCTTTTTGTTCATTTTGAGTCAGGTCATTTTATTTTAGGTTATTTTGTTCATATTTGGGTTATCACTTTCTTATGTTAGGTTATTTGGTTTATTTTTTGTGAGTTCATTTGGTTTATTTTTGGGTTATGTCTCTTTTGGGATACGTAATATGGTTCATTTTGGTTGTTAGGTCATTTGATTATTTTGGATTTGTTCATTTGATCAGTTGTTCATTTTTTTAGTTAGGTTAATTTGTTAATTTTTGTTTATCTTATTTATTTCTCATTGGGTGTGGTTATTTAGTTCATTTTTCATTAGGGTATTTTCATTATCTTAGGTTATGTAAATTGGTTAATTTTGGGTCAGGTTATTTGGGAAACAATGTTTTTTTAACTAAGATGTTCTTAAATGTAGAACTTGGGAAACGATACACTCGTTGAATAATGTTTTCAATGATAGAATTATTTTATTGACATATCATTGAAAATTGTTCTTTAAAATTAGTCAATATGGTATTTTGGGATTTCAATGGAACATTCACCATATTTAGAGTATTAATGTTATAAAAACTAGGAGGGAGTAGAAACACATAAATAAAGCTATAAATTATATATTAAATTGGAATATATATCCTTATTTTAATGGGATTTATGATAATAAAACATAAATTTTAGCATGAAAATCTAACTAAATGGGTAAATTACATCCTTATGTGTTAATGTTTTTTTTTTCAGGCCATCAGTCTGAGGACTATTTGAGATTGTTTCAGAACTATTATAACAATTTTTTATTGAAATTTTAATCTTTTTATAAATATTTATGATCTTATAGTTCTTGAAAATAAAAATAAAATGAAATTAACACTTTAGGGTGATTTGATTCTATTCAATTAATTTTAGGTGATTTTAATGTACTATAGGAAATTACATGTACGAAATTTTATAGATTACATGAAAAATATTTGATAAATTTTTAATAGAGTTTAAAAAATGAAACTAAAATAAATAAATTTCAATATAATGAACTAGAAAGACTCAAGTTTAGATAAGATTAATGAAAAGATAACACATATGGTCAGTCCAATAATATAATTAGTGGATAAAAGAATTTATTAAATTATTGGATCCTTAAATTTTTCCCGACATATTATTGACAACATCTCAAAACAACAAGAATTCAATTTTGAAAAATCAGGGCAATAACCAATACAAATAACAAAAAAAATATTTGTAGGTCATCGGTTCCACTATTGCAAGTTTGGGAATAAGGAACTCAATTTATGGGATTGTTATTCAAAATTTGATGAAATATAGAATATTATTTTTCATTTCACCCTCTTCATCAAAAATCTTGAAGCCTATCTAATAAAGGGATCCCCTCAAATTGTGAATTAATCAAATGAATCCATTAAAAATATGTAAAAATAATTATATAGTTATTATTTCCATTCATATTAAACTACCTTGAGATTCTCATTATCTAACATTGCATTGTGCTCCCATGTGTCCATATACATTATAGAAACTATGTTATATTTTTCTCTAACACATCCTAAAAAAAATCAATAAAATTAACAAGATTTAAATTTTCAATATGAACCAAAAAATATTATGAATACCTTGAACTCATTAATATTCCAATATATGATCACTTCAGGAAATTATGTTGTCAAAACTCAATTAATATTAGTAAACCCTCTAAATTATAAATTTCTCTACTCTTCCAACTGACATATATCTTATTCTTATATGACCGCCACAACTCCCCAAGATCTATCAACTATGAGACCATAGAAGCTTGACTGTCGGGAATGGTATACCAACCCTTCAATTAAAATGTTAATTCATATAAATAAAAAAATAATATAGATATAAATTTTAAAAAATTTCTTATGAATATCTCTTCCTATTATTGCTCCATTATCTCACTACAGATATGTCTCCATGAGACAAGTTACACCAGAATGGTATCACATTACTTGGAAAAATTTTGCATAAACATTATAAAATGTGTCGAAATTTTTACATATCATTTTATTGTCTTCACTTTATTATACCATTATTATTTTTGATGATTCTAGGATTACAAAATATGAGTCCACCCACATTTCCTATTAAAAGATCCACTTAAATAAGATAAAAGAAAAAAAATTACATTTAATTCACAGCAAAATAGGAAAAAATTATGTGATATAATTTGACAAAATTATAAAAAAACTCATCCAGGTGGATCATTAAGAAAAAAAATATTTCTGTGGGATGTCCTATATTGGTATCCTATGAAGGTTTTTTCTGTTAAAATACATGAATCATGTAATCTACATGTATTGGAGTGGATGACAAAGGAAATCAATCATCGGAACCTAGATGGATAATAAGAAATGGAGGTGGTATAGACAGGGTAGGACAAGGATGTAAGGGATGGGGATATATCATATGATATAGATATACTATATGTGGGAACATCCCATGAGTCTGTGTAGACATGGTATTAGAGATAAAGCCTAAATAAATGATCATGGTGTCATGGGTAAGAACATCACTGGAGGATTAATAGGAGGATGGAAATTTGTGATATATTGGATGTTCATTGTTGGGTCCAGGTGTGAACGGGTATGACGGATGATTCTTGTATCAACAGGAGAAACCCCACTTGGATCCATTCTAGTAAGATAAGAATAATTAAACTCTGGATTATAAGAAAGTCTCTTAAAAAATTGATAAATAAAAAGAAAATGGTAGTAAATGTAACGCATAAGAATTTTTTAACAATTATTATAATTTCTAAGGGAACCAGAGGGGGAATTCCAAGTTAACGCATTCCTCAATAATTATAATATTATCTATTTATTTTAATTTCATCAATATCATTCATAATCTAAATAATAATTAAACTTACTTTCATATAAATATTTTTTAAAAATCATACCTACAAACTAGATGAAAAATAAATTATAAACAATATAATATCATGTTTTAGAAACTATAATTTAAAACCAAGTTATACATTTTTTTAAAAATAGAATTAAAATCAGTTTTCATAATTTAAATAAATCTCATTTAGTGAAAAAAAATTAAAACAAACATATCATTCCAAACATAAACTATATTAAATTAATTGTAGTAGTTCAAATAAATAAGATCTAAACAATGGCACAATTGTAATTTTATGAAAACAAATTTATTCTTGTAAAACGATCACAATACTTTGACCATCACAAACTAAATTCCATAGATCAAAACTAGAATAAAATGAGGAAATTTTTTTATTTAAATAATTTGGTAGAGGAATAAATACCTCATAATAACTACTAATTCAACATTATAATCTAGAAAAGTTTGGGAAATTTTATCCTTTGGATAATTTAATATATAATTTATTTTTTTAGATATCCCTACCAACCACAACAATGAATAATCATCGTATTTTTTTAAGACAATTGTATTGGAACAACCAAGAAAGACATATTAGAAACAAATTAATGATTAAATTCATTATTTAGCAGTTCAAATTTAAGGACATGTGTTCTATGATTTAGGTTCCCCCATCTTATGATATTCATTAAATATAGAACCTTTACTAGCCCTATAAGAGATAGAGTTTCCACCCTTCTTCGGTTATGACCAACCCATAGGGTGACATTAATTTCTCATGGAATCAATCACTTTATATGTTACACACCAAAACCCAAAATCACTAAATCTTTAATTATGTAGTATAGGGTCCTGAATATAAAGGATGATCCCATAAAGAAAAGTTTAGATAATACTCATTTCAGTAAAAAAACTACAATAATTCATGAAAGAAATACCTAAATGAACATTAATAGAAGAATAATTAACGATGATTTAATAGAATTATTGATGAAAATAAGAAAGGTGTACAAGGAATATAATTATCTGGTTCATGTGCTAATGATTCTAAAAACATAATGGCTTCTTATTATTTTCATTAGAATTGTGTCCAAGTAAACCCTTATCTGAGTGATTACTCTCACTCTCTAATAAATTCCCCATTTTAATGGTAATATACACAATTCAATTACTAATAATGTTAATGAAAACCCATTTTTAAAAGTACAGTCGATCGTACCCAAAGGTAATAGTGAAACTAGTATTCTAGTAACTACAATATAGAACACCCCCTTAATAAAAACACAGTGTTAATGTAATGGAAAATAAGGTATATAGGAAGGAATAATAATTAAATATGAATTAAATAAAAATACATAGTCGCAATAGTAAAATCCCCCTTTAATCCCATTATAGGAAGAAATAAATATCACCCACTCATGATATCTATGATAGTGTGATGAAAAAAATGAAATAAAAAATATTGATTATCTGATAGTTAAAATTTTTTTCCTTTCTAGGAAGAATCCCAAATTACATCTCATTTTGGTTCTTATATCTCTTCAAAACCAAAAAAAACATTATTTATAGAGAATAATTCTTCTTTGGATTGACGTCACCATACAAAAATAACTCTTCAAATTTGAACATGGATCTCAAGGTCAATAGATATTAAATTCCTTCAATTAATTCATTGAGATTGTGTTTTTATTTTAACATTGAATGGAGATTAATGATAATATCATAAACCATAGAATGACTCGTGCTTTTCTATTCATGCTTTAGGATGCATCTATTTACATAATAGAATGAACAAAAACTAATAATTTCTAGAATTTAAATGCATGAACCAAAAATAACTAAATCTATATTTAACCTATATAAGAAAATAAATTTATAAGATTTATCACATGATTAAATTAGTAAAAATGAAAATAATACATAAAATAAGAGAATAATGATTCAGAACTAACTAAACAAATGTTAAAGAAGAACCAAATCAAAATATCTATAAATAGGTGTATAAAACTGTAGGAGAAACGAATCCCCCACTAACTCGGGTGAAGGAAATTGGTGATGTCGAGTGAATGGTGTGTGATGATAGGAGCTAGATGGATATGTGAAAAAGCTATAACAACAGTTTTAATAAATTTTTAGTACATAAATTATCTAGGAACTATAACTAAAAGTTAATGTAAACCCTTTGTGCATAGGCATGGTAATATCCCCATTTTTCAATAGTGGGATGTGATTTTCTTGGAAACCACACAATCACTACTTTAACAAATATTCAAGATGTAATCTTATACTTAGAAATATCCTTTATACTTGTTACTTAGTGTTATCCATAGGTTTTTCAGATATGTTCTCTCATCTTATTCACCAAAATAACATAACTAATCCTAAAAATTAATTATAACCGGATCTAATACCAACTCAAGTGCCCTAGAACCACACTCGATAATCTAGTTCTAAAAACAAATCCTTTAAACAATACCTTTGATACAAAGTTAAAATAAACTATATTTATTTTACTTATTTTTATCAATTAAATATTAAATCTAATAAATAACCTCTCCATGCTATTAATGGAAGATTTAGTGTCTTTTAGGATCAAAAAATTATATTATGATATTTGTGGACATTTCTCTAAAATAAAACAACACTAAACTACTTTATAGAATTATCAAAATATATAATCATCTTCATAACCTGAGTAAGGTAAAAAAAAGAAAGGGTTGATTAATAACACTAAATAAGGGAACTCTTATCCGCATTTCATCAAGGGGTTGATCATATTAAAACAAGAAAACATGGTATGGGGTGAAATGTATTATTAAAATAACATGGAAGAATAATTGTTATCTTTAAGTAATGATAGAATAATAATTAATTTTAAATGAACAAAAAAATACCATGGATTAAGAGTGTTCTAAAATAAACAAGATTGATGGATCATAATCATTGACACATGAAATAAAAAAATTAGGTTCCATTTAAACAAAATATTACAAGGAATTATGGTAAAAATTTATAAAAACAACAAATAATAATGTTGTGAGTATATCCAAGAAGGCCCACCCATTGATCAATAACACTATATCAAATATATCATTGTGCATAATGAGAAATATGCCTCAAGGAAATAAATTCTAGATAAATAACCCTATTTGACATTTGAAATTTTTGAATAAAAACCCTTAGAAATATACGATTTCAAATGAAAAAATAAATATATTTAACAATGATAGGATCCTGATACAAATATTTAAAGAGGTATTTGATAAACTATTCTAAATAAAATATTGTGTATTATAAGAAATATGTATCATGGGGTAAAAATTGGAGACCAGAAACCCTTATGTTGGTCTATATTTTTTCTATGAATGTTTCTAACATCCTAAATAATAATATTAAGTTTATTATATAACTTATTAGGAACATTATTTATGTATAAATAATTTTATAGGGACCTTTTATAGTTATATGATGTTTATTGTTTTATATAGTCTCTTTTATATGTTTGTTATTTGAGGTGGTTCTGTCAATTTCAACATAATTTTTTTTGGTTTTTTCCATTGTTAATGTGGTTGTACAATAACTTAATGATATATAGATTTATAGGGTGATGTGTCCTTTATTATTATATTAGCATAATATATATATATATATATATATATTCATATAAAAGGAACTCAGATTAGGAAAGGTAATCAAATATGATCATTTTAGGTGGTTAATTTGACTAAGATAATTTATTATTAATATCACTTATTGAATTTTCAATATTATCATTATATAATATTAATAGTTTCATCAACATCACATTTTCACTTTAAATACGTTTTTAAGGGATCCATTATTGGTGGTGGTGAAAAGAAACCACAGAACTTCCAGGATGTGGTAGTCTGTAGGTATGAATGTTCAATAATCATTGACTTTTATTAGAGGATGGAAAGGAATAAATAATGGTAGTAAATTAATATAATAACACTTAATAATATTATTTATAAATATTTCATTATATTACCATGTTTAGGATATGTTTGAATGAGAAATATTGAGAATAAAATTACAAGGGTTAAGTTATACTCATTTTAGTTCTTTGAACATTATCTTGAATGTCTCCTTGGAATGAAGGTATTAGGATACATTTGGTTCCCAAGAGATTTAGGCCATAAAAGGATGTTATATGATATTAAAATTAGGTAAGGGTTGTTTTTTAGGATTCTGATGGGTGGATGGAATCTACTTGATGGTTTGATTGTTGGAGGTTCATGTCAGGAACAATCATAAACATCAGGTTTACATTGTCTCTCCCACCAAAAACTCCAAATAGTTCCCCCATCCATATCTAGGTACAAAACTTCTTTCCATAGTTCGACATTTATCTAGTTTTGTTAGGCCCCATGACTCTTGGGGACTCACATTGGTCGAGAGGATGAGAGGTCGTACTCATCAAACTTTTTTGGGGGTAATTATTGTCTACTTTGGGACTCTCATATAAATTTAAGATATGTTCATGAATCCATTCCTAATCCTAATATAACACCAGTTTCCCTAAAAAAATATTATGAGTTAATTATTTTTTTATACAAAATATTGGGGCCTCTTTAGTGAATCTATCTTTTTGTATCCATGTAACAAGATAAAATTTTAAACTATGAATTTTTTATATAGATTATATTTCATCGATTATTTAAAATAGAAGAAACACCATGTTAAGATTATTCTACACATAATAATGATTTTTCTTGCGTTACACGCAAGGCCAAGTTTAACTGAATAATAATATAATAGTAAAATATTATTATTTAATATAATAAGATATGACATTGATGTTAAATTAGTGATTATGAAAAGTATTAAACACTTTCTGGATTTTATAAATATTCCATATATTTTTTAAATTCATCTTATTTAGTTTCTAGACATGATATAAGAACAAACCCAATTTTTTGCATGAAAGAAGTATCTTTCAAAAACGGTAATTTTACCACCATTTAATAGAGAAGCCTTTTTAAATCAAATTTTTACTCTTTTATAATTTTTATATGAAAAAATTATCTTCTTCTTTGAATTACCAATGTCAGAATTAGTATAGGGATAATTTTTGAGATTTTTCTGAGAAGTTTCATTTTTTGATAAATAGTGGAAAATAATGCATTGTAGTTAAAAAATAACATTTAGTTTAACTAATTATTATAACATAAATTAATTTATTGATTAAAAATAAATTAATAATACATATATTTATCCAATTTAGGTTATTGAAATCATTTTTATATTGAAATTTGATATAAAAACATATTTAACTTTTGAACATTATGTTTTACCCACCTTTCTTCCACATATGTGGAATTATCGTTAATCCTAATTTACCCACTTGTATGAATTGAATTTTGAAAAATAGATAGAGATAATTTTATTCCATATGATATATAAAATATAATTGGATAAAATTAATTATTTGTGAATGGTAACTTTAATATTTTTTATCACCACATTTAAGGGTAAATCATGTAATTAAAGGTAAAAATAATATTATAATATTATAATATTTCTCTAACACATGTCCCATTTTTTTGAATAAGTGGGTATCGACCAAAATAAACATTACTATGAAATTATATTCTTTTAAGCCACCTGTGTAAGAAAATTTGATTTATTATATTTAA
The DNA here is from genome assembly GCA_963277665.1 of Viscum album. Lineage (NCBI taxonomy): Eukaryota > Viridiplantae > Streptophyta > Magnoliopsida > Santalales > Viscaceae > Viscum > Viscum album. The sequence continues at coordinate 294,185,105 of OY728167.1, read as the reverse complement.
TTTAAAGATAAGTTAAAAATATAATACTCATATTTTTAATAAATAAATAATTTATAATATAGGGTTATAGAGAAGATATATTCAACTATAAATATTAATTGGAAGTATAATAAATTTATATTAATCATGATAATTTATTTTTAATTTTCAAAGAAGTAATTACTTAGTAAAAGGAATTCATAATAGTGATTCATTAATTGTTTAATAAACTGAAATATCAAATAAATGATATTAAAAATATTAACATAAATAACAAATGAAATAATTAATGACATTATAGAATTTTATAGACCAATTTTACATGTTATTTATATATTATAAGTGTTGGTTAAATTATATCTTATTGTTAGTATATTTTTAAAAAGATAAATATTGAATAGTATCAAAATTGACAAATATGATACTTTAAATAAATAATAATTTTTTAAAATGAAAAAAAAAATCATAAAATTATAAAATTCATTAAAATAACTATAATAATGATAAATATGTCATCAATGATCGATTTGGGGTTCATTTGAAATTTTAAAGTAACTATATTAACCCAAATGTGAAAAAACATCATGTTCTCGCGGTAAGAGTTAACGAGTTTAACTAAGGGTTAAAGCCAAAAGATAAGGATAATATTGTGACATAAACATGAATAAAAATAATTGTTTTAGATTATTTTATCCCATACTCATTTTATACTCCAAAAAACAAATTTTTTAGCCATTTTTAATTAAAAATTAATTTATATTAATTTAATATTTGGAGTGTTTCCTAAATTACCCCTCACCACAATTATAAAAGCAAACCTCCTCCCTCACTTCCTTACATCACATTGAGACTTATAGATCAACCAAACCCTGACCATTTCTCTTACGAACATCCATATCCCCATCCTAGAGGTTATGCTATTCTAAGAAAGACCAACCTTCACTCCAAAATGAGGTAATTCAAAGAGGTTCACTAAAGAAGAGGTAATCATATTTACAGACTCCTTTAAGTTCATTTATTTCTCTACATCCCCTCACTATGTTGTTTCCATACAAATTTAATAAATATAGTTTAATATACATTATGAGATTTTATTATTTTTACGTCACATCCATATTAATCATTTTATTGTTCTCATGGAAAACAATATCACCATTCTTACATACGTATGACATACCTTCTTCACAACATGATGAGATTGATTCTCCACTTTAATCATTGAATAATGGTTGCAAAAATTTATATAATGAATAAATATGAATTATATGACATAATAATTCTACTATATTCATATATATAAATATATATATTTCATTTACCTTCTTCACTTTAGTATGACAAGAAAACAAAAACAGTGTTCATCTGTACGTACGACTTACCGTATCCATGAATAGTATATTCCATATATATATATTATATATTTATGTACTAAATATATATTATATATTAATCATTTTTTACATTTTTTAAGTATATATATATCACAATCTATGTAATAGGACAAAGAATAACAAGTCAAAACACGTATGATAAAAAAAGCGGTTATTACCAGAAACACTACATTAACTTGGAATTGATAATAAAATGGTAATATAAAGTCATAAATGAATCCTATATGATATAATAAATATTAATATTTTTCTATTATAAGTTAATATTATGTTTAAAACAACTATACAAGAGTTTCTAACATGTTCGGACAGAATCAGACCTAAGGTAAGGGTTAATTTCATTATCTCATTACAAATCAGGATTGTTTATACGTAAGTATCTTTTGAGGAATATTTATCATCCATATCCATTTCTCTTAAAAATATTTTCGAAAATATTTTACTGTTATCCTACCAATGTTTTAAGTCTTTTACCCATGTGTGACTTCTTAAAAAAATGGTTTTAAATGAATGGTTATGTTATTTTCCAATCATGTACATTATGAATTTTTCAACAGAATAAATGTTTTTAAAACTTATATGGTGTGAGAGTATTTTTCCATCATCATTATGCCTTAAAATTTTGAAGAATCACATAAAATTTTAAAAAATTATTTTCAAAGGAAATTTGTTCTTTTATAATTGTGGTGATTTTAAATAAAAGTTTTCTGAGAAAAAGTTAATTTTTTTGAAGATATTTCAAATGATTTTATTAGATTATTTTTATATATATCACCATCCTTAGTTAAATTTTATTTTTTATTGAGTTTGATCTCTTATTACAGAATATAAATTATTTAATTTATGTCTTATGCTCATATTGACTGTGTATGTTTTATTTTGATACCATTCATGGTTTATGGTCAAAATATTCACCTTTCATATGCTAGTTTTTCTATTCCAATGTTTATGTTGTTTATGATTTCATATAGGGAATGCATTGGAAAAATTAATTGATAGTAGAGGCCTACAATATCCCATCTATGAATTAGTATGACTCATGAGATGACGTCGGTTTGATATAAACCATTCCTATTCATTTCTAAGCAGTTTTCAATTTTCAGGAGGATAGATAAAGACACAGATCATATATATTTATACCCATATAATTAAACTATAATTCGGATAGATATTGATAGTACCTATCTTGTGGATACATATTGGTAGTTTAGATGTCTGGAAATATGCATTCCCTCGTTATAAGATTATTTATTGATATTTCATGTGATTAGTCAAGTAGTATAATATCCATGGTTGTGTTTTCTAGCTCATGTGATTATTTTAGGTGGTTATATTTATTCTTGACATACTATGATCAAGAATATGTTTAATGTTCTTGTGGTTTAATTATACACCTTTCCTTAAGGTTAATTAGTATTTATTCATAACAACATCCATTGTATACATGCCCTTACTAAGTATCTGACATCACCCCTTTCTTATGTTTTATTTTCCAATGATTCCATGTTGTGAATTATGATTAAAATAAAGGGGTAATCTAGGATAAAATGGAATAATAAAAGGATTAACTATGTTGAATTTTATATTTTGAATTGTAATGTAATGTTCATGTATGTAATTTACCTTCCAAGATTATGAAAATGATCAATCCTTTGGGATTCAAGTATTATAACTATTCTAATGTAATAATGTAAGAAATTGACTTTAAGGTGATGGGGTTGTTTTAATTATAGTTGGTATTAGAGAATTTTTAGTAGAAACCATGGAATTGTGATTAAAAAACATTTATTAGAGAACATAATCCTTTGCTAAACATTGAGGATAAGTATAGATGTACATCCTATAATTTCTTTATGGTAGATATTATCTGTGTATTCGTAGAAATATATTCATATATGGTGACTATATGTGGATGTTGTTCTAGAATATATGTACATAGGAGTAACAAATTGTACAAGTTGCACCAGTCCTGAATCGGTGTAACCTGGTAGACAACAACGAGCCTTACTGCAAACCTATTTCTACACTCTCGAGAGATATTAATTGGATAATTAAATGTTTCATTAAAACCCATTTTGAAAGATTTAAAATTAAATATGTCCCAAAATAAACCATGATTATGATTTAGAGATTATTTATACCTAAATTTTCAATTTAAGTAATGTGATTAACTACTTATATGATTATACATTATGCTTCGTAATGTTATTATCTAATCTAGTGTATACCATTGTTTAGAAATGGCTCCTAGTGGAAGGAATGGGAATCGTATTAATGCATATAATCTATGTAGGGATTTCCCTCCATTGTATGAAAATGATGTTGGAGATGGAGCTTTAACTAGTGTTGAACAAATTATAACTATACTCAAAAAGTTGACTCAATTTATTAACAATAACCTTACCCATATAAAGAATCATGATCCACAACGTGGAGGAACAATCTTAGACCACTTCATAATACAACAACCACCTAAATTAAATGGGTTTGCAAATACATTTAAGGCTGAGCAATGGATAAGTTACTTAGAAAATATATTTTTCACTTTAGGAAGAAATTAAAGAGAGAATGTTGTTGGGGTAGTTTAACACCTATCGGGATATGTAGATCAATGATGTTAACATATTGAAAACATGAAGGAAGAGGAAGAAATTATAACTATAGAATGGAATGATTTTATGAAAATTTTCTTGGAAAAATATTTTCTGCATGAACAGTGAACAGATATGGATAGATAATTATTGAATATGAGGTAAAATAAGGATGAGAATGTTTATAAATATGAATCCATCATTATATGGTTATCAAGGTATGATACAGATCACATACAAAATATAAAGAGACTGTTTGGTCGATTATTTGATGAGTTAAATCCATTTCTCTTGAGGGAAGTAGTATTCCAGAATTTATCATCCTATCAAGATGTATTGTCATGTGCTATGAAGACAAAAAATTAATCCTCTGTGTATTATGAATTCAAGGGAAGGAGTGATAAGAAGATGATGGTGGAGAAAGAAATAGATAAAGGGAATATAGGAATGAAGGATTTTCCCCCATGTGATAATTGTGGGAAGAATCACTCTAGGAAGTGAATGAAAGGATTGGGTGTCTGATATAAGTGTAGATAAAAGGTTCACCAAGAAAAATAATTTTACTGGAAGAAAGAAAAATGGATATTCAATGTTTCAATAGTAGGGAAATACGACACTAAGAAAATAAATATCTTAAGTGTCAAGGACATATAAATCATAAAAATAAAATGGATCAATAATAAGTATATTATATTACTATTGTTGAAGTTGAATAATTAATGTATTTATGTTTTTGAATTCAAGAATTATTTTATTATATTCTTTTTATAAGAATCATGAGATATATTATTATTGTACCACAACAGTTATTCATTATGTCTATAGAGGCATGAAATTTTTATTAACGTTTTTTATGGTGATCAAGTAATTTGTAAGTGTTAATATGAGATACATTATGTTATTTGTGGAATGTGATGTTATGATTGATTTTGGAAATTTAAATACCATTTTGGAATATTAATTTGGGAATAAGTATTCTAGATAAATCGTAAGGTTGGAATGGAGTTATTTGAAAATTGGTTATTATTTGTTGAGGTTAAATTATTATTTACTGGATACTTTAGGCTAACCTTTTTGGTTTCAATAAAAATTTAGATGATAAAGGAAATAATTACAAATATCATGATTCCTAAAAATTTATTCAAGTGATAAAAATTCATTCTGATCATTTATTTCCTATTGTAATGGATGGAGTGAAAATAGTTCAAATTACAACCAAAGGATGAGATAATTCTTTTGAAAATGAAATAAATCAAATAAGTGCTTATTTAAAAAGTATAACGATTCTTCAAGTATAGGGGAAAGATCATGAAGTAAAAAAATGTCATGTTAGTACCTTATTTTACCATTAATCAATGGGTACATTATATCATAATAGAATAATAACTTTTTAATTTTTAACTTTCCCCTAACCATGTTCTCTATCACTCTCCATCCGAACTAGATAGTTATATTTCTCTTCCTTGTCGATGTCTTCATACATGGAACACTAGTATCTGTTATATTTTGTTACGTATATATTTAAATTTCTTTATTTTAAAGTATAGGTCAAATAAATCCTTTTCTAATTTGGGATATCAACAAAAATATTTCTAAAATTCATAACCCTAGTTTTCAATTCTGAGTTTAAATTATGAGGATACGATTTATTGAAGGATGGAAGAATGTAACACCCTAAGATTTTACACTATAGCTATTTTTAAATAAAATGAATTTATTAAATACCATATAATACATGCAAGAAAATGTTAAGCATATGCTATACGCAATAATGAGTTGGATTGTGTTACACGCAAGACCCAGTTTTATCGAAAAACCATATATTATTAATATATTATTTTCTAATATAATATGATATAATGTAACCGTTAATTTATCTGTTATTAATTATATTAACCAAATTTTTAATTTTAAATATATTTCATTTAATATTAAAATTCAACTTATGTGTTTTCTTGATGTTATATGACAACAAATCAAATTCTTTTAGATTAAATAAATATTTTTTTAAAATGCTAATTGTACAACTTTTTAATGACAAAGAAATTTTTAAAATAATTTTTGACACTTTTAGAATTTTTATATGACAATGTGTTATTTTTTTAAATTATTAATGTCTAAATTATCTTAGGGTTATTATTTAGTATTTTTCTGAGAAGATTCATTTTTTGATGAATAGTGGAAAAGCTTCATTGTAGTAAAAAATTTAACTTTTGGTTTAAATAATTATGTCACTTGAAATTTATTTTTAAATTAAAAATAAAAAAAATACATATATTAATCCATTTTATGTCATTGGAATCATTTTAATATTGAAAATAGACATAAAAACTTAGTGAACTTTTGAACGTTTTATTTTACCTACCTTTTCACCAAGTCTACAGCATTACTGTTAAACATAATTTATCCACTTATGTAAATTGAAATTTAAAAAACCTAAAAAAATGGTTTTAATTAGAATGATATTTTCATCCTAATAGGATCAACTTAATTTTTGTGAATAGTAACAATTTTTTTCTTTCCACTGCTACGGGTAAATCGGGTAATTAAAGGTAAAAATAATAATATTATATTATATAAATAACTTAACACCTATCCCAATTTCATTGGAAAAGTTTTTTTAGACCATGATAGACCTTAATCCGAAATTATAATATTTTTAATCCACATGGGTAATAAAATGAAATTTATTATATTTTATTTAAAAATAAGTTTAAAATACCATTCTCAAATTTTTAATAACTAAATCATTACTAATAATGGGTTATACAGAAGTTAAATTTGACTATAAAAAATCATTTGAAATATAATAAACTTATATTCATCATGTGAATTATTTTTAAAATTTTATAGAATAAATAATTCAATTACACGATTAAATATTAATGATTCAATAGTTGATTAATTAATAGAAATATCAAATAAATGATATTAAAAATATGAAAATAAATAATATTTTATATAATTAATGACACCCAAAATTTTATAGATCACATGTATATGTTATTGATATATTATAAGTTTTGGTTTGATGTTATCATGTTGTTAGAATATTTTAAAAAATAAAAATACTGAATAGTATCAAAATTGACATATATGGTACTTTAAAATAAATAATTGTTCATTCAATGATATAAAATTCTTAAAAATCTATTATTCAAAAAACTAACTACAATATGGTTAAATATCTCATCAATTATCTATTTTGGGATGGTTTTTCATTTTATAGTAACTATATTAACCCTAAAGATTAAAAAAACGTATTGTCACAGTAAGAGTTAAAGGGTACAACTATGGGTTAAATCCAAAATATAATGTAAAAATTGTGACCTTAACGTGTCTAAAAATAATTGGATGAGATTATATAGACCCATAATAATATTAAATTCTGAATAACTCAAATTGGATCAATTTTTAATTAAAAATAAATTTATGTTGATTTTTTTTACAGTTTCCTAAAGTGCCCCTCACCTCAATTGTAAAAGGAAATCTCCTCCCTCACTTCCTTACACCACATTGAACCTTCTATCTCAACTAATCCTAATCATTTACCTTATAATATTCTGTATCCACATCTTATAGGTTTGGTTCTTCCCAAAAGACCATACCTAGTGTCCCAATGAGGAGGTTCACTAAAGAAGAGGTAATCATTTTTACCGAATCCTTCATGTTCATTACTTTTCTACTTAATCTTATTATATTGTTTACATTATATTGTAATAAATAAATTACCATGTATATTATGAAATTTTATTATAATTATGATAGAACCATATTCCTCTTTTTATTTTTCCTACAAAAAACAATATCATTATGCGTGTGTACATATGGCTTACTGTCTACAAAATGCGATGAAATTCATTCTCCATGTTAACCATTCAAGAATTATTATAAAATATATATAATTAATAAATATTTAACATATGAAATAATAATTCTACTGGAATTATATATATATATATTTATTTATATATATATCATTTACCCACTTTTCATTCAGTACTATAAGAAAACAGAAACAACATTCATGCGTACGTACGGCTTACCATCTCTCAGAATAGTGTATTCAATATATAAACCATATATATATGTAAATATATATATATATATATTATAGTATTAATTTATATGATATATAAATCATTTTTCACATTCCTCGAGTAAGTAAATCATGATCTATGTAATAGTATAAAGAATAAAAAGTCAAAAAACATACGATAAATAAAGCAGTTATTACCCGAAACATTGATTTAACTTTAAATTGTCAATAAACAGGTAATATAATGTCATAAATGAATCCAATATGGTATCCTAAGTATTATTATGATTCTTTTATAATTTAATAATATGTGTAAAACCACTATAATAGAGTTTCAAATATCTACTGAGGGAATTAAACCTAAGGTAAGGGTTAATTTCACAATCTCATTATTAATCGGGATTGTTTATACATACGTATCTACTGGGGAATATTTATTATCCATTTCAAATTTTCTTAAAAATATTTTACAAAATATTTTTACTATTATCCTACAAATGTTTTTAGTCTTTTACCCAAGTTCACATTTTTATAATTTTTTGTGAAAGGGATCTTTTTGTCATTTTCAAAATGAGGTACTTTATGCGTCTTTTGACGAAATGAATATTTTTTAACATATACATCATGAGTGGGTTTTTCCATCATCATGATTCCTTGATGTTTTGAATCCACTAATACAATATTACTATATTATTTTCAAAGTATTTTTTTATTTTATAATTGCACAGATTTAAAAAATATATTTTCATAAAAAGGGGTTTTTTCTCAAGATATTTCAAATGATTTAATTAGTGTATTTTCATCTATGTCTACATCTAATGTTGAATTTTATGATTTATTTAGTTTGATCTATTATGATATAATATACCTTATTTTATTGATGGTTTTATAATCATTTTGACTGTGGATGTTCTATTTGGATACCATTCATGTCTTATGGTTTAAGTATTCACATTTCGTAAGCTAGTTTTTCAATACGAATGTTTATATTGTTTATGATTTCATATAAGTAATGAATTGGATTTTGTAAATGGTAGGTATGGACTTATATAACCCCTCAATTCATTGGTAGGACTCATGAAAAAATGAGTTGTTTATAAACCCTTCGTGTTTGTTTTCATGCTATTTTAAATTGTTAGGAGGACAGCTCTTGACAAAAATAAGATGGGTTTCTACCTGCATACATCAATTTTAATGATGATAGATCTTGATAGTAGATATCTTCCGGATTGATCTTGATATTTTGGATGTCTATAATTATAAATTCCCTCAATATGAGAATATTTATTGATATTTCATGTGATTAATTTACTAGCACAATATTCATGGTTATATTTTCTAACTCATGTGATTATTTTATATGGTATTATATATTATTTCCATATTATGTTTAAAGGTATTTTGTTTCAATTATAAACCTTTCCTTAAGGTCTAATATTATTTATTCAAAATAGCTTATGTTGTATACTTACCCTTAATGACCATCTAAGCTAACCCATTTCTTATGATTTATTTTACCAGGATGATAAGATGTGTATGATGATTGATATGTAGGATTATTCTTGGAGAATAATGGATTTATAAAATTATTATTTATGTATTATTTTATGTTTTGAATTTTAATTTATGGTTCATGTTTGTAAGATGTCTTCCAAGATTGTTAACCTGATTGATCTATTGATATTTGACTATTTTATCTATTACAATATAATAATGTAAGGCATCATATCAGGGATACTGTGGTTTGGGTTATTACAATTCGAGGTTCCCTATCCATTTCCAGTAATAGCAGGATGCTTATTTGATGAATCCATTTAACCAAGAGTATAAAAATTTGCTACCATTAAAGGAGGTGGTCAATATTCTGATAAGTTCATTGATCCATTATATGTTTTCCTACATATCCTTGATATGGATAGAATCAAAACACACGCCATTCATTGAACCTATGCAGTTGAACATCATCCGAAGGAGACTTGTAAGGTTTTTATGGGACTTTGGGGGTTTAAGATCCAATCATGGAGGGTTTTCCTATATTTATCAACTATAGGAAGAATAAATGTTTTCAATTTTCCTTTGTTCAGATCTTACACATTGAGGTTTCCCTTTTAACTATAGAGACATATGATGCATATGACATGATGATTGAAGTTCATTAAGACAATTTGATCTTTTATCAGTGTGAGAAACAAGGGATGAAAATGATAATTTTAATTTCTCATGATAATGGAATTATGTTCTAGGACTGGAATTATAGGACTTATTATTTAAAGCATTGATTTCATGGAGATGCCATGCATATCATGGTTAAGGTAGGTATAAGATTCAATTAAGTTCAGTTTATTAATCATTCTACTGATGGATGAGGTAGAGTGATTATCCCATGGGGATGATTGGGTCCCGATGGTGGAAATAATATTAAAATGAGGCTTACATAAAAATGAATGTTTATATGATCTCGATACTTTGGAAGGCCTCCTACGTATCATTGTTTTTTCACGAATCAGAGTTCTCATAGTTTAGTTTATTGGGGATTACACTATAAGGTTTCATTTGTGACCTAGGGTTTAATGGTGTAGATGATATGACCAATGCAACTCCCTAATACCATATGAGCCATCCTCATTGTGAGAAACAAGCGATGGAATGTGATCAATTTCATTTCTTATAGAGATGGGACTTATATACTGGGATCAACCTGGATGATCACTATGGATCTTGAACATTGAAAATTTTTCCAATTTATCCATAATATGGATGTAATCAAATTCATCATTGTTCATTTTTATTTTGGCTTACATAATGAGGTTTACCTTGAATTCATGGAATACACACCGAGGATTGATGAGGCTATAAAATCCAGGGCTTCCCATCTTTTTTGGTTTTCTTTCATAGAGGGTGTCCTGGAACCCAATTAACTTGTTCGGAGTACATCATAAAATCTAGATAGTTTGTTTTATAGTTCTTCGCATAAACTAACTAGCATGCCCAAAAGGTGTTGCATTATCTAGCTGACATGACATAGAGGTCTTCACAAGACCAAGGAGACACATATAGAGGGTGTCGTGGGAGTCAGTGTGACATGTATCAGAGGGTGTCACATGGCTTGGTCTACATCTCTTGAGGGAATCGTGAGTCCTGACTAGCATGTATGGAGGGTGTTTTGAGTTTTAGTTGAATAGTCCAGAGGGTTTTACGGGAGCTGATTTGACATGCCCAGATGTAACCGCACAACTTATATGAAATGATCAGGTTCCATTAGAAGATTCAAGAGATTTATATGAATGACGTATCAAGGCTTGGGAGAAAAGTCCAAGAATACTTTTCAAAGACTACGATGGTACACCTAGGGGGACCGTGTGACTTTCTATGATAGGTCAGAAAGATTTTGCATGACCAAAATAGCATGCTGATGGGGCATCACAGGATCTGGGAGAAATGTCATGGTGTCTTCGTGTGTCTTGGGTGGTTCTCATGAAGCGAATGAGGGTTAGCCAATAGATTTTTGGTTTAATTCTTCCACATTTATTCAATGTCCTAGTTCTTATATTACAAATGTCATAGATTTAATCAGTGCAAATTAATTTTTCCTCTCTTGTGATCCATGTAACACCCTGATAATTTACAATATTTTTCTTCTTAATTTTGATGTACTCTATAGCTTGTAATACGCGTAACAATGAGTTATCTTGTGGTGCATGCAAGAGATACATTCCATGAATGCTTCCATTATATGCAAGACCGGGTTTTACCAAACAAAAATATATTATTAAAATATTATTATTTAATATAATAATATATAACCTAGTCGTTAAGTTGGTGGCTATGAATAGTATTAGATAACTTATTAAAATATATGGTTGACTTCATTGGTTATTAATTAATTAGAAATAAATATAGGATTTGACTCAATATATAAGAAATGATTTTATAAAGAACTATATTTATGCTCATATAGTTATTTTTTCCTAATAAATTAAATAAATTACTATTTTTGAATGATATTAATGAAATATATATGTGATATATTCAATAAAATAATTTTTATATTTATACAATATATTTTATAGGCATAAGATATGAATAAATCTCGTATTAACCAAAAAACCTATATTTTTATAAAGGTGGTTTTTACCACCATTTAAGGAAGATCCTATTTTGAATAAAAAATTTAAAACTTTTATATATTCTCTTTTACAAAATTAACTTCATATTTTAAACTAAAAATATAAAAAATTACATTGGATAATTTTTTTTATTTTTCTGATAAATTTCATGTTTTGATGAATAGTAAAAAAAACAAAAAAATATATTTAAAAACAACTTTTTTCCTCAAAATAATTTATAGTGTGAAATTATATTATTTATTGTTTTTAAATTATATCTAGAGTTTTTTATAATTTAATACAATGTAGGTCACTAGATTAAATTACACATTGAATTTAGATATAAAAACATTTCTATCTATTCCCTGTTTAAACATTAATAACTTGTTTTCTCACCCCATAAATAGGATAATTTTAAAATTAATAACTATAAATTATTTATTAAGAATTTTTAAAATTAAATTTCACATTTGGAATCATTGGGTCAATATTATGAAAATATGTTTCTTTTATTTTTTGGCATATGAATAGTAACTTTAGTAAAAAAAAATTACCATGGTTAAGGTTAAATAGAGTACTTAAAGGTAAAAATAATTCTCTAAAATTATAGTAACATTTTTCTAAATTTTGTTGTATAAGTGTTTTTCAACCAAAATAATCCTTATACTAAAATTATGACTCTTTTTAAGAAACTTGTGTTAGATTATGAAATTTATTATATTTTATTTAAAGAAGAATTAAAGATGTCATAATCAAATTTAAATAACTATAGAATTTTTAATATATAGGGCTATACATAAGAAAAATTATACTATAAAAATAAATTTACAATCTAATAAATTTTTATTCATCATGATAATTTATTTTTATGTTTTGGAGAAAAAATATTTTAATTAAATGATTTCATAATAATGATATAGTAATTGTTTATTTAATTGAAATATCCAATCAATGTTAATTAAAATATTAAAATAAAAATAATATAACATAATTAATTACATCCAAAAATGTTATACAAAAATTAATCTTGATAGTGATATATTTGAAGTTTTGGTTAATAGTTATCATATTTTTAGGATATTTTAAAAAGAAAAATAATGAATACTGTCAAAATTTACATAAATGATAATTTAAAATAAATAATATTTTATTAAATGATATGAAATTAATAAGAAATATAAAATTGAGAAAATAACAATAATATGATTAAATATTTCATCAATAGTAAATTTTATATTTGTTTGGCATTTTATAGAAACTAAATTAACTCATAAGTAGTAAAAACAAATGTTCCACGAAAAGAGTTATAAATATTAAATAAGGGTTAAAGTAAAAATATAAGGGTACTTATGTGACCTAAATCATGTCCAATAACTATTTTATGAGATTATTTAGACTATACTAATCTTATATTTGAAATAACTCACTTTGGAGACATTTGGAATAATAAGTTAATTTATATTAATTTAATATTTTGAGAGATTTCAAAAGTGACTCTCACCTCTATTATAAAAGGTAACCTACTCCCTCACTTCCTCACACCACATTGAGCCTTATTTGTCAACAAATACCTAAAAATTTCCCTTATCATCTTTCCGAGAAACATCCTATAGGTTCTGGTGTTCTCAAAAGGTAAACCCTAGTGTCCCTAAGAGGATATTCAATGGCGGTTCTCTAAAGAAGAGGTAATCACCTTTACCGACTCCTTCAAATTTATTACATATTCTACTTCTCATTCCATGTTGTTTCCATAATAAATTAGTTACTATAGTATCTTATATATGGTGATATTTTATTATGATAATGGGACAACCATATTCCCCCAATTATCCATCCTATGAAAACAATATCACCATGCTTGTGTACGTATGACTTACAGTCTTCACGCTATGGAGAAATTTTTTTATAATGACATTATTTTAAATGGTATAAGGATTAATAAAATGGATATAAATAGTAAATATGAAATTATATTTATTATTTATAATTAATATACAATCCAATTCCTTAACACATTACCAATAAAGGAATATCATCGCTCGTGCGTACGTATGGCTTACCGTCTCCACGATGGGATGAGATTCATTATCTATGTTAACAATTCAAGAAATATTATAAAATGTATATGATGAGAGAATATAATATTTATGAACTTAATATCCTTATTTATATGAAGATAATATATATTATGCATAAGTAACATGACTTATATGAGAAAAAACATAAGAAAATGAAGCAGTTAATAACCAAGACAATGGCAATAATGAAATATTATTAACAAAATGATATAAGAGGATCAAATATGATATCATAAATATGGATATTGTTCTAGTATAATTTAATAACATACATTAACCATTATACATGAGGTTAACTCACCCTCAAATAAAGGAAAGTACAAGGTAAAGGTTAATTTCACAATCTCATTATTATTCGGGATTGTTTATATGTAAGTATTTACTGGGACACATCTATCATCCATGTCCATGTTTCATACAAATGAATTTAAAAAATCTTATTACTATTCTCCTATAATTTTTTAATATAATTTTTACCAAATTTTTACTTTTTACAAAATGTTTTGAAAAGAATATTTTTGTTGTTTTTCAAATGAGTTACTTTATGAACTTGTCAGAAAATTTGAAAAGGACATTTATTCTTAACTTATAAGAAATGAGGGAATTTTTCCACCATATGAATCCAAGATGTTTTTAATATTACATTACATGTTTAAAATTTTCTTTTTAAATAAAATTATTTCTTTTATAAATGCAAGGCTTTTAAATAAATTATTTCAATGAAAATGGTATCTTTCTCAAGATATTTATAATTATTTTATTAGATTATTTTCATCTATGTCAACATCATATGTTTAATATTGTGTTTGATTGAATTTTATCTATTATGATATGTCATATATTATTTTGTTAAAGGCTTTATGGTCAATTTGAATATGGATATGATATTTTCATACCATTCATGGTATATGATTTAATTATTCACATTATCTATGCTAGAATTAATAAGAACATTGTTGACCCTAAATTTCAGATAGGGACATGAGGGGGCTCTTTTAAAGAAAAAAGGAAGGTTGATCGAAATGGATTATTCCACAACCCATGAGGGAACTTTGTGCATGAATTATGGGGTGCATGGAAGATTTCTTCTGGTGCGCAAACCCTTGCACACCCAATGCGACGTCAAAGGAAGGCTTCCCCGGTGACCCACTGTAAACACACCAAAGCACCAACGCACAAGAATCTATGTGTGTTCACTAGATTTCCTCTAGTGTAAAAACCCTTTCACGTATAATGCAGCGTCAATGGATGGCTTCCACGGCAACCCACCGAAAACTAGCCAAGGAAAGTGCGCAAGGGAGAGTGTGCCCGCAAGATTCCATGCTGTGTGCAGACCCTTCTGCGCCCAATGCGGCGTCAAATTTCCCCTTTGTGTGACCCCTCTTGTGATCTGCCTCCAAGGTTTTTGACTATAAATGGAAGCTTCCCCCCGACCCTTGGGGGACAGTTATGGAAGATGAAATGATAATTTTCTATGTGAAAGATACTTCTTCTGTGACCACCTGAAAAAAACCAAGGCATCAAGGTAATGGATCTTGCGCAAAATCCCTCCTAGGGGCCATCCTTCTTGTGGGACCACTTGAGTTTGACCCTCACCATTTTCCTTTTTACCCAAAGGAATTTTCACACAAAAGATGCACCTTGAACACAAGCTTATCATTACATAGGAATGGTTTTCTACGTAGCCTTCCCATATTTCACGCAACTTCCCCATCTTGTTCACAACCTCTCATATCATGTGCTCCCCTACTTGTGTGCTCCATGTGTCTTCCTTACCCTAGTTCACCATTTATAATCCCCTCTTATGTGTGACACCACTTTCACGCACATACTTCTCTTGTACGACCCTCCAGGAACGTACGAAGTGATTTCAAAGTCCCTTGGGTGGTGCTTCATGTTGCTTTGCTTAGATTCATGATTCTTCACATATGCATGCTGATGGATATTGATTCTTTGCAAAGACACACTAATGTGGACCCCTCGGTGAATCACTCCATGAAACCACCACAACACAGCATTTTCGGTGCCTTCCCTTCATCAAGGTTTGAAGTGCACCGGTTATGTAAGTCCTAGGGGGTACGGAGTGAGCTCACCTCATCCAATTTGCAGGACGTTAAACTTCCATGAACCATATTCCATATCACATGATGTTAAACTGTGCCCTTGCCCCATGCATCACACCAGGGTTCCCTATCTCGGACATTTTCCGCACCAACTCGTCTACCCAGAAGTGAGATCTTACTCACATGGGATGAGATCCTATTTTTTGGAGAGGTGCTTGTCCATGAGTGAGGGAAACCATATTGGTGTAATACCCTATAATTTCTTGAGGGAGGTAGAAACCTTGTTCCTCATCTCTTCCTTGGTGCCAAAGACCAGAGGAGAGATGGGAACATGGACCTTCATTACCCCATCCCTCTCCCTCTGGGATTTTTCGACATCGGGTCTCCATACTGGAGTAGGTCCTAATATCCATCTCACTAGGCTGCTAACCATGCATAAGCCCCTGTTTCCTCTTTGGGATACTAACCACGCATGGGCCCCACTACACTCTCCCCAGACGCACCATTTATGATGTGATCGTCAGGTCTTTGATGCCTCATGTTCCTCATATCTAGCATGACCCATGTGGGCTTAGAGTAAGCATTGACCATGGAATCCTCCTGGGGCCACCTAGAGTGTAATCCCCACACTCCTGAACTACGTGTTCTTTGATCTCTATCTCTTAGACAGGGTATGTAGGAATCCTCCCTAAGGATCAAGCCCAACACCTCCATGTCCCGAACCCTATATCAGTTCACCTTCTTCCCCCATGACATTAAACTATATCCCTCAAACACAAACTATGTGGACATTGATGTCTATCTCCTAGACATGGTATGTAAGAATCCTCCCTGAGGTTCAAGCCCAACACCTACATGTCCTGGCCCCTATATCATTTCACCTTCATCCCGCACGATATTAAACTATATCCCTCTAAGC
Source organism: Viscum album (assembly GCA_963277665.1). Lineage (NCBI taxonomy): Eukaryota > Viridiplantae > Streptophyta > Magnoliopsida > Santalales > Viscaceae > Viscum > Viscum album. The sequence goes on along the minus strand of OY728167.1, from coordinate 294,167,939 downwards.
CGAACTATGTGGAATTTGATCTGGGTCTCCTAGACAGGATACGTAGGAAGCCTCCCTGAAGTTCAAGCTCAACACCTACATGTCCCTACCCCTACCTAGGTTCACCTTTGTCCTATATGATGTTAAACTGTATACCTCCATCCAGAACTGCATGGACTTTGATCTCTGTCTCCTAGATAGGGTATGTAGGAATCCCCTATGAGGTTCAACCCCAACACCTACATGTCCCGACCCCTATGTCAGTTCACCTTCGTCCCGTATGATGTTAAACTGTATCCCTCCAACCCGAACTACATGGAATTTGATCTCTGTCTTCGAGACAGGGTACGTAGGAAGCCTCCCTAAGGTTCAATCCCAACACCTACATGTCTCAACCCCTATGTTGGTTCACCTTTTTCTCGAATGACATTAAACTGTGTACCTCCAACCCGAACTATCTGGAATTTGATCTCTGTCTCCTAGACGGGGTGTGTAGGAATCCTCTCTGAGGTTCTATGCCAACACCTACATGTCCTAACCCATACGTTGGTTCACCTTTTCCCTTCAAGGCGTTAAACAATATCCCTCTTACCTGAACTATGTGTACATTGATCTTTGTATCCTCGACATGGTACGTAGGAAGCCTCCCTGAGGTTCAAGACCAACCCCTACAAGTCCTAACCACTACGTCGATTCACCTTCATCCCACATGACATTAAACTATATCCCTACAACCTGAACTACGTGGACTTTGATCTATGTCTCCTAGACAGGGTACATAGGAAGCCTTCATGAGGTTCAATCCTAACACCTACATGTCCCGACCCCTAAGTCAGTTCACATTCATACTGCATTACGTTAAACTGTTTCCCCCCAACATGAACTACATGGTCTTTGATCTTTTTCTCCATGATTGGGAACGTAGGATGCCTCCCTGAGGTTATATCCCAACACCAACATGTCTCGACCCCTACTTCAATTCACCTTCGTCCTGCATGACATTAATCTATATACCTCCAACCTGAACTACATGGAATTTGATCTATGTCTCCCAGACAGGGTACATAGGAAGACTCCCTGAGGTTCAATCCCAACATCTACATGTCCCGACCCCTAAGTCGGTTCACCTTCATCCCACATGACTTTAAACTATATCCCTCCAACCCAAACTACTTAGACTTTGATCTCTATCTCTTAGACAGGTATGTAGGAAGCCTTACTGAGGTTCAAGCCCAACACCTACATGTCTCGATCCCTATGTCAGGTCACCTTCGTACCTCATGACATTAAACTGTATCCCTCGAACCCGAACTATGTGTACTTTGATCCTTGTCTCCTAGAAAGGGTATGTAGGAATCCTCACTGAGGATCAAGCCCAACACCCATTGGTCCTAGCCACTCTATGTCAGTTCAACCTCATTTTTCATGACGTTAAACTGTATGCCTCTTTGTGTCCCGCATGATGTTAAACTGTACCAATTAAATCTTCGTGGGCTTTGATCCTTATATACTTGGAAAGGTATGTAGGAAGCCTTCCTGAGGTCCAATCCCAACCAGCGGAAAGCCTTTGTCAATCCCAACCAGCGGAAAGCTGTTGTGACCCTATCCGGTATGCCATTGCAACCCCATCCAGTGGTAAGCTATTGTCACCGCCAACCAGCGGTAAGCTATTGTAGTCACTTTTATTGGGACCCACATATCTGGTCCACACCTATGGCATTAGACAATCTCTTGGGATTCTAACCACATGTAATCCCCCAACATGTCATCAGTTCATTGTCTTCTGCATACACCATAATCCCATGCCCCATCGTGAACTATGTGGACTTTGATTCCTTTCCAAAGGGACACATAGGAAGTCATTTCGAGGTTCAAGCCCAACATTATCATCATACTTGTGACGACTTCATCTCATTCAACATCCATTCTCAACCATCCATATCTATCAGGAATCTTACTCAAGCCAACACATCCCAATGAGGTCATTCCACCCACTTCCTCACTACTTCATGCAGTGATGGGGTAACTACCCATGATTTAGCCCCAGTATCAGTGCTCCCACCTGAGGTTTCACCCATATGATACACCCTTATCAGTGTTCCTATCAGTTTGACTTGTCTCTTCAAGACGTTAAACTAGCGGCATACCCTGTGTCAAACTTGGGAAGTTGAGGAAAACCTCATATACATGCCTATGGAATATACTTTCCTGCATTCGACATGGGATGCCTTAGCCTTTTGTCCCCTCGAGAAGCCCAATCATAAGGGGAAAAAACCTAGACGCATTAGTTTTCCAGCATCTAGACATTCCAGCAATTTCCAATGTAACTAATCCCCCGAATAAAGGTTTCTACCCTTACTGGACCCCTTGGAATGTCCTAACAGAAGCAGTGTAATTAACTGGAATCCATGAAGACATGGAACTGGAAAGAGTTTCACAAACAACGTTTTAAGTCTATAAGGGATACCCGGACTAGGTGACATGTTCAGAGGAGGAATCCAAAAAAGAGAAACTGACATCCAATCATCCTGTTTTGATCAATGAACAAACATACCTAAATAAGTGACAGATGTCACCCGCCTTAGGAATGTTGGAATGCGGGGCAAAAATCAGCGTCTCCTCCTCCTCCAAAAATGGATGGATGCACGCGCTCCAGAAAAAGCGTCGAAAACAGAAATGGTGAATCAGACGTGAAATTCTCTCCCCAATGTGGAGATTATAAGCATTCATGGAATTAGTGGATTAGAGTGTCACAATATCCAGTTATCCATCACTAGGTCTCTCTAATAAAATAGTGGGAATGGCATGAAACTCACCAAAAGTTGGGGAAGTTGAACGTTGGAAATCCCTGTCTGCAGCGTTATTAGTGTGGTTCCTTCTTACCAACCATGGAATATGGAATGTCACTGGGGCATTAGATGTCGCTTTCCTTTTTTCAGTGCTAATGGTTAAAACTCTCTATTTTTCAAGACCCAAGCCGTCATGGCTGGAAACCGATCACCGCCCACCCACTAACACAGGGGTAGGGGCAACATCAATGAGGCAATCCCGCATGGCCTCATCTCTCCTACAAACGCCTCCATGTCCATAGTTGTTGGGTTACCACGCCCCATCTACCCATTTGAATTCATTCATAGAAAGGTGATTAACAACCTCATTCGATGATATGAGGTATAGGTGATTATCCCAACCAGGGACATAGACCGACAAAACTTTGAGGCTTTTGTTCCACATTATCACCACCATCCCAAGGGCCGTGAAGGGAGCCACTGCTCCCTACTCCAATGTACAATCATTTCGGGAGCCTTTCCCCAAAAATCTTCAACTACTCCCTTAGCTACTGTAATTTGGTGAAGGATGTTTGGGTTAGCCCAGTGGTAATCCCGTCCCAGGGGCTACCAAGGAGGTAAACCACTAGGCTGCAATAGCGCAACCACCTAGCCCCACAGGTAAAGGAGCAGGTGAGCTATCCACCTGCACCACCATCCCCAGCATGGTTAACCAAACACCAGTGTTGGGCACAGGCTGAAGAGGATGCCTGCCAAGGGGAATCAACATTAATGACTACTGTGTCCTGTTCCACCGCTAACACATACCATCAGCCCCCTATTTATGTTGAACATGGGCCTTCATACGCCCATCCTGGATCCAAGCCCCAACCACCCCATGGGATGGTTGTGTCAACTCCCCTGGTCTTTGACACTTGTGGCTTCTATCGTGGAATGAACTGCAGTGTTGACATCCATTATGGAGGTCCTCCCTGTGCCACCACCAATGAGAGCACTGAACTGTCTGGCTCCTAAGCTCAGTGTGGAGGTCCTCCCTATGTCACTATCAATCCGAGTGAAAGTCCCTACTGCATTGACACCTAGTACGGAAGCCTCTCTTGCACCCATGACCTCAGGTATGGAGTTGTTCCCCCTATCATAGGTCACCAATGTAAAGATACTACACGTTCGGTCATCTGTCTGCGTGAGGATCTTCCCCATGTCCTTAGAGAACCCACAAAGGTCCTCCTGGTCCCAGAAATCAATGAAGCGGAGGTTTTCCCCGCTTCAGGGGCACCCAAAATGGAGACCCTACCTATGTTCAGCTTGACCAGTACGAGGACCATCCTCGCACCATCACTTCCAAGTGAAATAAGCACGGAGGTCCTACATGTGCTCTTACAAACTCCATCGAGGATCCACCTCGCTCCAGAACATCCTGCAGAGATTCCATCTGCGCACTAGCAAGCATACAAAGCGGTCCACCTCGTGTTCCCTTCATCATTTTTCTAGATTCTCCTTACAACCAAGATCACCTAGGCAGAAGTCCTCTCTACCCTAGCATCAGCTTGGCTGAGATCCCTCATTCTAAAAACCTACCCTATCTCAAAGAACCATGCCACAGTAGGAGGGTGGGGTGTCGACGCCATAAGAAGGACACAAAGATGTTTCAGACTGTGATTAAGCCCGTCTACTTCATGGATTCTGAGGTGGAATTTGATTCAGCAATGGATCATCCACCCTACTCTTTTGTGTCTAGGGATGGGGTAGGAACAAGGCGCACCAGCCTCATCCTTCCAGAATGCAAGGTCCACCGGATCCCATCCTCCATCCACAAATACATCAAAGAGGAGGAAAATTTGGACCATGTGGAGTCAATAAGGTTTCTTTATGACTTGTCCATTCCTATATGTTTTTAAAATCACAAACACTATATCATAAGGCAAATTAAATTTTCCCTAATAATTATCTTAATAAAAAAAAATTCTTCTCCATGTAAATTTTACCTTTAACTTTGTTTTCATTGTTCATTTTATAATCTATATAAATTTGACCAACTTTATTACCAAGTAAAAATTTGGCTTCATATCTAAATTCATGAAATCCTATAAATCCTTGGATATAGAGTATTCTATTTTTAGGATCCGAATTCATGGAAATTCATGTTTGAAAATCTCTGAAATTCAGGTTCCTAATTCTCTGAAATTCATGTTCCAGATTCTCTAAAATTCAGGTTCCGAATTCTCTGAAATTTAGGTTCCTAATTCTTTAAAATTCAGGTTCCAAATTCTCTAAAATTCATGTTAGGAATTATATGGAATTATGGTTCCAAATTCTATGAAATTTAGGTTTATAATTCTATGAAATTCAGATGCTGAATTATTCAAAATCCAGACACCGAATTCCTCAGAATTCAGCCTCTAAATTCCTCATAATTCAAATTCTAAATTCAATTGAATTCAGACTCCGAAATCATTAGAATTCAGATTCCGAATTCCTTGAAAAATATAATCTAAATATCCACGTGTTATAGAATCAGAATTTTTATTTCGTTAAACTCTGAATTATATATTCCTTACTCCGAAAAATAGATTTGGTTAAGAAACCTTATTTTTTTACACTTGTTATAGTTATGAAATGATATCGTAAAATCTTTTTCTAACTAACCGTTTCTTGAATGACATGTGTAGAGGTCCCTCCAAGATTCAAGGAAAAATATGACCATTGGAGGAGGGATCTGATCGTTGGAGAATTGCCTATAAATAAGAGATAATTTGAACGAGCTCAATGTTGATTGATCACTATAGATATTGCATGATGTTGCTGTGATTTTTAGAGAGATAACCTCATGCTTTGTGCGTACTGAACATCTTGTTCATCATGATTCATGTGATTCTGATTTTTTATGTGTACAATCGAGGAATTCCGGGGATAGGAAGATAGAGGCACCGACTACCTTAATGTTCTAGGACTTCCAGGGAGAGGAAGATATAGATTCTAACTACCTTAAAGATAGAGGGCTTGTGGGGATAGCAAGATGGACTCTGATATTCCAATCGAGGGCTTACCCTGGTGTTGGTAATACAGACTTTTTGAAAGTATAAATCAAGGGACCTTTATCCAAGGTTATTGGATACCCTTCTCATTGGGTTAAAATATTTCATACTTTTTACTTGTTTTTTGGTAAAGTTTATTTCTGCCGCATTTTGATAATGGAAGAAAGTATAATCTTCTTATTCTTTCTATTTCTATTGTATACTTTAATAAGTACAATTTTATACGCTTTGAGGTAAAATATTTTCCTTGTAAACTTTCCTTAAGTTTCATTTTCAGAACCATATTTCCAGAACTTATTATATTTGTTTCATAGAACTATTATAGGGTTTGTGAATATACATTGTTTAACTTTGTTAAACTTAGTTTTCCTTAAGGTTAAAAACTAATTTTTTTAAACTTACAATTCACCGCCCTCTTGTAAATTGAGAATCTACACGCATATTTAGATCCTACAATTTGTTTCAGAGCAAGTATCTAAAATACTTATAATGACATATAAGTTTTCTTAATCAAGTTTTCACTATTCGATATTTTTCTTGCTAAATTTTTCCTTGATTAATATTTTTTATAATTGTTTAAAACCTTTTACTATTAACAAGTTTCTATGGAATGATATTTTCTTAGAATGGTAGGAATGAATATTGGTTCGATTGACAATCTAAATCCAAAGAGAACACCTATATTTGATGGTAATGATTATGAGTATTAGAGAGTTCATATGAAGATATTTTTTATTAATACTGGAGTGGACAACATTTTCATGCTTATTAGAGATTAAAAAATTCTTGACAAGGAATTAGAAAACAATACCAATCAAGAAAAGTCATAATATCAACTAAACTACAAGGTCTGTAATACTTTGTTGTTTTCCATGACCAGGAATATATATAGTTAGATTTTTTCTTGTGAAGCTGCAAATTGTATTTGGAAGAAATTGGAAGTTAACATTTTGGTACATCCAAAGTTATAGAGACTAGAAGAGAAATTCTTAGAGTAGAATATTGATGAAGCTAATATTTTAACATATTTTATACTATAATTTAATGATTATAATCCCACCATAATGTTATTTAATGATAAATGTTTACATATTAAGGTTTTGGGTTGTTTTGAGCCTAAATGAAAAAGCAGCCTAATTCTGGATTTTTAACAGATTTTTATCAGAGGGGTATTTTCGCCATTTATCATAATATATATTTCCAAATTCTGTGATTATAATTTTTTTGAACCCTTATTTAATTTCCTTCAACTTTTTATTTAGGACCAGGGGCTGAATCGATATTTTAGAGGCCGTAAAAAATCAATGAATTGAAAGATTTTGTCGAGCGGACTGTGTGGAAGTCACATTGGTAATGGAAACATAATTCGTCCTAAGCTCCTCCAAATGATTCTATTACACTTTGATATTAAATAGGACTCCTATAAGCATCCAAAAAATTAATTTCAAGCAGTTTGGAATATGTTATGATGGCCATTCAATGATAGAGTTTGGAAGGAAGCTTCCAAAAAGCTTCATCCAGAGAAAGTGATCGTCAATAAAAAATAATAACTCCTTCAAGACGTGTCCAATTAATCTGAAATTTGAAGGGTGGACTTCCAGAAAATTTATGAACAATATTTATGAAATGTTCCACATGTGAATCGTCCAATTAATGGGTCAAAACGAGACAACTTTGTGAGGATGAAATCTGCCTATAAAAGGAGTGGACCTCTTACCTCTAAATTCCATTCCATTCATCACCACATCATCCATCACAAAGGGGGTGGACTTGAGAGAGAAATAGTATAGGAGTATTCCATGATGTAATAAATCCATTAAGGTCTAACTCCAAGTGGTGGTTGGCTGTGATGATCCGAAGACATTTCCCCTTTCGAGTTTGTGCTTTCATTGTAAAATATTTTCTTTTAAACTATCCTAGAACTTGTTCGCATGAATGAAAGAGGTATTTTTCTCTCATGATTTCAATTTCATATAAATTATTCTATACTTAATATATTATAATTAATTTAAAGTGGTTTTCCCCATGGTTTAAATTTCTTTGGTGAGGTATTGCCTTTGAGCACGATGAGTTCAACATGTTGTGGTTACTCGGAGGTCTTCGGGTAATCAGAACACTTTAATTAGAAGATCAGCACCCATGTATGAGGTTTCGATATGGTATCTAGATAATTTAGTTGTATACCTTTAGGTCTTAAGGTATACATTGGATTATTTAATTAAAATATATTCGTAAACAATGATAAAGGGAGTGTCCAACGATCAACATTTTTCCACCGCTGTTACTTCTAGCTTGTTCTTTCCAGCTCGATTTTCTTTGGTATTTTAATTGATAATATAGATTTAATATCTCCTTTTGATTTCATTTTTATAATAAACATCCCCCATTTATATTATATAATCTAGTTTTATATCAGTTAATTTTAAAAGTGACAATTGAAAATACAGTGCGTATAAGTGGCCTCCTTGTGATCGACCCTAGGTTGTGCCACTATGGTACAGTCTTAGGAAAATAAGAAATTAATTGAATAGGTTAAAGAGAATAAAATCCCATACCATCAATTTGGAGCCATTTTCTGGGAGGACAAGTGCTTACACATACTGATTTTCATAAAAAAAATTAAAAAAAATCTTTGTTTCATATCATTAATTTCATCAGCCAATATGGATTTTTATGGAAATTGTTATAATTATTGGAATGAGAATAATTTTTATGGTAAGACAAGAAGGAAAGATACATTGAATATTCACATTCTTAAAATTCACAAAAATTGGAAGAAAATGCCCAATAATTGACAGAAAATGCCTTGATAGTTCAGGAGAATTGTAGAAAGATAGAAAAATCATGCAAGATGGTGGCATCACTGGTCACCCTAGTTGAAGAAGTTATAGTCTTATGGATGGAAAAACAAAAAAGAAAATCTGAGGAGAATGAAAAGATTGTTCCCCCAAAATTTCAAGAAGAAATTAGAGAGGTTGAATAAATTCTCGAAGATCCAATTCCTTCTCCAACAAATGAGTTTCCAGCTGCCTTTCTTGAAGAAAAAGAGTTTGAACATGAAATTTATGAGGGATTTTTAAATTTTGAGCATTCATTTGACTAAAATTTCATTAATTATGAATTTCAATATAATATCCCTTATTTTGAATTTGTATGTTCTGCACTACTACTATAAGATCTGGATGAAGAAGGGGAAGAAGGTACCCTATATGATGAGAGAATGGAGGAGTGGTTCGAGTTGTGCATTGGTGAAAATGAGGATGATGGAACTAAATAAAAAATCCATGAAGTGAAAATTTATGAACCCGAACCAAAAGAGAAGCCACATCCTATTGTTTTATTTTCCACATCATTGGACACCACTCCTCCAGATAACCAAAACAGGGAGCACCCTTACATCTTTTTTCCTCCCCCTCTTAATCTCAAATTCTATTTTCCATCTCTTCTATGGGTTGGGGATATTTTTCTTTTCTTTGGGGGTTCTCACTTCTGGAATCCACAGATGGATGTCGGGAGAAATAATTTTTGGTGGTTTCTTAGAAAGAAACCCCATCCACCTTCAGATTGGGGTTAACCCACTGTAACTGCCTGACTAGGGGCATAAAAAACCTAGCACATACTTGGGGGTCAAACCAAGCATTATCCCTCCTCTTTCCCCTTTCTATTTATTTTTATTTATTTTTATAATGCATTTATTTATTTATTGCTTTGTAGGAAGAAGTTGTGCCAACTAGGAGCTTAACTCAATAGTACTGCTAAAAAATAAAGTCAGGTTTTCTCTTTCCTTCTCTTTAATTTTTCTTTCCTTATTTATATTTTGTCAAGATAAAATGAAGTTTAGTTATATTTAAGTGTTGGGGGAGTTTCAACCTGCATAGTTGTTTTCTTTCATTTTTTTGTTTTCATTTTTTAGTAACCATGAGCTTTAATTATAACTCTGATCCCATTTCACACAATAATTTATTTTGATAACATTGAAATGATTTTTGAAAAAAAGGATTTTAAATGATTGTTGATGTGAAATTGTTTTTCCTTAAATTGGATTTTCAATCATTTTTATGAGTTTGACCAATTTTTGAAATCCATGGCCCTAAAACACTGACTCAAAATATTTTTCCCATCTTGTGAGGTATTCTAAACCACTTTGACATATTATTTCTAATACCCACACTTTCTTGAGGGAAACTTGGATTTTGTGTGAGAACCAGAACTTGTGATTTTTTCTCTTTTGAAGCTTTGGATTTCATTAAATGTTTTTAATATGATTCAGGCACTAATTTGGCTGGACACATATTATCATGTGACCTACCTTTACATCTATCTTTCGTTAGCCCTTAGATTTCATGAATTGCCTTATAGGTTTAAGCCATAGTACAAGCTAATTTTTCCTTACCTACCCATTCTCTTGGTATTGTTGCTTGGGTATTTCATGTTTGAGTGTGGGGGAAGGGCCTTTCGTATGCGTTCATTGGGATGTGTTTCATTTATGGTTGTTGTGAGGTATGAATCAACATTTTTGGAAATGAAATAGTTGGGAATGAGTCATAATTTCATTATTCTTCTTTTGTTTCATTCGGTTCTCCATAAAAAAACACAAAAGTTGTGCCTTTCTGGAGCTTGAAACAAAAGTTTTACCTTTCTGGAAATTTACAAAAAAAATGGGGAGAAATTGGATGATATAATACCTTGAAATCATTTATTGGCTCATGTACCATGTCAAGGAAATGGGGGTGGTGTTTTTTTCACATTTTCAAGGTGGATTTATTGAGGAATTTTCTGGGTTTTCACTTGATAATTCATGCATTGTACATAAGAGTCAAACCTTCTCTTTCTAGCCTTGAACATTTAAATCGTTTACCCACCAACCCAAACCCACAGAGTCATTTGAAACTTTAATGAAAGCCCTCATTATTGAATTCATTTTTATGTTTCATGCTGTGGAGAAATTATAATTGTCACAAGCCTATTGCGATACATGCAATTTCCAGGTATGAGCATAACTCCAGAATTTGTTTCTCTTGAGTGAAGAGTAACATAAAATTTGATGTGAGGTAGGTTGTGATTGAGCCATTGATGGATTTATAAGTTTGAACAAATTTCAGTTTTTTGAATGAAAATGAAAGGAATATGTTTTTCATAGAAGAGACATGATGAAATTTTATTTTTGAAAAGATCATTGATGATTTTCATTTTTGATTGTTATGTGAATTTTGATTTGAATTTACGATAATAGCTCAGGAGTGCAATGTTTAAGTGTGGGGGATTGATGAAGCTAATATATTAACATATTTTATTCAGTAATTTAATGTTTATAAACCCACCATAGTGTTATTTAATTAGCAATTGTTACATATTTATGTTTTTGTGTTGTTTTGAGCCTAAATGAAAAAACGGCCTAATTCTGGATTTTTAACAAATTTTTATCACAGGGGTATTTTGGTCATTTATCATAATATATATTTCCAAATTCTGTGATTATAATTTTTTTGAACCCTTATTGTATTTCCTTCAACTTTTTCTTCAGGACCAGGGGCTGAATCAATACTCTAGAGGCCGTAAAAAATCAATGATTTGAAGGAGTTTGTCGGGCGGACTGTGTGGACCTCACATTGGTAATGGAAACATAATTCGGCCTAAACTCCTCAAAATGATTTTATTCTACATTTATATGAAATATGACTCATTGACGTGTCCAAAAAATTAATTTCATTCCATTTGGAATCCGTTATGATGGCCATTAAATGATAGAGTTTTGAAGGAAGCTTCCTGGAAACTTCATCCAGAGAAAGAGATCGTTAATAAAAAATCATAACTCTTTCAATAAGCATCCAATGAATCTGAAATTTGGAGGGTGGATGACTAGAAAATTTATGAAAAATATTTATGAATAGGTCCATGCGTTAATCGGCCAATTAATAGGTCTAAACGCGACAAATTTTTGAAGATGAAATCTGCCTATAAAAGGAGAGGAGCTCCTACCTCAAAATTCCATTCCATTCATCACCACACCATCCATCACAAATGGGTTGGGCTTGAGAGAGAAAGAGTATAAGAGTATTCCATGAATTAATAAATCCATGAAGGGTTAACTCCAAGTGGTGCTGGGTTGTGATGATCTGAAGACATTTCCCCTTTTGAGTTTGTGCTTTCATAGTAAAATATTTTCTTTTAAACTATCCCGGAACTTGTTTGCATGAATTAAGGAGGTATATTTCTCTCAGGGTTTATATTTATTATAAATTATTCTAGATTTATTATATTATAATTAATTTAAAGTGGTTTTCATCATGTTTTAAATTTATTTGGGGAGGTCTCGCCTTTGATCACGATGAGTTCAACCTGTTTTGGTTACTCGGAGGTCTTCGGGTAATCAGAACACCTTCATTAGAAGATCGACACACATGTATGAGGTTTCAATATGGTATCTAGATAATTTATGTGTATACCTTGATGTCTTAAGGTATACATTGGATAATATAATTAAAATATATTTGTAAACAATGATAAAGGGAGTGTCCAACGATCAACGTTTGTCCACCGCTGCTACATCTAGCTTGTTCTTTCTAGCTCAATTTTATTTGGTATTTTAATTGCAAATGTAGATTTAATATATTATTTTTATTTTATTTTCATAGTAAACATCCCCCATGTATATTATATATCTTGTTTTATATTAGTTAATTTTAAAAATGAAAATTGAAAATACAGTGTGTATAAGCGGCCTCCTTGTGATCGACCCTAGGTTGTGCCACTATGGTACACTCTTTGGAAAATAAGAAATTAATTAAATAGGGTAAAGCGACCAAAATCCCCTACCTTCATCATGGATTTATATTTCCTTATGGATAACCTATATACAAGGTGCAATAAAGGTTTATGACAATTGTTAATAGATTACAATCTATATGAGATAAAGGTCTTTATGATGAAGCTCTTGTGGACAAGATTATAGATATCATGCCTAATGAGTGGGAATCTAAGAGAATAAATATTGATGAGAAAAGAAAATTATCACAAGTTACGCTTGATGATCTTTTTGGAACTCTTATTTAACATCTTACAAGAATGAAAATAGATTCTGATATGAATAATAATAAGAATGGTAATGGAACTGTAGCCTTTACTACTACTAAATCCAAGACTCCTGAATGGGTTATAAGATCCAAATAAAATAAAGTTAGTGTTTTATCTGAATCTAGTGAAAGTTAACATTCTGAGAATGAATTAGAAAATCTTGATCGAAGGATGAAAAAGATAGTTGGAAAGAAAGACTTTCAGTATAGATATAAGAATAATGAAGTAAAAGACAAAAAAGACTCGGATGTCACTTGCTATGAATGCAAATGAGCAGGGCATATTAGAATAGATTTTCCTATGGTTATGAAAAATGATAGAAAATAAAATAATTATGAGATGAATGTAAAAATATTACAAGGAAAAGACTAATAATGTTTTGAAAACTAATGACACATGGAGTTCCAGTGGTGGTGACTCTTTAGATGAATCCTTAGAGAATGAATCTTCTGATCAGAAGAATCTTGGTCTACTAGCAAAAATACCCATTGAAAATCATTATCTAATGGGAAAGGTACATAATACTGAATCAATCACCAATGTATATTTTAATGAAAATTATATTGATGATAAATACTATAAGTTTTCAGATGAAAGAACTTCTTCTTATGAAGATAATACTTCACCTTCTTATGAATAAGTTTCTAGGTTTTCTAAACTTCTTGAGAATTAAAACTCTATACTAAAGAAAAAACTCGATAAAGAAAATTCTAGATTATCTATTTTAATTAAATAAATATTATATCTTTCTAAATACCTTGATAAGAAAACTTTTTATTTTGAAGGTATTTCTAAAAAACATCATGAAGTTAATTTTGAGATGGATAAACTTTCTAAGGATCTTGAAATTTTAATTTCTAAGAAATATATTTTAGAGAATAACACTAATTCTAAAACTAATGTTTTTTAGGATGAAAATTTGGTTATTAAACTAAAGTCAGAAATATTTTTCTTGAGGAAGTGTTTGTCAAACTTTACTTCAGGTACGGAAAACATTGTCAAGATTTATTCCAAAATTATACCTATAAAAAATTGTTCTGGATTTGGTTATACCCATTCTAAACTGTTTTTCAGTAATAACTATTGTTTCCTCAAAGTGCTCCATTCTATACTAAATTTCAGTGTGGTCTACATTGTGTGAAAACTTTTTCTTTAAACAAAACTCAATCTTTAGGTTTTCATAAATATTATTTTTCTATGAAAATTTGGACACTTAAAATAATGCTTTCTAAAATTTCCGGATCCAAGAAATTTTGGTTCCAAAAGTCAAACTCTTTTATTTTCCGGAAAATAAATAAATTACCAACAAAAATACATGCTACATGGAGATTTGATGTTCCCAGCATAGGAATGCTAACAAAACCTTCTTTGAAAATATTATCAAGTTGAAAGGAGGAAAATTAATATTCGAAGATAATGCCCAGGGAGAAATTGTGGGTATATGTAACATTATTATTCTTGGAAATACATTAATTTCAAATGTTTTATTTGTTAAGGGTCTTAAGCATATCCTTATTAGCATAATTCAATTATGTGATGAAGGTTTTCTTGTGAATTTTACGAATGATAAATTCTTAGTACACAATTCCAAAGAATAGTTCACTCTTTCTTCCCATAGGTAGGAGAAAGTATACACACTAAACATAGAAAACCATACGAGACAAGATCTACCTTACCATAGTGCAATGGAAGATCAATCTTGGTTATTTAATAGAAGGTTAGGACTCTGTAACATTAGGAACTTATTAAAACTTTCAAAGAAAAGACTTATGAAGAATCTACCGGATCATAGATTTGATTTTTAAAAATTTTGTGATCCTTGTCAATATGGAAAGCAACATAAATCAAGTTTTAAATAAATTGGTGAAGTTTCAACTTCTAATGAATTACAGTTAGTGCATATGGATATTTTTAGTCCAACACAAACTGAATGTATTGGAGGAAAACATTATGTATTTTTCTTAGTTGATGATCACACTAGATTTACGTGGGTCTATTTTCTAACAATAAAATATGAAGATTTTTCTTATTTAAAAATTTTTAGATCCCAATTTAAAAATGAGAAAAACCTTCCATTGGTAACTATTCATAATGATAATAGAGGAGAATTTCCAAATTCTAATTTGGAACCTTTTTGTATTAAAAAAGGCCTTACTCATAACTTCTCAGCGTCAAAAACTCCTCAATAGAATGGTGTTGTTGACAGAAGAAATCGAATTCTTCAAGAGATAAATAGTACAATGTTGAGTGAATATTCTATAGCTAAACACATTTGGGATGAATCTGTAAGTACTTCTTTCTATACTAAAAATAAAGTTTCGATTAGACCTTTTCTGAACAAAACCCCTTAAGAATTGTGGAATGGTATAAAACCAATACTTTCCAACTTCAAAGTATTTGGTTGCAAAGTATTCATTCTAAATACTAAAGATAATTTTAATAAATTCTCACCCAAATATGATGAAGGAATTTTCTTAGGCTACTCCCAAACTTCTAAGGCTTATAAAGTCTTTAATAAAAATACTTGTACTATTGAAGAAACAGTTCATGTTAAATTTGATGAAACTAATTCTTTTGTTTTTAAACAACCTCAACCAACATCTCCATATGTGTTTTTAAAAAGGGATTATCAATCCTTGATAGAAGATTCTTCTGATAATAAAAATGTTCAAGAAAATATTTATAAATCATTTACTCTATAATATTTCAGACCATATGTTGATGAACAGGTTTTACAAAACCCAAATAAGTCGTTTTTGAAGAATCATGCTACTGATATTATCATTGGTGATGTAACCTGTAAGGACTAGAAGTTCCCTAAGAAATGAAGTAGAACATCTAGAATTCCATTACAAATTAGAACAAAAAATCACTAATGAATCTTTAGGTGATGAAGATTGGATAAAATCCATACAAGATGAACTAAATGAATTCGAAAGGAACAAAGTTTGGACCTTGGTTAAAAGACCTAATTAGACTTCTGTTATTAGAGTAAAATGGGTATTCATAAATAATTGTGGTGAAAATGGAATCATTGTAAAAAATAAAGCATGATTAGTTATTAAAGGCTATAATCAACAAGAAGGAATAGACTATAAATAAACCTATGCTCCATTATCTAGACTTGAATCTATTCCCATTTTACTTGCCATTGCAGCATTCATTAATTTTAAACTTTTTTAAATGGATATAAAATGTGTTTTCCTTAACAGATATGTTCAAGAGGAAGTTTTTGTTGAACAACCTCCTGGTTTTGAAGACACAATACATCCTAAACATGTTTTCAAACTTACCAAAGCTTTATAAGGATTTAAAAAATCCCCAAGAGCCTGGTATGATAGACTTGCAGGTTTTTTGTTATAAAACAATTAAGTTAAGGTAAATGATTATCCAACTCTTTTTATAAATAATGATAAGAAAAATGTTTTGATTGTTCAATTTTATGTTTATTACAATATTTTTGGTTCAACTCATAAATCTTTAACTGATTATTTTGAAAATCTAATGAAATTTGAGTTTGAAATGAGAATGATGGGTGAGTTAACATTTTCCATAGGTTTTCAAATCTCTCAAAAACTAGAAGGAACATATATATCCATTCATAAGTATATTAATGATATTCATAAAAAGTATGGATACGAAAACAATAAGATTATACGTACTCCTTTTGGTACCTAAAATTCACTTGATCTTGATGAAGCTAAGAAACTAGAAGATCAGACATCATTTAGAGGGATGATGGTAAGTATACTATACTTGACAGCTAGTCATCCAGACCAAATGTTTTTAGTATGATTATGTTATAGATATGAACCTAATTCAAATGAATATCATTGAAAATTAGTGATATTTTTCGCTATTTAAAGGGAACCATGGATTTAGGACTCTTTTAATCTTTTGGAAATGACTTTGTTTTAAAAAGTTTTTCAGATGCTGATTTTGGTGGATGTAGAATGGATATGAAAAGTACATCTGGAACTTGTCATTTTGTAGGAGATTCATTAGTTCCTTGGTCAAGAAAAAAGCAACACTCGGTAGCACTTTCCACTGCTGAAGCTGAATATGTAGTAGTTGGATGTTGTTGTGCCCAAGTGTTTTAGATGCAACACACACTCACAGACTATGGCATGAGTTTTACCAAAACATAGATATTCTGTAATAACACTAATGCTATTTCCATAAGAAAAACACCTGCACATAACTCTCGTAGAAAACACATATATATTAGGCATCACTTTAATAGGGATCACACACATAAAGGAGATATCATTCTTCAATTTATTGGAACACAAGATCAAATTGCTGATATTTTCACTAAATCTTTACCATCCGATTTATTTGAATACATTAAACAGAATTTAGGAATAATAACCATAAGTTAATATTCTATATTAACTTTTTGTTCAAACCTATCTTCTTACATTAAGAAACTTCCTTTCATAGAGGGAGTACATTTGTTTGGTAACCAAAATTTTCATAATCAAATTTTCGTAATCAAAATATTTCGTAATCAAAATTGTTTGTAATTAAATTTTCGTAATCAAAATTTTTCAGTCAAAATTTTTTTGTATTCAAATTTTGTTCATAGTCAAAAAAAATTATAGTAAAATTTTTTCGTACTCTAGAAATTCTCAATTTCAAAAAATTCATTTCTTTAATAACATTTTCTGTAATCTAATGTTCTTAGAGAATAATTTTCCTCATTACTGATAATTTTTCCTGTCATTCCAGAAGGGGTGATTCCTTACTAAAGTTTTCAAAATAAATTTGTTTCTTGTTGGTATTTTATCTTGTTTTAAGAAAAAATTTTGTTTTCACATTCCTTATATCGGAATTTCTATCTTAAAAACCTCAAAAGATCGGAACCCACCAAAATTATTCTTCGGTTTTAATATCGACCGTCAGATTAGATAAAGTTTGTTTCAACTGTTGGATCTTTTTTGGAATATGAACTGTCACCTCAAACATCTATATAAAGACCACCAGATATTTTTCCCACATTGGTTATCAATATTTGGCATGCTGATGTTCTACTACTCTATTTAAGTCTTCTTTCAAATTTTATCTCTTTCCCAAATCTGAATGCCTTTGGAACAATCTATGCGTATGAAAATGTTATCTATAAAGGAAATATTTGAATGGATGATCTACAGGAAAAGGTTAGTAGATCTGTTGTTCTTTTCCAAATATGATTCTCTTATTTCAATGAACATCAAGTTTAATGGCTGGAAGAGTTCATGTATATCCAAACCAAAGGCACAGGATACGGTGTATCTGGAATAGTTGGTATAATTTTCTGAAGCTACAAGATTTTTCAATGAAGGTGGGAGAGACATGTTTTCCTTTAAAAGTTATGGGAAAACATATTCCCTTTTCTTCATTATGGAAGCTAACATTATTTGAATTCTTTATGAGAGAGAATCTGAGTTTTGCACTCACAAGTTACCAAATGATTCAGGATCATTTGATAAGTAGATTTCCATAGAGTTCCTTGGCCTATTAGGGGTAAAGACACTGAAGATCAACCATCTTTCTACAAATTTTCGGATTCTGGAGTTATGGGTTCAGGGATTTTTCATTCTGAGAAAAGGTGATAAGGATACCCTAAAGAAGAGTGATATCTATGTTCTGGATTTCTTAGTAAACCCCAAAAAGATAAATTTGGTGAAGTATGTCTCTCTTGAAATTGTGAATCTCAAGAATGGGACTCAAAAATCTTAAATAATTATGTATCCTATTATTATCTCCAGGATAGTTGTGCTTTTTCTTGATTATTTCAAAATCTCAAGTAGTTCTAAGCCATAGAATTTAAAGGTCATGTTGCTTAGTGATGATACATTGAGAAGAATAAAGGTCAGCTTCAATAGTGAATCCGGAGAATTCTATGATTTATCTGAATCAGAAATCGAAGATTTATCAAAGAAACTGGAAGTGGATGAGACTTCCAAGAAAGTTGGAATGAAAATAAAGTTGATGGAACTGAAAGTGAAAGGAAAAACTTTATTAGTTCGGGAAACCAAATCTGCACCTCCAAAACCATATAATCAAATGTCATATCCGGATAAATTAATTTCGAAAAGGAGATAAGATAAGAAGAATAGGAAGGAAGGCGATCAAAGTTTTGTCTTGGATCCTTCTGAGAAAAAATCCATAAAAATTAAGGTTGTTGAAGAATTTGAGAAGTAATAAAAAGAGAAGGAAAAAATGAAATTTTCTAAAGCTGATATTGTTCAATCTCTTCTCAAGGCCATTGAGAAAGCCTTTGAAAAAATCTAGGTACCAGAATCATTTTTGTAAGAATCACTTCCCGACACTCCATGAAAGAAAGTGGTAATTCTGGAACCTGAGGAAGAAGAAGAAATTTTGAAAGAAGTGGAGGAGGAAGTGGAAGAAGAAGAAGAAGGGGATGATATTGATGATGTCATAAGGAAATTGGATCCTTATCATGAGAAGAAGAGTCCTAAGAAATTTTCGATCCGAACTTATCAAGACGGATCTTCAAAACTTGCTACCCCTGGAAAATTAGAAGAGGGTCATGAAGAAGTAAACAACTGAACTGATGAAGAGTGTATAAATCATGAATTGGATCAACAAGATGACCTTGTGGAATATGTCATGAATGAAAAGGTTAAGGAAGGTAAAATAGTTCAAATATCAGATAGTGAACATGAATCGCCAAAAGTAGCAGAGATCATTCCAATAACTGATAAGGGAAAAAAGGTGTTGGTTAATACACCTATGAAATCTATGGTGGAAAAAAAGATGCTGGTGGTTCGTCAAAGAGAAATGATGAAGAGATCGAAAAAGAATCATCACCAACCAGAGAATCTGATTCAGAATCATCTTCTCTAAGACATTACTGTGTGGTCCAATATTTGGAGAAGTTGGTTGATTCCATTCCTTTGATTCTGAGTACATACTTGAGGTTCCAAATGATTTAGAATTCAGTTAATTGGAAATCAGATTCTATTTCCATGCTCATGGAGAAATTCATTAATCTTGAAGTCGATTTCAAAACATTATACATTGGGTATGATATTCATAGAAGGTCATGCAAGGAAGTTACAAAGTGGTCATGAAAGAAAATTGAAGAGATAATAATATTTTATGAGATTCAAGACAATGTCACGGATGCTTTTGATACCCAAGATAACAAGATCAAAGATCTTACATCAAGTTTTGATGAGAATCTCAATCTTGAAAAAATATTTTGGAAGCGGGATGTCAAGGATCTGAATCTGAAACATAACTCAATTACATAGAATCTGAAAAGGGAATGAGATCTTATAATTGAATTTGAAGAAAAATTCAGTAAGAAAGAAGATCTTTTTAAGACTCAGGCAGAAATTTTTAAGGCTCGGGAAGAAAAGATCAATGCTCTGGATAAGAAAAATGAGGATCGGGAATACCTGCTCAAGCTCTTTGAATAAGATCATAAGGAGCTAAAGAAGCTGAAAACCATCGTGAAGAATTTAATGCTGAAGGAGAGATAAGGATGAATTTTTTCCCCAATCCAATTTTTTGTTGTATTTTATTCCCTATACAAATTTTTCCCATCATAATGAAATTTTGGTTTCACTTCATATGTTCTGTTATATAGTACTAATATTTCAGGTACCATTTTTTCCATTTTCTTTATTCCCTTTTGAAAATCACAAAGGGGGGAAATAAATGATAAAAAGAATAATAAGTAAATAATAGAATTCCCTAATTAAGGGGGTGTTTATCTAAGGGGGAGTGTACTCAAAGAAGATTTATGTATGCAAGTAAAAGATAAATCTCTTTAAGGATGTCCAGAATATGATCCATAGGGTTTTAAAACCCTAAGGGGGAGTTAGTAATATTCACTATGATTCATAAGTAAAGGGAGATAAGTTTTTCTTTTAAGTTCATAAAGAAAAAATCTTAGTCCTTGTATTATTTTTCATAAGGATGTTTGTGCTTTCCAAAAGGGGAGATATTTTTGAGTCAATATGGTTTCTTTATGAATTTTCCATTCCTATATGTTTTGAAAATAAAAAAAACTCTATCATAAGGAAAATTATATTTTCCCTATGAATTATATTAATAAGGAAAATTTTTCTTCTCCAAAGAAATTTTACTTTTACCTTTGTTTTCATTTTTCATTTTATAATCTTTCTAAATCTAACCCTCATTATTACTAAGTAAATATTAGGTTTCATATTTAAATTCTTAGAATCCTATAAATCCTTGGATATAGAGTATTATCTTTTTAGGATCTGAATTATTTTAAATTTAGGTTTCGAATTCTTTGAAATTTTGGTTCCAAACTCTTTGAAATTCATGTTCTGAATTCTCTGAAATTCGGGTTCCGAATTCTCTGTAATTCAGGTTCTGAATTCTCTAAAATTTTGGATCCGAATACTCTGAAATTCAGGTTCCAAATTCTCTAAAATTCAGGTTTTGAATTCTTTGAAATTCAGGTTCCTAATTCTTTGAAATTTAGGTTCTGAATTCTCTGAAATTCAGGTTCCAAATTCTTTGAAAATTAGAATCCAAATTCTTCATAATTATGACTCTGAATTCCCCAAAATTCAGACTACAAAAACCTCAGAATTCAGACTCTAAATTTTTCAGAATTTAGACTCCTAATTCCTCAGAATTAAAACTCTGAATTCCTCAAAATTCGAACTCCAAATTCCTCATAATTCAAACTCCAAATTCCTTAGAATTCAGACTCCAAATTCCTCAAAATTCAGACTCCAAATTCCTCAAAATTCAGACTCTGAATTCCTCATAATTTAGACTTTGAATTTCTCAGAATTATGAATCTGGATTCTTCCTAATTCAGACATCAAATTCCTCATAATCTAGACTCCGAATTCATTGGAATTCAGATTCCAAAATCTATAGAATTCTGATTCTAAATTCCCTAAATAACAGCATCCGAATATGCACATGATATAGAGTCCAAATGTTTATTTGGTGAGACTAAGAATTCTATTTTCAATACTCCGAAAAATAGATTTGGTTAGGCAACCTTGTTTTTCTTAAACATTTTATAGTTATGAAACGTTGTCGTACAATCTATTTCTAACCAACCGTAGTTTGAGTGACACATGTATAGGTCCCTTCGTTATTCAAGGAAAAATATGACCATTGGAGGAGGGAGATAACCGTTGGAGAAGTGCCTATAAAAAGGAAATCATTTGAACGAGCTCAATATAGTTTAATCACTCTAGAGATTACATGTTGTTGAGTTGATTTATAGAGAGAGAGACTCTCATTATTTGTGCATACTGAACATCTTGTTCAACTTGATTTTTTTGATTATGATTGTTGTTGTGTACAATCGAGAACTTCTGAGGATAGGAAGACAGAGGTTCCGACTACTTCAAAACTCGAGGACTTCCAGGGATAGGAAGGCAGAGGTGCCAACTACATTAATGTTTGAGGGCTTGCATAATAGAAAGATAGATTCTGATATTCCTATCGAGGGATTACCCTGGTGTAGGTAAGATATACTTTCTTGAAAGTATAAATAAAGAGACCTTTATCCAAGGTTTTTGGATAACCTTATCTTTGGGTTAAAAAATTTCATACTTGTTATTTTTTTTGTTTAAAGTTTAGTTTTGTTTCATTTTTATAAAAGGAAAAAATTTAAACTTCTTTTAATTTCTTGTTCTTTTGTATACATTGATAAGTAAGATTCTATACACTTTAATGTAGAATATTTTCCTTGTAAACTTTCCTTAAGACTCATTTCTGGAACCATATTTCTGGAACCTAGTATGTTTGTTTCATAAAACTATTTTAGGGTTTTTGAAATTACATTATTTAACATTGTTAAACATGTTTTTCTAGATGGTTAAAAACAAATGTTTTTAAACATATAATTCAACCCCCACTTATAAATTTATCATCTACACTCATATTTTGATCTTACAGCCCCTTTCCAGGGCCTAACTGTGTAGTCCTCCCCATCGTTTATGGGGTCATTCTTCAACTAAAATAGATATCATGGAGTTTTATTATGGGGACCGGTGAATGATGAAGAGAAACATGGCCCACCATCAGAAACAACAGTCTGTGCACCAGAAAACTCAGTCTCCAGTCTGTCTTACCTGGATGTGGTGGCCCAGTCATTGAATTCGTCGCAAGATAGCCCAAGATGTGGTAGCTGGTCAGCTCGTTCACCGTATTCTCTACCGTCTAGTCTACCATCTCAGCAGTCTTCATCAATTCCGTTACCGGTCCACCAGACGCCCCAAGTTAATGATTGTGGAAACCAAGGGTTGGATCCCAAATCTAAGTCGAGGATCTTTTGGGACTTCCTTGCAGTGGATCATTTCCCAAAGATGTTTTGGCCGATTACAATCGCAAACTTCAGTGCGCTGGAATCGCTTACTTGAGAGGAAGTTGGGTGTTTTCTCCAAACCCTCTGGGAAATGCACTTCAATATCCATTTCTAGTGAGTGGCTTACCCCAAGATTCAGGCACTCTTCGTGGATATTGACCAACATTGCTGTATGGTTGACTTGGTTGCACTCCCTGTGGCCCAGTGCCCTGAGTCACCTTGTTTCCACTGAACCCTCCAGCAAGGATGTCTTGAGAGTTTTAAAGTACTCTGTAGGATTATCAAGGAGGCTTCCCCCCATGTTCAGGTCCATGGTTGGGGGTAGTATGACGCCCTTCATTTCAGTGCTATCTGGCGCCAGCCCGACTTTCCAGGCGATATTTAGGACATGCCTCCAGTTATAGTCGTGGTTAACAAGGAAGATCTATTAGTGGGGGAGAGATAGACATAGACAGAACTCCTTGATGATAACCTACCCCCCATGGGAGTGGCACACCTATTGGATCCACTGGGAATGGTTACTCGCCAGAATAGAAATCTACTAGGTCTTCCCATGCCCACTGAATCGTTAGTTATATCTGGAATCCCAATAAGGGAAAAGAGAATCTTAGTTCATCAAACACTCTAACCCATATGGATCAGTTCATAATATAGAAGATGATCCCAAAAATTCCGCATTGCGTCAAAAACTCACAGAGCAGAAAAAGATGGTCAACGACCTCCATGCTGAGCGTGCCGCGGAGCAGCAACTGGACTAAGGTGATCCTTGACCGGGGATACAGGGGCAGATATAACTTCCCCCTAGTGAATTACCCCCAGGAAACCCTGACCATCCTTCCCACATATACATGGTAGAATCCGGAGCTTATGGAAAGAGGGTGTGGTATGTATCACCAAATCTACCTGTGCGGCCTGACAATCCTCAGGACCCAGCTCATATACCCCCAGTCGCTCCACAAGTTGTCCCACCAGTCGGTCCATGAGCCTCTAGGACTACTTATCATTTTGAAGAACCTACCAACACACTAGTGCTTAGGGACCCTCGTGAAGATAGGAATTCCCACCCAAATGATCTGATGGCGATACTCATTTCTCTCCTTGAGGCATTGGAAACATGGTAGTTGGCAATTCCGCCTGATTGCAAGCCATATCCAGCATGGGTGAACGATATGCCAGAACCACCTGATTTTGGAAACCCCACATTTTCCCCTTTTAATGGTATGGGAAAACTACTTCAACATCTGACCCACTTCATCTAAAGGTGTGGACCCATGCTGGTAACTCCAGTGCAACAAGAGGCCGCCAAACTCCAGTGTTTCGTATAGACATTGGAAGCATCTGCGTTTCGCTGGTACAACTAGCTACCCATTAGGTTAGTCACTGACTAGGAAGATCTCCATAAATAGTTTCTTTACCAGTTCAGCTCTACCAACCGGATGATGAGTATTTTGCACCTCTTAAAGTACAAGAAGAGGCCTAACAACTGTGTTGCAGACTTCGTCACCCGGTGGAAAGGCCTCACCTATTCCCTAGATATGTCAATGACTGAAGAGAATATATTGACAATGTGTGTGGGGAATGTCAAAACAGAACTGTTCCCCTCCCTCATTACTCAAAAATACCCCAGGGGATTCCAGGATTTCACTGATAATGCCTAGAGCCTAGAGGAAGCCTTGTAAGTGGCTAGGTTGGCACATATGTTGCCTCCGATGGTTCCCACAAGAATGGACTCCCTGGCCAAGCCCATCGCGGTGGCCAAAATAGAGGCCCCCAGACAACATGAGTTATTACCAGTGGATCCACATCCACATCCTTTTAGAGGCCCACCACCTCAAGCGCAACCTCCGACCCAACAACAACCACCCCAGAACTAGCAGGCGCCCCCACATAACGCGCAGCCACCACCCAGGTGAGATAACCTAGTCCCACCTCCTTGGAAGGCTCCTCCAGCCCCTCGTCTGGGCCAAGATCATAAAGCCCCATTTCCATACAAGAGAAACTAGAACTACTCATTCAATGAGGCTCCTGTCCACGGTTATTTCTGAAGTACCTTGGAGTTGGGACTTCTATGGTAGCCCGAATGCAGGAGGCCCAAAGAGGCAGATCTCATTGATCACACCAACTAATTCCCCTATCACTGGATCATGGGTAACACACTCAAATAGTGTAATGTGTTTAAATATTGTCATCACAACCAGGTATATAACAACATAGTTAGGTTACGCACCGCTCCGGCCTAGGTGGCATGTGTTTTCATGAAGCCAAATAGCGGCATTGATAGCGAGTGTGACTGGCATCAGGTTCCAAACCATGGGTCTCAAAAGTATGACTACTGGATGGCTCAAAAAGTAGTTTCATGTTCCCATGGAATTATCCATGCACCTCTGAGTCAACCCTATCCTTCAGAAGCCACTACATCACCCATATCTAGTACTTCGGCGTCGACCTCTCAACCAGCCTCTTCTCAGAAGGGCTGGCATCAGTGACATAAGGGAAAAAATTCCCATGCCGATGTCGTTGTCATCCCTTACTCCTGGCAGCTTTATTCCCATGAAATGGTGGTTACCACTAGAATCTGGCTAGTAGTGGAGGATACTTCAGGTGGCGATCAATGGTACACTTCGGTTAACACCATGGAGATGGTAAACCCCTACATGATTCTTGACGATGAGGAGCGCCAAACGGATTCTCCAGCGTCCCCAGCCATCACTAGAGTCGACAGAGTCATAGCTATATAGGTCATTGGAATTCCTCGATAAGTGCCTCTAGCAAGTCTATGCATGCCACTGAAACTAGACAACAGGCCCAACACAGATATTTGTACATGTGGCCTTCTCATCTGGTATCATGAGGTCCGCTTGCACTGATGTGTGTGTTACTTGATCTAGAAGAGACTCCTTGACTACTATGTGATCAGCCAATATCTATTACGGACCGGACTCATTCCTCTATCCCACATATATTAATCACTCCCTAAGCTCTGACTAGCGAGCATAGGGACATTCCCAGCGCCAGTCAGTCGTCGGTCCAGCGGGAAACGCCCTCCATACATCCAGCCACAGAGCAACCTCCTGTCAGCAGAAGTTCACTCTTGGAACGAATGTATTATATACTCAAGCATCTCGACATAATTTCTATGAGGCTCTATATCCTTGAGGTCCTTCTCCTACCAGCGGATATGCGTAAAGTCCTTGCAGAGGATTTAGGTAGCCCCCTCCAGTTTGAGACGGAGGTAGCAGCTGCAAAAGCCTTCCATGCTGAGGCAGCCAAGCATACTGATTGTCAGGCCATTATTTGTTTCTCTAGATAAGATAAATTCTCTCCCATATAGGGGAACATCTTCCCAGTATACATTACCGAGAATATCAATGGCATGGATTTTCATCGTAGTCTTGTCGACATAGGTTCTTGGATCAACCTAGTCCCAACCCGAAAACTATGAAAATGGGGTTTTCTGAGGATGATATGAGTCCATATGACATATGAATTTAAGGTTATGACAAGACGGAATAGAAACCGGTTAGAAATATCCTCCTGAATACCTAGTTTAGTGGCCTGGTAGACAACACAGAATTTATGGTCGTCTACCAAGATACCGCCTACAACACGTTAATGGGTAGGCCATGGATTCATCTTCATGTGGAGATCCCCACGTCATATCACTGGTCCCTTAAGTACTCCCTTAATGGTAGAGTGGGCATACTCCATGGTGATGTGTCTCCCTTTTCCTCTTTTGAACCCCACTATCTGGATTCTAACTATTACAAAAGAAAGGACAAATAGATTCAAGCCAGCGAGGTTGAACATGCTACGGCTACTACCGACCCGTGGACAGACCTAGATGATGCCAATATTTTCCCAATCCACCGATTAGAGACTATACACCTAGATCTGGGGAAATTATTTGATCTTTCTAGAATGATGGGGAATAAAATTCCCATGTCTATGAGGCATTGTAAGATCACCTCGTATTCCTATACAAATCTGGATTCGGTAATCCTAGAATCCCTTACTCCTATAAGGTATGGGATGTCTGTCCCATGGAAACAAAAATACGTTATACTTGCTTATTTATTCAGGTTGGGATAAACTAGATCAAATCGATGTGCCATTATTGATTTGATATCATCATGTGTAGCCCCTTGGGATGAAGGCCAGATGGGATCTGGTTGACATCTTTCATCGTTATGGTTTCGAAAGCACGGGAGTCCCCCGATGTGGTGTCCATCGCTGCTCAGGACATCACCAAGGCCCCATCGGGATCTGTTGACTTAGAGGGACCTCCTCCTAATGAGGATCCCTCCACCATATGTGAATAAGGGGGTTTGGAAGATGCACCTCCTGTTTTTGATGAGGGATTCCCCACCAAAGTTGATGAACTGGTACAGGTTAACCTCGGTTGCGAGACGGATCCAAACCCCACATTGATCAGTGCCACTATGCCTTCCTATGAGAAACAACACTATGTGTAATTCATGAATAAGAATCGTGATGTGTTTTCCTGGAGTTATAATGAGATTCTGAGACGATATTCTTGGGTCTCCATACACCGCCCCAGCCTTCCAGAAAATCATTGTGGGTTCAAACAGCCACCCCAAAAGATTCACCCTTCTCATGGTTCCATGGTCGAGGCTGAGTTTGATAAGCTCATCAAATCCAACATCATCAAGGAGGTCGAGTACCCTAGATGGTTGGCCAACATCGTTCTTATCAGGAAAGGAATGGGCAGATCAGAGTCAGCATCGACTTTCAGGACCTCAACCGTCATTGTCTGAAGGATAATTTTCCCCTTCTTGTGACAGAATTTTTGATTGATGCCACCACTAGTTTCCATTCACTCTCCTTCATTGATGGTTATTCCAAGTATAAAAAAATTCAAATGACCCCTGAGGATGAAGATTCTACAGCCTTCAAGGAACCACAAGGTACTTTTTGCTACCAGGTCATGCCCTTTGTTCTGAAGAATGTAGGTACCACCTATCAGTGTGGAATGCATCGCATATTTAATCCAATACTCAAGACATTGGTAGAGTGCTATGTGGATGATCTGGAGGTCAAATATTTATAGCATCAGGACCATATCAAAGACATTGAGAAAGTGTTCGGATTCCTCCATTATTTCCATACGAAGATGAACCCATTTAAGTATGCATTCGGGGTCACCTCTGGGAAGTTTCTCAGCTTAATTGTTAGATATAGAGGCATAGAGATCAATCTGAAGAAGATTAAGGCCATCGGTCATATGTCTCCTCTGAGCAACATTCGAGAGCTTTGATGCATCCAAGGCCACTTGGCCTAAAAACGCCGATTCATTGCGAATCTGGCCGGAAAGTGTAAGACCTTTTCTTAGCTCATGAGGAAAGGCACTCTCTATCAGTGGGACGAGGAATGTCATTCTTCTTTTGAGGAAATCAAGGAGTACCTATTACAGCCTCCGGTCCTGATGCCACCCATTATCGGAAAGTCTTTGGTCCTTTATGTGACCGCCCTGGAATGGTCTCTCAGTGCCCTTATCACCCAGAATAACAATGAGGGAATTGAGAACATTCTCTACTATCTTAGCTGCATGCTCCTCGATATAGAGTCTGGATACTCCTTTGTCAAGAAAATATTCCTTTCACAGGTATTTGCAGTGTAGAAATTGTGACATTACTTGCAGCACCACGAGATAAAACTAGTGTCTCAAGTGGATTTTCTGAAATACATCACAAACCGTCCCATGTTGACAAGCTATCTAGATAACTGGGTAGTAATCCTCCAGCAGTTCGAAATCAGATTTTTCCCCTAGAGGGCTATCAAGGGGCAAGCATTGACAGACTTTCTTTCCACCCATCCAACTCTCGCAGACCAGTCCCTAGACCTTTATTTTCTTAATGAGTCCATTTTCTTAGTAGATCAAGTCATTCCATGTTGGTAGATTCATTTTTATGTTGCTTTCCAAATCCCTACTAGTAGAAGACTCAATGACCCCAGACTCAACAGAGTGGGTCTAGGTAGCGTCTTCAAAATGCCAGCACAAGTTGTTCTTCCATATTCAATACTATTGTCATATGTTTGTACCAACAATGATTCAGAGTACCAGGCTCTCATCACTGCCCTCGAGATGGACCTCTAGATTGATGTTCCCCACTTTCATGTGAAATGGGACTCTGAACTAGTCATCAAATAGATCAATAGTGACTATGTTTTCAGAAATCCATAGATCGTACCACTGTTGGATCATGACCGCCTATTGATAGCATAGTTACAGTCTCGTCCAGAAGTTAACCATGTCCCTAGATCCTAGAATGGTTGAACTGATGCCATTGCCAGCCTGGCTGCATCACTTGAAGAGCCTGAATAAGATGGTTTGATTATCCATGTGGCACACCAGTGAGTCATCAACCCCATCACTCCAGATGATGAGGAAATCCCACAAGTAAGCCACCTTACCGTCGATGCCTCCACGTCAGGGCCCCCAGGTCCCCCTGTCATAGTGCTGGAGGTGACTCTTGGCTGGAGGACCCCCTTTACTGAGTACCTCCAACACGGCAGTCTCTCGGAAGACCAAGCCAAACGTGAGAGAATTTGATGCCATGCATTGTAGTTTACCCTCCAATGTGGTCCCAGTCTTAAGAAGATCATCTTAAAACGCGGGTTTGATTGAGTCCTCCTTCATTGAATTCAAGGGGGTGAGATTCCTCATATCATGTAGAAGGTTCATGCAAATTCATGTGGGGCTCATCAGACTGGTCCAAAACTATCTCACCAGATCCGTAGATGGGGGTATTTTTGGCCCTCCATGATCCCCGACTATATCGAGTTCACCAAGAGGTTCCATGCATTCCATATCCATGATAATTGTGTACATCGGATACCAGAGCCTCTCCAAACATCCTAGTACTCTATTCCCTTTGCATTTTGGATACTCTATGTCATGGGACCATATCCACTGGGGATAGCTCACCAGTTCCGGTTCATCCTGACTGATACAGATTTCATTTCCAACTGGGAAGAGGTAGTTCCACTCAAAGAGGTCAAGGCTCGTTATATCATTGAATTTGTGAGCTCCAACATCATCTACTGATTTTGAATCCCTCACGCCATCCTCACTGATAAAGGCACCAACTTCCATGAATATGAGTTGAAGAAATTGTTCGTCAAGTACAAAATCATTTCTAACCATGCCTCCTGCTATCATAGGTAGGAAAATGGGAAGATCGAGACATTAAACAAAACCCTATATAACATCCCACAAAATATGGTTGGTTAGAATAAGAAGTCTCGGATGAAAAAATTCCCTAAAGACCTCTGGTCTTATCATTAAACGACTCATAATTCAACCGAGGTGACCCCATATTCCCTAGTGTATGGAACGGAGTCGTCCTACCCATCGAGATTCAATTGCCTTTGTTACACACAGTTGTCTACGATCAGCAAGCACTAGATAAGGTAGCATAAATCCATTGGGCTGAGTTGGAAGTGCTCTATAAGAATAGGATTTGTGATTTTCACAATTTGGAAAGGCATAAGAACAAGAAATCTAGAGCTTTCAAAAACAACATTTGCCTCTGCTCTTTCTTGAAAGGTGACATGGTGTGGCTCTGTGAACACCAATGATACCTGGTAGGAAACCACCACAGATGGAGACCAAATGGGAAGGACCTTATATCATTCATAAGGTTTACCCCAATTGCACGTATTCCCTGGTAACTATGGATGGTGAGCGTATAACTCCCCCCACCAATGCCAAATTCCTCAAGAAATACTTTTCCTGAGTCACTGGTCCTACATGACCTTAAACATTCCGGTCCTACAAGACCTTAAACTGTTTTTTCCCACTTGACATTAAATTGTATGTCTTTCCGCATGACGTTATATGGTACCATGTCTGACATGACATTAAACTGTGTGTTGTCCCGCATGAAATTAAATTGTATGTCATCCTTCATGATGTTAAATTGTATCCGGTCCTACATGACCATAAAATGTGATTTCTTCAACACACGATGTTAAAATATGTGACCCATTCTGCATGAAATTAAACTACGAGAGACATATATACCATTATGGTCCGAGCTCTACAACCTTAAACTAAGATCTCCCTATATCCATCATCCCACAAGACATTAAAATTCACCTTCATGAACTACGTGTGGCTTGATTCCCATCCTAATGGGATACGTAGGAACTCTCGGACGCATTGTCTTAGAATCTATCCCCCAATATCTTCTTATTTGACTACCCCTTGGGTGTAGTTTCTGTGGAGGATCCCACATGATGTAGGCCAAACTTCTTTTTCCCCACTCATGGTAGGGTTACAGTGATCACACCATTTTTCCCTCCTCGTTCTTCTATTCTCCTACGTCCATACTGCATGACGTTAAACTTCATGACCCTTTCAGAACTATGTGTGGCTTGATTACCATCCTCATGGGATATGTAGGAAGGCCTAGAAATTTCATTTTTTGGCCCAGCCCCAAACTCCATGATCTACCCTTGGGTCGAAACACATGGTGTGAGGTAGACTTTTTCCTTCATTCACATCGATTTCATCACAGTCATACCGTGTATTCCCCTCCTTGGAGATCTCTTCCACTTTTGTCTTCCTACATGAAATTAAACTACCTAGTCATATTCATGATTCACACATCCCCTTTAGTTGGGGCGTCAACATCTTTCATATCCAAAAGGACCCTCGAATAGCTTGGATGCCAGGCCCTAGAGATCTCTTACCATTTCGGGCCAATGTTTTTGAGGATCTCGAACGAAAAATTGATACAAGTCCCGCATTGCGAATATGGTAAGTTGTCTATGCTCAGTTTTCATTCCCATTTCAGGTCACACGATATGGATGATGTGTTTCCAACATGGTCAATGACCATCCTCCATCGTTATTTCCACCCCTATAAGTCCCAAATTTTTGGTTTAGTGATTCATTTTGTCCTAATACCTCTTCAAACATCTTTCCACCTCACCCAGGAGTGTGGATCTGGTCATGATAAACCATGACTAATATCTTTCCCTCATTGTCGAACCCTTATATTCTAGGGAGATCCTGATCATATTCCTTGTTTCCCATACCGATCATTGATCATGTGGTCTTAGGAGCTTTGGTAAGGAAGTACCCTCATAAAGGTCCATCCATCTATGGTTGGATGGTACTTCCTGTCTCTGGTCCCTCGACCTTTTCAACCCACTGGCCCAAGTTCTCATTTAGGATTGTGTGTTGTGGTATGGGATTACATCATCATTCACGTCAGGATATTTTTGACAAACCACACATATCCCCTTGAGACTTTCCTTTTCTCTTCCTTAGAACATGATGTTATATTGAATGACATATCCCATAACTACATTTTTCTTGATTACCATCCTGATGGGATACATAGGAAAACCCAAACAATTTGTCCTTGGGTCCTGCCCAGGTTCTTCTCCCCTTTCTATCTTCCACCTATTCTAAATTATCTTCAGGAATTATGAATGATATAGAGTGTCTGGGATTACTACCTCATTGATGTCAGGTTACTTTCCATGACGTACACATTCCCTGCCACGTCCTTACTGCATGACGTGATACTGCACGACACTTCTAGAACTACATGTGTCCTGATTCACATCTTCATGGGATACATAGGACCACCTGGACATTTAGTCTTTAGGTACAGCCCTATTTCTTAGAAACCTCCTCATCATTATATCCCCCTATCCTGAATTCCTTGGGAGGAGGTGTATGGTGTGGTATAGACTCTATGTCCTCATTTACGTCAGGTTTCTAATAGCCACGCCACATACATATCCCTCTTGAGAGCTCTTCCTTCCCATATTCTACACTCATCTTTTCAAGTCATATGTTTTTAAATTGGGACCCTCTACCTTTCTTCGCAGTTCACCAATATTCCCAAGAGCACTCCCGTTAAAGATCAAGAGTGTTGGCTTCTACATAGATGTTTTATCACCCATTTTCAGGCTTCGTGTTGCACTTCATATGGGCTTTCATCATCTTTCACATCCAAAAGGACCCTCGAATTTCATGGATTCTAGGCCCTAGGGATCTCCCACAATTTTGGGATAACATCCTCAAGGATCCCAAATGACAAATTCATACAAGTCCCGCATTGTGAATGTGGTCAGCGGTCGACACACATTTGTTGTTCCCATTTTAGGTCACATTATATGGATGTTGTGTTTCGAATACAGTCATCAGTTATCCACTTTCATTAAGTTGACCCCCATTAAGCCCTAAATATTGGTTTCATGATTCACATAATTTTACACTCCATCATGCCCAAGTGAAATTTCAATAATCTTTCTGCTTTTTGTCAGTGCGTGTGTGTGCGTTAGGAGGAAAAGGCACTGTGAGGCGTCATTCGGGGCTCTGCACCGTTTTCTCCCTTTTTCGTGTACTCCACATGTTGAAAAGACCTTCTCCACCATTATTTACCACATAGAGTATAGCTCCCATGGACTTTGGAATTTGGCCGAGGTTTGCGGTCGTCTGGAAGAATATCGCTTCTCCCCAGTCCGAGCTCAATGACCTTAAACTAAGATCCCTGGTCTGAGCTCTAAGACCTTAAACTAAGTTCTCTCTATGTCCTATCTGCAAGATATAAAGACCACATCTCCTATAACTACATACAGCTTGATTCCAATCCTCATGGGATACGTAGCAATGCCCAAGCATCTTGTCTTCAGGTCCAGATCGGATTCCACTAATTCACTCTTCTGTTTGGCCTTTCAGCCTATACTTTCACAAGGTTGTGTGGTGTGGCGTGTGTGGTCCCATGTCCTCATTCTTGTTGGGTTTTTAATAGATGCACCACATACTCCCTACTAAGAGCTAGTATCTCCTTCCCCTCATCCCACAAGGCGTTAAACTGCACCCTAAGAACTACATATGGATTGATTTCCATCCTCATGGGATATGTAGGAACACCTAAACACTTCGTCCACGGGTCTATCCCCATATTCTTTGGCCTGTTCTGGGCCAATGTTTCTTCCCCGAAATTTCACGTGGTGTGTTATGGAATTCATGTCTTCAATCACGTCGGGTATGACTTATCACTCCATGCACATCCCCCCCCCCCCCCATAGAGGGGTTCGTCCTATCATATGACCCTAAACTATGACATTATCATCCTGGATGCACGATGAAAAACAACGCCGCATTGTGATGTCCTTACTCAAGGGGACATCATGTTTGGTATCGGTTGTCCACCATACCATTTTTCAATTCCTGTATACGCCTTGATTCTTGTGGAGATGTCTGGATTCTATGTCATAGGTTTGTCGCTTCACCAAATAAACACACACACCCATCTTAAAGAATAAACAAGATCTATCAAATGCATCTTATTTTTGTGCATGGGACAGACCCACACGACAGTATTGTCCCTGGCATTGGTGCCCTACCATCCCCCCTCTAGAATTATGAATGGATTGATCCCCATCATCATGGGATATGTAGGAATGACCACGCACTTTGACTTGGGCCCAACCTAACTTTCATTTTCGGTCCCTTGACCTAAAACCTCCCCAGGGAGAACATGGTTATAACACCCCGAGGTTTTATGAAAAATAATATTTTTAATTTCATTAATGTCTTGTGTTGTACGCTTCACTAAAAGGAGCTTGCACAAAATGCATCCTTGACTTGGCTTGCATTACACGCAATCATGACCTTCCTCGATAGCGTGTGTAGTACGCAATACCGAGTTTCACTAAACGAGATATTATTATAATATTATTATGAACTAGCCGTTATGAATATTAATACCTACTTTTTGAAATATTATAAATTTTATCATTCAAAATGGACTTCATTTTTGGATTCGGAATATCGAAATTAGCTTAGGGTGAAATTTTGGTACTTTTCGGATAACTTTCATATTCTGATGAATAGTGAAAATTACTAAATTTTAATTAAAAACAACTTTTTTAATCGAAATAATTAATAGTGATAAATTATTAAATTGAGTGGTTTTAAATTATATTTATAATATATTTTTACAATTTAATACAATTTTGTTCATTGGATGTAATTTCACATTTAAACCAGACATAAACAAGTGTCAATCTTTTGATATTTATTATCTCTTAAAAACACGCTATTTGTTTTGACGACGGATATTAATTTTTTAAATTAGTTAATGTAACTTATATGTTTTGAATTTTCTAAAATAGACATCATTTTTGAATTCATAATATCAAATATATCTTAGGCCTAATTTTTTGTATTTTTCTGGAAACTTTCATTTTTTTGATGAATAGTGAAACCACTAAGTGGTAGTTAAAAAACTGAATTTTTCATAAAACTTAATTTTACAACTTCTGTGAGTGGAATTTCGAAAATCCAAGAGACAAGGTTAATATTAAGGACTAAAATGTGGTTCAATGAGATGAAATTAATTTTGGTGAATAGTAACTTTTTACTTTTTTTACCACGGTTAAAAGTAAATAGGGTAATTAAGGGTAAAAGTGTTAGTATTATTACCCTAACACATGTCCTAATTCTATTTTATAAGTGAAATTAGACCAAAAACAACCTTATTAATAAAATATGACCATTTAGGCCCACTTGGATTAGATTAGGACATTTATTATTAATTTACTTAAAGAAGGGTTAAAATAGTTAAAATCAAAGTTTAATAACTAAATAATTTTTAATATAGGGTTATACATGAGATATATTAGACTATAAATATTAATTAGAAATATAAAAAGATTTCCTACATAATCTTATTTTATTTGTAATTTTTAGACTAAAAATAATTAATTTATTTATGACACAATGATGATGCAGTAATTATCTTATTAATGAAATATTGACATAATTGATGTTATAAATACCCCAATAAATGTAATTTGAGATTTTTTATGAATTACAATAATTTTATATGTTAATATGACATGTTAGTATTGATTTAATTAACTTTTTTCGAACTAATATTTCTATTATGATTTTCACAAAAATCAATTACCAAATAGTGTCAAAATTGACATAAAATAGTTTTCAAAACAAATATTATATTATTAATTGTTATTATATTCCTAAAAATCTAAGGTTAGGCCAAGATACTTATATCATGATAGGTGTATCATTAATGTCCCACTTGGGGGTCTGTTGGAAGTATTTGGTATGTTTATTAACTATATAATATAAAAATACAAAGTGACATGGTAAATGTCAATCTAATTAACTAAGAGTTAAAACTAAAAGATAAGGTTAATATAATGACCTAAACTTGTCTAAATTATATTGAATGAGAGGATTTAGAAACATCCCTACTTTATCTTCTAAATAAAGAAATTTTGAGCTAATAAAAACCTAATATGACTTTATAATAAAATAATATGTTTAGTTTTTCCAAAGGTGCCCCTCTCCTCCCTTATAAAAGGGCACCTTCTCCCTCTCTTCCTCACACCACATTGAGCCTTCATGCTCGGCCAAACCCTGCCAAATTCCCTTATCCACTTCCATAGAAACATCCTATAGGTTCCTGTATTCTTCAAAGACCAATTTCAGTGCCCTAAGAGGAGGTCTCAAAGAGGCACTTCAAAGAAGTGGTAATGTCTGTTACTGATTCTTTCAACATTGTCTCTTCTTCCACTTCTTCTTCTTTAGTTGTTTCATTATGAAGTAATAACATCAGTATAAATCATATACTGATATGTTATTATAAGTATGAAACAGCCTTATTTCACCATCTATCCATCCTACGGAAAATGAAATCACCATGCGTGCGTACGTACGGAATACCGTCTCCATGCCGTGGTGAAATCTGTTTTTCCACCAACACCTTACATGGATGGGTATAATGGTGTAAAGAATAACTATATATGGTTATTATAACATCATACTGATTCTAATATATTATACCATCCACTCCAATTCTATTCAATAATTACGGGAATGATATCATCGCTCGTGCGTACGTACGGACTACCGTATCCACGACGCGATGAGATTCATTCTCCATGTTAACCATAATGAATGATCATAAAGTTTATATAATGAATAATAATGAAATATATGAAATAATAATTCTACTGGATTTATGTATATATATGTGTATGTCATTTATTTAGTTTCATTCAATTCAATAAGGAAACGAAAACAACGTTCATGCGTACGTACAGCCTACCGTCTCCATGAACGGTGTATTTCAATCCTTTTATCGATCTATAATATATATATATATGTATATGATGAATATATATTATATATATATCATTTTTTACATTCTGGAATTATGAAAATCAGGATATAAGTAATAATATCAAGAATGACAAGTCGAAACACATACGATAAATGATATGATTTTACCCAAAACGCTGCTTTAACATTGAATTTACAAAAGAACGGGTAATATAAAGTCATAAGTGAAACATATATGATATAATAACAGTGACTATGATTCTATAATAATTCAATGACATTATTTAAATCATTATACAGGAGGTTTGGATACGTACGAAGCATATTGGACCTAAGGTAAGGGATAATTTTGCAAATCTCATTTTTATCCGAGATTGCTTATTCGTAAGTATTTACTGGGGTTATTTCTATCATCCATGTCCAGGTTTTATAAAAGTGTATTCATGTATTTTTTAAAGTCCTTTTACCCATTTTGACTTTTATCCCATGGTATGGAAGGAATCTTTCTTTTATTTACCCTACAAGGTACTTTTTGACTTTTCCGAAAAAAGTACGAGAAGAATGTTTTTTTTAACGTATACAGCATGAAAGGATTTTTTCGGCTTTATAAATCCTTATTTTCATGAAGCTTCCTCCAAAAGATTTCATGACTATTTTCAACAAAACCCTTTTCTTTTAAAATTTCATGACATTTTGTGAAAAGAAAATGATTTTGAAGAAGAAAGGATATTTTCCTCAAAAATTCATTTCAAGTGTTTTATCAAAACCATTTTACATATAAGATGACATTATTTCATATGTGTATGTTTCATGTATAATGTCTCTGTGATTTACATGGTTTAACTTTTCTGATTATGAAATGATATCCATTTCTTTTATATGAATTATGTGATGATGGGATGATGTTTATGAAACCCATTTTATTTGTTGGGTTATTATGAATGATGTATGTTTATTTTGTGGCATAAGTAAGAATGATTTCATTATGAGATGGGTGGGACATATATCTCCCTCCAATTCATTGGGTAAATATTTATATCTCATGAGATAGACAGGGCTGGAACGGTATGTTAATCTGGTTCAGTATTATAGGACTGGAACGAGGAGTGAACTCGATTCTGAAAGGGACTTTGTCCACTAATATGGTTTTGGCAGCAATGCCTTGGCTACTATGGAAATCATTACATGTTCTTAATGGATTCCACAATTACATGTTTTATTCCCATGCTATGTTATCCTGATTTATGTTCCATTATGATTTATGCATTATGTACTTCCATGTTTTAAGTCGTCACTCTAGATTTTGATGTTTAAACATTATGTTCATGTTTTTAAGTTCAAATGTATATGGTATGTTTTATTTTATCCACGATTACCCTTACTGAGCATTTGAGCTCACCCTTTTTATGTTTTATTTTCCCCCTGGATTAAAAGAAAGGTTTTAGGTAACGAAACAAAAAGTGGGAGATCTTTATGGGAGATGTTGAAGATCATTCACCACGATTAGAAGATTATGTTCCAAGTTTCCAAAGACACTAAACTATTAAGGTCCTTGTGTGTCTATTTTTGTTATGTATTATGTATTCCGCAAAAGTAATGTAATATCTATGTACGTCAAGCTTCGGGTCTCTACAGTTGGTATCAGAGGAAAGGTTTAGTTAACCTTTGGAAACAAGGATGCAAAAACTTTAGTGAGATCCCTATAGATATTTCTAAGGTATGTCTAGGGATGTCCCTAAGGTTAAGTATATGTATAGGTTATAGTCCTAGAATTATGGTAACGATCTTAGAATTAAACCTAAGATGTTAGATATTGAAGGTACTCCCCCTTTATTATGTTGTTTTTCCTAGCATGATCTTTGCCTCTCACACTATTCTTTTTGGGTTTTAGACGATGGCTGGAACCCGAAGGAATCGTGTTGATCAATGTAATGGACAATGCAATGATTTTCCTCCTGAACAAACAAATGTTATGAGAGATGGAGTTAAAAATCTTATATCTATACTTACACAAGCTATGAATCATTCTGGACTTCCAAATGAGCAGATAAGGGAACAATATTTTATTGAGTCCTTCATGAGGCAACGTCCACCTTCTTTCAGTGGGTCTTCTGATCCACTTGTTACTGAACAATGGATCAGTACCACTGAAAAGATATTTTCAGTTCTTCAATGTTCTGAACATGATAATGTCATCATAGTAGTATATCATTTGGAAGGTGAAGCTGATCAACGGTGGAATCTTATCAAGAATACGAGGCCATGAGATGAAATTGATTCCATGGAATGGGACGAGTTCAAGAACATATTTTTCAATAAGTACTTCCCTCGTATTCTTCGAACAAAGATGGAGACGGAGTTTCTTGAACTAAAGCAAAAGGATGATGAATCTGTTGGTGTATACGAAGTGAATTTTACAAGGCTTGCAAGGTATGCATCTGGCTTTATCATCCAACCTGAAAGTAAAGTTGATCGATTCTTCAGTGGCTTAAAACCAAATCTTCGAAGGGAATTATCTATAAGAGACTTCAGTAGCTATGAAGAAATTGTGTGTTGTCCTATCAAGGTATAAATGGAAGTTGGGGTTACATATCCATCTCATGGTTTTGACAAGAAATGAAAGATGGAGTTCAAGGAGAAATCTCAGAATAATGGTGAAAAGATGATGAATGTTTCCTTATGCTCAAAGTGTGGAAAGAAGCATGGTGGAGATTGTCTTAAAGGGACTAGAAAAATATTTTATATATGGAAAAGAAGGTCATCGAGCAGCTGAGTGCCGAAGTAATGGAAAAAGGGTTTCTAATGACGTTAATAAAGAAAAGACTACAGAGAATGCACCACCAACACTTCAATGCTTCAAGTGTAATGAAATGGGGTATTATGCTAATCAATGCCCTAATCCAAGGGTTAATGACGATCGACATGAGAAACCACTTAAGGCATAGAACAAAGGAATGTCACATGCGATCACTATTGGTGATGATGAATATGAAAACGATGTGGTGGAATGATTAAGTTTTTATGTAATGAGATTCCAAAATAATTTTTTATATAGTATCGCGGAATATTGGAATATTTATGCATTGGTCTATTGTGGTTTTCAAAAATTTTATGGTACCGGTAACCATGGAAAGTGATTGAGATATTTTTGGAAAAAAAGATGATATGCGCATAATGAAGGGATAAGGAGAAAATGAAATGTTTGACAGTATTCATAATCTCATGACTGATATAAGGAAATAGTTATATCATGGTTTGAGTATATAGAATTTTGGGGTTTTGGGATGTGGAAAGAGTTAACTATTGACAGCACTCATGTTTTCACTATGATTCAATGGGTATTCATTTATCAAGAGAATACATGATTAAGGCCTTTGAATGTTTGGAATGTGACCAACAAGACCTATCTTATGATATATGGGGATCAACTATGGTATTAACATTCTTGTTATATGAACTCTTTGGTAATCGTTTTCACTATAATATGAGATTGGACAACAGTATTTTGGATAAGCCTAAAGATTGAAATGGATTATGTTGGACATAAGTTAATATTGTTTAAGGCTAGAACTTTTTCGATATTATTGATGGAAAGTTATAATAATGTATTTTTAGAAAAAAGAACAACCTG
This sequence comes from Viscum album, assembly GCA_963277665.1. NCBI lineage: Eukaryota > Viridiplantae > Streptophyta > Magnoliopsida > Santalales > Viscaceae > Viscum > Viscum album. The sequence continues at coordinate 294,126,976 of OY728167.1, read as the reverse complement.
TAAGATGAGCGACAACCCGTCGCGTTGGACAAGACTATGGGAATCGAACCCACAACTGAAGTGCGACTGGCCTTTATCGCCTACCACTGGCCTACAAGAAGTCCATGTTTAGTAGAAACCAGTTTTATTATATTAAGCAGTATGATATATGAAGTATAAGTCCATTTTAGGAACCATATATGATTAATCTCACTATAGACGGACTTATGTATTTTTTGTTAACTTTTCTATCCTTTTGTTTGAGACAGATGGAATGACCCATCATTCTATCACATGATCTGCTAACACTTCACGAATGACAAATTCAACTTCATTTCTTTAAGAGATGAAGTGGAAATTGTCCAAAGAACGACCAACAGTGAGACTGTACCAAAATCACCAAAATATTTCTTCTAATTCCAATTTCATCAACATTAGGTAAATGATCTTGAAAACCAAAAATGTTGTCCTAGTGCTCTTATATCCGATGAATCAGATGGTACCTTAGATCGTCACAAAATTATGGCTTTGTGATTGTTGTATTTTTCATAGCCATGTTCTCTACCACTCCCCATCAGAACTTGATGGTTAGATTTTTCTTCCATATCCATATTTTCACCTATGTTCTCCTACATGGAAACCCAGTGATGAGTTAATTTGGGTAACCGTTACGTTTGATACTTTAGTTTTTTAAAGACAAGTTTTGGTATTCCTTGCTACGATGTGGGTTTCTATTAAAGAAAATTTCACGTAGTAAACCATTTATAACCCCGACGAATTTCGAGGGTGAAATTCATTTTAAGGGGGGTAGAATGTAACACCCTAAGATTTTATGAAAAATATTCCTTTTAATTTCATTAATTTCTTGTGTTGTATGCTACACCAAAAGGAGCTTGCACAACACGCATCCTTGACTTGGCTTGCATTACACGCAATCGCAACCTTCCTCGATAGCGTGTGTAGTACGCAATACCAAGTTTCACTAAACGAGATATTATTATAATATCATTATGAACTAGCCGTTATGAATAGTAATACCCACTTTTTGAAATTTTATAAATTTTATCTTTCAAAATGGACTTCATTTTTTGATTCGGAATATCGAAATTAGCTTAAGGTGAAATTTTGGTACTTTTCGGATAACTTTCATATTCTGATGAATAGTAAAAATTACTAAATTTTAATTAAAAACAACTTTTTTAATCGAAATAATTAATAGTGATAAATTTTTAATTTGAGTGGTTTTAAAGTATATTTAGAATATATTTTTACAATTTACTACAATGTTGGTCATTGGATGTAATTTCACATTTAAACCAGACATAAACAAGTGTCAAGATTTTGATAGTTATTATCTCTAAAAACACGCTATTTGTTTTGACGACAGAAATTAATTTTTTAAATTAGTTAATGTAACTGATATGTTTTGAATTTTGTAAAATAGACATCATTTTTGAATTCATAATATCAAATATAGCTTAGGCCTAATTTTTGGTATTTTTCTGAAACATTCATTTTTTTGATGAATAGTGAAACCACTAAGTGGTAGTTAAAAAACTGAATTTTTCATAAAACATAATTTTACCGCTTCTGTGAGTGGAATTTCAAAAATCTGAGGGACACGGTTAATATCAAAGACTAAAATGTGGTTCAGTGAGATGAAAATAATTTTTGGTGAATAGTAACTTTTTACTTTTTTTACCACGGTTAAAAGTAAATAGGGTAATTAAGGGTAAAAGTGTTATTATTATTACCCTAACACATGTCCTAATTCTATTGGATAAGTGTAATTCAACCAAAAACAACCATAGAAATAAAATATGACCATTTAGGACCACTTGGATTAGATTAGGACATTTATTATTAATTTACTTAAACAAGGGTTAAAATAGTTAAAATCAAAGTTTAATAACTAAATCATTTTTAATATAGGGTTATACATAAGATAAATTCGACTCTAAATATTCATTAGAAAGATAAAAAAATTCCTACGTAATGGTATTTTATTTTTAATTTTTAGACTTAAAATAATTTCATTTATTTTTGACACAATTATGATGCAGTAATTATATTATCAATGAAATATTGACATAATTGATGTTATAAATACCCAAATACATGTAATTTTAGACTTTTTATGAATTCTAATAATTTTATATGTTAATATGACATGTTATTATTTATTTAATTAACTTTTTTTGAACTAATATTTCTGTTATGATTTTCACAAAAATCAATTACCAAATAGTGTCAAAATTGACATAAAATAGTTTTCAAAAAAAATATTATATTATTAATTGTTATTATATTCCTAAAAATCTAAGGTTCAGCCAAGATACTTATATCATGATATTTGTAACATTAATTTACCACTTGGGGGTCTCTTTGAAGTATTTGGTAAGTTTATTAACTATATAATATAAAAATACAAAGTGACATGGTAAATGTCAATCTAATTAACTAAGTGTTAAAACTAAAAGATAAGGTTAATATAATGACCTAAACTTGTCTAAATTATATTTTATGAGAGGATTTCGACCCATCCCCGCCTTATCTTCTAAATAAATCAATTTGGAGCTATTAAAAACCGAATATGACTTTATAATAAAATAATAGTTTTAGTTTTTTCAAAGGTGCCCCTCTCCTCCCTTATAAAAGGGCACCTCCTCCCTCTCTTCTTCACACCACTTGGAGCCTTCAAGCTCGGACAACCCCTGCAAAATTCTCTTCTCCACTTCCATAGAAACATCCTATAGGTTCTGGGATTCTTCAAAGTCCATTTTTAGTGCCCTAAGAGGAGGTCTCAAAAAGACGCTTTAACGAAGAGGTAATGTCCGTTACCGATTCTTTCAACTTTATTTCTTCTTCCACTTCTTCTTATTTAGTTGTTTCATTATGAAGAAATAACAACAGTATAACTAATATACTGATATGTTATTATAAGTATGAAACAACCCTATTCCACCATCTATCCATCCTACGGAAAACGAAATCCCCACGTGTGTGTACGTATGGAATACCGTGTCCACGCCGTGGTGAAATCTGTTTTTCCACCAACACCTTACATGGATGGGTATTATGGTGTAAAGAATAACTATATATGTTTATTATAACATCATACTGATTCTAATATATTATACCGTCCACTCCAATTCTATTCAATAATAATGGGAACGATATCATCGCTTGTGCGTACGTACGGACTACCGTCTCCACGACGCGATGCGATTCATTCTCCATGTTAACCATACATGAATGATCATAAAGTTTATATAATGAATAATAATTAAATATATGATATAATAATGCTACTGTATTTATGTATATATATACTTATTTCATCTATTTAGTTTAATTCAATTCAATAAGGAAACGAAAACAGCGCTCATGCGTACGTACGGCCTACCGTCTCCATGAACGGTGTATTTCATTCCTTTTATAGATCTGTAATATATATGTGTATATGATGAATATATATTATATATAAATCATTTTTAACATTCTGGAATTATGAAAATCAGGATATAAGTAATAATATCAAGAACGACAAGTCGAAACACATATGAAAAATGAAATGATTTTACCCAAAACGCTGCTTTAACATGTAATTTACAAAAGAACGGGTAATATAAAGTCATAAGTGAAACATATATGACAACATAACAATTAATATGATTCTGTAATAAGTAAATAACATTATTTAAATCATTATATAGGAGGTTCAGATACATACAAAGCATATCAGACCTAAGGTAAGGGATAATTTTTCAAATCTCATTTTTATCTGAGATTGCTTATTCATAAGTATTTACTAGGTTTATTGCTATCATCCATGTCCATGTTTTATAAAATTTTATTCATTTATGTTTAAATTAATTTTACCCATTTTGACTTTTACCCCATGGTATGGAAGGAATCGTTCTTTTATTTACCCTACAAGGTACTTTTTGACTTTTCCGACAAAAGTACGAGAAGAATGTTTTTTTAACGTATACGGCATGAAATGATTTTTACGGTTTTATAAAGCTTTATTTTCATGAAGCTTCCTCCAAAATATTTCAGGACTAGTTTCAACAAAATCCTATCCTTTTAAAATTTCATTTTATTTTGTGAAAAGAAAATGATTTTGAAGAAGAAAGGATATTTTCTTCAAGAATTCATTTCAAGTGTTTTATCAAAACCATTTTCCATCTAAGATGAGATTATTTCATATGTTTATGTTTCATGTATAATGTCTCTATGATTTACATAGTTTCACTTTTCTGATTATGAAATGATATCCATTTCTTTTATATGAATTATGTGATGATGGGATGATGTTTATGAAACCCATTTTATTTGTTGGGTTATTATGAATGATGTAGGTTTATTTTGTGGCACAAGTAAGAATGATTTCATTATGAGATGGGTGGGACTTATATCTCCCTCCAATGCATTGGGTAAAGATTTATATCTCATGAGATATACATGGCTGGAACGGTATGTTAATCCGGTTTAGTATTACAGGACTGGAATGAAGAGTGAACTCGATTCAGAAAGGGAATTTGTCAACTAAGATGGTCTTGGAAGCAATGCCTTGGCTACAATGGAAATAATTGCATGTTCTTAATGGATTCCACAATTACATGTTTTATTCCCATGCTATGTTATCATGATTTATGTTCCATTATGATCTATGCCTTATGTACTTCCATGTTTTAAGTCGTTGCCCAAGATTTTGATGTTTAAACATTATGTTCATGTTTTTAAGTTCAAATGTATATGGTATGTTTTATTTTATCAATGCTTACCCTTACTTAGCATTTGAGCTCACCCTTTTTATGTTTTATTTTCCCCCAGGATTAAAAGAAAGGTTTTAGGTAATGAAACAAAAAGTGGAAGATCTTTATGGGAGATGTTGAAGATCTTTCACCACGATTAGAAGATTACATTCCAAGTTTCCAAAGACACTAAACTATTAAGGTCCTTGTGTGTCTGTTTCTATTATGTATTATGTATTCCGAAAAAGTAATGTAATATATATGTACTTCAAGCTTCAGGTCTCTACAATGGTGATATGGACTCCTACCTTCCTCATTCACGTCAGGTTTTATAATTACAAAACCATGTGTCTCCCTCACACTGTTCCATCTATGGTCTAAGCTCTAAGACCTTAAACTAATATCTCTCTGTGTCCTTGTAGCAATATGTAAAACTAAACAAAATTTCCTAAAACTACATGTGTCTTGATTCCCATTTTCATGGGATATATAGGAACGCCCAAACATTCCATCTGTTGGTCCATCCCCAGGAATCATAAATCCTACCCCCTTTTTTTCAGCCCATTGGCCCAAACTCTTGGGGGACCATGTGGTGTGGAAAGTTCGTCATGGGATCACATTCATGTTGGGATATGTGTCACTCCACGCATATCTATTCTGGGTAACCATTTCCTCAATGCATGACTTTAAACTGCATCTCTACACTAAACAAGTTAAGAATTCACCATGATAATTATGGGATGCACCAGTTTCCTTGCCATAGAGGAATTCCCCTAACAGCGTTGGTCTCTTACCACATCATTCTTAAGAACTACGTTTGGCTTGATTCTCATCCATATGAGATACGTAGTGACGCCTAGACATTTCTCCTTAGGCCCAACACCAGGGTTATTAACCCTTTTGGCCCCTCAGCCCCAATTATGGTCTAGGCAGTGTGACCTGAAAACTATGTGTTTCATCCACACTATAAAATATTAAACTATTTGTTTATCATCTTAATTGGTATGACATAAAACTACATGTCATTTCGGGTCTTCGCTAGAGAGGTCCTGTCTGTAAGTAGGTGTGATCCCTAATCAAATCGATGCACTTACCTAATGCGTTGTCACCATAGCGACGTAACATAAAGAGTGTTTTACTCCCTTAGAACAATCCATCACTCGACCCTCCATGCTTTGTGTACCCCTTTTCCGGATCCTCATTCCCTTTCATGCTGGAAGGAACCCCCTAATAGTATAGATTCTCGGCCTATGGATCGCCTACTATCTCCGGCTAATGTTTCAGATGACTAATGGATGAAATTTTGAGTCAGGACCTGTGTTACAAATATAGTCAGTGGTCGGCCCTCGTTTTCATCCCCATATCAGGCTAACTCAATAGGGACACTATGTTTCGAACACGGTCAATATTTATCCTTTTTTATCATGCCTCCCCTATAGTGTTACGAATTTTGGGTATCGTGATTCACACATTCCACTCCCCTATATTTGGATTGATCCAACCACCCCTAGCGTTACCCCGCTCGTGCACTAGATCGTGTTAGGAAAATAGAAATTAAACTATTCTGAGGACTTTATTCTCTGGTTAGTCCTTTCTATTTCTTCCCAGAATCCCAGATGGGTCTTTTATACACTAGAATTCAGAAGATTAGTTGGCACTCCCACATTCAAGCAATGTAACGACATGATCGTCCCTTTTTTCTCACATCGGGCACGACCCACGTGAGCTTAGGGATGTATTGCTAATTATTTCACGATTGTGGTCAGAATGACTTAAAATAAACAATAATGTGAATAATATGTCCATGAATGTAGTCTATAATAATAAGAAACAAAAAATTATTGGTTTATGAGTTCGGTCAAAATAGGTCCCTTAAGTATCATCACCTTTGATGGATTGCTCTAGTGTTGCCACCTTCCATCTTGTGGACTTTAGGACTACTTCCCTCCCCCTGAGATCCTTATCTTTATCAGAGGCTACAGAGTGTAACTCATTATCTGTAGCATGTGCTCATGCTTGTTCATTATGGATCTCAATCATTTGGCGACTCGCCTGTACTACCTACTCTTGGGAATCCGCTAGTTGGGCCCTCAACTGTTCAAAGAGATCATAGTGGTTTAAAAAAAATTCCTCCCTTTCTTTCGCATACTCTTCAAGGTTTCATACATATTTCTCAGCCTTAAGGAATTCTTGGGTATTCTATGACCCTTTCTGGCACCAAGAAATTTCAGATCGTTGGCTATTCTACCTTATTTTCTCAGCCATGTAATCACGGGTCATTAGATGAAGACTTTGAGAATCTACCCCTCTGATGAAATGAAAGAGATGCCAGGTGTGGAGTGACCCCATCCGGTTTATCCATTCTACTGGTGGATAACTGAGAAAGAATTTGATGAACTTCCACGCCTTGAGTTGTGTCATATGTCTATCCTTAGCCACGTCCAAGTCGGAATCTTCTATCACTTCAATGTCTATAGGCCTATACTCTGGGAAAGTAGCCAGGCGTTCAGAGGCAGGGTCCTCTTATGGAATCATTTCTTATTTAGTGACATCATGCTCGTCGGACTAGAGCTCCACCCTGGAAGCATTGTCACCCATGATTGCAGCCTTCGGCTCATCGAGTACTGGGGCAGGGCCACCTCGAATAGTTGCTTCTGTAAAGGCTGATGTAGTCACTAGCATGAATCCTTCAGATGTTCCAAACATGATGGTCTATAGAGCCTCCGACCTTACAATCACTTCATTTGGAATCCGTGTCTTGGTTAACTGAATTACCCAAAAAAATATGAGATCCATCAAAGATAAAGACTTATGGGAGCCAAGCGCGGTAGTGTCCAACGCATGTGTCATGGTGGGAACCGCCACCACATTAGATCCTTCGACACTTTTTACCTCAATCACCAGCACTAGATCCTCCAGAATAGTGGGAATTGCAAGAATCTCAGAGGCTTCCATTCCGTCTCTTCCTTCCAGATCATCGCCTCCTACTCCATCCATAGCCGGTTCTCCACCTTTCTTAGTTCTGAGGATAGGTTCCTGAGAATGTTCCCTTACCTCAATAGGCACATCTTCATCCCCTAATAGTAAGGATTATTGGTAACCATCATCCATGTGTTCTTAACTGGGATAGATTTTGGTAAGTAGGTTGGGATTTTGAGAAGAGAAAGGTCAGTGAAGAAGAGTTAAACTCACCTCAAGCTGTTCAGCCAGTTCTGCATCAGAGCCTTCAATTTCGGCACTCTCGCGAGAGCTTCTATATTAAGAAGTTTCTTATGAGGGTCCTTCCATACCAAGATCTTAAACCTCATCTTCATCCTCTTCTTCTCCATCTGAATCTTCTTCATTTTCTTCCTCTCCTTAATCCTCTTCTTCTTCCTCCTCTGCACCCTCATCCTTGGATGGTAGCTTCACTGGGTCATGCTCCAGGCCGAGCATCTCTTTTACCAAGAGAATCAGCTTTTAATACCAAATCTTTTGGCATGCTTACATATCCATGGTTCTTAGGTATTCATGACGACGATGAATGTTTACCACATCCACCACCTGGATGCACCCTATGTCTGAAAAATCGAGCCTAGTACGCACCAGCCTCCGCCAGAGCTCTTCGATGGACATAGATTATTGTAGTGTCCTCCAAGAAGACCAGAGAGACGGAAAGATAACACTGTCATTTGGCTTTAAGCGGTTCATGAGCTTCATCCCAGGATGTTCCATAGATGGCCCATGAGACCTCATGTGGGACTACCCCTCCTCAGAAGGTAGAGGCACGTTCTCGCCCTGTGGTGCTCATGTCGATGATGTTCCATCCTCTGACGTGTTAGCCACCTAGCTCGTTAGTCTTCTCACCTCTCCCGTAGCACTCTTTATACCTCCTTGTTATTCAGCCTCCACACTAGTCACTTTAATTTTCCGAATGCCTTTTGGATGAATCACCTCAAGGTTCATTTTTGTCCAGTGTTCAACATACTCTATTGACAGGCCAATACTAACGTTGGTAGGGGGAGAGTGATGATTTCTCCCAAGCCTGCAGTCATGAACATAAGTCACAGTATGTAGATAATGTGAGGATGTTGCTATTCCCAAACCACTTTGTATAATTTATTTGGAATACGTTGTATGCACCCGAACTGCTTGCCAAACCAGGTCTATACATACAGTTCACAAAAGATTTTACCATCAATCCGTGCTACTAGCACACCATCTCGGATGCTCTGTCAGTATTCCCTCTACTCCAATGATCCCCACCCATCATCTACCATTTGACCAATTGGGGTTCGGAATGGGTGAAAGTCGAAATGGGTATAGTTTCCGATCTTGAGCTTGATCCCTTATTCTCTGAGCGTTAGTGGGAAAATTCCAGAAATCTCCAAGATGGATGGCCACATACCGTTACCTGGGGGGAGAATAGAATTCCGGAAGTCATATCCACTATAGTGGGCTTTAACCCGGCCATGAACGATCTGGAACAGTCCACATATCCTTCTGGGCATAATTACCCTCAAGATACACCCCAGAATGTTGTACAGCCTAGCCAACATAGGCACCCCCAGGTTAACCTTTTTCTTTTCCCCCATGATGCTGACCTTCACTAGTGTCCCTGGGCGGAACCCCATCCTTGTGTCCCCCACTGGAAACATCCACCCGCTCAATAATTCAGCAAGGATCCCAACATATCATACATTTAGGTAACGAATTTCATTTATGTTGATGCCCCATGATCAATACTCTCCGGCCTCTAGGACCATCCAATATGATCCCACCTTTTGCCTTTGAGACATGTTCGGGCTTTGATTCCTTCGTCCTAGAATCTTCACAGTCTTGTCTTGCTTCAGAAAAAGACTGATCCATCCAAGATAAGATATGTCCTTTATAACATATTTTATTTTCAACTCCTCCTTAGCCAGCTCCAGAAGATGCCATGCCAGGATGGGGGTGTGTGTCCTATCCCCCCAGATGTTCTCTATTGGGAGGAAATCATCATATTGGTACCCCTCCAAAGGGGTTCCCTCAATACAATGGATGTCCCATAGACTAATACCTACCTCCCCATGGTGGAGGTGGAAGTTGTTGTTGTCGGGAGACCAATGGCTGAATAGCTCTGGTCCCAGTTCCTACTACTGGTATAAATGAAATTGGGATGTCCAAACAGCTTCAAAAAGCCAGATAAACTGCATATTCGGCCCAAACTCCTCATATTTTTGGCATACCCTGTACACCCAATCCCATTCACTTGTGAAGTTTCCTCTGAACCTAGGGTCACATTCCTACCAACCCTTTGTCTCGTCAGAAATACTTCTTCTGAAGGTGATCATATAAAGGGTAGGAGATTCCCCATGAACCTGATCACTCCCAAAAATAGTCCTAGTCTTTTGATTTATGATGTAGATGGATGTGTTCTGTGTTTCCCTCATAGGATGGCCTTTGTTCATGATATTGAACTATGGTATACTATCCTCCCGAGTCACCCATGACCACGGTGTATCCGTTTCAAAGCCATGCATCAACACCTCCTCCAGAATTTCGATGATTCGTATCGTAAGGCTATCACTCAGGACATATTCTTTTTTATCTTGAATAAGCATGCCAAAAAGCATCTGATTATCAGACACAACCCTCCTCACATGAATAATCTGGGGGTTCCTGATCATCTGAGTCCTCCATGTAGCTGCAGTAGCCACCCTCTCAGCGTTGGTCTGTTGAGCAACCATTTTTTTCAAGTTAACAAAAATCCAAAAGACGTTGTGAATAATAGTGTAAAATCAATGCGCAAAAAATATGGTTGCGTGCAAGAAGGCATGTCCATTCCGTGCAAAAAGAATTGGTTTGCGTGCCGAAGCACCTTTTTTGTGCGGACCAACAGGGTACTTCTCCACTTTTTGGCATGACCCTCAGAATCCAACATTTGGGCCTCCCTTTAGCTCTGATTCTGAGGGGGGAATTTGCTGATGCCGAATTTCAGATAGGGTCATGATTGGGCTCTTTTAAAGAAAAAAAAACGCAGGGTGAGGGGGAATGGATTATTTTTGGGCCCACGAGGGAGCTTCGCCCAAGAATTAAGTGGTGCATGAAAGATTTCCTCGGGAGTGCAAACCCTTGCACGCCCAATGTGACGTAAAAGGATGGATTCTACAACAACCCACTGTAAACCCACCAAGTCACTGACATGTAAGAATGCATTTGTACATGCAAGATTTTCTACAGTGTGGAAACCCTTGCATGCGCAATGCAACGTCAAAGTACAGCTTCTACAATGACCCAAGGAAAACCAGAGAAGGAAAGAGCAAGAAGGGAGAGTGTGTATGCAAGATTCCATGTAGCACACAAACCCTTCCACGCCCAATTGGGACGTCAAATGCCCCCTTGCACATGGCTCCTCTTGCACGCCGCCTCGGAGGGTTTTGACTATAAAGATAAGCATCCCCCCGAACCTTGGGGGATGGTTATAGAAGATGAAATGATGCCCTGATGGGAGGAAGATACTTCTTTCGTAACCGTGTGGAAAACACCATGGAGTCAAGGTATTGGGTCTTGTGTGACAGGCCTCCCAGGGGTCCTCCTTTGGGTGGGAACACTTGGGTTTGGCCCTCACAAGTTTCCTTTTTACCCTAAGGAATTTTCATGCAAAAGTTCTATCTTGCGTGCAAGATTCTCCTTACATAGGAACATTTTTGCGCGTAACCTTCCCATCTTGTGCGCAACTGAACCATCTTGCATGCAGCTTCTCATCTCACATGCTCATTTCCTTGTGTGCTCCATGTACCGTCTTTAACCTAGGGCACCATGTCTGATCCCCTCTTATGCACGGCACCCCTGTCACACACATACTTCTTTCGTATGACCCTCCAGGCTCGTACAAAGTGATTTCAAAGTCCCTTGGGTGGTGATTCATGTTATGTTTCTTATCCTCATGCTTCATCGCATAGGAATAGTAATTGATATTACTTTTTCACATATCCATGTTAACATGGACCCCTCAGTGGATCACTCTATGACACTGACTCAACACGGCATTGTCGGTGGCTTCCCTTTACTAAGGGTTGATGTGCGACGATTATGTAAGTCATAGGGGTTATGGAGTGAACTTGCTTCTTACGAGCTATAGGAAGTTAAACTACCAAACTCCATCGTCCATATCACATGACTCTAAATTGTGGCCTCACCCCATGGATCACACCAGGGTGACCTGTCTCTGAGATTTTCCATGCCTGCTTGTCTCCACGGAAGTGAGATCTTCTCACATGGGATGAGATCCTCCTTGTTGGAGTAGCCCTTTTCTACGGGGGAGGGAAACCATCTTGGTGTAATCCCCTAGCCTTTTTTGTGGGATGTAGCATTCCTTCTCCTCTTCTCTTTTTTGGTAAAAAAGACCAGAGGAGATATGGGCACAAGGACCTTCATTACCTCGTCCCTCTCCCCCCGGGCTTGGTCGTCATCGAGCCTCTATCCTAGAGTAAGTGCCAATCTCTATCTCCCAGGGCTTCTAACCACATGTAATCCCTTGTTTACTCTTTGGGTCACTAACCAGGCATGAGACCCACTCCACTCTCTATAGATGCACCTTTCGCGATGTGATCATCAGGTCTTTGATGCCTCTTGTATCTCAAACCGATCATGACTCACGTGGGCTTAGAGTATGCATTGACCATGGAATCCTCCATGGGTTTCCTTTAGTGTAAGCCCCACACTCCCAAATTATGGGGACTTTGATCTCTATATCCTAGAAATGGAATATTTGAAGCCTATCTGAGGTTGAATCCCAACACCTACATGTCCAGACCCCTATGTCAGTTCACCTTTGTCCCACATGACATTAAACTGTATCCCTCCAACTCGAACTACGTGGACTTTGATCTCTGTCTCCTAAACAGGGTACGTAGGAAGCCTCCATGTGGTTCAAGCCAAACACCTACATGTCCTGATCCCTACGTCGGTTCACCTTCCTCTCGATTGACATTAAACTGTATCCCTCCAACCCTAACTACATGGACATTGATCTCTGTCTCCTAGAAAGGTTATGTTGGAAGCCTCCCTGAGGTTCAATCCCAACACCTACATGTCCTAACCCCTACGTCAGTTCACCTTCATCTCACATGACATGAATCTATATCCCTCCAACCCGAAATGTGTGGAATTTTATCTATGTCTCCTAAACAGGGTACGTAGGAAGCCTCCCTGAGGTTCAAGACCAACACCTACATGTCTGGACCCCTACGTCGGTTCACCTTTGTGCTGCATGATGTTAAATTGTATCCCTTCAACCCAAACTACCTAGACTGTGATCTTTATCTCCTAGAAAGGGTATGTAAGAAGCCTCCCTGTGGTTCAATCCCAACACCTGCATGTCCCAACCCCTACGTCGGTTCACCTTTGTACCGCATGAAGTTAAACTGTATCCCTCCATCCCAAACTACATGGACTTTTATCTCTATCTCCAAGACAGGGTACGTAGGAAGCCTCCCTAAGGTTAAATCCCAACACCTATATGTCCCAACCTCTATGTCGGTTCACCTTTGTCCCTCAAAATGTTAAACTGTATCCCTACAACCTGAACAATAGGTACATTGATCTTTGTCTCCTAAACAGGGTACATAGGAAGCCTCCATGAGGTTCAAGACCAACACCTACATGTCCTGACCCCTACGTCAGTTCTCCTTCATCCCACGTGATGTTAAACGGTATCCCTCCAACCCGAACTATGTGGGATTTGATATCTGTCTCCTAGAAAGGATACATATGAAGCCTCTCAAAGGTTCAATCCTGACACCCTCATGTCCCATCCCCTATAATGATTCACCTTCAACCATCATGAAATTAAACTGTATCCCTCCAACCTAAAATGCATGGACTTTGATCTATGTCTCCTAAACACGGTATGTAGGAATCCTCGCTAAGGTTCAACCCCAACATCTACATGTCCCAACCCCTAGGTGGGTTCACTTTAATCCCAGAAAAGGTTAAACTGTATCCCTCCAACCCGAACAACGTGGAATTTGATCTCGGTCTCATATATAGGTTACGTAGGATGCCTCCCTGAGGTTCAATCCCAACACCTACAAGTCCCGACCCCTACATCGGTTAACCTTCGTCCCGCATGACATTAAACTATGTCCCTCTAGCCTGAACTACATGGACATTGATCTCTATCTCCTACACAAGGTATGTAGCAAGCATCCCTAAGGATCAATCCCAACACCTACATGTACCGACCCCTACGTCGGTTCACCTTCGTCCCTCAAGATTTTAAATTGTATCCCTCCAACCCAAACTACAAGAAATTTGATCCTTGTCTCCTAGATAGGGTATATAGGAAGCCTCCCTGAGGTTCAATCCCAACACACATTGGTCCCATCCACTCTACGTTTTTCTTCCCTCATCCATCATAATGTTAAATTGTGTGCCCCTTTGCAGCATGCATGACGTTAAACTATACCTATTAAAACTACATGGGCTTTGATCCTTGTCTCCTAGGCAAGCTACGTAGGAAGCCTCCCTGAGGTCCAATCCCAACAAGCGGAAAGCCGTTGTAACCCTATCTAGTGGTAAGCCATTGAAACCCCATCCAGTTGTAGGATGTTTCACCCCCAAACTAATGGTAAGCCATTATAGTCCCTTTTATTGGGACCCACATCTATGATCCACCCCTCTAGCATTAGACCAAATCTCAAGCTACTAACCACACCTATTCCCCCATCATGTCATCGAGTCGTTTTCCTCTACATACACCCTAATCCCATGCTCCATCCTGAACTACATGGAATTTGATTCCCTTCCATAGGGATACGTAGGAAGTCTCTTTGAGGATCAGGACCAACATTATCATCGTCCTTACAACGTCTTCATCTCATTCATCATCCATTATCAGCCATCCATATCCATCCTGATTCATACCCGGGATGCCACATCCTAGTAAGGTCATGGCACTCACATCCTCGCTACTCCTAACAGCGATCGGGTAATTAACCACGCATTAGTCCCAGTATCAGTGCTGCATCCTGAGGTTTCACCCATCTGATCCACTCTTATCAGTGTTCTAATCAGTCCAATCCCCCTCCGCCAGACGTTAAACTCACAACATACCCTGTGTTAAACATGGTAAGATGAGGAAAACCTTAGAGACATGCCTATGGAATATAATCCCCCACATTAGATGAGGGATTCCTCATGCTTTTGAGCCCTCAATAATACCTATCATAAGGGGAATAAACCTAGACACATTAGTGTTCCAGCATCCAGACATGGCAGCGATGTTCAATGTGACTACTCCCCCGACCGAAGGTTGCTTCCCTAACTGGACCCCCTGGAATGTCCTGACAGAAGCAGTGTAATTAACTGGCGTCCATGAAGACATGGAAAAAGGAAGAGTTTCACGAACAACATCTTAAGTCTATATGGGAGACCCGGACTAGGCAACGAGTTCCGAGGAGGAATCCATGGAAGGAAAAACCAGCATCCCATCATCCCATTTCGATCAAGGAGAAAATGCCCCTTAATAAGTGACAGATACCACCCACCATTGGAAAGCGGGAATGCGGGGCAACAATCAACACATCAACCTCCTCCAAAAACGGATGGATGTGCACGCCCCGATGGAAGTGTCAGAAACAAACTTTTATGTTTCTTATGTTTTACCCCTTTCATAAAAGGAATGCATTGGACTTTGTGAGTGTTGGGTAGGGAACACTATAGCCCCTATATGCATTACTAGGTCTCATGGTACATATTAGTTTTCTTTTTTGGTAATGTCATTATCGATCTTGTATGGTGTCTTTTCAAAGACTTGATGATATATTTATGATGTCCTATATTATGCATTCCATATTTATGAGATTAGATATTGATATTCCATAAGATTATTTGACTAGTAAAATATACATGGTTATGTAACATTATCATGTGATTATTTATATATAATTATTTGATCATCTTATATTCCTTCCATATTATACTAAAGATTAGTTTTTAATGGCTTCTGTTTAAGTTATTCACATTTAAATATTTTTAATGCTTATTTATGATTGATTTCATTGTATTGTTTTCCCTTAATGAGCATCTAAGATCTCCCCTTCATTATGTTTTATTTTTTCACAGTATACAAAGGAGTGTTTAGATTTTGATATACAGTGTTACACTAAGGGGATTAATGGAATGATCGAAGAAAATTCTTTGTTTATTTTATGTTTTACATTTTAATGTGAATTTGAAGTATATAAAATGGTTTCCAAAACTGCTAAACTAAACTATCCTCTAGGATTCAAATATTCTATCTATGCCAATGTAAACGAGTAAGGCACAGACTTCAGGATACATGGTTCGGGGTCTTTATAGTAGGTATCTGAGAAATTCTAGTAGCGACCATGGAATCTAGATTTAGAAAACATAGAATAAGGAACATAAACCTAAGGTAGACATTGAGGATAAGTATATAAGAACATCCCAAATAATCCATGTTTATGATTATGAGACTAGATACACTAAATTTTTCAATTTATGTTAATTATTTTTCTATTATTTGGATTATACTTAGTGTAAGTCACCATTTAGAAATAGGTCATAGTAGAAGGAATGTGAACCTCACCGATGCACATGATCTAATAAGTATGAAAGATCATATATTTCAAGGTATTGAGATTATATTTAAAAGGGAAATAATATCCCAAT
This sequence comes from Viscum album, assembly GCA_963277665.1. NCBI lineage: Eukaryota > Viridiplantae > Streptophyta > Magnoliopsida > Santalales > Viscaceae > Viscum > Viscum album. The sequence continues at coordinate 294,110,579 of OY728167.1, read as the reverse complement.
AATTTGCATCATATGCGGACCTAGTACCATGTCATTATAGTATAAACAATGAGTACTATATGTAGTATGGATTTGGAGGGAAGCATGAAAAAAAGAGGTGAGATGGGAAAAATTTGGATAAAGGGAATAAGGGAAAGAAGTATTGTCCCACATTTAATTTTGAATATAACCACCTTGGTACTTTCATAAAAGGAATTAGAGTTTTTGAAAAGTGTGGATAGAAAGACCATTGTGTTTAGGATTTCATGGGGAAGAAAGAGGTTTCTAATGTGAAATGTTTAAACTATAAAGAATCAGGGCACTATACAAATCAATGTCCCAATCTTCAAGGAAATATATCATAGAAAAATAATAAGGATCAAGGAAATGTTTATTCTATGACTATAGAAGAAGTGTAATAATTAATTTATTTATGTTTTTTGATTCAAGAATTATGTTATGATATCCTAGTTTTAAGTTTCATAAGATACATAAGGATTTTACTACAGTATAATTTAATTAATGATTTGAGATTTTATGCAGAATAGTACCAATGTCTAAGAAAAGAGACTCAGTAGAAAGTTAATCTTTTGGAAAAAAAATATGGTTTTGAGAATTGATAACCCTTAATATGTTCATGATACTAAGATAATGATGTAAGAATAATTAGATGATTTATTTGGATACAGTAAATTAGATAGTTCCAACTACCTTGGAACTGATTAATGGGTTTTTGAAAAAGCGATTACGCCATCATTAATTGAGTTTACAATATTATTGGATTTTATAAGTATATCTAATAACCTGTGTTCTTTTTAAGGAATAAGGAATAATTCATTATTTCAATAATGTTTTATTGTATGTAATGTAATTACCATGTTAAAAGAGAATACATGATGAAGGTATTCACGTGTTTGGAATGTGACAAATAAGAGATGATTTGTGTTGAGAAAAGATTAATGATAATATCATTTTCTCAAAGTTAACCATTTATGAAATGGTTTAAGTTGATCCTTGGAAAAGGTTTTATAGTTTAATGTATTAGTTCACCCTATGATGAAACTTATGATATGAAATGAAGTATAAATAATTCAAGGCAAAACCGAAGGATAATATTTCATTTATAGAAACATAGAAAGTAATTATATTTATTTACATTTTTAGAGTGAATGAATTCCTAATCCATGGTACATGAATCTCTTTTTTTTAATTTTTCTTTAACCGATTTTATTTTAAATCGTAACAGATTTTTGGAATTGAGGGCCTAAATTTTCCATTGATCATTCACATGTTTTTTATTTATGTCCTTAATCACTGCCTATAAATATTCACACTTTTTCTCTAAGTATATCTTCATTCGAATAATAATATCATATACTAAAGCCTGGTTTTGTGGTGATCTTCACATTTCCCTTTCCTACTTATCATGAATATTTTTTATTAACCCTATTTATGATGTATATTCTTTAGAAACATTATCTTAAAATATAAAAATCTTGATTACTTGTATTAAGTTTAAATTACGAGGGCGTTATTTAATTGAATTCGTGAGAATGTAGCACCCCTATAATTTACAAAATTTTTATTTTTAATTTTAACATATTATATATCTTTTAATCTACACAACACTAAGTTATCTTGTGTTACATGAAATAGTGACATTCTTTCATGGCTTCCATTATACGCACGACAAAGTTTTACCAAACAACATTATATTATTTAAATATTCTTATTTAATATAATAAAATATAACCTAGCCATTATGTTGGTGGTTACGAATAATATTAAATAACTTATCAAAATATATTTTTTAACTTCACTTTGTTAAAATTTAATTAAAAATTAATATAGGAACCAACTTAATATATAGGAAATGTTTTTATAAATAACTATTTTTATTCTCACAAAGTTGTTTTAAGTTAATACATAAAATTAATTACAATTAGTGAATGATATTAATGAAATATATATATTAAAGGTTCAATTAAATATTTTTTATATTCATACAATATATTTTATAAGAATAAGATAAGAATAATCCCAATATTACAAATAGAAACCTATATTTATATGAAACTAGTTTTACATGCTTTTAATGGAGAAACTATTCCAAATCCGATTTTTGAAACTTTTATATATTATATATGAAAAATTAAACTTAGTATTTTAAATATGAAAATAAGATTTTAATTTTCATAATTTTTTGATTTTTTCTGATATGTTTCATGTTTTCATGAATTTTAAAATATACTATATTTCAATTGAAAACATATTTTTTGGTCCAAATAATTTATAGTGTTAAATAATATTATTGAATGATTTTAAAGTATAACTAGATTTTTTTAACATTTATTACAACTTATTTCATTGGAATTAGTTTCATATTTAATTAACATAAAAAAAATTCAATCTTTTTCATGTTTAAACTTTAATAACATGTTTTCTCACCCTGTCAAAGGGATTAATTTTAAATTAATTACTAAAAATTATATGCTTTTAATTTTGGAAAATTGTTTCCATATTTTGAATCATTTTGTCCAAATTATTTAAATAGGTTTATTTTTTGTCATATGAATAGTAACTTTAGTAAATTTTTATTTACCACAGTTTAAAGTAAATATGGTAATTAAAGGTTAAAATAATATTATAATGTTATAAAATTACGCTAACACATGTCTTAATTTCATTAGAGACGTGGGTATCGACTAAAATCAACCATATTAATAAATTATGTCCCTTCTTAAGCCAATTCAGTAAGATTGTAACATTTAATATATTTTATTTAAAGAATAATTAAATATTCCATACTAATATTTATAATAAATATACTATTTTTTATATAGAATTAAACAAAAGATAAATTAGTTTTTATACAGTCATTTAAAAGATAATAAATTTATATTCATAATGATATTTTATTTTTTATTTTTAACAAAATAATTTAATTAATGTCATGCATAATAAAGATGCAGTAGTTGTTTAATTATTCGAAATAACAAATTCATTTTATTGAAAAACATTAAATAAATATAATTTTATATAATTAATGGAATCCAAGATTTTTGTAGACAACTTAGATAGTTTATTGATATATTAGATTCATTGGTTAGAATTTATCTTATATTTAGGATATTTTTAAAAATGAAAATAATGAATATTATCAAAATTGACATAAATGATACTTTAAAATAAATAATATTTTATTAAATGATATGAAATTAATAAAAATAAAAAAATTCTGAAAAATTACTATAATAAGGTTAAAAATGTCATAAATTATTCATTTGGGGTTCTTTTGGAAATTTATAGTAAATATATTAACTCTTAAGTAGTAGTAGCACATGTTTCGTGGTAAGATTCGAAAAGATTAAATAAGGTTTAATGAAAAAAGATAAGGGTATGTATGAGACCTAAACTGTGACCAAATATTATTGGTTTAGAGGATTTAGATCCATAAACACATTATATTATAAATAACTCAATTTGGATTCATTTTAATTTTGTAATAAATTTATATTAATTTAATATTTTGAGTTTCCAAAAGTGACCCTCATCTCAATTATAAAAGGGCACCTCCTCCTTCACATCCTCAAATGACCTTGATCATTATTTCTCAACCAAAACTCGACAATTTCCATTATAAAATTCCCCAAACACATCTTAATGGTTCTTGTCTTCTCAAAATACTAACCCAAGTGTCCCCAAGAGGAGATCCAAATAATTTTCTCTAAAGAAGTTGTAATCGTCTTTACTGACTCCTTCAAAATTATTTCCTCTTCTACATCATCTTACTATGATGTTTCCATACTAAAATAATAAATACAGTATCATATATATGATTATATGTTATTATGATTATGGTAAAACCATATTCCTCCTTTTATCTATCATATGAAAACATTATCACCATGTGTGTGTATGTACATCTTATCGTCTCCACGCTTTAGTGTTGTTTGTCTTTCATCACCACTTTATTTGGATGGGTATAATGATTAATATAATTGATATAAATAATAAACATGACATGATATTGATTCTTTATGATTATTATACCTTCTAATTCCTTACAATAATTCCATTAAGGGAATGATTTTATCGTTCGTGTGTACATACGGCCTACCGTATCCATGACGAGATGAGAGTCATTATCAATGTTAAATTTTCAATAATAATTATAAAAATATATATGATAAGTGAATGTAATATTTATTAACATAATATCATTATGTATATAAATAAAAATATATCATATTCCTAATGAATAAGACATACATGACAAAACAAACATAAGAATATGATGTAGTTAACACCTGAGACAATGGTAATAATGGAATATTATTAATAAAATTATATAAGTGGATCATAAATGATATAAAAAATATGGATATAGTTCTTGAGTAATTTAATAACATACATTAACAATTATACTAGAGGTTAATATACCCTCAACTAAAGGAAATTACAAGGTTAGGGTTAATTTTTGAATCTCATTATTATCTTGGATTTGTTTTATGTAAGTATTTTAGTGGAAATATTTATTATCCATGACCATGTTTCTTTAAAAAGTATTTCAAAATATTCTAATTATTCCTCTTAAATTTTTTAATTTCATTTTTACCCATGTTTGAATTTTTATAAATTGTTCTGAAAGGAATATTTTTATCATTTTTCAAATGAGGTACTTTATGAACATTTTGGAAAATATAGAATGAATGTTTACTTTTAACTTATATAGAATGAGAAGATTTTACGTCCATTATTAAACCTTGATGTTTTGAAGCTTCTTTTAAATGATTACAAAGTACATTTTAAATAAAGTGTTTTATTTTATTATTTCATGGCTTTTAAATAAATGATTTTATAAAAAAAATGGAATTTTTCTCAAGATATTTATAATGATTTCATTAAATTATTTTCATCTATGTAAATATCCATTGTTTAATCCTATATTTTATTATTGATGGAATCTTATGATACAACATACCATATTTTATTTAAGGGTTTATGATCAGTTTGATTGTTGATTTCCTATTTTGATACCATTCGTGTTTTATGGTTTAAGTATTCACATTTTGAATGTTTTATTTAATACAAATGTTTATATTGGTTATGTTTTACAACTTTCATAAGAAGAATACATTTTAATTTTTAAGTGTTGGGTAGGGCCCTCTATATCCCCTCGATGAATTGGAAGGTCTCATGAGACAAATTAGTTTGGGTTTTTGAAAATGTCTTACCCGATTATGTATGGTGTCTTAGAAGAAGCCTTGATGGTATGTTTATGATGTCCTTTATTATTAATTCCCTCGTTATTAGATTAGTTATTAATATTCCATGTGATTATTCAACAAGTAGAATATCCATGGTTATTTATACTTATCATGTGATTACTTTTTATAGAGTTATTTTATCTGCTTATATTCCATCCATATTATACTCAAGATTATTTTTTAATAGAATGTGTCATTAGTATCCACATTTACTTATAGTTTATGTTTAATTTTTATAGCTTCTGTTGTATTGTTTACCATTACTGAGAATATGAGCTCACCATTTTCTTATGTTTTATTTTTCCTCGACATTAGAAGTATTTTATATATTTTTATATACAGGGTTTCATTAAGGGGATTAATGGAATGCTAGAGGAAAATTATTTGTGTATTGTATGTTATATATTATAATGTGAATTTCAGGTATGTAATCTGGCTTCCAAAATTACTGAACTGATTGGTCCTTTGGGATTTTAATCATGTATCAATATCACTGAAATAAATTATAGCACTGGATTTTGGCTATGGAAATATTGATATTTATGGTTGGTATCAGATAAATCTTAGTATAAACCATGAAAAAGAGATTTATAAATCATAGATTAGGGAACATAACCCTAAGGTAGACGTTGAGGATAAGTATAAAAGAACATTCCAAAGAAACCATGTTTATAATTATGAGAGTATATAAACCTAAAATTTTCTTTTTTATGTTAATTATTTTTTCTAGTTTGTTGGATTATATATAGTGCATTTCGTCCTTTAGAAATGGAACCTTGTAGATGAAATGTGAACCTCACTAATGAACATGATCTAAATAGTACAAAGGATCATATCTTTTATGATCTTAAGATAATATTTTGAAGGAAAATAATATCCCATGATTTCTCATCATATGAGGACATAGTATCATGTTATAATGGGATAAAAAATGAGCACTCTATGTTCTATGGATTAGGCTAGAAGCACAATAATAAGAGGAAAGTTGGAAAAATTTAGATAAAGGGAAGAAGAGAAATAATTATTTTACCGCATGTTATTGTTGAAATCATCACCTTTATACTTTCATAAAATGATTGGGAGTTTGATAAAAGTGTGGAGAGAAAGGAAATCATGTTTTTTATTTCAAGGATAAGAAAATGGTTTATAATTTTCAATGTCTCAACTATAATGAAATGGGGAACTACGAAAATGAATGTCCCAAGAATCAAGGAATTATATCATAGAAAAAGAAAAAGGATGGAGTTCAAAATTATGGTGTTACTATAGTCAAAGTGGAATAATTAATTTATTTCTTTTTTGGATTCATGATTTTTTTAATGATATCCTGGTTATAAGAGTCATTATATATATATTCACTGTAATGAAATAATATTTCATTAATGATTTCAGATCGTACATTGAATTGTACTGATGACCATGAAAAGTGACTTGGTAGAAAGATTATCCTTTTGGGAAACATATGGCTCGGGGAAATTTAACTATTGATTTGTTCAGGATATATAGATAATGATGTTAGAAAAAAGATATTATTAATATGGATATAGTAAAATGGATTGTACTCACTACCTTGGAACTCATTAATGGTTTGTTGAAAAAGAGGTTACGCCATCATTGATGGAGATTACAACATTATTAGATTTATGAAGTATTTTCATTAACCTATGTTATTTTTAAGAAATAAAGAACCATGCATGTTTTCAATAATGATTTATTGTATTTAAAGTTATTACCAAGTTTCAACGGAATACATGATGAAGGTATTCACATGTTTGGAATGTGACAAATAAGAGATGCTTTATGTGGAGAAAATATTAATGATAAGTTCATTTTGTAAAAGTTAACCATTTATGAAATGGGTTATGTTGATCTTTGGAAAAGGTTTTATAGGTTAATGTATTAAATGGCCCTATGATAAAACTTGTTCTATGAAATTAAATATTAATAGTTCAAGGCACAACCAAAAAATGATTGTGTTTATAGAAACATAGTAAGTAATTATATTACCTTACATTCTTATAGAGTGAATGAATTCCTCAACCCTAGTAGAAGAATTTAAAAAAAAATCTGTTGTTTTTTGAACCCATGGTATAATAAATCATCATAGAAGTATGGGTTTTAGGGCCTCAATTTTCCACCGATCATTCACTTATTTTTTATTGATGACATCAATCACTCCCAACAAATATTTACACTTTTACTCTAAGTTTGTATCTATACACCTGAAGAATTTACAATATTTTTATTTTTAATTTTAATATATTTTATAGCATGTAATGAACATAAAGATGAGTTGGCTTATGTTACACTCAATATCGCCTTTCTTCTATAGTTTTCATTATACAGAAGACCTAGTTCTACCAATCAACAATATATTTTTAAAATATTATTATTTAATATAATAATATATAACCTAGCCGTTAGTTTGTTGGTTACGAATAGTATTATCTATCTTATGAAAATATATGGTTTAATCATTGGTTAAAAAATAATTTGAAACAAATATAGGAACCAACTGAACATATAGGAATTGTTTATATAAATAAATATTTTTATGCTCAGAAAGACATTTTATCTAAATAAATAAAATTAATTACTATTAGTGATGATATTAATGAAATATATATGTTATATATTAAATTAAATATTTTTTATATTCATAGAATATATTTGATAGGAATATGATAACAATAATCCCTATATTATACAAAAAACCTATATTTTTATAAATATAGTTTGATCGCCTTTCAATAGAGAACATATTTTTAATCCAATTTTTGAAACATTTATATATTTCTTTTAAAAAATAAAATTCTTATTTTATTGAGGAATAGAAAAGTTTACTTTTGTTTTTTTTTGTATTTTTCTGATAAGTTTTTTGTTTTGTTGAATAGTAAAAAAATACAAATTTTAAATTTAAAACAACGTTTTTTATCAAAATAATTTATACTATTAAATTATATTGTTGATTTTTTTTAAAATAACTGGAATATTGTTTTCATTTAATCCAATTTAGTTCATTGGAATCAATTTAATATTGTATTTAGATATAAAAATGTTGCAATATTTTTCAGGTAAAAACATTAATAACCTGTTTTCTCACCCCCATTAACATTATTAATTTTAAATGAATTACTATAACATTTATGATTTCAATTTTTGAAAATTCATTCCATATTTGGAATCAGTGGGTATAAATTATGTAAATAGGATTTTTTTAATTTCTAGGCCTATGAATAGTTTAGTAAAAAAAATTACCATAGTTATGGGAAAATCATGAAAATAAGGGTTTAAATAATATTATAATGTTATAAAATTACCCTAAATATTCTCTTAATTTCATTGGATAAGCGTGTTTCAACCAAAATCAACCTTACAATGAAATTATGACCCTTTTTAAACCACTTTTTTAGATATGAAGTTTATTGTATTTTATTTAAAGAAGAGTAAAAGTCGTCATACTAAAATATTCATAACTATAAAATTTTCAATATAGGTTTATATATAAGATAAATTATAATATAAATAGTAATGTCAAATCTACTAAATTTCTCTTAATAATGATATTTTTTTTTAAATTTTAAGTATGAAATATAGGAATTATATTCCTTCATAATAATGATGCAATAATTGTTTAATTAATTGAAATATCATTTAAATGTTATTTAATATATTAAAATAAATAAAATTTTTCATAATTAATGACATCCTGGAATTAAATGGTTAAATTATTCATATTAGTGATATTTTAGAAGTGTTTTTTATGTTATTTTACTGTTAGGATATTTTCAAAATGACAAATAATAAATAGTAACAAAATTTCCATAAATGATACTTTAAAATAAATAATATTTTATTAATTGATAAAAAATTGAAAAAAATATAAAATTTGTACAACTAAAAATAAAATGTTTAATTTCTCATAAATGATCTATTTTGGGGTTTTTTTCATTTTATGGAAACTATATTGACACTTACATAGTAAAAACACGTGTTTCACAATAAGGGTTAAAAAGATTAGATAAGGGTTAATGAACAAAGATAAGGGTATGCACGTGACCTAAAATGCATCCAAAAAATATTTTTTGATAGAATTGTGACCCATCATCATATTATATTCTAAATAACTCACACTGGTTCCATTTTGGAATTTGAAATTAATTTATATTAATTTAATATCTTGAGAGTTTCCAAAAGTGATGCTCACCTCAATTATAAAAGGGTACCTCCCCGCTCACTTCCTCACACCACATTGATCCTCATTTTTTAATCAAACCCAGAAAACTTCCAATAAACATACTAGAGTTAATGGTATTTTTAAAATACCAACCCTAGTGTCCCTAAGAGGAGATCCAAAGGAGGTTCTCTAATGAATTGGTAATCATTTTTTCGGACTACTTTAAAATAATTTCTTCTTACACATCATATTTATACATTGTTTCTATACTAATTTAATAACTCCTATATCATATATATGATTATATTTTATTATGATAATGGTACAACCATATTCCTCCTTTTATCATTCCTATGAAAAAAAATATCACCATGCGGGAGTACGTATGGCTTACCGTCTCTACGTTGTGGTGTAATGTTTTTCATCACTACTTTATTTGGATGGGTATAATTATGAATATAATGGATATAAATAATAAAAATGAAATTATATTGATAATTTATAATTAATATACCCTAAAAGTCTTTACCACTTTACCATTATAGGAAATATACCATCGCTCATCCGTATGTACGGCCTAATGTATCCACGACGCAGTGATATTTATTCTCCGTGTTAACAATTCAAGAATGATTATAAAAATGAATATGATGAGTGAATAAAATATATATTACCTTAATATCATTATGTATATGAATAAAATTAATCCTATTCATAATAAACAATACTTACACGACAAAAAATATATATAAGAAAATGAAGTATTTAACACCTGATACAATGGTAATAATGAAATATTACTAACAAAACGATATATTAGGATCATATATAATATCAAAAATATTGATATAGTTCTGGTATAATTTAATAAAATACTCTAACCATTATATAGGATGTTAAATCTCCCTCAACTAAAGGAAAATTCAAGGTAAGGGTTAATTTCATAATCTCATTATTATCCGGTATTGTTTATACGAAAGAATTTACTGTGAAATATTTATCATCTATGACCATGTTTATTAAAAATTTATTTAAAAATATTCTTGATATTTTTACATAATTGTTTATTTTAATTTTTACCCAAGTTATACATTTTATAAAATGTGTTCTATGGAATATTTTTTTCATTTCTCAAATGGGGTACTGTATGTCCTTTTCAACAAATACAAAGAGAATGTTTGTTTTTATCTTTAACAACATGGGAAGATTTTAACTCCATCATGATTCTTTTATGTTTTGGAGATTCCTTTAAATGTTTACAATGTTGTTTTAAAATAAAATGATTTATTTTATAAATTTAAGACTATTAAATTAATGTATTCAAAGTAAAATTCCCTCTTTATCAATATATTTCGAACAATTTTATTAGAGTATTTTCATTTATTTAAACTTCCTTTGATTAATATTGTGTTTGATTGAGGTTGATCTCTTATAGTAAATACTACCATAATTTGGTTAAGTTTTTATGATCAATATGACTATGGATGTTATTTTTTGATACCGTTCATGTTTTATGGTTTATATATTCACATTTAATATGCTAGATTTAATACAAATGTTTGTGTTGGTTATGACTTACACATTTCATAAGAGGAATGAATTGAAATTTGTAAGTGTCGGGAAAGGCCTGTTATAGCCCCTTGTTGAATTGGTTGGTCTCATGAAATAAATTAGTTTGGGCTTTGGATAATTTCTTATCCAATTATGTATAATTTCTGGGATGAAGACTTGATGGTTTGTTTATGATTCCTGCATTATGCATTCCCCCATTATGAGATTAGTTGTTGATATTCTATGTGATTATTCAACTAGTATAATATAAATAGTAATGTATAATTCTTATGGGATTATTTTTATGGAGTTATTTGTTAAACTTATATTCCTGCAATATTATACACAAGATGTTGTTTTAATGACATGTGTTTTTAGTTATTCAAATTTGTTATTGTTTATGTTTATTTATGATAGCTTCTATTTTCTATTTACCCTTAATGGGTATCTGATCTCACCCCTATCATATGTTTTATTTTTCCTTGGGATATGGAGGAGTGTTTATATTTTAATATATAAGGTTGCACTAAGGGGTTTAATGGTATTCTTGAATAAAATTCTTTATGTATTTAATGTTTTAGATTGTAATGTGAATTTCTAGTATGCAATCTAGTTTTCAAAATTGCTAAACTGATTGGTCATTTTCGAATTTAATCATGAAGTTATGCCGATGTAATAAAGTAAGGAACTGGTCCTAGGAACTGTGGTCATGTTTTTTACAGTTGGTATCAAAACAAGTTTAGTAGCAACCCTCAAAACTGGATTTAGAAAACATAGATTAGGGAACATAACCCTAAGGTATACTTTGAGGATAATTATAGAATAACGTCCCAAAGAAACAATAATTATGACTATGAGACTAAATGAAAATAAAATTTTCAATTTATGTTAATTTTTTTTCTAGTTTTTTTGTTATACATAGTGTATGACTTTATTAAAAATGGAACCTAGTAGAATTAATATAAACCCCACTGATTCACATGATCCAAAGTATAATAAGGGTCATATAATTCATGGCCTTAAGAAAATATATATAATGTAAATAATATTCCAAGACGTATCATTGTATGAGCACATAATATCATGTGATAATGGGATAGGAAATGAGTATTCTATGTATTATGGCTTCGGAGGGAAGCATGAGAATAAGAGGACAAATGGGAAATTTTTTGATAAAGGCAAGAAGCAAAACAAGTATTTTCCCACATGTAATTATGGAAATAATCACCTTTGTACTTGCATATAATTAATTGGATTCTTCTAAATGTCTTAAGACAAAGTCTACCATGTCTGGTATTTCTAGAATAAGAAAAATGTTACTAATGTGCAGTTTTCAACTATAATGAAATTGGGAACTATGAAAATGAATTTCCCTAACATCAAGGAAATATATACCAGAAAAATAAAAAGGATCAAAGTCATGATTATGATATTACTACAGTCAATGTAGAATAATGAATCTATTATTTTTTGACTGGAGAATTAGATTATGATATCATGGTTGTAAGATTCATATGATACACAAGGATTTTACAGTAGTACTATTTCATTAAGGATTTGAGATCTAATGTTGAATAGTACTGATGACCAAGAAAAGTGACATAGTAAAAAGTTAATATTTTTTAAAAAAATATGGTTTGGGGAAATATACCCTGTAATATGTTCTAGATAATGATATAATGATATTATAATGAAGAGATTATTTATTTGGATACATTAAATTAGATAGTACTAACTACCTTGTAACTGATTAATGGATTGTTGAAAAATGGGTTATGCCATCATTGATGGAGATTACAAATTTATTGGATTTAATATGTATATCCAATCAGCTATGTTCTTTTTAAATAATAATGAAGCATGTATGTTTTCAGTGAAGTATTATTTTAATTAATTATATTACTATGTTTTAAGGGAATAAATGATGATGGTATTCACATGTTTGGAAGGGGAAAATAAGAGTTGTTTCATGTTGTGAAATGATTAATGATAATTCTATTTTGTAAATGTTAAACATTTATTAAATGTTTTAAAATTATATTTGGAAATGGTTTCAAAGGTTAATGTATTACTTTCCCCTATGATAAAACTTGTTCTATGATGTGAAGTATAAATAGTTTATGGAATAACTTAATGATAACATTATGTTTATGTAAATATAGAAAGTAATAATATTTCCTTACTTTCTTGTAGAGTGAATTAATTCCTTAAACCGAAGAAAAGAATATAGAAAATTTTAATTTGTTTTGAACTGATAGTATTCTAAATCATCGTAGATTTATGGATTTGAGGATGTCTATTTCTTATTGACCATTCCCTTGTTTTTGATTGATGAGCACAATAAATCCTTACAAATATTTATGCTTTCCCTCTATGTACGTATATATACTTTCCACTAATGTTTTCCAATTCGAAATCCTGGTTTTCTAGTGATCTTCACATTTCCCTTTCCTACTTATTAATAATATTTGTTATTAACCCTATTTATGGTGTGGGTTCTTCAATAATAATATTTTCAAATAATAAAATCTTTAATATTGAGATTAAGTTTAAATTGAAAGGAAAAAATTTAATTAAGGTGAGAAGAATGTAACACCCCTTGAATTAAAAATATTTTTTTAATTTTTAATATATCCTATAGCTTTTAATGCATGCAATATTAAGTTATCTTTTGTAAAATGCATGATTTACTTTCTTTGATAGCTTGTGTTATATAGAAGATCGAGTTTTATCAAACAATAGTATATTATTAAAATATTATTATTTAATATAATAAGATATAACCTAGCTGTTATGTTGGGTGTTATTAATAGTATTAACTAACATATTAAAATATATGGTTCACTTCATTCATAAAAAATAATTATAAATGAATATTGTATCCGGCTAAATATATAAGAAATGTTTTTATAAAGAAATATTCATATGTTCAAAAAGTCATTTTATCCTAATAAATTCAATTAATTACTATTATTAATTGATATTAAAGAAATATATATCTTATATATTAAATAAAATATTTTTTATATTCATAAAATATATTTGATATGTATAAGATAATAATAAGCCCCATATTACACATAAATCTTATATTTTTATAAAAGCTTTTTTACCACTTTTTAATAGTGAACCTATTTTAAATACAATTTCCATCAATTTTATATATTATATTTGAAAAAATTAAATTATTCTTTTAATGAGGAATATAATAATTCACTTTGGTTATTTTTTTGGTATTTTTAGACAATTTTAATGTTTTCATCAAATGTAAAAAATAATAAATTTTAATTGAAAACAGCTTGTTTCATAAAAATAATTTGTAGTGATAAATTATATTATTGAATTATTTTAAAGTATAACTAGAATATTTTTTTATAATTAAATCATATATAGGTATTTGGTTTCAATTTAACATTTAATTTAGATATAAAAACATTGCATTCTTTTGCGTGTTTAAACTATAATAACCCATTTTCTCACACAGTCAACGGGTTTAGTTTAAATTTAATTACAACAACATAAATGTATTTTATTTTTAAAAATGAATTAAAAATTTTGAATCAGTTGATAAATATTATTTAAATAGTTTTCTTTAATTTTTGAGAATATTAATAGTAACATTTGAAATTTTTTATTTACCATGATTAATGGTAAATTAGGTAAATAATGGTAAAAATAACATTATAATATTATAAAATCACCCTAAACCATCTGTTGATATTATTATATGAGTTTTTCAAACAAAATCAACCTAATTCCGAAATTATGACACATTTTAAGCCACATTGTTTAGATTATAACATTTATTATACTTTATTTAAAGAAGAGTTAAACATGACATACTCTAATTTTAATAACAATATCATTTTTAATATAGGGTTATATATAAGATAAATATGACTATAAATATTAATGTGAAATATACTAAATTTATCTTCATCATGATAAATTATTTTTAATTTTTAGAAAATAAATAATTTAATTAAAGGCTTGCATAATAATGATGTTGTAATTGTTTAATTAATTTAAATATCAACTAAATGTTACTGAAAATATTAAAATAAATATAATATTACATAATTAATGACCTATACTAATTTTTTATATTACTTATATATATTGGTGATATACTATAAGTTTTGTATAGATTTTATCATATTGTTAGGATACTTTTAAAAAGAAAAATAATGAGTACTACCAAAATTGACATAAATGATATTATAAAGTAATTAATATTTTATTAAATGATATAGTATTTATAAAAACTAAAATTCAATAAAATGACTATAATAATGTTAAACAGGTCATCAGTGATCCATTTATGAATCGTTTTTTTATATTATCTATATTAACTCATATGTAGAAAAAACACATGTTCCATGATAAGTGTTAAAAAGAATAAATATGTGCTAAAGAAAAAAGATAAGGGTATGTATGTGACCTAATTTTAAAAAAAATATTTGAGATACTTTAGACCCATAATAATAAAATATTATAATTAACTCACTTGGGATCCATTATCATGCCAAAATTAATTTATAATAATTTAATGTTTTGAGAGTTTCCAAAAGTGACCCTCACCTCAATTATTAAAGGGCACATTCTCCCTCACTTTCCCACACCACATTGAGCCTTCTTTATTGACCAAAACCATGATATTTCCCTTCAAAAATTTCCTATAAACATCCTATATGTTATTTTTTCTCAAAAGGAAAACCCTAGTGTTCCTAATAGGATATCCAAAGGAGGTTTCCTAAAGAAGAGGCAATCGTCTTTACTGACTCCTTCAAAAAAATTACTTCTTATAAATATTATTCCTGTGTTTTTTCCATATTAAATTAATAAATACAGGATCTTAAATATTCTGAGTTTTTTTTATTGTTATGGGACAACCATAATCCTCCTTTTGTCCATCCTATGAAAAAAATTTCACTATGCGTGCGTACGTACGACTTATCCTCTCCACGATATGGTGTAATTTGTTTTCCGTCACCACTTTATTTGGATTGGAATAATGATGAATATAATGTATATAAATAAAAAATATGAAATGATATTGAATATGTATAATTTATATTTCATCCAATTCTATACCACATTACAATTAAGGGGATGATATCGTCTCTTGTTTGTACGTACGACCGACCGTATCCCTGACTCGGTGAGATTCATTCTCCACATTAACCACTCATGAATTATAATAAAAATTAATATTATGAGTAAATATAAGATTCATGAACTTAATATAATTTTAGATATGATGTAAATATATCCTATGTGGATAATAAATATAACTTACATGACAAAACAAACATATGAAAATGAAGCATTTTCCGAGACATTGGTAATAAAGAAATATTAATAAAAACATGATATAAGAAGATTGTATATGATATCATAAATATGGATATATTTTTGTTACAATTTAATAGCATACATTCACATTTTTTAGGGAGTTAAAGCACCCTCAACAAAATTAAAGTACAAGGTAAGGTTTAACTTCACAATCTCATTATTATCTGGAATTGTTTATACGTATGTATTTACTAGAAAATATTTATCATCGATTTCAATGTTTTATAAAAATGTATTTCAAAATATTATTACTATTCATAGACACTTTTTAATCTATTTTTTACCCATGTTTTACTTTTTATAAAACGTTTTTAATGGAATTTTTTTTTCATTTTCCAAACGATGTACTTGATGACCTTTTCAACAAATATGGAACGGATGTTTATTTTTATCTTATAAAATATGAAAGTATTTTACCATCTTCTGGAAGCCTTAATGTTTTAAAGATTCCTTTATAAGTTTATAATGTTCTTTTTAAATAAAATGTTTTCTTCTATAAAATCACGACATTTAAATAAATTATTTCCAAGAAAATGGTATTTCTGTGAAGATATTTTTAAAGATTTTATTAGAGTATATTTATCTATATCAACATAATTTGTTTAAAAAAATTTTATTGAGGTTTATATCCTATGATAGAACCTAACTTATTTTATTAATGGTTTTATTATCAGTTTGACTATGGATGTTCTATTTTGATACCATTCTTGTTGTGTGGGTTAAGTATTTAAATTTCATATGCTATATTTAATATGAATGTTAATATTGGTTATATTTTATGGATTCACAAGAGGAATGTTTTTGACTTTTTAATTGTTAGGAGGGTCCCAATATAGCCCCTCAATGCACCAGTAGATACCATGAGACAAATTAGTTGGGGGTTTGTCTAATGTATTACTTGATTATTTATGGTGTCTTGGCTGAAGACATAACAGTATGTTTATGATATCCCAAATTGTAAATTCCCTCTTTATGAGATTAGTTGTTGATATTCCATGTCATTATTCAACTAGTAAAATATCCATGGTTATGAATACTTCTCAGGGGATTATTTATGTAGAATCATTTGATCATATTATATTCCTGTCATATTATGCTAATGATTATGTTTTAATTTCATGTGTTTTAATTTATTCACATTTACTTATTTTTTATGTTTATTTATGATAGATTCCACTATATTTCTTACCCTTACTGAGCACCCAGATCACCCATTTATTATTTTTTCTTTTTCCCCAAGTTATGAAGGATCATTAAGATTTTTATATATAGGGATACATTAAGGAGATTAATGGCATGCTAGAAGAAAAATATTTGTGTATTTTATGTTTTAGATTCTAATTTGAATTTCAAGTATGCAATCTTAGTTTCCAAAACCTCAAAAATGGTCATCCATTTGGGATTCAAATAATGTATTTATGCCAATTTCATAATGTAAGGTATTAGGTCTGGCCTACTGGGGTGAGGGTCTTTACAATGTAGAAGACATGTGGGATGTTCTTCGTATGCACTGCCAGAGGTCCTTCAGGTGATCTATGAGTGATCATGCGAAGTGATTTATGAATGGTGCATGATAAATATAAATTTTAGCTATTATATTACCTGATGGAAGGATTTTAGATCATGAGATCAGATTCTTTGAGAAATCTTCTCAGGTTATTGCATGTGCTGATGCACCTCGATGCAAAAAAAATATAACCCATGCACTCGAGAGTCCAACTATTTCATTTTGGTTTGGTTGTGTAATTTATAGGCCTCTCCACCCAATTGTTCTCCAATTTCTATTGAGTATCTAGAATGAATCAAAGAAGTAATCAGTGAATGGATCTGGCACCATGCATTTTCACTAGTCCTTTTCGTGTATCTCTTTGATGGCATCACTCGATATTCAATGGTCGTGAGTCCCTCCCTCAAGTCCTCCTTTATTGGATTATTTTCAACTAATGAAGTCTTTTTTGATCATGAGAGAATACTGAAGGACTTATTTTTTGTCATATTGACATGTCCAAGGGCCATCGTGATATTCTCTATTCCTTTCCTGGGGAATTTTGTGAGGCAAGGGTGACTCGTCCAGGGGCATCATGAGACCATGCCACAAATATCCTTAGCGCATTTTATGCGTTTTATGACTGTGAGAGGCTTTCAGTATAAAATCCCATATAATTATAGAGTAATAATTTTTAATATTTATTAATATTTATGAATTATATTACCTTAACATGGACGCAATGTCCGAGAGTATACTCGACCTATAAAAATGTGTTTCTCTAACATCCTACGTTGCACACAAGACTGAGTTATGTCGAAAAATAATATATTATTTGCATTACTATTTTAAATAATAGTTATCACCTAGACATTATATTGGTGGGAATGAAAATAACTAAATATATTTGGTTTTTTATGTTTTATAAATATTTTTTAATTTCTTCAAATAAATTTTAGAGGATTAAAATGAGAATAAATTCAATTTTAAGCATAAAATACTCTAATATTTTTTTAAAAGTATTTTTACAACCTTTTGATGGTGAAACCTTTTTTAAATATAGTTTTTTCTATTTTTTATGTTATATTTGAAAAAATAAACTTCTTATTTGTATTTTTTAAATGAAAATTTACTTTGGATTAATTTTTACTATGTTTCTGATAAAATTTGTATTTTAATGAAAAGTGAAAAATACTGCATTTTAATTCAAAC
The DNA here is from genome assembly GCA_963277665.1 of Viscum album. Lineage (NCBI taxonomy): Eukaryota > Viridiplantae > Streptophyta > Magnoliopsida > Santalales > Viscaceae > Viscum > Viscum album. Next base: position 294,091,549 of record OY728167.1, on the reverse strand, counting down.
ATCTGTTTCATGTAATTTATTGTTATTATAAAATTATCATTTTAAATTTTTTAAGGTATAATTATTTAATGTTTTTATTAGTTAATCCAATATATTTTATTGGATTCGTTTTCAAATTATAATTAAATAAAAAAACTATGTGAACTTTTGAACATTTTACTTAAAAAACTCGTTTTCTTGATCTGTCAACGGGATTAGTGTTAAACCTAATTTTACAACTAATGTGGATTGAATTTTAAAAAATATAAATACATGTTTATACTCATTATGAAAAATTTGGTCGAATAGGATCAAAATAATTTTTGATGAATAGTAACTTTAGTATTTTGTTTACCACGATTAAAAGTAAATACGATAATAAAAGGTAAAATTAATATTATAATATTTAAAAATTACCCTAACACTTGTTATAATATTATTGGACGAGTTATTACAAACATTACCATCATTGGTCTAATCTTTTGACCTTTGGATGCCAATTTGGTGTGATTATGACATTTATAACATTTAATTTAAAGTAAATGCAAATATGTCAAAAATATGTCTCTTCCTACTAAAAAATTTTAATTTGGAGTTATGTATGTGATATAGTCAACTATGAATATTCCTAATAATTCTATAAATATTACATACATCATTTTAATTTATTCATAATTTTTAGAAATTAAATAATTTAATTTAATTATGACATAATGTGATGTAGTGATAGATTTATTAAAGAACGAATCAAATAAATGATATTAATAACATTAAAATAAGTATAATATGAAATATTTGACACCATAAACAAAATTTATGGATGACTATGACATGTTATTATTGAGTTGATATACTTTATTTGAATGAATCACGTTTTTATGATATTTTAAAAAAGTCATATAAGGAATATTGTCAAAATTGAGATAATTCATATTTTAAAATATAAAATATTAAATTATATGATATAAAATTTATAAAAATATAATATTCAGCCAAAAATTTTATATAAATCTAAAATTTTCATTAATGACACATTAATTTATTTTTTGGTATGATTTGGTAATTATTTCTAATCTTAAAGTTTAAATTACTTGATAAAATGATAAGAGTTAAAAGGCATTAAACATAAACATACAGATTAACAAATATCAAATAATGTATAATTATAATTTGAAGATTATATATCGACCCATAATCATCCTATATTATAACTAATTTATTTTGGATCCATTTTTAATCTAAATTGAATTTATATTAATTTAATACTTTTAATAATTCCATGGGTGCCCCTCCCCTATGCTATAAAAAGGAACCCATTCCTCTCTATTACTCAAAATTCTAAAAGCTTTTTGTTTGGACCAGATATACCAAAAGTCGTTCCTAGAATCCCTCCCCACATTCTCAAATCCTTATTTTATAAAGAACACCATCAGTAGAGGTTTTAGGTGATATGAAATGCGTTCATCTGTAGGAAATGTAATGTTTTTGTTTAAGTATTTCTATTTTTCTTCTTCATATTACTTAAAATCTTCTTCTTAATAGACGAAATAATAAACCATGTATCCTCAATATACTGAAATTTTATTATGATAAAATCTTCACCTAAATCCTTCACCACTTCCATTAAATGGGATAGAAATTGATCTTTTGTGCATACATTGGAACTATCACCTCCATGAACCGATCTAATTCATTTTCCATAAACTTATCTCTTGACTGGTTATAATAATTGAATTAATTTTCATATGTGATATTCATGACATATTAAAAACTATAATATAATTATATATCAATTTCATTCTTACTTTCCATGAACATAAAAATGATAACGTTGTTCGTCCGTACAGGTGAACTATCACCTCCACGAGCGATGTGACTTCTTTTTATTCATTATATCACATGTATTATATATATAAGTATATTTAAATGATTAATATGATAATAATTATGTTATTATAGTTCTTTATTGATAAAATAATACTTAACTTCTTTCCATAACGATAAAAGAAAAATGGAAAATGTTACTCAAGCGTATGTAGAACTTTTCATCTCCATGATTATAACATTTTTCATTTTCAGTAGAAACACATAATGGTTTGATTTAAAGGTATAATAATGTTTAAAAATGATAATAATTTCATGAATAATATTATGGAGATAATGGACATTTGACCACATGGACTAGTGACATGAAACCATGTTCATCTTTGACTCAAGTTCTGAATATCGGAAAAAAATCTAACATGAAATGAAATAATTAACTAATTATTATAACATTTTAATTAATGATATAAAAGGAATAATAAACATTAAAAGTTTCTAAACCAAGTAAAAATTATCCAATGTTTCTTATTCGGTATGAACAATGAACATATATGATGACTTGAACTCATAGTAAGTGTCTTCATCTCAATCTCCTTTCATTAAGGAATATTTTGTTGTTATTCCCCTATTTATTTTATAAGGTGTATAATCAACCCCTTTGAATTTTAATTCATTCCAAGGTTGAAAAATGGTATCTTTCTATATGAATCATTTTCATTTATTTACAAAATTACAAAAGGAATGTTTTTTTAATATATGCAGTGGCAAGGACTTCTTCACTACCATAACCGTTATTTGATATTTGGATTCCTCTATAAGTCATAATGTTTTAAAAATGAAAAGAAATACCTTATTAAATTTTTTGTGGTTGGACGTTGAAAATTATTTTGAATGTGGATTATCTATTTCAATATCTTCAAATTTTTTCTTGTGATTTCAAATGAAATTTTATCAGTGAAAAGTTAATAATTGCAATATTTTATATGTTATGATTATATAAGGTACTTGGACATTTGACGGGTGGTTATGTGATAAACCAAATATAGTTGGTTATGTGATAAACCAAAGATGATTGGTTCCATGATAAACCATGGATGGGTGGTTACATTATAACCTCCAAAGCATTGGGCATGGAAGTTAGCTGTATGGATATTCTATTTATAAGACTGATATGTGTGGAAGTCGACTGTATGGTTATTAAATTTAAGTATGATTATGTATGAAGTTACCTTTATATTTTATACGTTGATTTAAATGGGATTTATGGTAATCTTAGTATTATAAAAAGGGAAATAAAAAAGCTTATATTCAGTGAAGTGTATTTACTAATTATTATAGGTGAAAATTATTACTTTCTGATAAAGTATTCATGGTTTACATATTTTCACAATAATAACAGTTTTCCATCATTGTGTATCCCTTACTAATATTTTTGTGCTCAGCACAAGTTTCAAAATTTTATTCAAAGGATTTAAGGAAGAATAAATTCATTTATGGGATCAAGTAAATGTTATGAAGTTTATAAATGAAACAAAACCATGTTGCTTTTTATACGTTGCTTTCAATGGGTTATAAATTTTTTTTGATTTATTCTTGTGGGTGTGCTGGAGGGTCTGGTCTCCGTGTGTGGGTTTGAAGGCAGCTGTGGGATTCGTGGCTCTAGCTTCAGAGAGTTCTTCATCCACCATGATTTGGGAGGTCCTCAATCTGGTGCTAGAATAGCTTCAGATGGGGTTTAGAGTAGTGGTTTTCTCCTAGTTGTTCGTTTCATATTTGGATGTTTGAGAGTGTATGGATTTTCCATCAATTACCTGCCCATGAAGTCATGTACGAGACTACTTTCTGTGAATCGATGAGTAGAAGAAACTGATTAAATGTTTATGATGCTGGGTGTATCTCTTCTGCATAGGCTTGAATGAGTTGTTTGTTATTAAGCTTTTGTATCATGGTTCATTGAATGCTTTTTTGTCATTGATGTAATGTATGGTTTCTCACTTTTTCCTCAAAAGTGACTGAATAATAAACAAGTAATTTTTAGCAGAGTTTTTATGTATGATTTATGGTCTAATTCTCTAAATCCTTAACACTGAAATGATCCTCGATGTGAATGAAATAAAAATTATTGAATTAACTCATGACTGAGTAATGTTTATGGTTGGGGCCTTATATTTGGAATCAGAAGTTGGTTTATATAAATTTAAGAGTTAGAATATTGTTAATACAATATTCATAAATGATTTTTACTTTATGGTCAAATTGGAATGATATATCATTTTAATATTACGATGTTACTTCATCTTAGATATGTCTATTCAGAATGGTTTTCCATAGAGGAAACATGGAAGCTATACTGGGAAGGCATACAGAGGAAAAAAATCATCCAAATCAGCATCTTGAGAAGGTCAAAAATAGAATTGAATAGTTTCTTACAGTTTTGGCTCAGTTGACTTAGGTGATAAATGGTTGGTGTGTCTATCAATAAGTTCAACCAGATCAACTACCTAAGAATATGTCAGTAGTGGATCCTTTCATGAGGAAATTTCCCCATCATTCAGAGGATCATCTAAAACTATTCTAGCTATAGGGTGGATTAAATCACTATAAAATATTTTTTCTGCAATGGATTTGTCAAAAAATCATATGTTTATTCATAAAATTTACCATTTTGAAGGATAAGACAATAATTGGTGGTCAATGATTAGAAATATCAGAGGAAGTAAAGAGATTTATCTCATGGAATGGGATGAAATTTAGAATATATTCCTTGAGAAATATTTTCCTAAGGCTGTTTGACATAGGATGGAAATGAATTTCTTGGAATTGAGGAAAAAAGAGGAAGATTTTATGGATTCATATGAAGAAAAGTTAATAAATTTGTCAAGGTACATCCCAAATTTTATACGGCAATTAATAGTAAGATAAATCAGTTTTCCTTAGGATTGAAGCTGAAATATTAAAGGGAATTAGATTTCTATGAGTTCAAAATATATGAGAAACCTGTCTGATGTGTTGACATTGTTGAAATGGAGTTTTCTGATTATAATGTATTTCACGAGAGAAAGAATAAGAAGTGATCTAGTTAAAATGCAATAGTAATGCATTCATCAAAGAATTTTGGAGTTAAGAAAACTAAATTTCCATCTTGTAAGAAGTGTGGTAAAAATCATCCTAGAGAATGTCTCTTAAAATCCAGGAAGTTGATCTGATATTGTAAGACTGGAAATATTACTCATGACTGCAATATCAAAAGATGAACGGCATGGAAAAATCATTTGTGACTACTATAGTTGATATGGGACCATCAAATGAAGTGGTTCCATGTATGTTACATGTTTTTTCAAAATATGCCAACACTCTCTTTGACTCTAGATATTCACATTCATTCATTTCTGAGAGATTTCCAAGGAAATGGGAATTATCAACTCATTAATGTGATATAAAATTTTTAAAAAAAAACATTGGGTGGAAGTATAAAAGTATCCAAGATTTATAGGAATCTTCTTATTATTATTAGTGGGATTGTTTTTCATACAATAACTTGTTGAACTTCCCATAGTGGAATTTGATATCATTTTGGGTATGGATTGGATTTCAGTTTATCATATTATAATAGATTGCAAAGCCAATAATGTTTTATTAAATGATTTAATACCTTTGATAACATACCAAGAAGCTGAGAGATTTGTTAAATATTCCAGTGAAAGTTATCTAGCTCATGTTTTCGAAAAGAAGGAAATAATTTTGATTAGTGACATTCTAGTAGTGAATGAATTTACAGATCGTTTTCTTAATGAATCGCATGGTTATGTTCCTGATTTGGAGGTTGAATTTACTATTAATTTAGTTCCTAATTATATGACTATTTCTAAACCCCTAATCAAATGTCTCAAGTAGAATTTTTGTAATTGAAAAAAATAGTTTCAATAATTTCTTGATAAAGGTTTCATTCGACCAAACACTTTACCATGGGGTACTACTGTTTTATTTAAAAAAAAGATGGTTATATGAAAAAATTTATTGATTGCAGAGCCTATAATAACATCACTATTGATAAAAAGTATTTGTTTCTACATATCAATGAGTTTTTTTATCAGATCTAGGGAGCTTAGTATTTTTTGAAGATTTATTTGAGGTCTGAGTACCATAAATGAAGGTAAAGGAGGATGAAATTCCAAAGATTGAATTCAAAATGATATATGGAAATTATAGTTGTGTAGTTATTCCACTTGGTTTATCTAATTCTCTACTATACTTATTAATGTCATGAATGGAGTCTTTCATCGGTTTTTGGATCAGTTTTTGGTTGTTCTTTTAAATGATATTTTGGTATATTCGAAATTCCAAGAGGAAAATATTTAACACCCCAAGGTTTTAAAAATAAATTGAAATGAATGAAACATACTGCCAATCATTTTTTTCATTTTAGAAATACGGTTTAAGGCTGGCCGGGACCCCAAAATACAACATCAAACAAGACAAGAGAACATCAAGAAACAATCATCACATAGCACACAGACTTATACAACATAGTAGCCAAAGTCTTCTCCATAACCCATGTTGGATTCTCCTTCTCCAGTAGCTGATTCCCACTTCAAAATGCATGAAACATGGATTATCTATATAATTAATCTCTTTTTAAGGTGATAGTTATAAGGTAGCTGTTAAGTATAATTTATCCGCTTCTATGATTTGAATTTTGAAAAAAGAACATCCATGGTTGTGATCAGTCTGTTATTTGGAGTCTGATAGAACCAACTAATTTTTCGATGAATATTAACTGTCACGACCTGACCCTACCCAGGCTCGAGCCGCAACTACCCCAAGCCCACCTCCATAGGCCAGGGGCTGGCGACCAGTGCCGAAGGCACAACAACTCAGGGAGGCCTTTGCCTAATCACCTGTACACACACACACGGAGCACACTCAATGCAAAAGTGCAGAGTAAAAAAGAAAAGTGAAGGGAAACTTCTATAAATATACCACAAGAGTGCATCGACCTCTAAACAGTACAGGGTACAAGCTAAAAAGAAAAGGGAAAAAACACACACCCAACCAAAAAGTGCCACAACCCGGAAACATGTAAATAAAAAGAAACAGATGACGGGTCTCCCACATGGAACCCGGCCACGACCACCGCACGCGGTCTAAGCTCCCAATCTCCTACGCTCCACTGATGTCACGCACCACCTGTCTGTCATCTACAAGGGCACACCAAGTGCGGGCAAAGCCCATGTAGGGGTGAGTATAAAAATACTTAGTAGGATACCCCGAAGGCTCGAGGGAGCAACAAAGGAGGTACCAAAGTGTGAGCAGTAGAGCGAACAGGGAAAGTAAAGGCGTCCAACCAAGGGTGCAGTATAGAGTAACAGCACAGCAGAGAGTCCAGCTCAACCCAACAAAAGGAAAGAAGGTAGACTCGTCCAGACACAAGGAGCTAGAAATGGTGAGAAGATAAACTTATCGTCGAGTCTTCGCCACCTATAGCAGGAGAGTAGACTCATCCAACCACGAGAAGCTAGACACAGAAAGCATGTGGCATACGTCGCGCGTCTTCGCCTCTCCTGGAAGGAGAGTAGCCAAAACCCAAGGAGTGGGTGCTCGTACGAGGTATATACATATATATGCTCTGCTAAGAAGCCTGAACAAGCTCGTAAGGGGATCTCCATCCCGTAGCTCAGCCCAAGAAAAAGTTGCCAACAGTCCAAGAAGCTAACACCATCGATGCCCAACGTCCCGCACGTCTGCCCCGAATCGCAAGTCAAGGGGCTCAAACCACCACACCTTGAAACTATTCGCTTTGGGCAGCACTGACTCGCCCGCACGGTTTTAGGTCGCATCACAAGGACGTGTCTCGGTGGGGGAAAGCACCCCTCTTACTTGAGAGTTCCAGGTTAAGTCAAACCCCGCCTCGTCACTGCCCCGCAGTCGAGAGGTCTCCTCAAAGTCAGAGTCGTCACAGCACTGACCCGTATAACCAAGGGTCCCGCTCCGGTAATCATGGAGGAAAGACTCAGACTAGCCTAGTAGAAAGGACTGATCCTGGAATGCCAACCGGTGTCCCCACTGCCCAGCCATGCTGGAGGGTAATTCATAACCAGATATCGGGTGACCCACTGCCTAGCCCCGCTGGAGGGTAAACCATAACACATCATCAGGCGACCCACTGCCCAGCCCCACTAGAGGGTAAACCATAACACATCATCAGGAGACCCACTGCCCAGCCCCGCTGGAGGGTAGACCTGGAATAAGTTGACAGGCGACCCACTGCCCAGCCGTGCTGGAGGGTAGACCTGGAACTGAACGACGGGTGACCCACTGCCCAGCCCTGCTGGAGGGTAGGCCCTAAGAGGTTGTCGGGTGACCCACTGCCTAGTCTCTGCTGGAGGGTAGACCCTAAGTGCGTCGGGTGACCCATTGCCCAGTCTCTGCTGGAGGGTAGACCCTAAGTGGTTGTCGGGTGACCCACGGCCTAGTCTCTGCTGGAGGGTAGACCCTAAGTGCTTCGGGTGACCCACTGCCCAGTCTCTACTGGAGGGTAAACCCTAGAAGTCAGCGAGCAACCCCCTGCCCAGCCCTATTGGAGCGTAAACCCGAAGAAGTCGATGAGTAACCCACTGCCCAGCCCCGCTGGAGGGTAAAACTCAGAACTGCTCTGGCCATCTCTACTGGAGGGTACTACACTGGCCAACCAAACACAGAGTGGGTATCGTGCAACCACCCAACTCCAGAACTACTCTCTCCCAAAAGAGGTTCAGCGCCTGATCCATCACGGGGTGCCACTAGCACCGCTACTAGCTGATCCATTAAGAACGAAACCAGGGGGAGACCACTCAACCCTGCTGGTCAACAAACGAGCACAGAGCCAGGGGAAAAACTCCACCCTGCTGGTAAAACAAACACACAGATGGACCCTCTACGTCGTGTGAGGTCGAAGTACGTAAGGCAGAACATGGCATGCACATGGGGCCCACACGACGTGTGGCCCCAAGTCAACCCCAACCAAGCACACGAACAGCCTCAGGTACAAACCACACGTACCTCCAAGTGCTCTCATATACTCCCAGAGTATACCACGTCTCCAGCCCAAGGGCTATCGTGCACACGGCACCCAACGTCAACGCGAAGGAATGACGTAACATTTACAACTTTCCACCTCAATGACTGAGGCACGGACAACCACATCCAAACAAGCATTACTTCACTCACACGGGAGTGCATGCGATCACACGCCAAGGGTCCGCTACAACCACAGTAGAAGAACCGCCCCCTGGGGCACCTTTCACATTTAACAAGATCGCTCAAGAGGCTCCACACCACCAAATGGATCGCACCATTGTAATCCTCGCGGAAAAACACGCGAGATCGACTACTTACTCGCATCCAACAAATATCTGACGGAAAATTCGCCAACACCGCCTCATGCCCAAACGATGTCCCGTGATCCCGAGCCTCGGCCCCGAAAACAGTCGGGCGCATCGCACCATTGCGATCCCCTCGGGAAAAAACGTCAAAAGCACTACTCACATGAGTGCCATGGATATCCGGAGAAAAAGATGCATCCCGGTGCACGCACACGAGCGGTGCCACGTGGGACCCGCATCCAAGTCCCGAAACTCAACGAATGGATCACACCGTTGTGATCCTCTCGAAAAGGTACACGAAATGGACTATTCACTTGTCCAAAACGGTCGCCCGGTGATAAAGCTGGAAATCATCGTCACTCCCGAAACGGCCATCGTGGGGTCCGCACCATCGTGCGGAATTACAGCGGGCAGACTACGCCAACACGATGCCCTCGGAAAAACACCCAACATCGACTGCTCGCACGCACCGAACGGACGTCCGAGGAAAAAGTCGCTAAAAGCTGCACGCAGCACAAAATACGGGCCGTGGGGCCCACGCCTCAACTTCGGCCTCAATTCCTGAAACCACCCTGGAAAGCTCCTCCTCGATGCCAGGGTCCCAACGCCACTGACGGCGCTTAAAACGGACGTCGGACGCGTCCGCGCCGTCCAAAACAAGAACCCCCGGGATGACGCCCGACCACTTAACGGTCTTGCCCCCCCCCCCCCCCGAGCCCCTCATTTTGGGAATTAAAAATTCCTGAAACCATCTCAAAAATTCCGCCTTGACACGGGCTCCGCGCTGCCGCAGACGGCGCGCAATACAGACACTCTGCGGATGATTTATCATTTTTCTTAATAATAATAATAATAATATTATTATTATTATAAAACAATTTTTATTTATTTATTTATTTTTATTTTTTAAAACAAGACCGGCTATTCGGCTGGTCTTCCTCCCCGAACAGGACCCGTGAAACGTGGGTCCGTTTTCTATTGGTCGGGGTCACGAAGACCCCGGGTCTTCGTCCAGCGACGACCGGCCGAAGCCGGTCCTCCTCCTCGCTGGCGCTGTGGCCGCCTGCTGCTCGAGCTCCCCTCGCCGCACCAGCAGCCGAGCTCGCCGTCTGCGACCGCTCCGCCTCAAGCCGCTGCCGCCGCCCGGAGCTCGCGCCGACCAGCGCCACCTTCGACCGACTGACGCCGCCCGCTGCAACCGCCGGTCTCCGCTCCTCCGCGACGCCGTGGCCGCCTGCCGCCAGCTCTACTCGACCGGGGTCCCCGGCCGTGAGCCGCCTCACCCTGGAAGGCCCGCCGTCCTGGCCTCCTCTGCTTGGCCTCGCACCGCACCGACACCGGCTGAACCCGCCGCGGACCGCCGCTGAACCGGATCACCTAAACCATCACCGGGCTGCCTTGGTCCACCGGAAAACACCCAACCCGCGAAGTTCGAAGAACGGCCGAGACACCATCCAAACCCGGATTTCAAATCCGAAATGAGCGTTGGAAAGAGAAGAATTTGTACTAAATGACCATGGGATTTTTTTGATGATTTAATAGCAAATCGACGTATAAAATTGAATCCAAAGGAAGGTTCGGAAAAGAAAACGCAACCAAAACCTCCTACCTCGATGGGCGATGCCCGGAGCTTCGCCGCCGAACCGCCGCCTTGCCGGAGCCGCTTCGCCGGAAGGGAGGAGGAGGGGAGGAGCTTATCCTTCGGTTGCTGCCTTCCGCTAGAGGATTGGCCCAAGGGGGTGGAGTGAGGGTGAGAGTTTATTTAAAGAAAATTAATTAATTAAATTCTTAATTAATTTAAAACCTCAAATCTTGACCGCATCTGAAATTCTCGACGGGGTCGAGGTTAAGCTTCCCCTAGGGTAAACACCACCTCCCGAGCACAACGGCGGTCTCAGAATTTTAATACGAGACCCCGTTCAAAAGTTATAAAATTTAACGTCCGAAGCCGCTAAATTACGAAAACGCCCCTGGAGCCATTTTTCACAAATGGCCCGCGCCCGCGAAACATATACCCCTCCTAGGGTAAACGGAACGCTCCGAACACAACAGTGCCCTAGGTTTTCAAATCCTAGCCACTGTTTAAAATATACTAGAGTTTTAACATTAAACGAATAAATTAATTAGTTAATTTATTCGTTTAACCTTCTGAAAGCGAGCGAGGGGTCCAAACATCCCGTGCCGACAAGTTTTATGTCGTTCCTAGGGTAAACACCCCATTCCGGACTCATCCGTACACTCGGATCCCTGATCTGGTGCACTATTTAGGAGTTATCCCATTTTTTTTGGCGTTTCCAGTGTGAACGCACTGAAAATTTAATTACGGCCACTCCGGGGCTCGGAATCGCACGCCGTCTGAAGGCGCTGCTCTGGAATATCATCAAGAATATTCCAAAGTCTTTCAAAGCAAAAATCGGGTTCTTACATTAACATACCTTTATTAATAGTAATATTACCTTTATGAATTTTAAATAATATTATTATGTTATTTTCTTAAGGTTATATTATAATGATATCTTGATTAATTTTTCAAGGTGATATAAAATGAGTTATAGGTATAAAATTGTTATATTTCGAAAAAATTATGATTTTATTTAAAAAATTAAATTTAAAATATTTAGATAATTATTTTCAAAAAAATGGAGTTCATTTTTGAATTATACATGTTGAAAAATAGTTAGGGTAAATTTTTGGTATTTTTCCGATATACTTGAATTTTTCATGAATAGTTAAATTCGATACTTTACCAAAAATACTATATAAATGAATTTATGCATCATGCTTGTGTAATGGATGATGTAAATTGCCATTGGTTCTAAATCACATGAAATTATTTCTATTTTGGGTCACATAAATCATGATTATTCATAGTTTTGAGAAAAAATATTAAACTATTGATTAAAATAATGGAAAACCCCTCTTCTCCTCCACTATAAATATCACCCTCACCCCCCCTATTCCTCTCACAACAATAATATTTTAAAATTGTCTAAATTCTACCAAATACACTTACCCAGGCTCTTCCCCATGTACAATACCTTTTTGTGTCACCAAAAGACCAAAACCAATGACCTTAAGGAGGATCTCAAGGAGAAGAGATCAAGAGGTAAAAATCCTCTTTTGTTTTCTTGTGTTTTATTTTTTATACTCTCTTCCCCTCCTCTTATCCAAGAGTGATGAAAGATCCAAAATCATATATATTTTGTATTTTATCATTTTTATTAAAAAATTAATTTATTTATTTCTTCTCCTCCCCCTCTTATTCTAAAAATAAAAACATCATCCTTAATGTGCTGATTTACCAAAATTGTGGACGATTTGTTTTCAATTTCATTTACTTCCTTAAAATATGGTTATAAAACCATTTTAATGGTTTAAATAGTTTATAAATTTTATAATATGATGTCTATTATGTTCTATAATTAACTTATATGCATAATATTAATGGTATATGATGAAAGATGTTCATGATTATCGAAGAAACGCCAAAATCATCTAAACGGAAATCACTAATGATTTATCTAATGATTCATCCTCTTACCATATAACTAAAATAATTTATGGAATCATTTAATATTATAGAAACATATTAATAAAAAATAATTACACTTCTGTATATTTTCTTCCTTTCAAAAAGAAAATATATTACGAACCAACCATGGAAGCCATGTAAAGAACGCACCCAAAACAATGTAAATGAGAAAATATTATTAATGAATGGGTGGAATGATGTTATAAAATGATCATATAATGTGTTATAAACATTAATATGTTTTTTAAAATATTAATAATACTATTTTAACCATTATACAGGAGTTTTATGTATATTTGAAGTAAGACGAACCTAATGTAATGTAATTTTTAACCCAATTTTCGTTCTTTGGGTTAACCTTCAATTTCATTGATTATGTGGTATTAATGTTATTTTGGTAATTAATTTTTGTTTATGTTATGTTTTATAATGTTTATTTAATGTTCATAAACATATTATTTTCATTATATTAATTTCTCACATTAATTATATGATATTTGTAAGGGGTTTTCCTTTAAAAATTCTCTTTTAATGTTCTATTTTATGAAATTCAAAATCAATGTTCTTATGCAATTATTCGTGTTTTTTTATTATGTTATGATTATTGGAGATGGTATATCATGACTGGTGGGACCTATATCTCCCTCAAATTCATTGGGGATGTGTATGTTTGAGGTCAACTGTATGGTTACTCCAAGTCTCATTTTGATAGTTGCATCATAAGGTAGTTGTGAGGGTTACATTGTTAGGTAGATGTGATGGATACAAATCCTAAGGTATTAGTGAGGGTTAAAATATAAGAAATAAATTACCCAATACACCTTTATGTTTTTATATATATGTTCCTTAATTTTTTATGTAAATCTAATGTTTCACAAAGTATGTATATTTGGGTGAGAAGTATGTCTTTGTGAAATGATTTCATATGTTTATAAGTACTCATGGAATAATGGTTTCTTTCCTAATTTTAATATACTTTACTAAGATTTTTATTCTCATCCCATGTTTTGAAAGAAATTTCATAGTTTATAGGGATGTGTAACAGAAATATGTAATTCAAGTTAAATTTTATAATGATTTTGTCAAAGATATCATGTTGTCGTTCTGTGTTAAAAATTATATGTTTTGGAAGAAATGGATACTGTATTAATTGTACCCACATTGTATGATTGTGGGTTTATATGTATGATTAAATTACTAAATTTCAAAAACTATAATCCAAAAAGATCTCTGGGAATGTATAGAAGTGAAATATAGTTGAAATAACAAGATTGTGTAATGTTTAAGGCTGGGTCCTTATAGTTTGTATCAGGGCGTGGTTTAGATAACTCTAGGAGTTAGTATGATGTTAAAAAAATACCATAAATTATTTTTACCTTATATTTATTATGAAATGGTATATAATTTAATGATTACCATGTTTCCTTATCTAAGACATGTCTGTTCGAAATGGTGTTCTGTAGAAGAAATAGGGATGTTGAAGTTGGAAGAACCGAGAGGCTGATATGTTTTCAAATCCACAACCGATAATGGTGGGAATTAGAACTGAGAAGTTTGCGATAGTAATGGATCAACTAAAATAGTAAATAAATATTGGTGTAATCCATGAAAGAGAATAAATAGTGCTACCATAAACTAACATGATGATAGTGTAAAATTATAAGAGGCAACACCCACCTATTTTCAGTGTATCTTCTAACCCAGTAGCAGTTAGAGGATGGATTAAATACCTTGAAAGGTAATTTGATGTTATGGGATGTCCATATTTTCAAAAGTTTATTCTTTCCATTTATCATTTTGACGGTGAAGATGAGTACTGCTGGCCAATGGTCAAGAATATCTTGGAAATAGAGAACATTGATGCCTTGAAGTGGGATGAATTTAAAGGTATTTTCTTTGAAAAATATTTTCATAAGGTGGTTCAACATTGTATGGGGAAGTAATTCCTTGAATTGAGGGAAAAGGAGGGAAATTTAGTGGTTGTGAATGAATAAAACTTCACCCGACTGGCGAGGTACACACAAAATATTATTCAGGATCTTGATATAAAAACCAATCACTTTTACTGAAGATTGAATCCAAGATACCAAAGGTCATTGGCTTCTTGAGAATTCAAAAGTTATGAAAAACTTGTCCAATGTTTTGAGATGGTAGAAATGTAGTTTTTTGATGATCACGTGTACTTTGAAAACCAAAAAAAGAAGAGGTCCCGATGGAAATCGATTGGTAAGAATCAATTAATGAAATTGTATAGTAAGAAATTACAATTTCTAGTTTGTGAAATGTGTGGAAAAAAGAACCTTAGGAAATGTATTACCAAAATATAGAAGTGTTTTTAATGTGGTAAGTTTGGACATATGGCCCGATATTAAAATGAAATTGATCTTGCGATCAATTACAATAGGAAAACTGTAATGAGTTTCAAATGTTGTGAGATGGGTCATTATGAAAATTCTTACCCAAAGAAAGATTTGAGTGATAGAAAATAGACAAACTATAAGTAGAAAGGTCTAGTGAGATCCACTGTGACTATGTCAGTAGATTTAGGGACATCCAATGATGTGGTATCATGTAATTTTTTATTTAATTAGATTTTTCTAATGATTTGTTTGATATAGGGTCTATACGTTCCTTTATTTCTAATAAATTTTCTAGTAAATTGGAAATATCAGATTAAAAAATGAGACCAAAACATATTGTTAAAACACCATTGTAACTCCCCAAGATTTTCTAAAAATAAATATAAATGCATGGAACTTTTTTTAAATAGATATTTATAATTTTCCTTTAAAACATAACTTCTCTACTTCTATATTCTAAATTTCAAGAAACTGTCATCTACAATTGTGTTTAGTATGTTATTTGGAGTCTATTAGAACCAACTTGTTTTTTTGGTGAATAGTAACATACCCTTATGAATAGTAATATGCATAGTGATATGACCCTAATGAATAGTAAATTTTATTATTATTTTATTTTCTTAAGGCATTAAGATAATGAGATCTTAATTAATTTTTTAATATGAAAAAAAACTAATTGCGCCTTAAAATTCTTATTTTTCGAATTAACTTTCCTTTTATTTAAAAGTTAAATACATAATATATAGAAAATTATTTTTGAAAAATGGAATTCATTTTTGAATTCTACACGTCGAAAAATGTTTAGGGTAATTTTTGGGATTTTTTTGAAATTCAAGAATTTTTTATGAATAGTAAAATACGATAAAATACGATAAATGATAAATACTTGATTTACTGCATCATAGGTGATTCAAGGATGATGTAATCCCACTTGGTTCGAACTAACATGAAATTTTTACTATTTTGGTCCACATGAATTGAGATTAATCATAGTCTTGATAAAATTATTATAATAATGATTAAAATAATCTAAAATACTTCCCCTCCTCCACTATAAATACCACCCTCACTCTCCTCTTCCTCCCACACCTCTCAAGCCTTGATCATTGTCTAATTTCTGCAAAATTCCATCCCCAGTCGTCTTCCCCACGTCCTAGAGCTACTGGTCTCACCAAAAGACCAAAATCAAATCCCTTAAGGAGGATCTCAAGGAGAAGAGATCAAGAGGTAAACATCCTCTTTTATTTTTCTTTATTTTCTTTAATTTTATGTTATTCTCTTCCATTCCCTTTGTCATGTGTTGGGATATTTTATTAAATATCCCCCCTTATTGTACATATTTTGTATCAATGATGAGATATTCCATTCCTCTCATCAATCTTGTTTTTATGAAATTTTAAGAGATGCCGTTAGGCTGTCGAATTTTCATAAGAAATTTCTCCAGTTTTTCTTTTATTTCATGATTCCTTTTTCTTCTTTCCTCACCCCTATTTTCCAAGAGGCGTGAAATCTCCAGAATCATGTATATTTTGGATGTTCTCAAGTTTATGTAAAATTCATTATCATTATTCTTCTCCTCTCCCACTTATTTAAGGAATAAAAACAT
This sequence comes from Viscum album, assembly GCA_963277665.1. NCBI lineage: Eukaryota > Viridiplantae > Streptophyta > Magnoliopsida > Santalales > Viscaceae > Viscum > Viscum album. The sequence continues at coordinate 294,074,887 of OY728167.1, read as the reverse complement.
TGTCCGTGATGTATCGAATTACTGACATCAGGAACGATGTAATTTCAATTTTCATTAATTATTATAATTCTGGTCATCAAACTGTTTATACGGTTGAACCATGTTATAATACATGTTTTATGACTCATCCATGGTTCTGGAATTCTTTTGTACTCATGGTTCTAATTTATAAGACTAAATGAGGTTGTTATTATCAAAGAACCGCTTAAATGATCTAAACGAACATCATTAATGTTTTAACTTATAAGTCATTCTCATATAAATAATAAAAGTGATAAATGGTATAAATTATGGTACTGGAAATATGTAAATACCACTCCATTAAAATTCTAGAGTTTCACTTCCAATCAACAAGAATGATTCATCATGAACCGATCGTGAAAATCATAAAAGAACTCACCCAAAATAATGCAAGGAACAAAAATAATAACAATTAAAAGGTGAAATGAGGTTATTAAATGACCATATAAGATGTTATAAACATAAAAAAAATTCTTTAAAATACTAATAACACTGTTTTAACCATTATACTGGAGGGTTAAATAAGTTTTAAGTAAGACAAGCCTAAGGTAAGGAAATTCTTAACCCGATTTCCATTCTTTGGGATAACATTCTACATCATCATTTATGTGGTATTTAAATTGTTTTTGTGATGAATTATGTTTATAATATGTTTAAAAATGTTTATTTACTGAGTATATACATATTACATCCACTCTATTAACTCTCACTTCAAGTATATGATGTTTATGAGGGACTTTTCTTCTAGAATCCTCTTTTAAAATTCTGTTTTTACAAAATTCAAAAGCAATGTTTTTATGCTATTATTAATTATGTATGATTATGTTTTGGTTCTTGGAAATTGTTTATGATGATGGGTGCGACCTATATTTCCCTCCAATGCATTGGGTATGAGTAAGTTGTAGGTCGGCCGTATGGTTACTCCAAGTGTAACTGTGATGGTTACACAAAGTAAGGTAGCAGTGAGGGTAAAACATTTTAAGGTAGCCAAGATGGTTACAAGATTATGTAAGTAATGCCCCAAGATACCTCTATGATTATATTCATGTTCTCATGTTTTTTTGGATCTTTTGTAAATCTTATGTTACACGAAGTAAGTATTTTTGGGTGAAAAGCATGTCTTTTGAAAATGTTTTCATACGTTATGAGTATTCATGGACTAATGTGATTTTTCCTTATTTTCCTTCCCTTACTAAGTTTTTGTGCTCATCCCAATTTTTTAAATGATTTTTCACAGGTTAATGGATGTGTAATACAAGGAAGGAAGACACATTAAATGTGGATGAATTTTCAAGGAGTCTGGTTTAAGTTTTAATGTTTTATATTTTTGAAAAAAATGGAAACTATTTTTATGGTATCCACTATGTAATAATGTGTAATGTCATGAATGTACGGTCCTAATTCTCTAAAGATATAAAATTTAAAAGATCTTCAATGTAAAAGGAAGAGTTTTCTTGACTAAATTCAAGATCATGTATGTAATAAGGCTGGGTCCTTATAGTTGGTATCAGAGGATGGTTTAGATAACTTTAGGGGTTAGGGTGATGTTAATAGAATACCATAAATGATCTTCCCTCTATGTTTAATTTGTTATAGCATTTAAAGATTACCATGTTGCTTCATTTAAGATATGGTTGTCCATAATGGTTGTACACAGAAGGAACAAGGATGCAGAAGAGGAGAGGTACCAACAGAATGACATCCTTCTTGAACTACATCTCGGAATGGTAGGGATTGGAACTGAGCAGTTAGTGACTGTAATGGCTCATCTAACGCAGGAAATAAATGGTGGAGGTATCCATGAAATAGAACAAATAGAGGTACCACAACGTAAAATGACAGTGGTGGAACATTTTATGAGACAACATCCTCCGGCATTCAATGGATCTTCTGACCCAGTGGCAGTTGAAGGATGGATTAAAGCCCTTGAAAAGATATTTGATGTTATGGGATTTTCAGACAATCAAAAGGTAAGTCTTTCCATTTATCATTTTTCTGGGGAAGCTGATCATTGGTGGTAAATGATAAGGAATATCATGGGTAGAAAAGATTTTGATTCCTTAGAGTGGGATGAATTTAAAATTCTTTTCCTTGAAAAATATTTTCCTAACGTGGTGCGACTTAGAATGGAGAATAAATTCCTTGAATTGAAAAAGAAGGAGGAAGATTCAGGGGTTGTGTATGAAGCTCACTTCACCCCACTGGCGAGGTATGCTCCAAATCTTATTCTGGATCTTGATAGAAAAATCAACCGCATTTACTTATGATTGAAGCCAAGGTATCAAAGGGTGTTGGCCTCCTGTGAATTCAAAAGTTATGAGAAACTTGTCCGATGTGCTGAGAGGGTAGAGATGGAGTTTTTTTATGATCATGTGCATTTTGGAAAGAAAGAGAAGAAGAGGTATAGTTGGAAAGAAATGGGCAAGAATCAACCAAAGAAATCTGATGGTAAGAAAATACAATTTCCATTTTGTGAAAAGTGTGGCAAGAAACACCCTGGGGAATGTCTTAACAAATCTAGGAAGTGTTTTAAATGTGTTAAGTTTGGACATATGGCCTGAGATTTCAATGAAAATGATCTTAAGTATAATCCTGATAATCAAACTGTAAAGTGTTTTAAATGTGGTGAAATGGGTAATTATGAAAATGTCTGTCCCAAGAGATATCTGAATGATGCAAAGAAGCCAGACTATAAGAAGAAAGGTGTAGTGAGATCCTTTGCGACTATGTCAGCAGATGTTGGGCCATCTAATGAAGTTGTATCAGGTGCTTTGTTTGTTCACTCAGATTTTTTTAAATTTTTGTTTGATACGGGGTCTACACATTCCTTCATCTCTGAGAAATTTTCTGGTAAATTGGAAATATCACCTCAACAAATGAGACTTGAACTTGTTGTTAAAACACCAGGGGGAAATGTTATAGCCAAGAGTAATTATGAAAATCTTTCTATTGTGGTCTGTGGAAAGACTTTACCTGCAAACCTTGTTGTTTTACCCTTAGTGGAGTTTTATGTTATTCTAGGGATGGACTGGCTTTCTGATTATCATGCTAATATTTACTGTAGAGCTAAAGAAGTTGTTTTTCAGAAAGATTTTAAGTTTTTATAGAAGAATGAACCCATAAAATTGATAACATATCAGGAAGCTGAGAAACTATTGAAAGATGTAAATGAAATTTATCTTGTTCATCTTGTTGAAAATGACAGAACTATTCAAATTAATGATGTGCCAGTGGTAAATGAATACCTTGATTTTTTTTCTGATGAGTTACCCGGTTTCATACGTGATCGAGAAGTTTAATTCACAATTGACTTAGTTCATGATGCTAAGCCAATTTCCAAACCCCCATACGTATGGATCCAATAGAACTTATTGAATTGAAAATTCAGTTACAGGATTTTCTTGACAAAGGCTTCATTCGTCCTAGCACTTCACCATGTGTAGCCCCTGTTTTGTTTGTTAAAGATAAAGATGGTTCCATGAGACTTTTCATTGATTATAGAGCTTTGAATAACATCACTGTTAAAAACATGTATCCTTTGCCACATATCGATGAATTTTTTGATCAGCTCTAGGGAGCTCAGTACTTTTCCAAGATTGACTTGAGATCCGAATACCATCAGCTGAAGGTGAAGGAGGATAACATCCCAAAAAAAGCCTTTAGTACTATATATGTGTATTATTAATTTGTTGTTATGCCCTTTGGGTTAAATAATTCACCTGCTATATTCATGAATCTTATGAATAGAGTATTTCAAGAGTTCTTGGATAATTTTTTGGTTGTATTTATTGATGACATTATGGTTTTTTCTAAAAATAAATAGGAGCATGAAAAACATCTAAGGGTTGTTTTGCAAACTTTAAAAGAAAAGAAACTATATGGAAAATTCAGAAAGTGTGATTTTTGGTTGTAACAGATTTCTTTTCTTGTGCACATTGTAAATAAGGATGGAATAATAGTTTATCCTACCAAAACAAAAGTAGTTGATGAATGGCCAAGACCTACAAATGTTACAGAGATTCGTAGTTTTCTGGGCATAGCAAGTTATTACCGATGGTTTATTAAGAACTTTGCACGGTTATCTAGCCTAATAACAAAGTTAACATGGAAAGGGGTTAAATTTGTTTGTACAGAGGAATGTGATGTTTGTTTTTAGGAACTGAAGAAGAGATTGGTGAATGCTCCAGTTTTGGATTTACCTTCCCGGAATGGTGGGTGTGTCATCTACAGTGATGCTTCTTTGAAGGGACTTGGATGTTTTTTGATGCAGAATGATCAGGTAATTGCCTGTGCTTCAAGACAACTTAAACCTCATGAGTTAAATATTCCCACACATGATTTGGAATTGGTAGTTGTGGTTTTTTCTTTGAAAATATGGAGGCATAGTCTATACGGAACCAAATTCCAAATATATACTGACCATAAAAGTCTAAAGTATATATTCACACAGAAGGAATTAAACATGAGGCAGAGAAGATGGCTAGAACTGATAAACGATTATGACTACACGATCAATTACCATCCTGGGAAAGCAAACAAAGTTTAAGATGCCTTAAGTCAGAAACATCATGCATCATTAACCATGCTAAGTTTGGAACATGATCCCTTGATTAATTATTTGATGAATTTTGTCTTACAAGTTATTGGTGGAGGGAATACATCTGGTTTGTTTCAGGTTTCAGTGCAGTATTCATTGTCAGACAGAATTAAGCGAGCACAGAGGGAAGACCGTGAGATATAGAAAAAGGTAGAATTGGTTAAAGTGGGTAAGTTTCCAGAATTGAATCTTGATAAATATTTTGTTTTAAGATTTGGAAAAAGGTTGTGTGTGCCTAGTGATTCTCAGTTGAAGAAAGATTTGTTGTGTGAAGCTCATAGTTCTCCATTTTCTGTTCATCCTGGAAGTACTAAGATTTATAGAGACCTTCGAGAGTATTATTGGTGGGATGGAATGAAAAGAGATATTGCTGATTTTACCATGAAATGTTTGACATGTCAGAAGGTTAAAGAAGAGCGGCAGTTACCAAAGGGGATGCTTCAGCCTTTGCCAGTGCCAGAGTGGAAATGGGAGAATGTATCCACGGACTTTGTGGTGGGACTACCAAAGACTTCTCGAGGTAATAATGTGATTTGGGTTATTGTTGATCAGCTAACAAAGTCTGTAAATTTCCTTTCTATTCGAGATACAATGACTTTGGATCAGCTTTCTCGATTGTACCTTAAGGAGATTGTCAGGTTACATGGATCTCTTTTTTCCATTATATCTGACCGAGATCCATGGTTAACTTCTAACTTTTGGAAGGGACTTCAGAAGTCATTGGGCATAGAGTTAAATTTCAGTATAGATTTTCATCCTCAATCAGATGGGCAGTCAGAACGAATGATTCAGACTTTAGAGGATATGCTTCGAGCTTGTTCAATGGACTACCAGGGAAGTTGGGATCAATATCTTTATTTAGTTGAGTTTTCTTATAATAACAGTTTTTATTTCAGGATTCAGATGGAAGCTTTTGAGGCCTTTTATGGGAAACGGTGTCGAACATCATCATTTTGGGATGAAGTTGGCGAAAGAAAGTTGGTGGGGCCAGAATTAGTAGAAGAAGTGGCTGAGAAAGTGAGGATAATCTAGCCGCACATGAGGACAGCTCAGAGCAGGCAGAAAAGTTATGCAGATAACAGAGGGAAAGACTTCTCTTTTGAGGTAGGTGACCATGTTTTCCTTAAAGTCCCTCATTGGAAAAGTGTGATGTGTTTCGGTAAAAAAATGAAAAGCTAAATCCATGGTACATCAGTCTTTTTGAAATCTTGGAGAAAGTTGGAACAGTTTCATACCGCATAGCTTTGCCTCCGATCTTATTTCAGGTACACAATGTTTTTCATGTTTCGATGTTGAGAAAGTATGTGCCATATTCATCACATGTATTGAACCAAGAAGCAGTTCATCTAGTAGAGAACCTTTCTTATGAATAGAAACCATTTCAAATTCTTGATCGAAGGGAACAGGTATTGCGGAATAAGGTAATCCACCAGGTAAAGGTTTTTTGGAGAAACCACATGGTTGAAGAAGCAGCATGGGAGTCTGAAAATGCTATGAGAGAAAAATACCCTCAGTTGTTTAATAAGTAAATAAAATTGCGAGGATGCAATTTCATGAAGGTGGGGATAATGTAACACCCCAAGATTTTCTAAAAATAAATATAAATGCATAGAAATTTGTTTTAAATTGATATTTTTAATTATCATTTAAAACATTACTTTTCTATTTTTATATTTTGAATTTCAAGAAATTGCCATCTACAATTGTGTTCAGTATGTTATTTGGAGTCTATTGGAACAAACTTGTTTTTTTTGTGAATAGTAACATACCCTTATGAATAGTATTATGAATAGTGATATGACCGTAATGAATAGTAAATTTTATTATTATTTTATTTTCTTAAGGTATTTAGATAATGAGATCTTAATTAATTTTTTAATATGAAATAAAAAACTAATTGCGCCTTAAAATTCTTATTTTTCTAATTAACTATGCCTTTATTTAAAAGTTAAATTAATAATATTTAGAAAATTATTTTTGAAAATGGACTTCATTTTTGAATTCTACACGTCGAAAAATGGTTGGGGTAAATTTTTGTGATTTTTCTGAAATTTAAGAATTTTTTATGAATAGTAAAATACGATAAAATACGATAAATGCTAAATACTCGATTTACTACACCATAGGTGATGCAAGGATGATGTAAGCCCACTTGTTTCGAACTCACATGACATTTTTACTATTTTGGGACACATGAATTGATATTATTCATAGTCTTCATAAAATTATTATAATAATGATTAAAATAATCAAAAATACCTCCCCTCCTCTACTATAAATACCACCCTCACTCCCCTCTTCCTCCCACACCTCTCAAGCCTTGAGAATTGTCTAATTTCTGACAAATTCCCTCCCCAATCTTCTTCCCCACGTCCTATATCTTCTTGTCTCACAAAAAGATCAAAATCAAATCCCTTAAGGAGGATCTGAAGGAGAAAATATCAAGAGGTAATCATCCTCTTTTATTTTTCTTTCTTTTCTTTCATTTTATGTTATTCTCTTCCATTCCCTTTGTCTTGTGTTGGGATATTTCATTAAATATCCCCCCTTACTGTCCATATTTTGTATTAATGATGAGATATTCCATTCCTCTCATCAATCTTGTTTTTATGAAATTTTATGAGACGTCGTTAGGCTGCCGAATTTTCATAAGAAATTTCTCAAGTTTTTCTTTTATTTCATGATTCCTTTTTATTCATTCCTAACCCCCTCTTATCCAAGAGGCATGAAATCTCCAGAATCATGTATATTCTGGATGTTCTCATGTTTATGGAAAATTCATCATCATTATTCTTCTCCTCTCCCACTTATTTAAGGAATAAAAACATTGTCTGTGATGTGTCGAATTACCGACATCGTGGACGATGTAATTTCAATTTCCATTAATTATTATAAGTCTGGTCATGAAACCATTTATATTGTTGAACCATGTTATAATATATGTTTTTTGAATCATCCATGGTTCTGTAATTCTTTTGTACTCATGGTTCTAATTTATAAGACTAAATGAGGTTGTTATTATCAAAGAACCACTTAAATGATCTAAACGAACATCATGAATGTTTTAACGTATAAGTCATTATCATATACAGCATAAAAGTGATAAATGGTATAAATTATAGTACTGGAAATATGTAAATACTAGTCCATTCCAATTCTAGAGTTTCACTTCCAATCAATATGAATGATTCATCATGAACCAATCGTGAAAATCATAAAAGAACTCACCCAAAATAATGCAAGGAACAAAATACTAACAATTAAGGGGTGAAATGAGGTTATTAAATGACCATATAAGATGTTATAAACATGAAAATGTTTCTATATAATAATAATAACACTATTTTAACAATTATACAGGAGGTTTAAACAAGTTTTAAGTAAGAAAAGCAAAATATAAGGAAATTCTTAACCCGATTTCCATTCATTGGGTTAACATTATACTTCGTCATTTATGTGGTATTTAAATTGTTTTTGTGATGAATTATGTTAATAATATGTTTAAAAATGTGTATTTACAGATTATATACATATTACATCCACTCTATTAAGTCTCACTTCAATTATATGATGTTTATGAGGGACTTTTCTTCCATAATCCTCTTTTAAAATTCTGTTTTTACAAAATTCAAAAGCATTGTTTTTATGCTATTATTCATGTTTTATGATTATGTTTTTGTTATTGGGAATTTTTTATGATGAAGGTTGGGACCTATATTTCCCTCCAATTCATTGGGTATGAGTAATTTGGAGGTCGGCCGTATGGTTACTCCAACTGTAACTGTGATGGTTACACAAAGTAAGGTCGTTGTGAGGGTTACCAATTTTAAGGTTGCCAAGATGGTTACAAGATTATGTAAGTAATGCCCCAAGATACCTCTATGATTATATTTATGTTCTAATGTTTGTGTGTATATTATGTAAATCTAATGTTACACGAAGTAAGTATATTTGGGTGAAACGCATGTCTTTTGAAAAAAATTCATACATTATGAGTATTCATGGACTAATGTGATTTTTCCTTCTTTTCCATACCTTACTGAGATTTTGTAATCATCCAAAGTTTCAAATGATTTTTCATAGGTTAATGGATTTGTAATACAAGGAATTAAGACACGTTAAATGTTGAATAATTTTCAAGGAGTCTTGTTTAAGTTTTAATGTTTTAAATTTTGGAAAAAAATGGAAACTGTTTATATGGTATCCACTCTATAATAATGTGTAATGTCATGAATGTAATTCCCTAATTATCTAAATCTATAAATATGAAAATATCTTCAATGTAAAAGGAAGTTTTTTCTTGACTAAATTCAAGATTATTTATGTAATAAGGTTGGGTCATAATAACCACGGGGAAATGTTATAGCAAAAAATTAATTTTAAGAATCTGATTATTGTTATCTTTGGAAAGAAAAAACTTGAAAACCTTGTTTTTTTTCCCTTAGTAGATTTTGATGTTATTATAGATATGGATTGGATTTATGTTTATCATTCTAATATTTATTATAGATCTAGAGAAGTTTTTTTAGAAAGATTTTCAGTTTTTATACAAGAATAAACCCATATAATTGATAACATCTCCATAAGCTAAGAAGCTGTTGAAAGATGGAAATGAAAGTTATCTTGCTCATATTATGGAAAACAGGGGTACTGTTCAAATTAATGATGTGAAAGTGGTAGATGAATATATTTATGCTTTTACTGATGAGTTACCCAGTGTTATACCTGGATTGGAAGTTAAATTCACAATTGACTTTGTTTTGATGGTAATCAAATTTCTAACCCCCCCCCCCCCCATATTGAATGTCTCAAATGGAACTTCTTGAATTAAAAAATTAGTTGTAGGAGTTGGTTGATGAAGGCTTAATTCATCCTAGCACTTCACAATGGGGATCTCTTGGTTTGTTCGTTAAAAATACATATTGTTCCATAATACTTTTCATTAATTATAAATCTTTGAATAACATTACTATTAAGATTAAGTATCTTCTTCCTCAAATCTATGACTTATTTGATCAGCACCAGGGAGCTAAGTATTTTTCAAATATTGTCTTGAGATCTAGGTACCATGAACTGATGGTGAAGGAGGATGATATTCCAAAAAAAAATTGAACTATAAATGGTCATTATGAATTTTTTGTTATGCCATTTGGGTTAACTAATGCACCTACTGTATTCATGGATCTTCTGAATATAATATTTCATGAGTTCTTGGATAAGTTTTTGGTTGTTATTATTGATGACATTCTGGTGTATTCTAGAAGTAAATAGGAGAATTAAAAACTTCTAAGGGTTTTTTTCAAACCTTAAAAGAAAATAAACTGTATGGAAAATTCCGCAAGTGTGAATTTTGGTTACAAAAAATTTCTTTCCATGGACACATCGTTTCTAAAGATGGTATAAATATTGATCCAACTAAAACAAATGTTGTTAAATAATAACCAATAACCACAAATATAACTGATATTCATAGTTTTCTTGGTTTGACAGGATAATACAAGAGTTTTTTTTAAAACATTTCACGATTATCTATTCCACTGACTAAGTTAACTCGAAAAGGAGTTAAATTAATCTGGGAAAAGGAATGTGATGATTGTTTTCAAGAAATGAAAAGAAGATTGGTGAATGATTCAGTTCTGAAACTACCTTCAAAAAATGGAATGTTTTTCATCTATAGTTATGCTTCATTAAAGGGACTTGGTTTTGTTCTAATGCATAATGATCAGGTAATTTATTATGCTTCAAGACAACTAAAACCTCCTGAGTAAAATAATCCCACACATTATTTGTAATTATAAGCTATTGTTTTTGTTTTATAAATATTTAGGCATCATTTATATAGATCCAAATGTGAAATATATACTGACCACAAAATTCTAATGTATATATTCTATAAAAATTAATTAAACATGAGGACTATAATATAGATTTAATTGATAAAAGATTATAATTTCATGATAATTACCATCTTGGAAAAGAAATTAATGTGGCAGATTCCTTGAGTCAAAAACTTCATGCATCATTAACTATGGTATGACTTGAACAAGAACCTTTGATTAATGATTTGATGAATTTTTTCTTGGAAGTTATTGGTGTAGGAAATTCACCTATTTTGTTTCAGGTTTCAGTGCAGTCATCTTTGTCAGACAAAATTAAGCAAGCATAGCTGGATGATGAGGTGTTACATTAAAAGGTATAATTGGTTAAAATGGGTAAGTTTACAACAGTTAAAATTGATAAATATTTTGTTCTATGAATTGGAAATATATTATGTGTGCCTTGTGATTTTCAACTAAAGAATGAATTATTGTATGAAGCTCATAGTTCTCTATTTTTAGTTCATCCTAGAAGTATAAAGAATTACAGAGACCTTCGAGAGTATTACTGGTGGGATGGAATGAATGGAGATATTTCATATTTTACCGTGAAATATTTTACATGTCAACAGGTTAAAGTAGACCTATAGTTACTGAAGGGGATCCTTTAGCCTTTTCTAGTGATAGAGTGGAAATGATAAAATATATCCATGGACTTTGTTGTGGGATGACCAAAGACTTCTCGAGGCAACAATGCAATCTGGGTTATTGTTGATCGACTGACTAAATCTTCTCATTTCCTTCCTATTTGAGATATTATGTCTATAGATTTTCTTTCTTTATTGTTCCTCAAAGAAATTATCAAGTTACATAGAGTTCTTCATTATATTGTATCTGGCCATGATCATAGGTTTAATTCTATCTTTTGGAAAGTCCTTCTTAAATTAGTGGGAAATGATTTAAATTTCATTACAACTTTTCATCCTCAATCAGATGGGTAGTTAGAATAGACCGTTAAAACATATGAGGATATGCTTTGATCTTTTTGAATGGATTACTAGGGAGGTTGGGATCATCATATTACTTTAGTGGAATTTTCTAATAATTACAGTTTTCATTCCAGTATACAGATGGCACCATTTTAGGAAGTATATGGGAAGCGATGTCAAACTCCAAATTTTTGGGATGATGTCAGGGGAAGGAAGTTGTTGGGACTAGAATTAGTAGAGGAAATGGCTGCTAAAGTGAAGATGTCACAGTAACACATGAGGATATATCAGAGCAGGAAGAAAAGTTATATAGATAATAGGAGGAGATAATTTTTTTAGAGGTCAGTGATCATGTTTTTCTTAAAATATCACCATGGAAAATTGTTATTCATTATGGTAAGAAAAGGAAGATGAGTCCACAGTTCATTGGACCTTATGAAATCCAAGAGAAATTTGGACTGATTGCCTATAGAGTAGATTTTCCTTTAAGATTATCTCAAGTAAAGAATTTTTTTCATGTTTTTATGTTGAGAAAGTATGTTCTAGATTTATCTCATATTTTGATCCTAGAAACAGTTTAGCTAGAAAAATAATATTTCTTATAAAGATAAACCTATTTAGATTCTTGATAAAAGAGAAAAAGTATTTGGTAATAAGGTAATTTACCAGGTAATGGTTTTTTGTAGAAACCACATGGTTGAAGAATCCATGTGAGAGTCTGAAAATTATATGAGGGAAAGGTATCACTATTTGTTTAATATGTAAATAAAATTGTGAGGATGTAATTTCTAGAAGGTGGGGAGAATGTAACACCCCAAGATTTTAAAAATAAACTGAAATGAATGAAACATTAATTATCTACATAATGACATTTTTTTAATAAGATTGTTATAAACTTGATTTTAAACATAATTTTTATGCTTCTATAATTTGATTTTCCAAAATTGGACATCTACAGTTGTGATCAGTAAGTTATTTGGAGTCTGATAGAACCAACTTATATTTTTGGTGAGTAGTAACATACCCTTATAAATAGTAATATTAATATTAATATGACCCTTATTAGTGAAAAATAATTTTATTATTTTATTTTCTTAAGTTAATAAGATATTTAGATCTTGATTAATTTTTCAAGGTGATATAAAATGAGTTATAATTTTAAAATTGTAATTTTTTGAATAAATTATGATTTTATTTAAAAATAAAGTTAATCGTATTTATAAAATTATTTTAAAAAAATTGATTTCATTTTTTAAGTCTATACATCAAAAAATGGTAAGGGTGAATTTTTGGAATTTTTCTGAAATACATGAATTTTTGTTGAATAGTTGAATTTTATAATTTACAAAAATTGATAAATAAATGATTTTTTACATAATTCTTGAGTAATGGATTATGTAAATGGATATTGGTTCGAACACACATTCAATTATTACTATTTTGGGTCATAAAAATCAGGAATGTTCATAGAATGGAGAGAAAATATTAAACTAATGATTAAAATAATGGAAAACCCCTCCTCTTATCCACTATAAATACCACCCTCACCCCCTCTTTCTCTTACACCTCTAAAGAATTTATAATTGCCTATATTATACAAAATACATTTCCCAAGGATCTTACCTACCTCTAAGACCTACTGGTCTCAACAAAAGGACAAAACTGAAGGCCTTAAGGAGGATCTCAAGGAGAATAGATTAAGAGGTAAAAACCCTCTTATTTTCTTGTGTTTTCTTTTCAATTTTTTCTTTTCTGATACTCTATTACCATACCCATATCCAAGAGGCATGAAACCTCCATAATATTATATATTATGTATTTTATCATGTTTATGTAAAAATTTATCAATTTAATTCTTCTCCTCCCACCTCTTATTCTAAAAATAGAAACATTATTCCCGATGTGCCGATTTACCAAAATCATGGATGATGTGTTTTCAATTTACTTTAAATCCTTCAAAGCTGTTTGTAAAACCATTTTAATGGTTGAAAATATTTTTAAATTCTATTATATGACCTCTCTTATGTTCTGTAATTAACTTATATGCATAATCTTTAATGTATATTATGAAACAAGTTTGTGATTATCGAAGAACCGCCAAAATGATCTAAACAAAAATCACTAATGATTTATCTAATGATTCATAATCATACCATATAACCAAAATTATTTATGTAATCATTTAATATTCTTGAAAAATATTAACAAAAACTCATTCCACTTCTGTATATTTTCTTCCTTTTAATAAGAAAATCAGTTTTGAACTATGGATACAATGTAAAGAACGCACCTGAAATAATGTAAATAACAAAATATTGTTAATGAATGGGTGGAATGAAGTTATAAAATGATCGTATAAGGTGTTATAAAAATTAACATGTTTCTACAAAATATTAATAACACCCTTTTATCAATTATATAGGAGGGTTAAGAACATTTTATGTAAGATGAACCCAAGGTAAGGGAATTCTTAACCCAATTCCCATTCTTTAGGTTAAACTACTATTTCATTGATTATGTGTTATTAAGTTTATTTGTGTAATGAATTTTTTTTATATTATTTTATATTATGTGTATTTATATTTTATTCAAATATTACTTTCATTCTATTAATTTCTTGACATCAATTATATGATATTTGTAAGGGACATTCCTTTAAAAATACTCTTTTAAAATTCAATTTTACAAAATTCAAAAGCAATGTTTTTATGAAATTATTCATGTTTTATTATTATTTTATGGTTATTGGGAATTTTTTATGATGATGGGTGGGACCTTTATTTCCCTACAATTTATTTGGTATGTGTGTGTTGGAGGTCGTCTGTATGGTTACTCCATGTGTAACTGTGATAGTTACACTATAAGGTAGTCGTGAGGGTTACATTGTAAGGTAGCAATGAGGGTTACAAATCATAAGGTAGCCACGAGAGTTAAAATATAATCAATTAATTCCCCAAGATACCATTATTGTTTTATATATATATTTCTTAATGTTTTATGAAAATATATTGTTTCACAATGTCTATATGGGTGAGAATTATGTCTTTGTGAAATGATTTCATATGTTTATAAGTACTCATGGACTAATGGTTTCTTTCCTTCCTTTTATATCTCTTACTGAGATTTTTATGCTCATCCATCTTTTTAAATATTTCTAACTGGTTATAAGGATTAGTAAGAGAGAGAAGGAATTCATGTTAAATGTTATGAAGATTTTTCAAAGAAATCATGTTGTGTTTTTGTGTTAAAAATTTTATGTTTTGGAAGAAATGGATATTATTTTAATGGTACCCACTTTGTAAGCTTGTGGGTGGATATTTTTGAGTTATGTTCTAAATTTCTAAAATTCTAAACCAAAAAGATCTTTTGGAATGTAAAAAAGTAAAATATAGTTGACATAGCAAGATTATGTAATGTTTAAGGATGGGTCCTTATAATATGAATGTCACTTAAGGATTGTTTTGAAAAACATAAATGAAAAGAAACTATATGGAATATCTATAAAGAGTGAATTTTAGTTACAAAAAATTATTTCCATGGACATATTGTTTCTAAAGATGACATAACTATTGACCCTTCTAAAATAATAGTTGTTGTAGAGTGGGAAATACCTACCAATATCACAGAGATTCATAGTTTTCATGGATTAGAAGGTTATTACCAATGGTTTAGAAAAAATATTTCTCAGTTATCTAGAACACTAACCAAATTAATATGTAAGGGTGTTAAGATCATATGGATAAATGAATTTGATGATTTTTATTAGGAACTAAAAAGAACATTTGTAATTGATCCAGTTTTGGCCATGACATCCAAGAATGGTGAATTTGATAACCGGAGAAAGGATAATTCTTTCAAGGTAGGTGATCATGTTTTTCTCAAAGTTTCACCATAGAAAAGTGTTATGCATTTTGGGAAGAAAGGGAAGATGAGTCTGTGGTTCATTGGACCCTATGAAATTCTGGACAATGTTGGATCAGTTTCCTATTGAGATAATTTACCTAGAATTATATCCTAGGTCCACAATTTTTTTCCTGTTTCAATGTTATGAATGTATATGCTGGATTCATATCTTGTTTTGAGTCCAGGAGTTGTTCAGTTGGAAGAGAATCTTTCTTATGATGAATAGCCAGTCTATATTATTGACTGTAGATAGAATGTGTTGTGGAATAAGGTGATTATTTAGGATAAGGTTTTGTAGAAAAACTATATGGTTGAAGAGAAACATGGGAATCTAGAAATTATATGAGAGAAAAACACCCCCCACCCCCACTTAATTGATAATGTAATAAAATTGCGAGGATGAAATTTCCAAAAGGGCGTAAGGATGTAACATCTCATGTAATTAAAGGATAAGACTTATTCTTATTTATTAATATTTTTTAATTATATAGTGATTTTACAATAACACAGATGCTATGTCTAATAGAATACTCGACACGCAATAACGTGTTTCTCTAAAATCTTACATTGCACCTGTGACTGAGTTAAACAAAAAAAATATATTATTAATATTATTATTTTAAATGGTAGTTATCACCTGGTCATTGTATTGAAAGGAATGGAAAATTAATAACTATATTATGAATAAAAATTTATTTTAAATATTTTTATTTTCCTCCAATAAATTTCATACGCTTAAAATGAGAATAAATTGAATTTTAAGCATCAAATACTCTAATATTTTTTTAAAGGTAATTTTACCACCATTTGATGAGGAACCCATTTTAAATATAGTCTCTTTTCACTTTTATATATTCTATTTGAAAAAAATAAACTTCTTTTTTGGAAGTGGGAGATAAAAATTTACTTTGGATGAATTTTTGGTAATTTTCTAGTAATATTAATATTTTAATGAATAGAGAAAAATACTGCATTTTAATTCAAACTACCTTTTCAGCTAATTTATTTATATTGTTAGATTATCCTATTATTTGGTTTTAAGGAATAATTATATTAATATTTTATCATTTAATCCAATGTATTTCATTGCATTAATTTTTCAAATTTGAATTAAATAGAAAATCTATGTGAACTTTTGAACGTTTTACTTAAAAACATGTTTTCTCAATCCATCAATGAGATAAGTGTTAAACATAATTTATCCACTTATGTACGTTGCATTTTAAAAAATGTAAATACATGGTTGTACTCAGTATGAAAAATGTGTTCCAATAGGATCAAAATAATGTTTTTTTGAATAGTGACTTCAATATTTTATTTACCACGGTAAAATGTAAATAGGGTATTTAAAGGAAAAATTAATATTATAATATTATAATACTACCCTAACACTTTTCCAAATAATATTGGATGAGTTACTATCGACAATTACCATCCTTGGGATCAAATATTTACCTTTGGAATCCACTTGAGTGTGATTATGACATTTATAACATTTATTTTAAAGTAAATGAAAATATGGCATAAATACATCTCTTCTTACTAAAACAATTTTAATATGGAGTTATGTAAGTGATAAATTTGACTATGAATATTACATAGAAATATAAAAATATTAACTACATCGTGGTAATTTATTTAAAATTTTTAAGAATTAAATAATTAGTTTTTAATATGACACAAAGGTGACGCAGTAATAGATTTATTAAATAATGAATCAAATAAATGATATTAATAATATTAAAATAAATATAATATGAAATATTCGATACCATCTAAGAATTTTATGGATTAATATGACATGTTTTTATTGAGTTAATGTAGTTTATTTTATGAAATCAAGTTGTTATGATATTTTAATAAATTCTTATAATTAATAGTGTTAAAATTGACATAATTGATATTTTAAAATATAAAATATTTAATTAAATGATATAAAATTTATAAAAATATATTATTATTCTAAAAAAATTAAATATCTCAAAAATTCAATTAATAAACTTTCATTGGTCATTTTTCATGATTTTTAATTATTTTTACTTTCAGAGTGTAAAGTACCTTATAAAACGATAATAGTTAAAAGGGCTTAAAACATGAAGATAAGTAATAAAAAATATCCAAAACATGTATAATTTTTTTGGATTATTATGTTTCGACCCATAAACATTATAACATTGAACTAAATGAGTGTTGACCCATTTATAATAGAAATTGAAATTTTATTAATTTAATACTTTTAATAATTCCAAGGGTGCCCCTCCCCTCTCCTTTAGAAAGAAACCCATTCCTCTATATTACTCAAACTTAAATAACCTTTTGGCTAAAACAATATCTATCAAAACCCCTTACTATAATACCTACTCACATTCTATGAGCCTTATTTTAGGCATAACACATTCCTTAGAGTTGTTAAGGTGTTGAAAAAGGTGCTCATCAGAAGGAAAGTTAATGTTTTTATTTAAGTATATCAATTTTTTCTTCTTCCACATCCTTCAAATATTATTATTCCTAGATTAAATAATAAATTCAATATCCTAAATATAATTAGTTTTTATTATGATAATATCAACAAATAAATCCATCTCCACTTCCATTAAATGTGAATGGAATTAATCATTCGAGCGTACATCACCTCCACAGACCGATCTAATTCATTTTTCATAATTGTATCTCATGGATGGTTATAATAATGGAATCAATGTTCAAATTTGATATTAATGAAATATTAATCATTATAATATAATAATATATCAATTATTTTCATACATTCCATGAACATAAAAATGATAATGTTGTTCTCGCATACATGTGTACTATCACCTCCAAGAGCGATGTGACTCGTTTTTATTCATTATATCATTTTTATGATATATATAAGTATATTTAAATTATTAATATGATATTAAAGATTTTATTATCATTTTGAAAATTTAAAATAATACTTAACATTCTTCCACAATTATCAATGAAAAATAGAAAATGTTACTCATGCGTTCGTACGACTTACCGTCTCCATGATTATAACATTGTTCATTTTTCATAAACACACATCATGGATTGATTTAAAGGTATAATTTATTTATAAAAAAGATAATATTGTCAGGAATATTATTCTGGAGATGAAAGACTTATGACCACATGGACTAGTGACATCAATTTGTGTTCACTTTCTATTTAAGTAGTGAATATCAACAAAACATCCGATATGAACTCAAATAATAAAATTATTATTTTAACATAGTAATTAATGATATAAAAGGAATAATAAACAATAAAAAGTTTTGAAGAAAGTAGAAATTATCCTTTTTTTATTATTCAGTAATAATGAGTAAGATACGTGACGAATCAAACTCAAAGTAAGGTACTTTATCTCAATCTCCTTTCATTGGGGAATATTTTGATGTCATACACCACCTTATTTTATAAGGTTTATAATCAACCCCTTTTACTTTTAATTAATTATAAGGTATTCATAAGGAATATTTTTATATGAAGAGTTTTACATTCTTTACAAAATGGTAAAAGGAATGTTTTTCCTTAACGTAAATGGTGATAATGACTTCACTACCGCTGTAACTCGTATTTGATATTTTGATGCCTCAATATGCCTTAATTAATTTAAAAGAAAAATAAATCCCGTATTCCCTTTTTGGGTGTTTTGGTATTGATTTTTTTATAGTTTATTAACTATTTCAATATCTTGAAATGATTTCTTGTGATTGCAAATAAAGTTTTATAAGTGAAATTTTTATAATTGAAATATTTTATGTGTTATGATTATACAACTATACATTGAAATTTAACGGGTCGCTACATGATAAACCAAAGGCGGGTGGTCACATGATAAACCAAATATGGGTGGTTCTATTATAAATGAATGATGGGTGGTTACATTAAAACCTACATTATATTGGGTATGGAAGTCAACCGTATGGCTATTCCATTTGTAAGAGTTATATGTGTGGAATTTGACCATATGGTTATTAAATTTATATAACAACCAAATATTTCATAGTATGTTATCTTCAATAGCTTGTGTTTCATGCAACACTGACTTGGATTGTGTAACAGGCAAGATTGAGTTTCTACGAAGCAATACTTTAGTGTAGTAATTATTTAAATGATACATTTATAACATATCCATTATATATAGTAATATGAATAGTAATAAATAAATATTAAATGTTATTTATAATTTTATCATGTAAATAAAAAATTATATTGAAATGTATAAGTTTTGGTAAAATAGTTATTTGTTCAGAAATAATATTTTCATAAACGAACAACCTTTTATGTCCTTTTATAAACAATAATAAAATTAATTTTAGATACTCATATAAATTTAATTTGGTAAAATAGGATTCATTTTTGAATATGAAATATTGAAATTATCTTATGGTGAATTTTTGGTATTTTTCTAAAAACTATACATTTTTTATGAATAGTGAAAGATGACACATTATTGTTAAAGAACCGAATTTTTTATTTGAATAATTATTTTACATTATATTGGGTTTGAAGGAAAAATAGAGAAAAAATAAATATATTAATCCAATTTAGATCATTAGAATCATTTTTATATTAGAATTAGATATAAGAATTCATTGACCATTTTTAATGTCTTTTTACCTACATTCCAGCCACATTAGAAGATTAGCATTAAACGTAATTTTACCTCTTTTGGGAATTAAATTTCTAAAATCCAACATAAATTGTTGTAATCAAGATGATAAATTTGGTCTAATAAGATCAGAATATTTTTTGGTGAATAGTAACTTTTGAATTTTATTTACCATAATTAAATGTTAATAGGGTAGTTAAGGGTATAAATAATATTAGAATAATATAAAATTACAATAAAAATGTCTTGATTTAATTGGATAAGTATATTTCGACAAAACTAAACCATATTTTTAAAATATTATCTTTTTTAATCCACTTGTGTCAGATTAATACATTTATTATATTTTAGTTAAAGAAGACTTAAAAGTGTCATATACAAACTTTAATAACTCAATAATATTTAATACAAGGTTATAAATAATATAAATTAGACTATAAATATTCATTGTAAATATAAGAAATTTATTTACCTAATTATAATTTATTTATAATTTTTCAACTTTATATAATTAAGTTTATTTGTGACATAATGATGACGCAGTAATTGATTTATTAAAGTTTGAATCAAATAAATGATATTAATAATATTAAAATAAATATAATTTTACTTAATTAATGACATCCACTAATTTTACAGATAAATAAGGCATGTTAGTGAAATATTTGAGGTATTTTTTCTACGTTGTCATGTTGGTTTGATATTTTCAAAAATGAAAATATTGAATAGTATTAAAATTGACATAAATGATATTTTAAAAAAATATATTATTTAATTAAATCATATAAAATTCATAAAAATATAAGGATCATCCAAAAAATGTTAATAATTTCAAATATTTCATTAATGATCCAATTTGGGTTCTCTTGGGATTTTATAGTAACTATATTTACCATATTGTGTAAAAATACAAGAAGACGATGTATAAGTTAAACTGTTTAACTAAGGGTTAAATCCAAGAGATAAGGTTTCTTTTATGACCTAAAAATGTCTAAAATTCATTTGTTGAGGGGATTTTTACCCATACTCGTGTTATAATTTAATTAAATCACTTTTGAGCAATTATAAACCGAAAATATTTTTATAATAAATTATTCTTTTAAGATCTTCCAAAAGCGCCCCTCACCCCTCTTATAAAAGGGAACATCTCCTTATCTTTAATTCACACCTCCAAACCCATTTTAATGGGAAAAAATCTTCCCATTACCACTTCTATAATACATAAAATCATCCTAGATTTTACATGATTGGATTAATTAAATACTATGGAGTCCTTTTGTGAAAATTAAAAGGAGACACCCGAAAAGAGGTAATTGTTTAATCATCTCTTTCAAAGTTCTTTTCATCTTATATGTCCTATTTCTCTATTGTTTCCATAATAAAATAATAACTCCAGTCAATTATATATTTTTGGATGGTATTATAATTCTGGGACAACCATATTACTTCTTTTACCCACCCTACGAAAAACAATATCACCATGTGTGTGTATGTACGGCCTACCATCTCCAAGTCGTGGTGTAAACTGTTTTTCATGTACACTTTATTTATATGGGTATAACTCTGAATATAATCGATATAAATAATAAATATAACATGATATTTTTTTTCTTTAAAATGCATATTCCATAAAATTCCATATCATTTAACCAATAAGGAAATGATATTTTCTCTCGGGCGTACGTACAACTTACCGTCTCCACAACGTGATGAGACTCATCTTCTGCGTTCACCATCCAAGAATTATTATAAGAATATTTATTATTAATAAGTATGAAATATATGAAATAATAATTCTAATAGTATTATATATATATACATATATTTCATTCCCTTACTTCCATTCAATATGATAAGAAAACGGAAACAACGTTCATGCGTACGCACGGCCTACCATCTCCATGAACGGTGTCTTCCATTTTATTTATATATATATATTATATATTTATATACATAATATATATGATATATAAATAATTTTTTACATTCTGGAATTAATTAAATTATTATCTATGAAATATGATCAAAAATGAAAAGTCAGAACATGTACGATATAGAAAGTGATTATTAAGTAAAGCGCTGCTTTAATGTGAAAATTATTAATAAACGGGTAATATAAAGTAATAAATGAATCATATATGATATCATAAATATGGATATGATCCAGATATAATTTAATAACATGTTTTAACCATTATACAGGAGGATTACTCACCCTCAACAAAGGGAAATTATATGGTAAGGGTTAATTTCTCAATCTCATTATTATCCGAGTTTGATTATATGTAAGTATCTACTAAGACATATTTATCATCCACATACATGATTCTTATACACATATTTAAAAATATACTTTCTATTACTAGACTATTTTTTAAAGACATATATACCCATGTTTAACTTTTTATAAAATGTTTTGAAAGGAATATTTTAGTCTTTTTCCAAACAAGGTACTATATGGACTTTTTTGATAAGTTAAGGAAAGAACATTTTTTAACATATACAGCGTGAGTGTATATTTTACACCGTTATAATGCCTTAACATTTTTAAGCTTCCCTTATAAGATTTCTAGGTCATTTTCAAAGTAAATTTTTTCTTTTATATTTACGTAGGCTTTCATGTGATTTTAAATTAAAAAAGGGATATTTCTAATAGAGTTTTAAAGATTTTGTAAGATCACTTTAATCTATTTAAACATCCTTTATTTTCATTTATGATTAATTAAGGTTAATATATTATGATAAAATCTTCCATATTGTATTGAAGTTTTTATGATAAGTTTGATTGTGGATGTGTTATTTTGATATCATTCATATCTTATGGTTAAAGTATTGACATTTCAAATTCTAGTTTTAATAGGAATGATTATGTTGGCTAGGTTTTACCCCTTCCATAAGAGGAATGAATTGTACTTTTTATGTGTCGGGCAGGGCCCACTATATCCCCTTGATGCATCGGTAGGTATCATGAGACAATTATGTTTGGTTTTTGGCTAATGTCATGCCCAATTGTGTATGGTTTCTTAACTGAAGCCTTGACGGTGTGTTTAAGATGTCCCACATTATGTATTCCCTCTTTGTAAGGATAGTTATTACATGTGATTATTCGACTGTTATAATATCCATGTGCATGTCTATATGGTAATGTTTTATTTATTCTTTCCATATTATTTTCATGTTTATATTTAAAAGGCTGTTGTTTTTATTATACATCATTCTTTAAAAGTTTATTATTATTTATGATAGCTTCTGTTGAATTATTTACCCTTATTGAGAATCTGATATCAGTCCATTATTATTTTTTATTTTCCAAGATACTAAGAAGTGTATTATGATTTATATACACGGTTAATCATGGGGAATAATGGTGTTCTCAAAGGATTATCTACATTGTGTTTTATATTTTTAATTTTAATGTAAAGTTCATTTATGTAATCTATATTCCAACACTGCTAAACTAATCGGCCTTTTGGGATTTTAATTTCTTTTGATCATGCCAATGTGATGTAATAATGCACTTACTCCAAGAAACTGGGGTCAGGGAATTACAGTTGGTATCAAAGTATGTTTAAAAACAAACGAGGAAATATATTTAGAAAACTTAGACTAGGGATCATAACCATAAGATACACTTTGAGGATATGTATATAGGAACATCTTATAATTTTTATAATTTTGAGATTATGTGTGTATTCCTAGAAAATACATCGCAGTTTGGATAATACAAGTGGATGTGGTTTTGGCATAGATGTATCTTGGAGTAATAACTCCTACAAGGTGTTCCAAGATTAACATGAGGTAAACTGGTACCTGACAACAAGTCTTACTGTGTACGTGATATGACACTCCCGGGGGATATGCTTAAGATAATTCAAATTTTATTTACAAACCATTATGAATGATTTAGGAGTAAATATGTCAACAAAGAAAGCATTTTTTGATAATGAGACTAGTTATGTGTAAATATTTAATTAATTCTTATAATTTTTCTAGTTTTTGTATTAAACATTATGATATGATCTAACCTAGTGTATGTCATTATTTAGAAATGGTTCCTAGTAGAAGGAATGAAAAATCCACCAATTCACATGTTCCAAAGAGTAAGAAGGATCCTCTCATTCATGGTCCAAAAAAATTGTTGAAGGGAAATAGTCTATCATGTATTCTTATCATATGAGGAAATAATATCATATCTTAATAAGATATTTAATGAATTTTCAATTTCTTATGTATATAAAGGGAAGAAAGAGAAGAAGAGGATGGCAGAGAAAACAATGGATAAAAGGAAGAAGGGAAAGAAGGATTTTCCCACATCTGATAACCATGTAAAGAATCACCCTGGTAAATTCTTGAAGGGAAAGGGAGTTTTTTATAATTGTGGAGAAAAAGGACACCAAGAAAATGATTGAATGGGTAAGAAAAAGGATTCTAATGTATAATGATTAAACTACAAGGAGATGAGAAAATGTGCGAATGAATGGCTCAATTGTCAGAGTATACCCCATATGATGATATTGGATTATAATCAAGTTATGATACTACCTCAGATGAAGAGGAATGATTAATGTGATTATATTTAAATTGAAAAATTATTTCATTAGAGTATTGTATCAATGATGTACTGGTTTTATGAATTATGAAAATAATTAAGGATTGTACTGCAGTACTATTTCATTAAGGATTTGTGATTGTATGGTACCATGTAATGTGACACAGATACAAGTTAATATTTTTGAAAAATATGTGGTTGAGGGAATGATAATCCGTAATATTTCTGAGATAATGATGTTGTAATAAAGATATGGTTTATTTGGATAAATTATATTGGATATTATTGACTACCTTGGAACTGGTTAATGGTATATTTATTCTATCATTGTAGAAGTTTACAACATTTTTGGATTTAAGGAGTATATCCAGCATTCTATGTTTTACATAAGGAATAAAGAAGCACAAACATATTCAAATAGGGTTTTATGGTAATTCCGGGTATTACCATGTTTTTTAGAATATATGATGACGTTATTCACATTCTTGTTATATAACAAAAAATCTGCATTATGTTATGCGACCTTCCTTATAATATTTTGGACAGTGAGTTTGGAAAAAAGTATTTTGGATATGTCTAATGGATTGAATGGATTAATTTGGACATTGGATAGTATTTTTTAATGATAAAAAATTTCATAAGATTATTTTTGTAGTTTTATAATAATATATTTTTAATAAAAGGACAACCCGCAGGTCGGGTGACAACCCATCACGTCGGAAAAGGCTGCAGGAATTGAACCCACAACCGAAGTGCGACAAGGCTTTATCACCTACCACTAGCCTACACGATATCCTATTTTGTATAATTTAGTTTTAATTTTCTATTTAAATGGTATGACATATGATGTGTGAATTCATTTCTGAAACCCTATACAATTAAGAAAATATAATATGTTTTGAATTTTATTATCTTTTGGAGAGAATTATGAGTTTGTGGTAGAAATTAGTTAAAGGTTGGAACACTACATGTCAAGTAAGTACGCTTCCATTTGTTATTTTTCTACAATGTAATTAATTCATAAACATTATAAAAAGGTTATTAAAACCCAAAAAAAATCCTACTAAATTATTTTGGGATGAATCCAATTGTCCCTTAGATCATCATCGACTTCTAGCTTTGTGAATGTTAACTTTTTCCAGACCATGTTCTCTATCACTCTCTATGAGAACATGATGGTTAGATTTTTCTTTCATGTCCATGTTTTCCTACATGGGACCCTATGTATATGTTATCTCTGGTGACCGTCTTACTTCCATTTCTTTATTTTAAAAATTTGGTCTCATTAATCCATTTTATGATGTGGGATTGCAATAAAGATATTTTGAAAAGTCTATCCCATAGATTTTGATTCAGTGTTTAAATTGCGAGGATGAAATTTATTGAAGGATAGGATAATGTAAAACCCCAATATTTCACATTACCATCTCTTAAAAGGTTTTTGTTGCACGTAACACTGACTTGGCTTGCGTAACACACAAGATTGAGTTTCTGCAAAACAACACTTTAGTGGTGTTATTATTTAAATGATTTATTTATAACATATCCATTAAATATTGTAAAATTAACAGTAATAAATAAATTTTAAATGATACATATAATGTTTTCACATAAATAAGACATATTTATAATGAAATGTATAAGTTTTCTTAAAATAGTTATTTGTTTAGAAATATTATTTTCATAAAAGAACAACTTTTTATGTCCTTTTGTGAACAATAATAAAATTAATTTCATAAACTAATATAAATTTATTTTGGTAAAACATACTTCATTTTTGAATTTGAAACATCAAAATTAGATTAGGGTGAATTTTTGGAATTTTTCTGAAAACTTTCAATTTTGGATGAATAGTGAAAAACACTGAATTATTGTTAAAAAACTAATTCATTCATTTAAATGATTATTTTAATTTATATTTTTTTAGGGTAAAAATAGATAAATTATTCATATATTAACTCAATTAAGACCGTTAGAATTATTTTTATAATAGAATTAGATATAAAAAATCAATGAACATTTGAAAGTCTTTTTACCCGCCTTTTAGCCAGGTTAGAAGATTAGCATTAACCATAATTTTACCACTTTTCTGAATTTAATTTCGAAAATCCAACATAAATGGTTGTAATCAAGATGAAAAATTTGGTCTAATAGGATCAAAATAATTTTTTGTGAATAGTAACTTTTGAATTTTATTTACCACGGTTAAAGGTCAATAGAGTAATTAAAGGTAAAAATAATATTATTAAAATATAAAATTACCCTAACACTTGTCCTAATTTAATTGGATAAGTATATTTCAGCTAAAATAAACCTTAGGTAGAAAATATGTTCCTTTTTAATCCACTTGTGTCAGATTAAAACATTTACTATATTTTATTTAAAGAAGAGTTAAAAGTGTTATATTAAAAGTTTAATAAATAAATAATTTTTATATAGGGTTAGACATAAAATAAATTTGGCTATAAAAATTCATTGTAAATATAAGAAAATTATATAATTCATGATAATTTGTTTATAAAATTTAGGCACTAAATAATTAAATGTATTTGTGACAAAATGATGATGCATTAACTGATTTGTTAAAGGAAGAATCAAATAAATAATATTAATAATATTAAAATAAATACAATTTTAGTTAATTAATGATATCCAAAAACATTACAGATAAATTAGACATGTTAGTGACATATTGGAAGTATTTTTTAGAAGTTATCATGTTGGTTTGATATTTTAAAAAATGAAAATATTGAATCGTAATAAAATTGACATAAATGATATTTTGAAATAAACACTATTTTATTAAATGATATGAAAGTCATAAAAATATAAGGATCATCCAAATAAATTATATAATTTCAAATATTATATTAAGGATCTAATTTGGGTTATATTGTCATTTTATTGTAAATATATTAACTCTATAGTGTAAAAATACATGAAGACAAAGTAAGAGTTAAACTGTTTAACTAAGGGTTAAATCCAAAAGACAAGGTTACATTTATGACCTAAATATGTCTAAAATTAATTTTTTTAGTGGATTTATACCCATAATAATCTTATAATCAAATTAAATCACTTTTTATCTAGTATAAACTGACTAAATATTTATAATATATTAATATTTTAAGATCTTTCAAAAGTTCCCCTCACCCCTCTTATAAAAGGGAACTTCTCCTTTCTTTAATCCACACCACCAAACCCATTTGAATTGGACAAAACCTGACCATTACCTCTTCAAAAATACCTTAAATCATCTTATAGGCTACAATTTTGGATGAAATTAATTCTAAGAAGTCATTTTGTTCAAATCAAAAGGAGACACCTGAAAAGAGGTAATTGGTTTATCACCTCTTTCAATGTTATTTTCTTCCTCTACTTCCTCTTCCTCAGTTTTTTCCATAAAAAATAATAAATATAGTACCTTATAAATGCTTATATGTTATTATAATTATGGTACAACCATATTCCTCCTTGTACCAATCCTACTAAAAACAATAACACCATGCATGCGTACGTACGACTTACCGTCTCTACGCTGCGGTGTAAACTATTTTTCAGGTACACATTATTTATATGGGTATAAAGATGAATATAATGGATTTAAATAATAAATATAATATGATATTGTTTCATAAAAATTCATATTCCATCTAATTCCATACCATTTAACCATTAATTAAATGATATCGTCGCTCGGGCGTACGTACAACTTACTGTCTCCATGATGCGATGAGACTCATCATCCGTGTTAACCATCGAAGAATGATTATAAGAATATATATTATTAATATGTATGAACTATATGAATAAATAATTCTACTAGTATTATATATATATATATATATTTACATATAAATCATTCACTTACTTGAATTCAATTCGATAAGAAAACAGAAACAACGTTCATGCGTATGTACGACCTATCGTCTCCTTGAACAGTGCGTTACATTTTCAATATCTATATATTATATATATTTATATACATAATATATATGATATATAAATCATTTTTTGTATTCTCGAAATAATTAAATTATGATCTGTGTAATACGATCAAAAATAACAAGTCAAAACACGTACGATAAAGAAAGCTATTAATACCCAAAATGTTGCTTTAACAAGAAAATTATTAGTAAATGGTAAATATAATGTCATAAATGAATCATATATGATATCATAAATATGGATATGGTCCTGGTATAATTTAATGACATGTTTTAACCGTTATACAGGAGGATAACTCACCTTGTACTATAGTAAAGCATAAGGTAAGGGTTAATTTCACAATCTCATTATTATCTGAGATTGTTTATATATAAGTATCAACTGAGAAATATTTATCATCCACATTCAGGTTTCTTATAAGTTTATATCAAAATAATATTTCTATTCCTAGAAAACAGTTGAAATTCATTTATACCCATGTTTGAGTTTTTATAAAAGGTTTTGAAAGGAATCTTTCTGTAATTTTCCAAAAAAGGTACTATATAAACTATTTGAAAAATTAAAGAAAGAATATTTTTTAACTTATATGGTGGGAGAAGATATCTTATGTTGTTATGACACCATAACATTTCTAAGCTTCCCTTACAAGCTTACTTTGTTATTTTCAATGGAATTTTTTTCCTTTATAATTACACAGGCTTTCAAATGATTTCAAAGTAAAAAATGGATATTTCTAATAGAGTTTTAATGATTTGGTTAGATCACTTTCATCTATGTCAGCATCATTTGTTGGATTTTATGATTAAATATGGTTAATATATTATGATACAATCTTCCATATTTTCTTGAAGGTTTTATGATATTTTTGACTGTGGATGTGTTATTTTTATATCATTAATAACTTATGGTTTAAGTATTGACATTCCATATGATTGTTTTAATAGGAATGTTTATGTTGGTTATGTTTTACACCTTTCATAAGAGGAATGAATTGGACATTGTATGTGTTAGGTGGGGCCAGTTATTGCCCCTCGATTCATTGGTAGATCTCATGAGACAATTATGTTTGGGTTTTGGCTAATGTCTTACCCAGTTAGGTATGGTGTCTTGGCTGAATCCTTGACGGTGTGTTTAAGATGTCCCAAATTATGTATTACATATTTATAAGGTTAGTTGTTACATATGATTATTCAACTAGTAGAATATACATGTGCATGTTTATATGGTAATTTTTTATTTATTCTTCCCATATTATGTTCATGTTTATGTTTAAAAGGCTGTTGTTTTTATTATACATCTTTCCTTAAAAGTTTGTGCATATTTATGATTGCTTACGCTGAATTATTTACCCTTACTGTGCATCTGAGATCACCCCTCTCTTATGTTTAATTTTCCGGGATGCTAAGAAGTGTATTATGATTTTTATGTATGGTTAATCTAGGAGAATAATAGTGTTCTCAAAGGATTATATAGGATGTATTTAATGTTTTGAATTGTAATGTAATGTCCATGTATGTAATCTATTTTCCATGACTTCTAAATTGACCAGTCATTCAGTATTTTAATTTCTTGTGAACATGACAATGTGATGTAGTAATGAATTGACATCGGGTAACAAGGGTCGGGGCATTACAATTTAAGTATGATTATGTATGAAGTTAACTTTATATGTTATATGTTACTTTATATGGGTATTAAGGTAATATTATGATTAAAAAAGGTTAATTAATGAGCATATATTCAGGGAAGTGTATTTACTACTTATTGAAGGAGAAAAGTGTTACTCTATGATAAATTATTCATAGTTTACATGTTTTTACAAGACTAGTGGTTTTCCTTCTTTGTGTATCCCATACTGATATTTTTATTCTCATCCCAAGTTTTGAATTTTTTTGTAGGATTTAAAGAATAATAGAGTCATGTATGGGATCATGTAAAATTTATGAAGTTTAAACATGAAACTAAACCGTGTTTCTTTTTATACATTTTAATA
Organism: Viscum album; assembly: GCA_963277665.1. Classification (NCBI taxonomy): domain Eukaryota; kingdom Viridiplantae; phylum Streptophyta; class Magnoliopsida; order Santalales; family Viscaceae; genus Viscum; species Viscum album. The sequence goes on along the minus strand of OY728167.1, from coordinate 294,044,450 downwards.
ATTTATGAAAAAAATTAATAGTTAGTAGAAGTTTATACATTGTAATATTTGAGTGCTTATGTACAAGATATGTCCTAATTACCTAATTCACTAAACCTAAAAAGATCCTCGATGTGAATGAATGTCAAGAAATTGAATTAGCCCAAGAATAAGTATTATTTAAAGCTGGAGCCTTATATTTACCCTAAACCTCTTTTATTTCCCCTGTTTTATATTCCAATGTTGGATGGTCATGAGAAATTGCATGATAAATATCAAAATCAATAACTCTATTTTTTGATGATGTGTCTTGTGAAAAACATGGGTTATATATAGGGGTGCAAGCATTTCATGGAAAAAGCCATGAATTTTTCATCAGGGATCCAAAGGGGAAGCGTGAGGCTGCCTGGACATACCCAAGGACATTCGCGTGACAATGATGAAAAGAAAAAGGGGATTTTCAAGATGGGGTGTACATGTTGTTGGAGTCTCATGTTGTCTTAAAGATCATCAGGGGTGAACCACATGTCCTTCAATGATGGTGAGTGGGTTTCACCGCCCCTCCCTATACTTCCATGATATTATTTTATAATGGTTCAAAATTCCTGTTTATTTTCACAAATATTTCCAATAGAAATAATAATTCCATTTGGTGATGATTCACATGATCTCTATGACTTAAATATACCTTCTACCTTTGGATATTTTTATCCTTATCTTCAGAGTATTTTTATATGGTTTTGTTAGGATCTGACCAATGAAAACCCGTGTGGCCTGGGGGAGCTTATCATGATGCCACTGAATGTCCATTAGTTGTTTGAGGTTCTATCATGATAACATAAGGGGTGTTTCCGGAGGGTATTTGTGGGACCTATTATAGGCTATCTGCTATATCGGGTTCCTCCACATAACCCTATGATGGTCACGTTGTTGCAAGTCCCTTGGGGGCTCACGCAATCTATGAGTTTTGACTACCCTCTTCTTCATTTTCTTTTGTGAGAAAATAATACCCATGTTCCTATATTCCTTCCTTTGTGATTTTTCTAATTCTCATTTGGTGATCATCAAAAAAATGCATCCCCTCAGGAGCAACATCCTTAGGGATAACGTCTTGGTTTTGAGGAAATTAAATCCCCACATGAGTCTTTGTCGTTGTCATGAATTAGTGTGTGGGGAGATGTTTTCCATACCGGGTGATGTTTGGTATTCCATAGGATTCCCTATTTATAGATGGATGGAGGGAGGATTTCTTCACAAGATACCATTCCTACAGAGCACCCTTAATTTGTTTCTTTCATGTACCCCCAATGCAAGACCGTTCTATGAGTCCAGATCATGATACCTGATCATGAAACCCTACTTTGTGAGAACTCACCCACAAGACAGATTTTACAAGGGTCCCTATCTAGTAAAAACACAAACCTTAAATTGGTAATTCATTAATCATCAGCCATTATTACTGCGATTTCGTTGATAGTTTCACAGGATCAGTAGGCTCAATCCTTTACTTGAATGATGACCATGCGACTTACCTGACCTTGTTCAAGTCACGCGATCAATAGTCTCTTAAGGATTCATGTAATATTGTGATTCCCTGTGATATTATGTGACCACGAGAACATTGGGTTTTAAGAAATTCATGAAATCCTTATGTGGTTCTTGAATCAATGACTAATTCATGTGATGAACATGATGATGATGATGATAGATTGTGTCCATTCCTTTTGAAAATATTTTATATTTTCTTTTTCTGTCATATTCCAATTACTCTTATTCAGATGGATTCTAGTTCTCATCACTCCTCCCTAGTTTCGGATAACCATAGGGCCATGATTTCTATGAATCACAATTCTAACCTGAGATATCATGTGGATTCATATAATGATGTTTTGAATAAGATCCTCTCATTCAAGCACTTGGATTTCCCTCTATCCCACTAATAGCCTCTGTATGGGTTTGGTTTGTTGGATGATTCCATTATTCCTCATTCATATTTAAATATTCCACTACATTATTTATCAGATTATTATTAATGTGTTCAAATGAAAATAACTTAGGATGATCTGCAGATCACATCTCAAAGTCATAGGATATCATATATATTGGAAAACACTCCCCTAGTTCCCAATGATTATGATTTCACTCAAAAACCTATCGCTTAGAGTTATTAAAGAATATTTTCTTCTTATCTGACCAGTCTGGGTGGTGTATGGTACCCAAAATTCGATCTCCTTCCTGACAACAATTTTTATGATGAATGGGCATGGTCATTCTTGGATAGGAAGATTTTTTTTGAAGTTTTATGATGACTTCTATAGGTTTTATCTTTATGTAGTTATGTGGATCATTCAATTCATTATTTATCAGAAAATATACCTACTTAGAGATATGATTATCCGTTGGTCCCCTATTACCAAAAAATTACACTTTCCCATGGAGAATTAGGCATCTTCCTATGGGACATATACCAAGTGGGAGGTATCCCCCCCTCTTGGATAGATTTATGATGAATTATTTCATGATATAAAATCTGGGATGATTCTTTATAGACCCCATTTTTGTAAAGAGAGGTTCTAATTATTGTGAAGAATAAATTGGGGAAATATATGACAATGTTTTCACTCATATCTTTCAAGAATTGAATAAATATCATCATCTATCATAGAAATATCTGGCCATCTATTATAAGTCCTCATCGATGCCCTTTTCAGCAAGTCTGTGAGAGTGATGGATCATATTTTGCCATTTTAGAGGCTAGAGATTATACCTCATGGGGATATTGTGTGAACTCGAAGATCTCTCTGAGCCAGAGACTGGAAGGATTTATATCTAGGTTTTTTAAGGGATGGATCTTCCTGGTTAGGGATACACATTTAGGAATCTGAGTTAGTACACTTTTAAAGGTAGCGTGACTTATGGAGGGACAATGCCTCAATCTAGTGGTACCGGTCCTTGCACGTCTTTACTAGATCCTAGGAAATTTCTGACAAGGTATCACCCATTATGCAATTAGTGTACCCTTCATGTTTTTTACTTGGCTATATAGGGGGTTATTTACACTACTAAGACTATTATGACCCCTCCAGAATCCCTCGGTGTCCCGTCCTAGATTGTTGATACTATCTGGGGTTGGAGTTGTGTCCATGAGCTTTGATGAGGTAACTAGCATGCTGCATTGATATGATAGCTTTGAAATCACCCCTTACCATGCACCAGGTGGGCTGATTACTAATAACAGTAATGGTTCCCTTCATGAAATCATGTATATGATATCAATCCAGGATGGGGTTCTCACAGCCAGAGTGGACGAGCCAGTTATCTATAAACCTTATAAACCTTAACGATTTTCTCATCAATTCAGTTGTATCCAAGAGATCTATCCTCTTCCCTATTCTTGCGTACGAGGATAACTACAACCCAAGGTCATCCACCAATTTTTGAAGATGCTAACATATAAAGATATCGGGCTTGAGATCATACTTACACTTGGTGATGCTTTCATATTCTTTACCAATGATTATGACCATTTATGGGTAGAAACTTACCCAGGTGGCGAGTGAAACTATTTGGTCCACCATGTGGACATGTCTTTCACCTCACCAACTCCTCTATTTTTGTATCGATGGAATTGATTAAAGACATCGGTGAGATTTAATGTCATGAACCTGGTCGGGTCGACCTTAAACCAATCACCCGAGCCGGTCTACGGCAAGGCCCGAAGGTCATTATCGATCCCCACGGGATAACAACTAGTGTCGGGCATCAAAATTTAATCACTGGGAATGATTTGAACAATAAAAGATAAATAAATAAACAAGAATAAACAAAATAATTAAACTCAACTGTAGCATCAGAAAAGAAATAAACATAACATCTCAACATACCTCCATATGACCTTCCAAGTCACCTCCCAACCAAAGGCCTACATTTCTCCAATAATGAGAAACTCAACCAAGAAAACCTTAGCAAAGGAAACATTCAACTAAAATGATAAAAATGGGAATGAGCATTGAAAATGATTTGTAGGGTTTCCAAGATAAACCACAGAATCCAACGTCTCCTTTCCCAAAACCATCCATTAACCCATGTTTTAAATACAAATATAAAATTAGGGTTTTCAAATTTTAAAATAATAAAGATGATTTTATCATTTAAAAATTAAACACACATGACATACCATTTGCAAAATCATTTGAAATTTTATAAACTAAACCCAAAACAAAGTATACCAACGCTTGGTTAAAGTAGAACAGGTAAGCAGTGTAAGATGGAAATAAACTAGTATAACAGAATGTGAACAAGCAATGAAAATAATCCAGTAACCAAGGGTGATCCTAAACATCCCTATTATACCCCTGAACTTACTCAGTTCAGAACCATCTGTCGGCGTATATTGAAGCTCCTAAGTCTATAACCAACTGACCACCCTCGCGGAAAAAGAAACTGACGACGCTCCCCATCTGGCCTTCATACCTACCAGTGGGTACCAACCCATCTAATCAGGGCTGATAAGAAACCATCACTCGGTCAACTTAAATATTACCAAGAACCCATGGTGGTTATAATAATCATATTGTGTAGGTAGGAGGCCCTCCCCCTCGTGACTCACCCTACCATGTCGTCACTGCCCTTGCCTACCGCAAACATGGAAGCTTCCTATTCTTTCACCCATAAAGGATACCCTATATAGGGGTGCCCCATATAATATATATATATATATATATATATATATATATATATATATTTACATACATGTAAAAATAAAAATTTCAAATTGGGTTGTTACATCATTCGGTTATAAAAACCACTTTATTAAACACTTGGAGTTGTCAATCGGGCCTTTAGTTTTATATAATCAAATATCTTTATGAAAATATGGCACAATCTCTAGACACAACTTTTGTATTTAAAAATCCAAACAAACCTTTAGTTATACATGTTTAAAATGCCAAATGGGCCAACTGCTTCCAAAACCAAAAACATTTACAAACCATTTCCAAAACAACACTAAACATGATTTTCATATTTTCAATACCAAATGGAACCTTATGTTCCAAAAACACACCCACACACTTCACAAAAAAAACAACGGGCCTTATCCCCTTTTTAAAGTCATGCCAAAACATGTTTCGAAGCCAAACAGGTCAAACCAAGTGAAACACCTTCAAAACCATTCCTAGAAATCACACAAAGGGTCCCAACAACAATTAAAAAATAAGAACCATATTCACAAAGTTAACATTCACTTTCTAACCAAACTCATACAAACAATGAAACACCTTTCACCCACAAATCTCATTTCAAACAACATTTAATAAATCATTTACTCAACTGATAAAACATTTCAAAAGAACACAACAAAGTCTTACATTATGATTTTATCAATTTAACATGCGAATTCCATTTTTAAAAACAATTGAATACTCAAACATTTCAAAATTACATTCACACCATTCAAAACAAAATCTACACCACATGCACAACCAAAAGAACCAATTTCACATTCCATGAAAATTAACAAATGTCCCAAAATAGGTTTTCACTAAAAATGCACTCCACGTCAGGTAAATATAGTAAAAAAAAATAAGTCAAAGGAATGTAAAAATTTCTCAAAACTAAATTCGCACCAAAAAATTTCATTATAGAGCATGAAATTTTAATTAGACAAACAAAATAATATATTGATTAATGTTTATGCACAAAACCAACTATGAATAATCAAAGATTTGAATCCAAAACCATTTTTTCTAACAATTTTAACAAACCTAGAAACACTATAATAAATTGACTATAATATTAATGGTGGTTCAAATTACATATAAAGATTAATTCAAAACAAAAAAGTGTCTACGGTTTATGAGGGAAAGAAAACAGTCATAAACTCTTACCTCAATGGTGTTTGAGAGCGATGCCACTTCAGCAGAAAGAATGACAACCCACTATGGACCAACCGCACACCAGAGCAAGGGGGTTCGTCATGCTACTGGCCAGAGAAAAAGGGCGAGGCCGGAGCGGTCAGTTGGAGCACGACCGGCGCTGGGGAGTTGAGGGTGCCAGTCAGTAGCTCATCGGAGTGGAGGGAATGAGGGGGGTATGGCTGGTTGGGACCTGAAAAGCACGAAAAAGGCAGAAATTGGAGGGGAGTGGTCGAAGGGTGGCTGGCTTGGTCGGGTGGCCAGTGATAAGGCCGGAGCTAGCCTTGCTTGTGGTGCGGAGTGTGGAGGCAGGAAGCTGAAGGGTCGGGGTGAGGTGAAGGCGGAGGGTGGTGTCAGGCAAGGGTGAGGCTAGATGGGGATCGAGAGGCGTGGGAAGGGGCGTGGAGAGGTGGAACGATGAGGCGGGGTGCTAGGCAGGCCAAAGGTGTGAGGCATCTATGTGGGGAGAACTTGGGTGCGGGGGGCCGGGACGCCGAATCGAGGGCAAGGTGGTGGCTCCCGCAGCTGGGAGGAAACAATGTGGGGGCCTAGGAAGTCACGCAATGCGTATGGGGGATAGGTGGGCACCGAGATTAGGTTAGGGTTCTTTTTTTTTCAATTTCTTATAATAATAAAAATAATAATAATGATATTAATAATAATAATAATGATAATAGTAATAGTAAATATAATAATAATACGAGAATAATAATAATAGTACCAATAATAATATTAATGTTCTTAATAATAACCATAATAATAATTAAAATAATAACATAATATTATTATTATTATCTAACATTATTTTTAATTTTTAATTCATTTATTTATCATATTTTAAAAATTGGGTCACTGTGCACTCGTCTCACGACTTACTAAACCGCACGCAAGTTTTGTGCCTCAATCCAGACCACTTGGGCACCCACACAAGCACCTGGGGTGACCGCACAATTACCACTAACCATGCGGTGCCCGTGCACCTCCCTGAAACCTAGCAAAAACATTAAATGTCAAAAAAAATTAAATCGGGACCCAACCGGAACCATGACGCGAGAACCCAAAGCCAAGAAATAATAAAATAAAAAAAAATTAAAAATTGAGGTGTGACAATTCTCTCCCCCCCCCACACAGACATTTTCTTCCCCCATAAAGTCACCCAGCCGAATAATATACAAAACGAGATTCCATGCCCGATTGAAATCGAAGGAAACCACAATACAAAGAGAATATGAGAACATGAGAGAGTTCTCCCCACCACAAGAACTCAACTAGTGAGGAAATTTAACACCCAAAAAACCACCCCAGGAATGGGGGATGACAAGGGAACTCCAAACCGAATCAAACTAACTTCTATAGCATGAGTGAAACAACACATCCAAGAAGAACATAACCCAAGCAGTGAACCCAAACTTAACTAAAAAATCGATTCTCCCACATGCACTTACATCTCCAAATGAACAAAGCTAAACCGAGATCAACCCATACAAGGGGAAAACACACTTTTAAGAAAAATGCATGATTCAGAAAACTACGTCCACACAAACAGGACTTCTTGGATTAAAATAGGATGAGTCCATCAAAACTTCACAACAAAACAATAAACATTCAACAACACCAAAACAATAACAGCAGCAAAACAAGAATAAGAATACTCTAAACATTCCACTGACAACACATAACACAAAACCCGAACCAAGGCTTCACCCCCGGAAACTCTGAACTACGTGCGAGCTTCACCCCAAGACCAGTGGCTAGGGATCTGATGGTTGAAGTATCTTCTGCCTCATATTCAGGCACTGGAATCCTCTGGTCACAACGTCTTCATCAAGAGATGCTTCCTTCATAATTTCTCTAGATGACCCATAGACCCGCAATGATGGAACGTCTTCTAAGGGGTGTGATAAGGTGGCTTCACGTGCCTGAACCGGCCACACTGGTGGCACACCACTAAACGGTCCAAAGAAATGGATCTCAGGACCACTGTAGAGGAATATTTAAGAACAATCCCCTCTGGTACATCCTGCACTCTGACTGGGGAACCTTCACAAGCAACTGGATACGTTGTATTACCAAGCACCTGCGCTCCGGAGACCAATTCAGCTAAAAACGCCACATCCACCAGTTTCTCAAAACTGTGGTCCCTAATAGAGAGGACCCACTCCTTGATCTCCAGATGAAGACCCCTGATGAAGAGAGAAGTCTTTATCATGTCCTACGAAGCTACTTCCAAATAAAAGGTCACAATTTCCTTGAAATGATCAACATATACTTTCACCATATGTTGGCGTTGTTGAATATGCATGAGATCTTCCCTCTTCTTCATCTTAAACTCTTCAGGTATAAACCATTTAATGAAGATATATTTAAATACATCCCACATTATCCCAACATGAAGTTATGGTGGGGCAAACAAATCCCATTCATCCAGAGATGGACCTTCAAACAGACCCAAAATAGCATGCACTCTGACAGTTTCAGGAGTTCCCAATACCCTGAAGACACGCTCAACCTCTTTAAGACACTCTGCTGCCTTTAATGGACCCCAATCACCGTGAAGGATAGGCAACAGTCGAGAAGGACCGAAAACTAGGCATGACTTATCGGAAACTGTAAGGAACTTTCTGGGTGGCATTTTACAAACAACATATAAAACACCAAGATGGAACTGATATCAAATCAAATTATAATTAATAGTAACATCCAGAGCCAAAATGACCGGCTCAAAACCAAACAAATACAAACAGAACCCAAAAATCTATTTTTAAAATCCCTTGTTTATTTTAGATTTCAAAACTGCCTTCTCTCATGGAAAATTTCTAATTACCAAACCCACTTTTCAAACTAAATTCAATTTCCTAAATCATTTCCCCTTTTTAAAAATCACTTTGGAAAAACAAGGTCAATATTTTAATTCAATGTACACACCCCAGTAATCCCATGAACCGTTGTACATGTCTTCATCTTCTTTCATCCAAACGCACCAACATGCACTACCCATACATTCCCTCACATGTGAAAATGTTCATAATGGTACCCAAGGTTGCACCAAAACCATTTCTCTACCAATTCCTAGCAAACATGAGATTTTTTTGACCAAGAGATTTCAGTTTTAAAACCCATTTCACGAATATAAAGCCTTTTAAAAAAATCATTCCCATTTGAAAAACACACTTTTTTAATTTTCAAAAGTGTACTCACACTAACCAGAACCAAGACGACATTCAATTTTCATCAAACAACCTAAGTGCGGGACTAGTAGTCATACTTAACCTGGTGACATGGTAGTGGGCCATGGCCCATGTAAGCATCAACAACTAGGAGGAACTTAAATTGTGTACTCAAACTCTACATGGGTCATTACTTCTTGTAAAATCATGATGTAACATCGGCTTGCCTCTGTTGTCATCCCTCAATCTAAAACAAACCAGAACGAGACAATGACTCAATTCTCAGACAACCCCTGGAGGCTTGCGGTTTGGAATATGCGAGGGTTCATGACGTCCTTCCCATACCTACATATCATGTCCCAACAGTCCTAATCTCTATCTAAAAGTCACTCTAAATAAAAACGGCCTCCTATGATACCATTTTGTCACAAAACAACCCAGGTCGACCATGAACCAGTCACTCGATCCAATCTGTGGCACGGCCCGATGGGCATTCCCGATACCCACTGGCTGGAAAACAGTGTCGGGCATCAAAATTATATCACTGGGAACGATTTGGACAATAAAAGATAAATAAATAAACAAGAATTAACAAAACAATAAAACGGAACTCTAGTAGTGGAAAATAAATAAACAGAATATATCAACATACCTCATCGTGACCTTCCATGTCACCTCCCAGCCAAAGGCTGACCTTGCTCCAATAATGAGCAAACCATCCAAGAAAACCTGATCAAAGAAAACCTGCCACTGAAATGATTAAAATAGGCATGAGCATTAAAACTGCTCAGTTGGGTTGTAAAGATAAACTAGAGAATCCAACGTCTCCTTTCCAGAAACCATCCAATAAAACACGTTTGAAATACTAATATAAAATTAGGTTTTTCACATTTAAAAATAAGAAACATGATTTATCATTTAAAAATTCAACACACACGACATACCATTTCCAAAATCATTTGATATTTTATAAACTAAACCCAGAACAATTTATACCAGAGATAGGTTAAAGTAGAAGAGGTAACGAGTGTAAGATGGAAATAATATAGTATAATGGAAAGTGAACAAGAAATTAAAATAATCCAATAACCATGGGTGATCCTAAACATCCCTAAGAGACCCCTGGACATACTCGGTTCGGAACCACCTGTCAGCATATAGTGAAGCTTCTATGTCTATAGCCAACTGGGTGCCCTCGCGGAAAAAGAAACCAGCAGCTATCACCATCTGGCCTCTATACTTTCTAGTGGTTACCAACCCGTTTAATCGAGGCTGATAAGAAGATATCACTCGATCAAATAAAAGATGATCAAGAACCCTTGGTGGTTATAATAATCATACTATGTAAGTAGGAGTCCCTCAAACACGTGACACACCCTACCATTCCATCACCACACTTTCCTACCCCAAACACGGATGCTTCCTATGCATTCACCCATAATGTTTACCCTAGATAGGATCCCCTTGTATGATTATATATATTTACATAAATTTCAAACATACAAAGTTCCAACCGGGCCATCACATCATTTGGTTATAAAAAGCTATTTATTAAACACATGGAGTTTTCAATCGGGACTTTAGTTTTAAATAATCAAATGTCTTTATGACAATATTGCACAAGATCTTTAAAAAAACTATAGACACCGATTTTTTATTTAAAAATCCAAACAGGCCTTTAGGTCGACATGTTAAAATGCCAAATGGTCCAATGGATTCCAAGACAAAAAAAATTATAAACCATTTCCAAAACAACACTAAACACCATTTTCATATTTTCAATACCAAACAGGACCTTATGTTCTAGACACGCATACAAACACTTCAAAACAAAACAATGGGCCTTAGCCACCTTTTAATGTCTTTCCAAAACATGTTTCGAATCCAAATGGGCCAAACCAAGTGAAACGCCTTCAAAAACATTCCTATAAATCACACAAAGGGACCCAACAACAATTAGAAAATAAGAACCATTTTCACAAAGTTACCATTCTATTTTTAACCAAACTCAAACACACACAAAAATACATTGCACCCATGACTCACATTTCAAAAAAACATTAATAATTCATTTACAAAACTGATAAAACATTTCAAAAGAACACAACAAAGTCTTACATCATGATTTCACCAATTTCACATAATAATTCCATTTGTAAAACCAATTTCATACTCAAACACTTGGAAATTAGTTTCACACCTTTCAAAACAAAATCTGCACCATGTTAACAACCAAAAGAACCAAATACACATTCCCTGAAAATTAACAAATGTCTAAAAATAGGTTTTCACTAAAAATGCACTCCACGTCAGGTAAATATACTACCAAAAATACACCGAAGGAATATCAAAATTTCTAAAAACTAAATTCACACCCAAAAATTTCATTATAGAACATGCTAATTTAATTATACAAACAAATTAATATATTGAATAACGTTTATGCACAAAACCAACTATGCGTAATCAAAGATTTGATTCCAAACCATTTTTTCTAGCAAGTTTATCTAACCCAGAAACACTATAATAAATTAACTATAATTTTAATGGTGGTGTGAATGACAGAGAAATATTAATTCAAAACACGCAAGTGTCTATGGGTTATATGGGAAAGAAAACAGTCATAAATTCCTACCTCAATGGAGCGGTTTTTATCATCTCCAATTACATTTAACAATGGATCATCCAGTCATATTGTAGGATATTGACACCTTTTTTTCACGCATTGCAATCAGGTAACCAAAGAAGTGAGGGGTATATTGGTCTTGCAAAAGAGACATGCGGCAGATTCTCCCTCTCTCCAATCAACAAAATCTCATATCTCCAGTTTAGAATATTATATTATATATTAAACAAATAATAAAATTTTTGATCTATTTTAAATCCAAATATATTTTTAAATGAATTTTTATTTGTCTTATATAAAAGTAATTATCACGCTTTTCTAAAAAAATGATCAAATAAAATTTGTTCTCAATTTTTTGATTATTTGGGTAAAATGAACAAAGTTTTGTTAATATTTTTAAGTGTGTAAATTTTTTTAAAACATGTTAAATATTAATGAGTTAATTTTATTTTAAAACCAATTATATTTGTAATTGAATGATATTTTATTTTGTTTAAAAAAAGTGTGTTACATCTTTTAAAAAGAATTTAAAATAAATGTGTGATAAAAATAGATTTTTTAATTATTTAGGAGAAAATTTGTAGATTTTCTTTGATATCTTTAATGTCGTACAGTTTTTCTAATACATGAAAGAATATTGAGTGTATTATAATATAAATACTATTATTATTGTATACATTTTTAAATGGTAAGCTATATTTTTTTATAAAATTTATGTAAAAAATGTAATAAATATTTTACATAATTACATTTAATATAAATATATTTATTAAAATTTAAATTTTATTAATATATTCTATAGTTATATATATATATATATTATTTACTTTTTTTGTATTATGGAACATCTATTTGAAGTTCAATTGGAAATTCCATTGGAATCTCCACTGAAACATCCACTGGAACCTCTACTGGAACTTCCACTGGAACCTCCATTGGATCCTCCACTGTAACCTCCATTGGAACTTCCATAAGAACTTCTACTAGAACCTGGAACTTCCACTGGAACCTCCACTGGAACCTCCTCTGGAACCTCCACTGGAACCTCTACTGGAACATCCACTGGAACGTCCACTGGAACTTCCACTAGAACCTCCACTAAAACTTCCTCTTAATAGATTTGAAATTGTTATTATTATAGATGTTGAATAAAATATATTATATATAATTTCATTTAATATAAATATATTTATTAAAATTAAAATTTTATTAATATATTCTTTTGTTGTATTGTTGACCATTCACACTTCAATTGGAAATTATACTGAAACCTCCACTGGAATTACTACTGGAACCTCCATTGGAACTTCCACTAGAACCTCCACTAGAACCCGGAACCTCCACTAGAACCTCCACTAAAACCTTCATTGGAACATCCACTGGAACATCCACTGGAATTCCACTGAAACTACCACTGGAACCTCCACTGAAACTTACACTTAATAGATTCATAATTGTTATTAGTATAGATGATTAATAAAATATATTACATGTATTATATATAATTTCATTTAATATAAATATATTTGTTAAAATTTATTTTTTATTAATATATTCTATATTTTAACAAATATGTACTTTTGTTGTATTGTGGAACCTGCACTGGAACTTCCACTAGAATTTCCACTGGAACTTCAACTAGAACCTCCACTGGGAGTTCCAATGGAACCTGAAACCTCTACTTGAACCTCCACTAGAACCTACACTGGAACCTCTACTGAAACCTCCTCTGGAACTGGAACTGGAACCTCCACTGGAACTTTCACTGGAACCTCCACTAGAACTTTCATGGGAACCTCCTCTAGAACCTCTATTGGAATCCCCACTATAACTTCCTCTTAATAGATTTATAGTTGTTATTAGTATAGACGTTGAATAAAATAAATTACATATATTATATTTAATTTCATTTAAGATAAATATATTTATTAAAATTTAATTTTCATTAATATATTCTATAGTTTTATAAATATATACTTTAGTTGTATTGTGGAACATCCATTGAAACTCTAATTATAAATTCCACTAGAATATCCACTGGAACTTCCACTGGAACCTCCACTAGAAATTCCATTAGAACCTCCACTGGAACATCGATTGGAACCTGTACTAAAATTTCCACTAGAACCTCCAATGGAACCTCCACTAGAAGTTCCACTAGAACCTGGAGCCTCCACTGGAACCTTCACTGGAACTGGAACCTCCATTGGATCTTCTACTAGAACCTCTATTAGAACCTCCAACAGAACCTCAATTGGAATCTCTACTAGAACTAAAACCTCCATTGGAACTTCCCCTGGAACCTCCACTGTAACGTCCACGAAAACTTCCACTAGAACCTCCACTGGAACTTCCACTAAAACCTCCACTAGAACCTCATCTTAATAGATTTATAATTTTTATTATTATAGATACTGAATAAAAATGTGATTTTTTCTTCAAATTGTTATTTTTTATTTTTAGTTCCATTATAAAGTATATCATATTTATGCCATTAAAAAATTTATTTCATAAAAATGTTTATAAACTTATAAAATAACGAATTTCTCTTTATTTGAGAAAAATTTATTATTTTCAAACAATATTGTTAGAAAACTTGTTAATGTAATAATTTTATGTTATTTTTTTCTAAGTGCATATTTTTAATTTGTTTCATAAAAAATATTTTTTAAACTTGCAAAAATTAATAGTTGTTTATAGCATTATTTAAGAAATAAAAAATTAATTTTTTTTAAAAAAATTGTAATCTGTAGGAACCTTTTATTTTTCATTGACATAGGTTTTTTATAAATTGATATGTTTTGATTAGTAAGTTATATCACTATTTTTTGTATCTCCTTTCTGTTTTTTGTATTTTTATGCTTTGTATAATGTTTTTTATGTTTTTTTATATCAACATTTTTATATGTTTTTTTATTATATTATTTTTATTGTAATTTATAATGTTTTTATATCATTTAAAATAATATTTTATTATTCATCATTTTTATTTTTTGAAATGTTTTTTATACGTTTTTGATATGTTTTGTTAATGGATTACATTTTTTTATAATGTATTATACCTGTATGGAATTGATAAAAGCAGAGGGTAGAAATTAATTTTTGTAAAAATTCTGACAATCCGTTTTTTTTAATTTACACTTGAACGACTGTCATTTTTTTTGAAACATGCATCAACATCTAAGGGGTACTGGATTTTTCAATAAACACTAAATGGAGTGCGAGTGTGATGCTTCTTCAGCGTAAGGAAGGACAACTGAATATGGACCAACCGAAGTAGGGGGGTTCGGCGCACTGTTGGCTGGAGCAAAAGGGAGAGGCCGAAGGGATCATCTGGAGTGCGGCTGACACTGGGGATTCAAGCGTGTTGGTTAGAATCCCACTAGAGCGGAGGTCAAGAAGGGGGGCTGGTCGGCCGGGACCTGAATAGGGCACAGAAGGTCGGAAACTGTAGGGGAGCGGCCGGAGGGTTGCTGGAAAGGTTGGGTGGCTGGGGAGAAAGCCGGAGCCGGCCTTGCCGTTGGTGTGGTGGGTGACGTCCGGAAGCCGGATTTCCGGGTGAGGTAAAGGAGGAAGGTGGCATGAGGCAAAGGAGAGGCTAGCTGGGGATCGAGAGGCGAGGGAAAGGACGTGGAGATCCAGAATGATGAGGCTAGGTGATGTGCAGGTCGAAGGCGCGAGGCGGCGATGCGGGGAGAGTCTGGGCGCGAAGGGCTGGGACGCTGAATGGAAGGCAAGCGGTAGCTCGTACAGCTAGGAGGAAACCAGTTTGAGGTAGGAGCAGTTGTGCAGTGTAGATAGGGGAATGGGGGGTACCAGGATTAGGTTATGGTTTTTTTATTTTCTTATATTAATAATAATAATAATAATCGTATTAATAGTAATAATATAAATAATTACAATAATAGTAAAAATAAAAATAATGCAATAATACTAATAATAATAATAAGAGTATCATTATTAATATTTAGGTTCTTAATAATAATAATAATAATAATAACATAATGATATCATTATTACGAAACATTTTTTTAATAATATTAATCCATTAATTTATCTTATTCTAAAAATTGGGTCACTACGCGCTTGTCGCACAACTTAACAAACAACGTGCAAGTTGAGCACCTCAACCCAGACCTCTTGGGCACCCACATAGAAACCTGGAGAAACCACATGGTTATCTCTAACAATGAGGTGTCTGTGCGCTAGCCCGGAACACACCAAAATAATTAAACATCAAATTTTTTAAACCGAGACCCAACCCGAACATTGTCGTGAGAACCCAAATCCAGGAAATAATAAAATAAAAATTAATTTAAAAAGTCGTTTGTGACATTTCAAGGAAGAGACCTCCCTCGAGTTATTATTTCATCAATATTGTATTATAATCTGTTGAAGATATTGGTCCTACAGCACATGCCACATATGATATTCCAGTCAAGAGAAGAGCACATGGGGCTTCTTCTCCTGTTTTTAAATTGGTTCAACTAGTCAATACTACTCATGTCATGCCTACTCTATCGGTTGAAAGGTATCAGGTGAAACATATGTTTATTTGGAAATAGAATCATGTCTTGATCATTGAGACACCCGTAGAAATATTTCATTACAAATTGGAATGCCTTCACCTGTTATTTCATAACATTGGGGAATATGTTTTTTATCAACTACCATTTTATGATATCATGATGAAAACTGTCCTAGATCAGTGATATCTTTCCACCTATGAAAGATATTTTCATGATCTTTTATATGATTCCTGCCCTTTTAGATATATTATGTAGACTTCAGAGGCATCAGAGTATGGTCTTTAGTTGATATTTGAATTGCAATCTTAGATGGATTCTTGGACTATGTAGATATGAAGACGTGAAGAGATCATTGTCAGTCTATTGTCTGACATTTATTATCTTCATCCACACTGGATATTGATCAAAAGAGGGTCAAAGATTTGAATAATCTTATCAATACCCTCCATCGTAGGGTAGAAGGAGATGAGGTAGGGAGAGAAACACTCCAGTGTACCATCGATGCTTCCTGTCAGACTCTTATTATCCTTTCCATCATAGTTGATCAAATCATAACTAGTTTGAACTCTGTAATGTATTCCATTTTTTATGGGACATCAGAGAGAATCCAAAATTTAGAGATTCCTCCTATTTTATACATACCATAAATGAACTGGTCTTCTGAAATTTATATTCTTCATCCAGTTACTTTTTCATCTATGATATTCATATCATCTTCATTGTTAAAATATTATGTGAATAACTATTTATTACCATCATTGTGTAACATTGAGGAAAAATAATGTAAATAATTGAATATTTAAATCCCAATAGATTCTTCTTTGATAAGTTATAATGAATTCCCACCAACATGAGATTCTCTATTGATGTGTATTTTCCAATTATGTTGAAATCTCTTGATTTGCAGAAGGGTTTATTGGGTAGGATACATGTCCTAGAGGGAGAATTCTATTCTTTTTCCAAAGATGATTGGATTGGATAGAGTATCATTCTTGTGTTAAGTTCTTTTATTGGGACTGATATGATTTTTTAATGTAAATTGACAATGTTATGTAGTTTAGGGTCTTCTTAGCTTGGACCTGATATTGCTTTAGTTTAGGTTCTTTTAGCTCATACCTTATATCACGATAGTTTTGTATCTTCTATCTCAGACCTTCTTGTCAATGTTGTTTAGGGTCTTCTATGTCAGACCATCTATCATAGTGGTTTAGGGTCTCTAAGATCAGACCTTTTTATCATTGTAGTTTAGGGTCTTCTAGCATAGTCCTTATGGAATATGGGGTTGGAAGTCCCGGGATGTTCAAAACGCTATGGGGTTCTTAGTTCCTCCATTGTGTTTCTAGGGATCATGAGGATCGTATCTGTTTTATTTTAGGGAGGATATGCTATTAGAGAGTAGGTTAAGTCCCTTATACATTGATATCATGGACAAGAAACGCATATTTTTACACTTTTCCAAGGGATATGGAAGATTTATGAAGGTAATATTGTTGAGGGGGAAACACTAGGGAGATTAACCTCCCTGGATAGTTGTAATGTGGGTGATGTAAGTCACAATCCAAAAGTATGATCCAAGTAACATGGAATGGGGTAGACATTCCAAATATGTCCCTTAACACTATGAGGTGTCAGGTTCCACCTTGGTGTAACCTGGGCTTACATGGATTGAATATACATTCTTTTAAGTAGGAGATTCCATTACATGGAGGGTCTTATACCTTATACATCTATAGAATGGCCAAGAAAAACTGATCTCAACTTCTTTTTTAGGGTCATGAAATTTTTTTGAAGACTCAATAAAATATATGATGATGTTTGGTATGGAAATAATTCTATCCAAGAAAAGATCTAGCACCATAGGGAAATCTAGATCTTATGTAATGAATCCCAATACCTACTCCCCATTGTACTATATCATTAGGTGTGGACCATCAAAGGTTAATGAATGAATCTTTTCTTTCCATCCTTGATAATGTGAACAAAAAAAGGTGATGCAACACCGAGGATGTTAGATCTGCTTGAATAGCCTAGTTTGGATATTTTAAATCATAGTTCAAAGTGGTCTAGTACTGAGGAAGGTATAGGAAAGTCACACCCAGGATATCATAAAACACTATAGGGTTCTAAGTTTCACCATGATGAAATCAAGCTCATAATAATCTGAAAGAACAATATATTGGACATAGATGTCTCTGGTTGGTGGGTATAAGACCTTCTACATTGATAGGGTGGTCAACCAGAGATATCTCTTTTCTTTCTCAAGGTATTTTAATGGTTTAAGATGAACAAATATGCTATAAATCCTAAAGTGTAATTTATGGAAAATGTAATAACCAAGAAAGGTTTGAGAACCCAAAAAATTGTTCCACCACCTAGTGAACATATTCTCGTGGTGAGGTAATGTGAAAAAATATTTCTCAAAATTTTTTATAGACCTGGGGTCTAGTGACCAAATATTAGATTTTACTAGGGCTATAGAGTACACCCTATGTGATTTATGTATTTTATTTTCACCCTAAATTCATTCTAAACTCTGGAGATGAAGATATTAACATGTGATGACTTGAATTTTTCTTAGGTTTTTCTTTGAAGGTTCTCAAACTGACAAGATGTGTGTCTATTTTTTTAACCATTTGAGGTCTTGTGATTTGAAACATTATAGTATAATGTTTAAATTCGTACATCTTTGAACAAAGTGATGGTAGTTTAGGCTCATGACTCACATGGACCTACTATGGGAGATGTTAAAAAAGAGCATAATTAAGACACCTAGGGTCAATATCACTCTAAAATCCTTTTGAGTGAGAGTTGGAAATGTTATAAATCATGGCTCCAATTTCTTAGTCCATGATTAATGATATGGGAATGCCATAATGGGTATGTACTATAACACTCCAATATATTCGATTCGACCTGAGTGACAACATACTAACTAGAATTATAAATCCCATTATATTAGGCCTAGATTTCACCAGTTGGTGGGTTTTAGGCTCTATTATATCAATATCATGACCAAACTAGGATATATCATTTCATTTCCATGGGATTTGAAAGGATTGAGGAAAAAATGAGGTATTGAAGACATGAAATGGGGTACATGGATTGAGGTACTCTTAAAATATGGTTGAAGCACCCTGTACTCTGGTTGATCGAGGTAAGGCACTTGTGGTCCTTTGTTACGGATTAAAAAAATTGAGTGATGATCTCTACAGTTTATCATCATGTAGTGGGGACATTTCTCATGTAGTTTAACATCATGTGGTAATGAAATTTTCAATGCAGTTTATTTTCATGCAGTAAGGATCTATGTTTTGTGAATTTCTAATTTCATGTGAAAAGGACATTTTATTTTCAGTTTAGCATCATGTGTGAATGACATGGGAATCTATGCGAATGTGTGGAAATTTCATAGTTGGGACAAAGTGTGGAAGTTTCTACATCACAATGTATCCCATGGTGATGTGAATCAAACCAACTTTATTTCTAAAGATCCATACATTTTAACATCATGTGGTGAGGATGTTGATCACTGGATGTGAAATGATGGTATTTTAGTGGGTCCCATGGATAGAATTATAGGTATAACTACAAATCCCATGGTGATTGTAATCAATTGACACATATTTCAAAATTATATTCCTTGTAAATGTCTGAACTTTATAAAAAGTTGGGGGAATTTTTATATTTATTTGTTGTTACTTAGCTTGGTGTTGGAAAATTGGGTGTCACTATGTATCGTGTGAGGATAGTAATCTAGTTACACATAGTTCATTAATGGAAAATACTCTATGCAGGTCTAAACCATATAGATATGTCGGAATTATTTCCATTAATCGTCGTATCTAGGCCTAGGATTATAGATATATGCGTCACAACGTATCCTGTGATGACAAGAATTATGCCACATGTAGTTCATGAAGAACCAATTAGTTTAATTTAATTTGGAAAGGATGAAGATAAACAATATGGAAAAGTTGTGATTTTATGACTGGGCTTGTCGATGGATGTCTGGGCATCACTACATATATCAAGAAAATGAGAATTAGGACACACATAGTTCTTCAAGAACTATGAAGATTAACATCATGTGGAAAGGATGTGGGATCCTCAATGTGAATTGGGATATATTGGATTGAGGTGTAGTAGTATACCAACACCAACTATAGTTTTCCTCTCGAGTGAGGTCCAAAATGGTGTGCAATTTCATGTCATGCATAGGAAATTAACTGTGCAGTTTAACATCATGTAGAGATGACTCATGATATTCCTTTTACGATCATACATTAGAGATCAACATGGGCATGTCAAAAGATGTTATGCCTTTTTTCTGTAGGGAAACCCTTACCATGCCTCCTAATCCCATGTGATCTATGCTTGATGTGATAAAAAAGGAATATCAAGGCTTAATCTCAACATGTAGAGTCATTTATGAGAATGAAATGGGTATTTTGTATCATGTGGTCACTATACCAAGATGTAAGATCGAGGCATACCTACATATCTCATTGGAAATGATAATCATTCCATACATATTTCTTGATGAAATTTTCAATTTAACATCATGTAGTAAGGACGTGGGTGACTCGACCTAAATGAAGATGGATGTTATGGATCCATGCTATTTTACATCATGTGGTAAGGATGTTATCTGTGCAGTTTAATGACTTGCAGTATCGAAATGGATCTCATAATGTGAAAGAGAAGGTATTTTGTGGATCCATGAAGTTTTATGTCATGTGTTAAGGACATTATCCATGAAATATAATGTCTTGGGTTAAGGAAATTAGATCACGTTATGTGAATGAGAAGAAATCCTTTGGATGGGATAAATAATAGAGGTTCTGAAATCACTATCTATCCTATGATAATAAGAATCAAGCCATACATAGTTCATAGGGAACCATGAAGTTTAACGTCATGCGACTGGGGTGAACCTGTACAGTTGAATGTAATTTACATAGGATGAATGAAAATGCTTACTATTATGTGTATGCCTATCCGATGACAAATATGAAAAGTATTTCTTGAGAAATCGTTCAATGGTGGGTGGTGTTCCATGATCTCAATCCATGGTGGCCAACGAATAGGATTCATTATGATAAACCTTATGTATAACATAAGGCCCTTACCACTAGTGTTTTAGTATCCAAGGATTCTTTCCTGATATCATTTGGGTTATGAGAGCCAGAAATAGTTCCCCATGGAGGAATTAATGAAGGATAACCTTTTTTTTAATGCTTGTGTAATCTGATTTTGATAGAATTTGAGGTTTTTTAGTGTGTGCAATTTGTTCTCATTAAAGACCTCCAATTTATCCATCCACTTTTGTGATTTCTCATCATTTGAGGTATATATATATAAATGGATATTCAGAATGAAGCTAGAAAGACCTATATGTGTGACACTTCATTGGGTCCATACACCATTGAATATGAATTTTTCTGTGATGTAGTACATGTGGTGGTACGACATGCCAATAATTCATGCAGGATTTTTTCCATCCAAGAATTCTTATCCATGATCACTATATTCTTGAGTATATTCAATGGAATCTTATTGATGGACTTTATCAGTCCATTTTTTCCTGAATTATAGTGAGATGAGTGATTAGAATTCATATTGTACTCCTGGTACAACCTTTTCAATTCTGTAGAATAGAAGTTGGTGTCGTTCTCCGTCAATATTGTATGATGGACTCCGATCTAGTTGATGATATAGGGTTTCACTAAGTTGACTATATTCATCATCCCGACATCCTTGAGGGGTAATTACTCCCCACATTTAAAAAAGAAATGTGTAACAGTAAGGATGTAGTTGAACTACTTATTTTTTCCTGGGGGATATGGACCCAAAACATATATTCTCCAAATAAAAAATTTCCAAAAATATCCAGCTATATCTAGCAGTTCCAAGGGCTGATAGATGAAATCTTCATGGAATTGGAAGGCATGACATTTCTTGGTGAATTAAACAGTCTGATATATTGGTTTTCCAGTAATATTTCATCCTTTTCACTCAATGGGAGATCTTGGACCCAGATTTATGGGGGATGTAAGAGCCCACATGGATTTCCTCTATGATAGTGAGAGTATCTCCTTAATCTTTGAATATGAGGAGGATTTCATCAATGCCTCATTTATAGAGAGCTTTCTGCTCATTTGGATTATCTTGTAGAGTGAATTTTGCTTCATGGAACCAGATATATTCCCTTCTAGCATGATCTGTTGAGATAATACCATTTTAGAGATAACCAATTATGTCCTCCATCCATTAAGGGGTGTTCATTGGATCTTCATGATCTGGGGTAGTGATGACTAGATTGATATCATCCATATCATATACAATGATAAATGCGACCATTTTTTGATGTTTGATATAGAAGATTTCATCCTGTTGATGAAGGTCATTCAGGACGGTGGCTACATTATCCAGTGAATCAATGTGAGTATTCTGGGATTGGGGAACCCGATGCAATTTGGGGTCAAAGGGTAACACTTACATCAATCCCCTAGTGAATCAAGTGAGAGGGGCCATTTATTCCTTTTTAATGGCATATTCACCATTGATCTTATTTATCAAACATTTCTAGTGCCCTTTAATATTTAGGTATGATGTATGTAGTTGTAGGGATAATTTTAATACAGTGATGAGGGGTTGATATTCGACCTCATTATTTGTCTATCCATGGGATAGTGTGAAAGAGTAGGTAAAAGCTGATTTGTCTAGAGAGACAAATTAAATCTCTAAACAAACCCGATTGAGATTTGGGTTTTTTATTCATGTACCAATAAGACTCTAGGAGGTTCCATCAAAGTAAATCTCCCTTAACTAGGGAGTGTCATGGGAATAGAATACCTCCTTATATGGGATCCTGATGTCTTTTGGTTTATTTTATAGGGCATGATGTGTTGTCAGGAAATCATCTAGGGAATGTAATTTCACTAACTTCGACGATATGAACTGACTTTCATATTTCTGCAGAATAAATGACCATTGGGCCAAGTTCCTAGACAATATAAGATGACCAAGGATGTACTTGATAAGATCAATGTAAGAGACTATATGGACTTCTTGGTTCTTCATGTTATGCATCAACTTTTTTACTATAATGATGAGTGTAAAGAAGTTCTTATTGACATCAGAATTACTAGCCTCAGTACCTATCATCATCTGGTTGAGGTAGTAGGGACTATTCTCACTTATCAAATAATTTTTCTATGTGATGAGGGAACCCAAAGAAAATTCCATGGTTTCCACATATTGTATGAGTGGCCTCCATTCCACCAGATGCATCAGGACAGGTTGGTGCATCGAGTTCTACTTCATACATTCGAAGGATTTTGAGAGTCATTATCCAATTAATAGGTTATTCTATTCATCAGTAGCCATGTTAAGGGGAGATAATTTCTATAATTTTTGGCTATGAATCACAATATTTAGGGTAGGTTCTCTTTTAGTCTCTCATTTCATTTAAATTTTTGTGGGGTGACATTGCTAGAATAGCAGCAGTCTTATCTAGGTAAACCTCGATGTCTAGGTGGCATACCATGAAGCCAAAAACCATCCTTGATGTTACCCGAAAAGATAATTTTAATGGATTAATATGTATTCTATGCTTTCATATTGTTTCAAAGATTTTTGGAATGTTCATGTGGTGATCACATTGCTTTTGAGATTTAACAGCCAGGTCATTGACTTAACACTTGACTATCCTTCCTAGGAATGGATTAATGACATGAGGCATACCATGTTGATATATAAATCCATATATATTTAATCTAAAGGTAATGTCTTGGAAGTATTATATTCCATGAGTCTCTTTGATGTTAGTTTCTTCTTCATTTCAGGGGCCAATTTATCTGATTATTCCTCAAGTACCCTTCCATAAAGGAATGGGCATGGAATCTAGCAATTGCATCAATCTAGAGTCCTTTGATCAGAAGTGGGGATTTTCCCTTTGTTCAATGTCGATAAAGTTCTCTGATGTCAATATAGACCATATTCTCCCTGTTCTTTTTCTTGACATGGAATATGTGGGTGAGACATCTTGGGTATTTTACTTCTTGTATGAAGTTAGCTTTGATCAAATTTTTAACTTCTGCCTCTACCACTATGGCATTAGAGTGGTGCACACTCGTAGCTACCTACTTTTATCCTCAATGATCATAGGTTAACCCAAGATAGTGTGTATCCACATATGGATTCAATCCAGGAAATTCCATATAGTTCCAGGAGAACAGATATAAATGCTGCTTGAGAAATGAAATGTACATCTATTTCTATTCAAGGGGGTGACATAAAAAATTAGAGTAGGTCATGGGACTTTTTATATTCCCATGTTTGTCTACCTGAGGTTATCAATGGTGGTGGAAAATCTTTCCTCAAATAAAAGAGGGGTGTTCCTGATATTATCCTCATCTACTTCCACATCCGAGTCTGTGGAGACATTTTCAGGAGAACATGGAAATCTAGGGGCTCTTCTGTCACTATCTGGGTGAGGGAGAATACTAGAAGTTACATTATCATAACTTTCTATCTCAGTGATCATCAAGATAAGATAGAGTTAACTTCTTTCTATAACATCACTGTGGAGAGGAGGAGCATGGACCTTTGGGACTTAAATAGCTACCTTGACTAAGTTTATGGGAAGCACATAATCATAGTCAAGAATACTCTAGGGATTCATAGGGGTGGTAATAAATCCATTAGGATCTAAAAAATGTATATCATCATATACCATTTTTTTCTAGTATCCCTTTTTATAGAAATATTCTTCATCATATCTTGCTCCATAGGTATCAAAGGGGGAGTTTTCACCATGTAATTTTCTAACTTTTCCATTTATGGGGTATTTCAAACACTAATAAAATGGTTAAGGTACCACCAAATGGATATGGAGACAGATCCTTCCAAAAAATAAATTATAGGTGGTGTCATTTTAGATAACAATGAATGTAGTGTCAGATGTTAGTTCCCCAAACCGGGTTTCAATTTTGATCTTCCTGATAGGCCTCTTCTTAGGCTTATCATACCCTTGGATGGCTAGTATTATTTGATATATGTCTCCTTCTCCATATCCCAAATGTTAGAGGGTTCAAAATATGATGTGATTGATTTAATAACCATTATCAATCAGAACCATTTTGATACTAAAATTATTGAGCTTACTCAAGACATTTAGGGGCCTAATATTCCATTGGATATCCTCCCCTGATCTTGATCAGTCGTAAGATGGTGACATTCCATTCTAAGGACATAGTCTACACTTGATAGGCCACTACTACAACAAGGTATATCTTGAACTATTGTGGGATCTAGAGGGCTTCAACAAGTTCCGGCCTGAGATCTTTTGAGAGATGGAGTGCATCGAGGATTGAGAACTTGGATGGGACAATATCCATCTGTTTCATAATATAATAGTTTTGTGCCAATGGTTGGCACTTCTTGATATGGGGATTCACTTAGGAATAATGTTTAGGAGTTTTAGAATCTATGGTAGATGGGCCTGGTTCTTGTGTATAATTAAAGGGAATATCTACTACCAGTGTTTTAGGATGTTACAGCATTCCCTGTTTCTTGGGTTGATCATATAATTGAACCCCTGTTAGGTAGTTATGTAAGACAATCAGATGCGGGAGACTACTAGAGGTATCGGAGGAACCTTTTTGCCTTGTTTGGGACCATAGTGTGCTTTACCATGAGTATGAGATGTATATATTTCCTTCATGTGGATATTATTAGAATGTTAGGTCTGAGCACATCCGTGATGTCGCCTGTATCCCCATATTCAGTGCACAAATCCTCCAGTTATCTGGTTGTATTTAGGGAACTCATATTCAAGGGAATATTCATTATTATAAAAGTGGTCTTAAAAGTTTATCACATTGATATAACCAAATATGAGATATTTTTATGAGGACGATTACATTTTGTGGGGTGTTTCCCATTCTACAGATGTTGTAGGGATGAAATATGCATGGTTCATATCTCACATTGTAGAGAATATGATTATTAATCTTTTGTTTCTTCCCTCTTTCGTTGGTCACTCCCAAATTTGGTGAGTACTTCGGATGTCTCATTATTAGTTAGTGTAGATATTAAGGGTCTTTGAAACAGTGATTTAAGGGTTTTTTGTGCTTAATCAACTATTTTTTGAGTCATCATGTTGTCAAACGTTTTCACATTCTTTCCTAGAACTTTCTGCCAACCATCATCTTCTTATGACCGGACAATGGTTATGAATAACACCTACTATAGAGAGTTTTCTAATTATACCTATCCATAATCGACCAATCCTAAAATGATTTATTTGAGGATGAATATGTCCTAGATATTATGATGAATCTTTATATGGTAAGGGTAGTTATTGGGATGGTCAGTGCGGCTGACCTCATCAGGATTCTTAGGCTATGGATGCATGAGCATGTTATTGTCTATGGGTACCAAGAAACAACTTGGGACTTGTTCATTTAGGATGGAATATAATTTATTCATCAATTCCTCTAACCTCGAGTGACCCTGATTTCTCTATGGTTCTGGCCGAGGGAAATTCGGTGGTCCTCATTGCTTGAATGGATTTTCTAGGCAGTTTAGAGCCTTCATATGTTCCTAGATGGGCACTGCTGCTAGATTGAGTGTGAGACATATAGAATTATCTCTTCTTGTCCTTTCCCCCTTTTTTGTGCATGAGTTGAGTTTTATATTGGCTTTGTTGAATATCCTCATCAAGAAGTTATTCCATTTTATTGAACTCTTAGAACACACCTTTATACTTCATGGTGATCAGAGGTGTCTATAACTCATCCCTATGTTTTTTATCATATAGTTCCAATAGTTTCTTTTATATAAGATCAATGGTAAGTAAAAAATTTAAGACTTTCCATCTTGTTGTGAAATCAAACACCCTATCATTATTTAATTTTTTATAATTTTTTAGGTTAAAGATTTTTGTTTTCCTCAATGTGGAGAAGAACTAAAAAAGGAACTGACAATGAAGGTATTCCCTTCAAGTGACGGATCCTGCTGGAAGACTGGTATACAAAACAAAGGCCAGCCTAGTTAGAGTCTGTATAGTACACCTCAAAATTATTTCCTCATGTTGATCTCTAGAGCCCATCATCATCCAACATTGGGAAACAAACTATGTGAGATATTATTCAGGGACACGTACACCATAAAAAATAGAGAAGGTAGGATTATTGATGATGGGTCGAGGTGGAGTGTCCTCCACCCAAACGGGATATGGAATCCTCTTAGGATGAACCACTGTATATTTCCCTTACATGGATTCCATTTAAGTATCTAGAGACTCAATGGTGTTAATTATCTCTAGGGGAACTATCACATGAGCTTTTCTCCCACCCACATGGAGTGGATGGGGGTTGATTAGGTGGCCCCTCTTTCATCTCCTACCAATTCTCAATTCATCATATGACTGAATGATTAACTAGGAAAGGGAGAGGATGTCACTACAACTTATGGATGTCATTATCATTTTATAAATCTTCATTTACATAGACTAACTATCTATATCCATAACCAATATGATTTTGAGATGCTTCTCTTACTGGAGGATTGACCATAGGAGGTAGAATATTCATATCTACCTAAAGAAGATACCCTATGGTAATTTTCCCCTTAAGTAGATTCTCATTGTGTTGCATGAGAGCCCAAATATCACTCTTATATTGTGACAAATGTTCCAATAGGAAAAAGAACCTCAAATATTTTTGGTGGGGAACGGGATGTAGCTGCACCTTTCCCATTGGCAATGTTACATCATAGATAAGGGAACTTGATATTTATAGGTGCCATATTTTTTGCCTTATTTGGTTTGGGGAGCTTGTAGCCTCATTTGGTACATATAAATAACCCTCCTCTTGAGTACATTTTCCATATTATGGCCTTATGTGTTTTTTTCATGATCAATGTCTTCAATGTTAACGTGACGACATTCACAGAGTCATATCAGGCAATGATGGTTGTGTCATTACTCTCCAAGAAAGTGGATGATTCTGTACAGTTTTAATTGTGGTGGTTCTTTTAACCCTCACCCATATTGGTATATTTTGGCTTGCGACCCCGATGGGGTCTGATCACCTTCGTTCTTCGTTCCACCACTCTTGGCCAATGAGTAATGACCAAGAGTAAGTATTTGTTCATGATTGAATAATGGGACCCATCAAATAGAGGTTTGTATCATGGTCAATGAGATAAGTGAGACATAGAACATATTACTACCAACCTAGAGAATACTAATTCTCTCTATGGTGAATATGATGATGATAATTCCCCCAACCCCATCACATTGGGGGCATTTGGGACCACAATTTCAATGTATTGGTCCCATTTTTGAGGTTCCAATGACTCTAGTTGAGTTTTTTTATTACCAATAATGAGAAGAAGATATAAATTGGGCTAGACTAGTTGGTTGGGGGTAATTTAGTAAACCTATTGATTCTTCTAGGACCCTCTCAAGGGATAATGAGCCTAGGGATAGGGATTGATATATTAATTGTGTCATCCTAGTGGGATGGGGTTCGCTCGTAGCTACCAAGGATATGTCATGAATCCTCTCAAGAATTGAGGATTCATGGGGTGGAGGCGGTGATAGATATTCCACCACCCTAAGGGGTTGGGCCGAATCCTGGACAGCTGCTATGGCCACTACTATTATGGATCTTTTGATGTGGAATAAATTTTCTTGTGTGGGATATGGGTACGATGGAAGCTCATGATGGGAATTATTTTTCACTGGATGTTTGTCTAATGATCCAAACTTCTATTTTTGTGTTCTACATGTGTTATCATTACTTTGAGGGGCCCTATTTGATTCCATTTTGAAAATCCTCTTTCTCTATTCATGTTTTTTTGGTTATTATTGAACAAGGGTAATTCTATTTTGGTGACCAAATAGAATGAGAAATACCCGGTCCCCTTATTTCTTCAGAGGCTATAACATTACAGGACACTGAATATGAGGGGTTATGTTGTTTCTGGTGTTCGGAAAGGTGTAGTACTCTATACTATTCCCATCCTTGAATATAAATTCATGATGTGGATTTGGATATCAGTATCTAAAGTTTCATGATTCAAGGTCAGTAGCCATGTTTCAGATTTACATTGTTATTTTCAAGTTTTGGGTCCTGGCCCATGGAGATAGCCGGAAAGTGTAGCTGGAAATAGATTATCTTGATTGTTTGAAGGTAAAACTCATATTCTAGATAAAGGAGTTGTAGGTACTTAAATATCTAATGAGTAGACAACTAATTTTAGTGTATATAAGGTATGTAGTCCTTCTCTAGATCACCTAGGATATCAAATTCAGTAGTATAGAGGGACCATAACATGATGGGATGGTTTTTTCCATCTAATGCTCTTTATTTTTCAATCTTGGCCTCCTTGTAATCATATTTACATGCCTTCATATAGTCATACCATGGAATATGGCTCGGATGGTCTCCTGCAGATGGGAGTGGTGTGCTACTAGAATTTGATGTAAACCCATATATAGTTTGCCTTGATGTTTTGAGAGCCTCTCTATATGGAATGTGTCATAGTTTTTAGCATCTCTATATATGGAGCTATCTTGGAAAGTGGAGGATTTCCTTTTCCATTGGAGATATCTCTGGAGGAGGTTTACCATGTTTTATATTAGGAGTAGAGTCCATGTGATAACACTCCACACTACCATGATGAGGAATATCATGGAAATAAACTTCTTCTTATTCAACTTAGATAGTAGAGTTGATGGACCCTTGTGTTGTTTATAATGTGTCTGGAACAACCTCAAGGACACTAGCATTGAGTTGATTAGGAATATTGGTTGTGTTCTATGTCATGGTCAGAATATTTTAGCATGCCTTATGAAATTTTTCATGGATATAAGGATGTTGAATGGTGGTTTTTGAAAGTTGTATATAATTATATGATGATGTCTAAGTATGATCCTGCTACTGAAAAGATGTTGGAATATTCCATCGAGTTGTCTCATTATTGACAGAAATAATATCCTATCTAGAGGCATGTGACATACTTAGTTGGTGAGCCATAGTCAAGAGGAGAGGATGATCCTTATCATGATCCTTTGGGATATTTCGTTGGTCTTTCATGTAAGGATTATGAGCCTAGCCTGAGGAATGTGGTTCTCTTACCATGTGAGACCCTATTGGAATAGGAATATGACCCTGCTCGAATATGATGGTAGACTACCAGAATAGGAGAAAGGCTATGAAAATATCCCTACGTTTCATTGGAATGATGCTATCATTTTCGTTCATCGATGGAATTAGAAAAATTTTCTTAGTCTCCATGATTTGCCGAAATATTCTAAGAATATTCACTGATAGGAAATGCGACTTTCTAGAGGCTTGTACCATTCTCACTTGGCCAACCCTGGCCAAAATGGGGATACTTTCCCAATCCTAGGCCTTTGGATTATGCCACTAGACTTATTCGATTGGAATATGAGCATTTCCTGAGGGGTTTCCCCCTCACATGTGGTGATCCCTAGCTAGAATGGGGATATGAGCATTATCTGCGGCCATTGGAAAATGTTGACCGACTTTTTTGACAAGCTTGGTCCCCTATCACAAGTCATGTGATGCTCTCACCTAGTAATACCTGGTTATAAAGGGAGTATGATACCTATTCTACTCCTCATACTTTATCATAGAATAACAATACTCATCTTGAATGAGAGAAAGAATTTGAGCTTTCTCCAGTACAACAGGTTTTTCACTATGATCAGAGTGTTAATTTTCCCTGGCTATAGGGATAGGAGTATGAACTTGTCCCATTATCTTAAACAGTGATGAAATATTCTTACAGATTCCTTTTTTGATTTCTAAAATATAATGTCATCTTAGTAAACTATGTGTGGGAATATAAGACTACATAATTTCTATTTCCATTATACACTGGAATATTTCTTCAATTGAAGTGGGGATATGCACCCACTTTTTTCTCCTTATGAAATTGGAATTTACTAATGGGATTAATGCACAAGGATAAAGATATGAACCTCCCCCATAAATTTCGCAAGAATATTCCCATATACTTGTTATGAGTTAGCAGAGATATGATCCTACTTGTTGGTTCCTACCAAAATATGTCGAAAAACATCGTTAATAGGAATTGGGATATGAGCCTCTCCTAGATATCAAGAACCATCCTCATCTGATGATCCCTCCTTACAGTCCATGCATGGGCATCAGAGGCGGCGGTGTGTTGAGTGATACCCTCAGAAGGCGACTGGTGGGTACCGACAAGATGGTGCTAGTGGTGGCAGTTTACTGGTTTCCTCCTCAACAGTAGCTAAACTTAAAGGGAGGTGTATTTGGCTTCCTGGTCCACCTTCATCAAATACTGAATGTTTCAGTTGTCACACTCCAGGTATAAGTTCACGAAGAAGCTGGTTATATAGACAAGGGATACTGTCTTATCAACATCCTTTCCTAGGTGATGCAGACTCACTGGTTGATGTTCTTGGAGCACCTCATGGGCACATTCCATGGTTGGGATTGTACAATGTCGGTGGTACTAATAGACTATCATATTTTCCATTTTTCATTGGATCTATCAAGATGGTGATATTATCTTGCGAACCATGGAGGTTTCATCTGCAATTGACTTACTACAGAAAATGATGGATGTTGATGAACTTTTCTTAAACTGGGATACTGAAAGTAGTATCTATAGTACGATAGATGAAAAATAACAAGGTTATAGATTAGTTTAATATTGTAGGCATAATATGATCAATTGGATATTCATGGTTAACATAAATGTTATTTTATTCTCAGTTCGACCATTCTACTCATTTTGGAGTGGAAAAATGTGGAAAGACTTATGAAAACTATGGTTATAGAGGATCATCTATAAGATCATGTGTTCTTACTTATTTGTTTTCATAGGGTATGTAGGAAAATGTGTCCATAGAGATTCATGTAGGGCTTGTCTATTCTGTCTTCATATTGGGTGTAAACAAAATTTATTGATTGATAATAATATATTGTTTTTTGTTAGAGAGATTCACATTGGGTTCACCACTGTTGTTTCATTGGGATTATGAGGCATAGATAGGATCCACCTGATGGTTTGATTGTAGGGGTTTCATGTTGTGCACAATCATGAACCTCATGTTACCATTTTCGCTCTTACAAGAAGATACCAATGTTTCCCCCATCCATAGTCGGGTATAGAACTTCTTTCCAAAGGTCGATGGTTGTCCGGGTTTTTAGGTCTAGTGACTCTTGGCGACCTGGATTGGTCAAGAGGATGGCATATCGGGCTCATGGTACCATTTTGGGGTGAATCTCTTCCTAATATCAATACCGGAATAGTTACCTTAACAAATTGATTATGAGTTTATTATATTTTATGTGAAAATTATTGGGTCCTCTATAGTGAATCCATGTGTATGTATCCAAGGTTATCCACCCATTTCTACTAATGAATGGATGCTCATGTGCAGAAGTATTATAACCAAGATCTTCATAATGTGTTTCCACACAAGAAGTTGGTCAATATTATGAGGAGGGGACTGATCCATTATGAGGCATCCTATGTGTCTTGGTTATGGACACAATCAAAACCCACAGATTACTTTTAAATCATGTAGTTTAATTTCATATAAGGAAGACTTCTAGGGGTGTTGAGGGACATCGGGTGTTGATCCTTGGGTCCCAGAGGGATTTCCTATGTATATTAACTATAGATAGAATCAATGTTTTAAAAGTTAATTTGTTCAAGGATTACTCACTAAGGTTTCCCTTTTCATGTTAGAGACCTATGATGCATATGACATGACTATTGAAGATCCCTAATTCTACGTGAGTTATTCCCAATGTAAATAACAACAGATGGAAAATAAACATTTGCATTGATTATGATGTGGGACTTATTTGCTAGGAAATCCCAGAGATGACTTATTTTAGAGCTTGGGCCTCAGGAAGATTTCATATATATCATGATTATTGTAGGAATCAAAGTCATCATAGTCCAATTTATTTCCCAGCCTGCTGATGGATGTTTTAGAGTGATCAAACATGGGGATGATTGGGCCTCGATGGATAAGACATTATTAACATGTGGATTACATCAATATGTATGTTTATTTGAGCTTGATTCAAAGAATTCATCATACGTTTCCTGGTTTTTGCAAGAATCAGAGTTCTTGTAGTTCAGTTTTTTGGGGTTTACACTCTGTGGTTTCCTTTGTAACCTGGGGTTTTATGGTTTATATGACCTGACCCATGAAACTCCCTAAGCCCATGTAATTCATTTTCCTCGTGAGAAATAATGGATTCAAAGTGATTAATGTTATTTATTATATATATGGGACATAAATGATGGGATCACCATGGATGATCAATATGGAGCTCGACCCTTGAAAAGGTGGCCTATATATCCTGCATATGGTTGGAATTAGAGTCATCATATTTCCTTTTTTTAGGGCTTACATGCTGAGGTTTCCATTATATTTGTGGGTTACACACTGAGGATTGATTATACTATCAAATACTAGGATTCCTTTTTTGATATGACTTGATTTCATAGAGTGTGTCCTAGGAACTTTCTTGATTGTCTGGAGGAAATCACAAGATCTTGATAGTTTTTTACAAAGGTCATTGAATAACCTAACAAACATGGCCACAAGGTGTCACATGATCTAGATAACATCAAAAAGTCATCTTAAAACCAAGATTAAACAAATGGAGGGTGTCATAGGAGTCAGTACAATATGCCTTGGAGGGTGTCTCATATCTTGGATGACATCCCGGGAGGGCATAGCAAGTCCAGGCTATCATGTCTACAGGGTGTCATGAGTTTCAGTTGATTTTCCCAGAGGGTATCGCGAGAGATGATTTGACATACCATATGAAACAAAAATATGTGGATGACATGATTTGGAACTATTATATGAGTTTGTTGATGACTCTGAATGTCATCTCAAGGTATGGGGGCCAACTCCATGGGGACTTTACGGGACTAAGGTGGCATTCCTAGGGGTACCGTGTGAATTTCTATAACATGTGTGGAATATTTAGCAGGACCTAAATAGCATGCTGAAGTGGAGTCACAATATCTAAGTTACATTTATTGGTTCTTTCATGTGTCTTGGGTGGTTCACACAAAGTTCTTGATGGTCTGTGAACATGTTTTTAGTTAATTTCATCTACCTTTTGTCATTGTTATAGCTCTTATATTGTGAATTCCTTATATGTATTCACTGTCAATTTATTTTGAGTCTTGTTTGATCCCAATGACATATGGTATATTCCTTATATTCCCTCCCATAGGTCATTATTGTGATCTATGCATGATAACATGAAGTGATTTATGCATGGATCAAAATTACACTAGTTGTTTTTTGATATATTACCTGATAGAAGACTTTCTAGTCATGAGATCTGTTTCATTGAGAAATATTCTCAGATTTTTTGGTGTTCTGATATGCCTAGATGTGAGAAAATATTAAATTTACCCTTGAGATTCAATCCTTTTCTTTTAGTTTAGGGTCGGGAGTTTATAAGCCTCCCCACCTCGATTGTTTTCTGGTTTCCACATCGTATCTAGCACAAATCAAAGCTTGAGTAGTCAAAGGGATATAGTGCCATGCATCATCCTAAGACTTTATCATGGATCGATCTAGGGGCATCCATGATTTTCATCGGTCGCAATTCCCTCCCATCAATGCTTCCATTATTGTATTATTGTCTATTAATAAAGACTTTTATGATCATGCTTTCTGTAACACCCCAAGATTTTATGAAAAATATTTTTTTTAATTTCATTAATGTCTTGTGTTGTACGCTACACCAAAAGAAGCTTTCACAACAAGCATCCTTGACTTTCCTTCCATTACACACAATCGCGACCTTCCACGATAGTGTGTTTCGTACGCAACACCAAGTTTCGCTAAACAACGATATGCTATTAAGATATTATTAAAACTAGCCGTTATGAATAGTAATAACCACTTTTTGAAAATTTTGTAAATCTTATTTTTCAAAATGAACTTCATTTTTGGATTCGGAGTATCGAATTTAGCCTAAGGTGAAATTTTGGTACTTTTCGGATAACTTTCATATTTTGATGAATAGTGGAAATTACTAAATTTTAATTAAAAACAACTTTTTCAATCGAAATAATTAATAGTTATAAATTATTAATTTGAGTGGTTTTAAAGTATATTTAGAATATATTTTTACAATTTAATACAATGTTGGACATTGGATGTAATTTCACATTTAAACTAGACATAAACAAGTGTCAATCTTTTGATAGATATTGTTTCTTAAAAACACGCTATTTGTTTTAACAGCGGGATTTAATTATAAAATTAATTAATGCAACTTTTATGTTATGAATTTGGTAAAATAGACTTCATTTTTGAATTCGGAATATGAAATATAGCTTGGGATGAAATTTTGGCATTGTTCTGAAAAACATCAATTTTTGATGAATAGTGAAACTACTAAGTGGTAGGTTAAAAACTGAATTTTGCATAAAACTTAATTTTACCGCTTCTGTGAATGGAATTTCAAAAATCCGAGAGACACGGTTAATATCAAGGACTAAAATGTGGTTCAATGAGATGAAAATAATTTTTTGGTGAATAGTAACTTTTTACTTTTTTTACCACGGTTAATAGTAAATAGGGTAACTAAGGGTAAATATGATATTAATATTACCCTAAAACATGTCCTAATTCTATTGGACAAGTGTAATTCGACCAAAAACAAACTTAGGAATAAAATATGACCATTTAGGCCCACTTGGATTAGATTAGGACATTTATTATTAATTTATTTAAAGAAGGGTTAAAATAGTTAAAATCAAAGTTTAATAAGTAAATCATTTTTAATATGGGGTTATACATAAGATAAATTCGACTATAAATATCCATTAGAAAGATAAAAAGATTTCCTACATGATGGTATTTTATTTGTAATTTTTAGACATCAAATAATATAATTTATTTATGACACAAAGATGATGCGGTAATTATCTTATTAATGAAATATTGACATAATTGATAATATAAATACCAAAATAAATGTAATTTAAGACTTTTTATGAATTCCACTAATTTTCTAGGTTACTATGATATATTAGTGTTGATTTAATCAACTTGGTTCGAACATATAATTCTGTTATGACTTTCAAAAAAATCATATATCAAATAGTGTCAAAATTGACACAAAATAGTTTTTAAATCAAATATTATATTATTAATTGTTATTTTATTCCTAAAAATCTAAGGTTCGGCCAAATGACTTAGATAAGGATATATATATTAATAATAAACAATTTGAGGTTCGTTTGGCATGTTATAGTAAGTGTATTAACCATATAGTGAAAGAAAACAAAAAGACACGGTAAAAGTTAAATTATTTAACTTAGTGTTAAATCTAATTGATAAGGTTTAAAATAATATCCAAACATGTCTAAATTTGATTGGTTGATGAGATTACAACCCTATCTCATCTAGTCTTCGAATATGAGTCATTTTTGGATGTTTTTAAGTGGGGTTAGATTTATTATAAATTAATATTTTTAAGAATTCCTAAGGTGCCCCTCTCCTCCCCTATAAAAGGACATCACCTCCCCCTCCTCCTCACACCAATTTGAGAACTCAAGCTCAGCCAACCCCTGCCAAAATCTCTTCTCCACTTCCCTAGCAACATCCTAGAGGTTCTGGTCTTACTCAAAGACCAATTTTAGTTCCCTAAGAGGAGGTCTCCAAAAGGCGCTTCAAAGAAGAGGTAATTACCGTTACCAATTCTTTCATCTTTATTTCTTCTTCCACTTCTTCTTATTAGGTTATTTCATTATGAAGTAATAACATCAGTATCACTCATATACTGATATGTTATTATAAGTATGAAACAACCCTAATTCACCTTCTATCCATCCTACGGAAAAATGAAATCACCGCGCGTGCGTACGTACGGAATACCGTCTCCACGCCGTGGTGTAATCTATTTTCCACCACCACCTTACATGGATGGGTATAATGGTGTAAAGAATAACTATACATAGTTATTACAACATCATATTGATTCTGATATATTGTATAATTCATTCCAATTCAATTCAATAGAAATGATATCATCGCTCGTGCGTACGTACGGACTACCGTCTCCACGACGCGATGAGATTCATTCTCCATGTTAACCATTTAAGAATGATTATAAAGTATATATAAGAAATAATAATGAAATATATGAAATTATAAAGCTACTGGATTTATGTATATATATACATATGTATGTCATCTACTTACTTCCATTTCAAGACAATAAGGAAAGGAAAACAACGTTCATGCGTACGTACGGACTACCGTCTCCATGAACGGTGTTTTTCATTTTATTTATCTACCTATTATATATATATATATATACTGAATATATATGATATATAAATCATATTTTATATTCTGGATGTAAGTAAATCATGATATAAGTAATAATGATGTCAAGAACAACAAGTCAAAACACCTACGATAAATGAAACGATTTTACCCAAAACGCTTCTTTAACATGGAATTTACAAAAGAACGGGTAATATGATGTCATAAGTGAACCATATATGATATCATAACAATGAATATGATTCTATAATAAGTCAATAACATGATTTAAATCATTATACAGGAGGTTCGGACACTTACAAAGCAAGTCGGACCTAAGGTAAGGGAAATATCACAATCTCATTTTTATCCGAGATTGTTTATTCGTAAGTATTTACTGGGGTGTATTTTATCATCCACATCCATGTTTCATAAATATGTAATATTATTTCCATCCACCTACAATTGTTTAAATCCATTTTTACCCTTCGGTGAGTTTTTAGTAAAAGAAGTGAAAGGAATCTTTTGTCGTTTTCCGTACGAGGTACTTTTTGACTTTTCCGACAAAAGTACGAAGAATGTTTTTTTTAACTTATACGACCTGAATGGATTTTTAAAACATTATTTCTAAGAAACTTCCTTTACAAGTTTTCAAGTTTATTTTTAATCAACTTATTTTATTTTAAATTCGTATGACATGTTATGAAAGGAAAAAAAAAGTTTTTGAAGAAGAAAGGATATTTTCCTCAAGAATAGAGTTGAAGTATTTTATCAAAATTATTTTCCATCTAAGATAATAAAAGGGTTCTGTTTTTATCCCTATTATTACATTGGTTTGATTATGTTGTGATGGAAATATTTTTATGAATTCCTTTATCTTATATGAATTGTTTTATGATGTCATTTTGTTTAAGAATCCCATTTTATTTCATGGGTTATGCAATGATGTATGATTTATGATTTTGTGGCACACATAAGAATGGTATCATTATGAGATGGGTGGGACCTATATCTCCCTCCAATGCATTGGGTAAAGATTTTATATCTCATGAGATAGACATGGCTGGAATGGTAGGTTATACCGGTTCAGTGAAACAGGACTGAAACGAGGATTACTCGATTCAGAAAGGGACTTTGTCCACTAAGATAGTCTTGGCAATGAGTCTTGACTAACAAGAAATGATTCTCTATGATT
The DNA here is from genome assembly GCA_963277665.1 of Viscum album. Classification (NCBI taxonomy): domain Eukaryota; kingdom Viridiplantae; phylum Streptophyta; class Magnoliopsida; order Santalales; family Viscaceae; genus Viscum; species Viscum album. The sequence goes on along the minus strand of OY728167.1, from coordinate 294,005,681 downwards.
ATGTGTGTATGCCACAATGAGTAATGTTTTAAGTTATGATTTCATTTCACTACTATGATTTATCCCATGTTATGAAATTATGCTCTCTTTTGCAGGTTAAGATTTCCAAAAATGTTATGTTCTTATGAAAATTATGTGATTGATATTTCTTTTGTTTACCCTTACTGAGCATTTGAGCTCACCCTTTTATGTTTTCTTTTCCCCAGGATATAAAGAAAGGTTTTAGGTAAAAAAAAAGAAGATCTTTATGGGAGATTTTGAAGATCTTTCACCAGGATTAGAAGATTACGTTCCGAGTTTCCAAAGACACTAAACTATTACGATCCTTGTGTGTGTATTTTTGTTATGTACTAAGTATTCCGCAAAAGTAATGTAAAGTCTATGTACGTCAGGCTTCGGGTCTCTACAGTTGGTATCAGAGGAAAGGTTTAGTCAACCTTTGGAAACTAGGATGCGAAAACGTTAGTGAGATCCCTAGAGATATTTCTAAGGTATGTCTAGGGATGCCCCTAAGGATAAGTATACGTATAGGATATAGTTCTAGAACTATGGTAACGATATTAGATTAAACCAAAGATGATAGATATTTAAGTTACTCCCCCTTTATTACGATTTTTGCATCTAACACTATTCTGTTTGGGTTTTAGAAAATGGCTGGAAACAAAATGATTCACAATAATGGAGGATATGATGGACAATGGAATGATATTCTTCTTGAGCAACCAAATGAAATGGGATTTGGATGTCCAAACATCATTATTATGCCGAATCAGCAATCTCACAACATGATCAATAAAGTAAAATTTGGTAAGTATCCTGACCCGACTAATAAGAGAAAGATGGAGTTCCATGATGATCATAGAGGAAGGAAAGTTCAATTTCCCCTATGTAAATCATGTGGGAAGAGGCATCAAGGAGAATGTTTCAAGGGAACTGGAAGATGCTTTGGGTGTGGAAAAGAAGGACACAAAGCAAGTAAGTGCACAGGAAAAGGGTCGGTTAACACCATGGATGAGGATAATGGTATTGCTACGACATCAAAAATGGTTAAGTGTTTTAAATGTGGAATGTATGGGCATTATGCAAACAAATGCCCTAAGGGAAAGACTCATGAATAGAATCAGTATGGTCATATGGGTAGTATTTATGTGGATGATGATGAAGAGACTACAAATGATATGTGAGATGAAGTAATTTTTGAAGCTCGGTCAATGGTTTGAGAATGTAGTGGAATGATTACATGTTTATCATGTGTAATTTTGGAATAAAGAGACATCTGAGGATTGTTACACTGTTGTCTTTCCTTGAGTTATGAAAGTGTATGATTAATGGTACCACTATCCATGAAAGGTTATTCAGATATTTTTTGGAAATAAGATGATATGCGCATAATGAAGACGAGAAAATGAAATGTTTAATAGTATTCATGAGCTCATGATTAATATAAGGACTAAGTGATATCATGGTTTGAGTATATAGAATTTTGAGGATTTTGGTATGTGGAAAGTGTTAACTTTTTTCACTAAGGTATTCAAGAGAATACACGATTAAGGACTTTGAGTGTTTGGAATGTGACCAACAAGACATATCTTATGATATGTGGGGATCAACAACAGTATTAAATCTTTGGTAATCGATGTCACTATATTATGAGAGTGGACTGCAGTATTATGTATAAGCCTAAAGATTAGACTGGATTATGTTGGACATAAGTTAGAATTGTTTAAGGATAGAAGATTTTCGATATTATTGATGGGATGTTATATTAACGTAGTTTTAGAAAAAGGACAACCTGCAGGACGGGCGACAACCCATCGCTTCGGACAAGGCTGTAGGAATCGAACCCACAACCGAAGTGCGACTGGCCTTTATCGCCTACCACTGACCTACAGGAAGTCCCTGTTTAGTAGAAACTTGTGTTATTATATTAAGCAGTATGATATATGAAGTATAAGCCCATTTTAGGAACCATATATGATTAATCCCACTATAGATCGACTTATGTATATAAATTTTGCTAATCTTTTGAGACAGATGGAATGACCCGTCATTCTATCACATGATCTGCTAACACTTCACGAATAACAAATTCAACTTCATTTATTTAAGAGATGAAGTGGAAATTGTTCAAGGCACGAACAATAGTGAGATTGTACAAAAATAAAGTAAGTATTTATTCTAATTCAAATTCTTCAACTTTAGGGAAAAGATCTTGAAAACCAAAAATGTTGTCCTAGTGCTCTTATATCTGATTAATCAGATGGTACCTTAGATCGTCACAAATTTATGGATTTGTGATTGTTGGCTTTTCCATAGCCATGTTCTCTACCACTCTCCATCAGAACATGATTGTTAGATTTCTCTTCCATATCCATATTTTCACCTATGTGGAAACCCAGTGATTAGTTTATTTGGGTAACCGTTACGTTTCATACTTTTGTTTTTAAAGATTGGTTTTGGTATTCCTTTTTACGATGTGTGTTTCTATTAAATAAACTTTCGAGTAGTAAACCATTTATAACCCCGACGAATTTCGAGGGCGAAATTCATTTTAAGGGGGGTAGAATGTAACACCCCAAGATTTTATGAAAAATATTTTTTTTTTAATTTCATTAATGTCTTGTGTTGTACGCTACACCAAAAGAAGCTTTCACAACAAGCATCCTTGACTTTCCTTCCATTACACACAATCGCGACCTTCCACGATAGCGTGTTTCGTACGCAACACCATGTTTCGCTAAACAACGATATGCTATTAAGATATTATTAAAACTAGCCGTTATGAATAGTAATAACCACTTTTTGAAATTTTGTAAATCTTATTTTTCAAAATGAACTTCATTTTTGGATTCGGAGTATCGAATTTAGCCTAAGGTGAAATTTTGGTACTTTTCGGATAACTTTCATATTTTGATGAATAGTGGAAATTACTAAATTTTAATTAAAAACAACTTTTTCAATCGAAATAATTAATAGTTATAAATTATTAATTTGAGTGGTTTTAAAGTATATTTAGAATATATTTTTACAATTTAATACAATGTTGGACATTGGATGTAATTTCACATTTAAACTAGACATAAACAAGTGTCAATCTTTTGATAGATATTGTTTCTTAAAAACACGCTATTTGTTTTAACAGCGGGATTTAATTATAAAATTAATTAATGCAACTTTTATGTTATGAATTTGGTAAAATAGACTTCATTTTTGAATTCGGAATATGAAATATAGCTTGGGATGAAATTTTGGCATTGTTCTGAAAAACATCAATTTTTGATGAATAGTGAAACTACTAAGTGGTAGGTTAAAAACTGAATTTTGCATAAAACTTAATTTTACCGCTTCTGTGAATAGAATTTCAAAAATCCGAGAGACACGGTTAATATCAAGGACTAAAATGTGGTTCAATGAGATGAAAATAATTTTTTGGTGAATAGTAACTTTTTACTTTTTTTACCACGGTTAATAGTAAATAGGGTAACTAAGGGTAAATATGATATTAATATTACCCTAACACATGTCCTAATTCTATTGGACAAGTGTAATTCGACCAAAAACAAACTTAGGAATAAAATATGACCATTTAGGCCCACTTGGATTAGATTAGGACATTTATTATTAATTTATTTAAAGAAGGGTTAAAATAGTTAAAATCAAAGTTTAATAAGTAAATCATTTTTAATATGGGGTTATACATAAGATAAATTCGACTATAAATATTCATTAGAAAGATAAAAAGATTTCCTACATGATGGTATTTTATTTGTAATTTTTAGACATCAAATAATATAATTTATTTATGACACAAAGATGATGCAGTAATTATCTTATTAATGAAATATTGACATAATTGATAATATAAATACCAAAATAAATGTAATTTAAGACTTTTTATGAATTCCACTAATTTTATAGGTTACTATGATATATTAGTGTTGATTTAATCAACTTGGTTCGAACATATAATTCTGTTATGACTTTCACAAAAATCATATATCAAATAGTGTCAAAATTGACACAAAATAGTTTTTAAATCAAATATTATATTATTAATTGTTATTTTATTCCTAAAAATCTAAGGTTCGGCCAAATGACTTAGATAAGGATATATATATTAATAATAAACAATTTGGGGTTCGTTTGGCATGTTATAGTAAGTGTATTAACCATATAATGAAAGAAAACAAAAAGACACGGTAAAAGTTAAATTATTTAACTTAGAGTTAAATCTAATTGATAAGGTTTAAAATAATATCCAAACATGTCTAAATTTGATTGGTTGATGAGATTATAACCCTATATCATCTAGTCTTCGAATATGAGTCATTTTTGGAGGTTTTTAAGTGGGGTTAGATTTATTATAAATTAATATTTTTAAGAATTCCTAAGGTGCCCCTCTCCTCCCCTATAAAAGGACATCACCTCCCCCTCCTCCTCACACCAATTTGAGCACTCAAGCTCGGCCAACCCCTGCAAAAATCTCTTCTCCACTTCCCTAGCAACATCCTAGAGGTTCTGGTCTTACTCAAAGACCAATTTTAGTTCCCTAAGAGGAGGTCTCCAAAAGGCGCTTCAAAGAAGAGGTAATTACCGTTACCAATTCTTTCATCTTTATTTCTTCTTCCACTTCTTCTTATTAGGTTATTTCATTATGAAGTAATAACATCAGTATCACTCATATACTGATATGTTATTATAAGTATGAAACAACCCTAATTCACCTTCTATCCATCCTACGGAAAAATGAAATCACCGCGCGTGCGTACGTACGGAATACCGTCTCCACGCCGTGGTGTAATCTATTTTCCACCACCACCTTACATGGATGGGTATAATGGTGTAAAGAATAACTATACATAGTTATTACAACATCATATTGATTCTGATATATTGTATAATTCACTCCAATTCAATTCAATAGAAATGATATCATCGCTCGTGCGTACGTACGGACTACCGTCTCCACGACGCGATGAGATTCATTCTCCATGTTAACCATTTAAGAATGATTATAAAGTATATATAAGAAATAATAATGAAATATATGACATTATAAAGCTACTGGATTTATGTATATATATACATATGTATTTCATCTACTTACTTCCATTTCAAGACAATAAGGAAAGGAAAACAACGTTCATGCGTACGTACGGACTACCGTCTCCATGAACGGTGTTTTTCATTTTATTTATCTACCTATTATATATATATATATACTGAATATATATGATATATAAATCATATTTTATATTCTGGATGTAAGTAAATCATGATATAAGTAATAATGATGTCAAGAACAACAAGTCAAAACACCTACGATAAATGAAACGATTTTACCCAAAACGCTTCTTTAACATGGAATTTACAAAAGAACGGGTAATATGATGTCATAAGTGAACCATATATGATATCATAACAATGAATATGATTATATAATAAGTCAATAACATGATTTAAATCATTATACAGGAGGTTCGGACACTTACAAATCAAGTCGGACCTAAGGTAAGGGAAATATCACAATCTCATTTTTATCCGAGATTGTTTATTCGTAAGTATTTACTGGGATGTATTTTATCATCCACATCCATGTTTCATCAATATGTAATATTATTTCCATCCACCTACAATTGTTTAAATCCATTTTTACCCTTCGGTGAGTTTTTAGTAAAAGAAGTGAAAGGAATCTTTTGTCGTTTTCCGTACGAGGTACTTTTTGACTTTTCCGACAAAAGTACGAAGAATGTTTTTTTTAACTTATACGACCTGAATGGATTTTTAAAAAATTATTTCTAAGAAACTTCCTTTACAAGTTTTCAAGTTTATTTTTAATCAACTTCTTTTATTTTAAATTCGTATGACATGTTATGAAAGGAAAAAAAATGTTTTTGAAGAAGAAAGGATATTTTCCTCAAGAATAGAGTTGAAGTATTTTATCAAAATTATTTTCCATCTAAGATAATAAAAGGGTTCTGTTTTTATCCCTATTATTACATTGGTTTGATTATGTTGTGATGGAAATATTTTTATGAATTCCTTTATCTTATATGAATTGTTTTATGATGTCATGTTGTTTAAGAATCCCATTTTATTTCATGGGTTATGCAATGATGTATGATTTATGATTTTGTGGCACACATAAGAATGGTATCATTATGAGATGGGTGGGACCTATATCTCCCTCCAATGCATTGGGTAAAGATTTTATATCTCATGAGATAGACATGGCTGGAATGGTAGGTTATACCGGTTCAGTGAAACAGGACTGAAACGAGGATTACTCGATTCAGAAAGGGACTTTGTCCACTAAGATAGTCTTGGCAATGAGTCTTGACTAACAAGAAATGATTCTCTATGATTATGTGTGTATGCCACAATGAGTAATGTTTTAAGTTATGATTTCATTTCACTACTATGATTTATCCCATGTTATGAAATTATGCTCTCTTTTGCAGGTTAAGATTTCCAAAAATGTTATGTTCTTATGAAAATTATGTGATTGATATTTCTTTTGTTTACCCTTACTGAGCATTTGAGCTCACCCTTTTATGTTTTCTTTTCCCCAGGATATAAAGAAAGGTTTTAGGTAAAAAAAAAGAATATCTTTATGGGAGATTTTGAAGATCTTTCACCAGGATTAGAAGATTACGTTCCGAGTTTCCAAAGACACTAAACTATTACGATACTTGTGTGTGTATTTTTGTTATGTACTAAGTATTCCGCAAAAGTAATGTAAAGTCTATGTACGTCAGGCTTCGGGTCTCTACACTTTCACACTGAAGGACTTCTATATTTTCATGTTGAAATTTCCAATGGCCTTCATGAGATGCTTGATTCCTTACTTGGACCATTTTTTAAGGCATGGGTGACTCATCTGGGGGCCTCATGGGACCATGATGTGGACGTCCTTAGTGTTTCGTAAATTGTTTACTATTTCAAGAGGCTTCCTCCTCCTCCCTATTTTATTTCCTTTTTTATTTTCCAAAGGGCGAGGGTCATGTGAAATTTCATGAGTAATGTAAAAGGAAATTACTCTATGTTTTGATTATGCATATCATGAACAATAGGGGTTATATAGAGGTGTGTGAGCATTTTGTGGAAAAATTAATCTTTTTATCCTCAGGGATCCAAAGGGGAAGCAAGAGGTTCCCTGGAGATACCCAAGGACATTCACATGATGAGAATGATAATCCAAATGGATTTTAAAAGATGAGGCAAACATGTTTCTAGATTCTCACAATGTCTTTTGGATTTTTAGTGGTGCACCACATGTCTTTTAGTAACCGCGAGTGGGTTTTGCCTCCCCTCCATTTATTTATTTGTTTTCTTTTACAAAGGTTCAGGAGTCACATAGAATTGATCGAATATTTTCAATGCGAATAATCCTTCCTTTGGTGATGAGTTGCATGAAATTTTTAATTTCTAAAGTCCTCTTCCCTTTGGATATTTTTATTTTTATTTTCAATTTATTTTCAGATGGTTTTTCCAGGCCTATCACGACCTGATTTCACCAAGATGAGGGAAGGGATAATAGATTGTCAAACCCTTCCTTCCTCATGTTGAAGGAGAGATAATGACCCCCTGAGACCCTCCTTCAATAGGCCATGGAGTGGAGACTAGCACCAAGGGTATAAAATCACATGTAATATGGAAGGCATTACCCATTTTATTTAGTATGACCAGGAGATAAGATGGGAAATCCCAAACACACCCAAACTGGAAGAAAAATTAAATCCAAAACAATTAATTTCTATATGCATGTTCCAATAACATGTTCTACAAAAAAAATATAGAAAACTCCAAAGGAAATTACCAAATGAAAAGAAAATAAATGTCAATGGTCATGGCGTCCAAGATAATAGGGTCTGGTATGGTCCTCGAAGTCCTTCGGGAATCCTGAAAGCAGATTTATATTTGTAGGGTGATCATATAGGTATACTTAGTTGGGAATACCAAAAGCTTTTTTGCACAGGTGGGGAGCCATTCTAATGCCCCGTGAGAAAAGGAGATAACAAAAGCTCTTATCAAAGAAACTATCCACCCAATCCCCACTAAGGCACGCTCCCCAAATAATGCAAGTCATGTAAAGTAACAGTAATAACACATCGATGGTTGGGTACCCCGCACCACTTTCCCACTGGTTATTGAATACAACCTATGCGTCAGACCTCCCCCGCCATTCTCACCGCATTCCCATCACCATACTCGACCCGCACACACCTGGTATACCATAACCACACATCCCACCTACAGACATATGTTCCACAACAACCACACATAACCACAACTGCAGACACCTGGGCCCGAACAACTACTGCCACGCCTGAAGGCACCTAGTCCTCATCCCGAAAACGATTAGGAAACAACCTTCCCACACACACCTAGGCCAATGACCACAACTGCCCCACCTGAATAATCTTGGACTACAATGGACCTCAGGACATCACAACATACCCTAAGTGTATTGGGAAAATCGGGAAATGGAGAAGAAATAGATCTAATAACCAGCCACTCAAAGGAGTGTTAGAAAAAACACCCTCCCCCATGAAATGGGGGTGTTCAGCACGAAGTGCTCAACTTGGGTGGGGCACGAATAAGAAACATAAGAACAAAATTATACATATAGTTAAACAAGAACCCATCCTAACCTAGGGGTTCCAAAACCATACCATACACAAACACCATTATTACTATTCATTTATAAACTCACAACAGCCACAACCAAGTCACAACTCATTCCCAAAAAAGAACTCGCTATTAAACCCATTCTTGTTTTCATATTCAAGTGATTCCATTTTAATAATTCTTCACTACCAGGAAACAAATAGGCATAGCCACAAGCCAAGGAAGGAAAAAATCCAAGCATCAATTTAAGCATTCCCACCTGGTTCTCTTATAAAGTCACAACAACAAAATGGATCTATGAGATCCCTCGAAGTACTGGAACCAAATCAATCCCCAACATATAGCCCCACATGGACTTAGGACCATAAACCAACAACTGCACAATAGGGGATCCCATCCCCATCAATTTCACCTCACAAGCATCAACCGTAAGCATAACCGGAATAGAGCAAGGGAGTTTTCAGATTTAAATATTCCATTCATTTAGTTCTTTCCTTCTGTTTGGTTAACTGGGGTGAACACAAAAGGATTCTTATTCATTGGGCATCCATTTAATCAACCAAGTTTATGTGATTAACCAGTTTCCATGTTACAACCATTCAATCATAGAAATATCCAGAAAACAGAGGTTCAATAGTGCGCAAGAAAGGACCACCAACGACCACAATTTTCAGTGGACATAATCCCTTACAATTTACAACATATAATCAAGGGTAAAAGATTACCGTAACATCGTCAAACACACCCCTTAATTATTAAAAAAAATTTATTATATTTGTTAAGGTTTGGTTTAATCCATCCCCATATGAACATTATCATACCCACCCTGCATGATACAGAGTAAAGAGAGATGAAGGAAAAACCCTACTTAGATGATCAATGATCGAAGTGTTTCTCCTTATACCAACAACTGGGGATGCAAGACTTGTATGGGAGGAACTCCAGGGACACCAAGAGTGAGAAGTAAAGGCTTCAACATAGGCGCACCACTAGCCTTGGGAAGGGGGACTGCAAAGGAACCAAGGAAACAAAAGAGGCCATCCAAGAAGAAGAAGGAATTCCCATGCGAAAAAATGACATCCTGGAGTTATGGGATATTAATTCTTGAACGACTTTAAAGGAGGGTCATGGTTTCACCACATGGTTGGACGGTTACACATGATGGAATAAATTATTATTTAATAATTCTCATCGGAGAGGTGGCTATAACAGCTGTGTGTTAAAGGATTTCATTTAAAGAGAGGAAAACGAGTCCATTGAGGTTCTCCCCACTCTTAGGGGATTTTATATATCATTTATGGTCTTAAAATGGCCTTGAACAACTTTAACAGGTTAAAAGAATTAATAGTGGCGTTACCAGAAAAGCTGGGGAAGGAAACCCTGACACCCCTCTATAGATGATTGGTGAGACTGATTGGGGAAACTGATCAGTGGAGCTGATCGAGTGAAGCTGATTGGGTGAAGCTGATCCCGTGAAGCTGATCAGTGAAACAGATCGAGTGAAGCGGATCAGTGAAACTGGTCAGGTGAAGCTGATTGGGTCATACTGATTACTGAAACTGATTGGGTGAAGTTGATCTGGTGAAGCTAATCAATGAAACTAATCGAGTGAACCTGATTGGGTAAAACCGATCAGTGAGACCGATGGTTGAAACCGGTCGGTGAGACCGATGGGTGAAACTAATCAGTGCACCGATGGGTTAAGCCTATCTATGAAATGGATGGGTGAACGATGGGTGAAACCGATCAGTGAGACTGATCGGTGAGACATAGATCGGTGAGACCGATGGGTGAAACTAATCCGTGAGACCGATGGGTGAAACCGATCTGTGAGACCGATGGGTGAAACTGATTGGTGAGATCAATGGGTGAAACTAATGGGTAAACCGATCAGTGAGAGTGATCAGTGAGACACTAATCGGTGAGAACAATGGGTGAAACCGATCAGTGATAACAATCGGTGAGGCACCGATCAGTGAGACTGATGGGTGAAACTGGTGGAACATATCCCGGAAGCTGATCATGTGAAGTTGATCAGTGAAGGTGATTAGTGAAGCTGATCAGTGAAGCTGATTTGTGAAGCTGATATGTGAAACGGATCTATTAAGTTGATCTGTAAAGCTAATCAGTGAAACTGATCTGTGAAGCTGATCTATGAGATATATGGGTGGAACTGATTGGTGAGACCGATCAGTGGAACTGATAGGTGACCCCAAGGTAACACATTTCCATTGACACCCACATCTTGCTGACTCACCCATAGTTTCCAGGACACCCCAACAGTTATAATTTGGCAATGTAATGGACTATGAGGGTCCGGACAATTACATCAGATACCTCTCAAATTACTCTCACCCTCGAGAATACAAGAGTAACCCGAACAACCACTCCAGAAGATATCTCTTAGGGAAGAACCACCCCAAACATCCAAATAAAATCTTAAGGATCACATTGTCCCAACATACAGATCTGGGATTTCTTTCCTCCATGTCAAGATACTATCCTCTTTGGGTGGAACTGACTCACCATCATGGGTTTAATCGCATATTTGCTTATGCATCTTGATTAAGAATAAGGTTCTCCCTTCCCCACATATCAAGAATTTTCATAAACATTCACAAGTCAAGGAAACAAATCATCTTATAAACCAACAAGGTCATCATTATATCACAACAGGTCACAAAAACAAGAACATAAAGGAAGGCTTGGAACAGAAACTCAAAACAGCTCTGGGTACTGGGCGCACATCTGAGCTTCCCGCTCCCAAGTACTCTCCTCGAGGCCATCATGCCTCCACAACACACAAACCAAAGGGATGGTTCATCCACAATGCACTTTCTCATTTCGATCCTCAATACTCACTGGTCTCTCCACGAATGAAGCGTTATCCCATATATCCAACTCTTCCCATTCAATGACATGAGAATCATTGTGTAGATATTGATGAAGTTGGGAGACATGGAAACCATCATGGATCCTTTCCAACTGAGTTGGAAATGCTAGATGATATTCCACCTCATAGACTCACCCCAATAATTCAAAATTCCTGATGAACCTAGGAGAGAGCTTTCTCCCCTTTCTAAACCTTCACTGCCCACATTGAGGGGAAACCTTCAAGAACACATTTTCTCCAACCTCTAACTCCAAGGGCCTCCTCCTACGATTGGTATATGACTTCTACCGGTACTAGGATACCTTCATCCTCTCACAAACAAGATGAACCTTCTCCTTTGTGCTTTGCACTACCTCTGGGACAATAACACCTGCCTCCCCATCCTTAGTCCACCACACGGGCGAACGACACAGCCTCCCGTACAAGGCTTCAAATGGTGCCCTGCCAATAGTAGAGTGATAGCTATTATTATAGGAAAAATATAATAAAGGAAAATGTAGTTCCCATGATCCCCTGAAGTCCAAAACACATTCTTATAGCATACCCTCCAATGTCTGGATGGTTTTATTTGTCTACCCATCTTTCTGGGGGTGGAAAGCATTGCTAAGGTGTAGCTGGGTGCCAAAAGCATGTTGTAATCCCCTCCAGACTCTTGAGGTAAACTGTGAATCCATATCCAAAAATATGGACCTCGGAACTCCATCAAACTGCATCACCTAATCCACGATTCTCTATGTTAAGGCATCCACTACACTCCACTCCTTGGTCGCTAGGAAGTGTGTTGGTTTCATCAGCCTGTCTACCAGTACCCAGATAGAATCACAACCTCCTTGAACCCTGGGTAGTCCTGTGACGAAATCCATTAAGATGTCATCCCACTTCCACTCAGGGACATCTAAAGGCTACAACAAACCTCTTGGAATGTGGTGTTTATCCTTAACCTAGTGACACACCAGGCACCTTGCCACAAACTCTAACACTGCCCATTTCACCTTGGGCCACAAAAACTGTTCCCTCAGGCCTCGGTATATCTAGGAAACTCCTATATGTACCACTAAAAGTGAGTTATGGAACTCACGGAAAACTCCCTCACGCATCATCTCTAGTACAAACAACATCCCTTGAAAAAGCATCAAATTATGACCATCCTCCAACCACCCTTCCAGAGCATTTCCTTGGTTAACCAGATCACGCATCACTTCACTCTCTAAGTCTCCCCATTGAGACTCCTCCACCTTCCACAATAGAGAGAACTGCACTGTCATCTGAAACATAAAACCTCGACCACCATCCACCCTTTCATTTAGGTGTAGGGTAGCTAAATCCTCCATTTCCTTTCAAGCATCCACAGATTCCTTAACAGCTTCCCTCTGTGACTTCATACTCAAGGCATCAGCCACAAAATTCCACTTACCTTCAGTGTAAGAGATCTCAATGTTTTATTCCTGAAGAAAATCCACCCACCTTTTTTGTAACATTTTCAGGTCTCACTGGGTAAAGATATGCCTCAAACTCTTGTGATCTGTGAAGACCAAAAAATGTTCCCTGATGAGGTAATCCTGCCACAACTTCAACACAAACACTAATGTTGCAAGATCTTGGTCATGGGTGGCATAATTACGCTCATGAGGACGTAACTGCCTAGACCTATAAGAGATCACTCCCCATTGCTTCATCATCGCACACCCTAGGCCAAGTCCAGAATCATCACAAAATAGCTCAAACAATACCCCTTCCTCTAGAAACCTGAGCACCGGAGCACTGACCAACCTTTCCTTCAGATAGCTAAAAGCTGCCCGACATTGCTCACTCTATATGAAGGCCTGGTCCTTTCTAGTAAAATTTTTCAAAGGAGCTGCAAATCGAGAGAAGTCGGGTATGAACCCTTGATAATAGCCTCCCAGTCATAGAAAACTATTAACCTCCATCACATTCTTGGTTTTTTCCCAAGAAACAACCGCTTCAACCTTTTATGGATCAAAAACTACCCCTTGCTGAGAGAATACGTGTCCAAGAAAATACACTTCTCGTGTCAAGAACATTCACTTGGACAACTTCCCATAGAGCTGGTGATGTCGAAGGATCTCCAAGACCATCCTGAAGTGCTTAGTATGTTCATCCTATGATCTTGAGTGGATCAAAATCTCATCAATGAACACAATGACGAACTAGTCCAGAAACTCATGGAAAATAGAGTTCATGAGACCCATGAACAAAGCAGATGTGTTCGTAACACCGATTTTCATGACTACAAACTCAAAGTGCCCATACCTATACCTAAAAGTAGTCCTCAGGATATCACTGTCATTCACCATTAACTGGTGATTCCCAGACCGCAGATCAATCTTAAAGAACCAACCTTCTCCCCTTAGCTGTTCAAAGAGATTGTCTATCCTCATGAGAGGGTGACGGTTCGTGACCATTACCTGATTCAGTCTTCGGTAGTCTATGCATATCATGATACCACCATTTTCCTTCTTCGTGAACAAGACTGGAGCACCCCATTGTGACACACATTGGGTCAAACAAAACCCTTATTCATCAGCACGTCAATCATAATCCGCAACTCCCAAAACTCAGAAAGAGTCATCTGATAATGAGCCATAGAAATCAGATGGGCACCAGGCTGTAAGTCTATCCCAAACTCAACGTCACGTCGAGGGGGTAGAGTCACAACCTCCTCAGTAAAAATGTCCAGGAAATCTCTGACAACTCCCGGAACATCCATCATTTCAGCATCCACTGATTCTGCTAAAAGCTCAGCCAACTTTGAAAAAAGAGGCTCCACGCGCCATCTCCCCACCTGACAACTCCGTTTGACAACAAAATCCACATGATGACCATCCTCATCAGAGAACACGACTCTTCTCCAGATGCAATTGATAATAGTATGCACAAAAAACAGCTAGTTGATACCTAGGATGACATCTTATGGTTTCATTTCTAGCAGAAGGAGATCCCAACTTGACTGATGCGGCCCCAACATCAGTCTGCATCCTCAAAAAACATCAAATATGATAGTATGACTCCCTAATGGCATACTCAGCCCCAAGGGAATGGAGAGTCTCTCTATGTCTTGGAACAAGGAATGGTCTAGACCGGGTGTAACAAAGGAGTGAGAAGCTCCTAAATAAAACAAGGAACATGCAAGAGTGCTAAACAAGATGATCGTACCTCGAACGACTTTCGACCCTACTAGAACAGCTGCCTCTTAGGCATGAAAGTTCCCATTCCCAGATCCTCTTCCCCTCGGCATTAAGACACCTCCCCAACCACGCCCTAGTCGAGGTCCTTGATGAGCACCCTAGGGTTGGCCTTATCCTATAACGTCTATTCATGGTAGAGCGGGATCTCGCTTTCCCTACTTCTGCTGCTAAAAGGGCCTAGCTGGAAGCTGCTGATGCTGAGGTGGGCGCTGAACCTGCCCACCCTCACTGTACTATACTCGGTCCAGGCATTGATTTTGAAGGCTCCCACAGCTTCCACAGATGAAGCACCTCGGTCATAGGACCTCAAGGAAAGGGCGATAATCGGGATATCAAAACTGGAAATGTTGGGGCCTGCTCCCCACTGGCCGAAACCTAGAAGGCCCTGATGCTGGAGGCCTAATGCTGAATTCCTTCCCCTTTGAAGATCCCCAATGGATCCCCTCTCACAAAACACCTCCCAACATGTGCATCCTCTTCAGTACTTTAGCCTTCTTTTGGACCTCCACGTATGTCGGTAGGGTGAAGGGAGTAACAATACACTGAAGAGAAGGTCAGAGTGCCTCATCTAAATGTCTCACTTAAGACTCCTCATCCAGAAAAAGGTCCATAGAAAAATGATGGAGATCCTTGAACTTGATCCCCAACTCCCTCACTGACATGATCCCCTACTGAAGGGAGAGTATCTCCTGCTTCTTTTCCGCCTTTATCATGGAAGAGAAGAATTGTTCCCGGAATTCCCTCTCGAATTCAGTCCACAAAACTTCAGCCTCCCTCTTCTCCCCAAGATAAATATTCCACCACTGACACGTCGCTCCCCACATCTAGAATACAGCCAGAGGAACCCAATACTCTGTCAGATCCCGGATCAAGATAAAATCTATCACCAACTCCTCGATCCATCTCTCTATCTCCATGTCCGAGACACTTCCCTTGCACTTCCCTAGGGTCTTCCACTGAAAGGCACAAATCATCCTCTACCACTATTCATCCTCTACCTCTCGATTAGTCCTCCGCTGATCAGCCAAATCATCCTCCTGGTCCTTGATCGCCCGCACTACCTGTTGTCGTCATCTAGGTTCCATAACTGCAAGGTAAATAATGAATGCCTAATACCGAGTAGTGTTGAAGATTTATTTTAAATTTTTCTTAAATTTTTTATTCATTTAAATTCCTATAACACCGAGAACACCCAGGAACACAAGTCATTATGATGCATGTACCTTTCCTAGGGTCTTTAGCATGCAATCAGTGTAGCCTCACTTGGTCATTCGGTAGGTCATGATTCCTTGCATCAGATCACAGGGGCCCCTAAAATCTCATGTCCTAGTCTGTCTTCCCTAGCCTATTTCAGCACCAAGATTTCCTAACACTATTTCCCTACCATCCTATGAAATCCTCACTATGCCTATCCCTGAGCTCCATCCAATTTCTGAACCATCTCCTCTAATACCATTCTGTCATGACCCACCTTCACCAAGATGAGGGAAGGGACAAAAAATTGCCAAACACTTCCTTACTCAAGTTGACGGAGAGATAATGACCCCCTAGACCCGCCTTAAATAGGCCCCAGAGTGGTGACTAGCACCAAGGGTATAGAATCACATGTAATATGAAAGGCACTACCCTTTTTATTTAGTAGGATCGAGAGATAAGATAGTAAATCTGAAACAACACCCAAAATGGAATAAAAAGTAAATCCAAAACAATCCATTCCCATATCCATGTTCCAATAACAAGTGCTACAAAAAAATATAGAAAACTCCAAAGGGAAGTACTAAAAAAAGAAAAGAAACATCAACGGTCCTAGCATCTGAGCTAATAGGGTCTGGTACGGTCCTCTATGTCCTCCTAGAATCCTGAAAGCAGTTTTATATATGTAGGGTGAGCATATAGGTATACTCAGTAGGGAAAACCAAAAGCTCTCGTGCACAAGTGGGGAGGCATTCTAATGCCCTGTGAGAAAAGGAGATTACCAAAGCACCTATCAAGGAAACTATCCACCCAAACATCACCAAGTAACACTCCCCAAATAACGCAAGTCAAGTAAAGTAATAGTAATAACACATCGAAGATTGGTTACCCTGTTCCACTTTCCCATTGGTTATTGAAGACATCCTACACGTCAGACCTCCCCCGCCATTCTCACCGCAGTCCCACTGTCATACCCCACCAGAACATATCTGGGCTACCATAACCACAAATCCCACTCAAAAACACCTGGTCCACAACATCCAAACATAACCACGACCACAGACACCTAGTCATGAACAACTACTTCCATGCCCAAAGACACCTGGTCCTCATCCCGAAGACGCTTGGGAAACAACCTGCCGGCACACACCTGAGCCAACCACCACAACTACCCTGCCCGAAGAATCTTGGACTACAATAGAACTCAGGCTATCACAACCTACCAAAAGAGTCTTGGGCCACTTAGGAAAGAGAGCAGAAAAGGAGCTAATAACCATCCACTCATAGGAGTGTTGGGAAAAACACCCTCCCCCATGAAATGGGGGTGTTCGGCCCGAAGTTCTCAACTTGGGTGGGGTACAAATATGAAACATAATAAAAAAATTATATATATATAAAAAAAATCACTAATCCCAACCTAGGGGTTCCAAAATCATCTCATACGCAAACACCCTCATTACTATTCATACATAATGTCACAACAGCCACAACCGAGTCACAAATCATTACTGAAAAACAATTCCCCATTGAACCCATTATTGTTTTCATATTCAAGTGATTCCATTTTAATAATTATTCGCTATTGGAAAAGTAATAGGCACAGCCACATGCCATGGAAGGAAAAAAATACAAGCAGCAATTTAATCATTCACATGTGGTTCTATTGTAAAGTCACAACAACAAAAGGGATCCTTGAGATACCTCGAAGTAATGGAACCAAACCAAGACCCAACCTACGGCCCCACATGGCCTTAGGTCCACAAACCAACAACTGCACAATAATGGATCCCATCCCTATCAACGTCACCCCACAATGATCAACCATAAACATCACCAGAACAGAGAAAGGGAGTTTTCAGATTTAAATATTCCATTCATTTAGTTCC
The DNA here is from genome assembly GCA_963277665.1 of Viscum album. Lineage (NCBI taxonomy): Eukaryota > Viridiplantae > Streptophyta > Magnoliopsida > Santalales > Viscaceae > Viscum > Viscum album. The sequence goes on along the minus strand of OY728167.1, from coordinate 293,987,871 downwards.
TTATTTCGGTTTGGTTAACCGGCGTGACCAGACAAGGATTCTTATTCATTGGGAATCCATTTAATCAACCAAGTTTACGTGATAAACTAGTTTCCATGTTACAACCATTCAATAATATAAATAACCAGAAAATAAAGGTTCATTAGTGCGCAAGAAAGGACCACCAACGACCAAGATTTTCAGTGGACATAATCCTATACAATTCGAAACATATAATAAAGGGTAAAAGAGTACTGTAACATTGCCAAACACACCCCTTCATTCTTTAAAAACCATTTATTATCTCCGTTAAGGTTTGGTTTCATCCATCCCTATAGGAACATTATCATACCCACCCCACATGATACAAAGTAAACAGATATGAAGGGAAAAACCCTAATTAGGTGATCAACAATCGATGTTTTTCCCCTCACACCAAAAACTGGGGATGCATGACTTGTAGGGGAGAAACTCTGGGGACTCCAAGAGTGAGTAAGAAAGGATCCAGTATAGTTTCACCACTAGCCTTGGGAAGGGGGACTCCAAATGCACCAAGGAAAGAAAAGAGACCGGCCAAGAAGAAGAATGAATTCCCATGTGAAAAAAATCAGATCCTGGAGTTATGGGATATTAAATATTGAACGGATTTAAAGTTGGGTCATGGTTTCCCAATGTGGTTGGATGGTTACACACGATGTAATAAATTGTTATTTAATAATTCTCATTAGAGAGGTGGCCATAACAGCTATGCATTAAAGAATTTCATTTAAAGATAGGAAAACAGTTCTGTTGAGGGTTGCCCTAATCTTAGGGGATTTTATATATCATTTATGGGATTAAAAAACAGCCTTGAACCACTTTAAATGGCTTAAAGACTTAAAAGTGGCATTATGGGAAGAACTGGGGAAGGAAACCTCGACACCCCTTTGTGGCCGATTGGTGAGACTGATTGATGAAACTGATCGGTGGATCTGATTGGGTGAAGATAATCGGGTGAAGCTAATCCTATGAAGCTAATTAGTGAAACCGATCAGGTGAATCTAGTCAGTGATACTGATCAGGTGAAGTGGATTGGGTGAAGCCGATCAGTGAAATGGATATGGTGAAGCGGATCCGGTGAATATGATTAGTGAAATTGATTGTGTGAAACAGATTGGGTGAAACTGATCGGTGAGACCAATGGGTGAAACCAATTGGTGAGACCGATCAGTGAAACCGATCGGTGAGACTAATCAGTGAGACATTGATGGGTGACACCGATCAGGGAGACCGATGGGTGACACTGATTGGTGAAACTGATGGGTGAAACTGATCCGTGAAACTGATGGGTGAAACCGATGGGTAAAACTGATCGGTGACACCGATCGGTGAAACTGATCAGTGAGATAAATCAGTGATACACCGATCCGTGAGACCGATGGGTGAAACTAATTGGTGAGACCGATGGGTGAAACCGATCCATGAGACTGATGGGTGAAACTGATCTGTGAGACCGATCAGTGAAACCGATGGGTGAAACCAATGGGTGAAACCGATTAGTGAGACTAATAAGTGAGACGTTGACCAGTGAGAACGATGGGTGAAACCAATCAGTGAGACTAATCGGTGAGACCGATGGGTGAAACCGATCAGTGAGACTGATGGGTGAACCAAATTGGTGAGACCAATGGGTGAAATCGATTAGTGAGACTGATGGGTGAAAGTGGTCGAGCTGATCCCTAAAGTTGGTCACATGAAGCTGATCAGTGAAGCTGATCAGTGTAGATGATTAGTGAAGGTGATCAATGAAGCTGATCTGTGAAGCTGATTAGTGAAGCTGATCTGTGAAGTTGATCGGTGAATCTGATCTGTGAAACTGATCTGTTAAGCTGATCTGTGAAGCTGATGAGTGAAACTAATCTGTGAAGCAGATTTGTAAGACAGATGGGTGGAACTGATCGGTGAGACCGATCCATGGCACTGATAGGTGACACTACAGTGACACGTTTCCACTGACATCCATTTTCTCCTGACTCACCAATGGTTTCTAGGACATACCAACACTTATAATTTTGAAAAGTAATAGACCAGGAGGGTCTGGGAAATTACAAGCCCTCGCCAATGAAAAACAACAGTGCCTCAGGGATCTTATCTTGATGCCATCATGCATCCATTAGATGTCTGAGGCGCCTTTGAGAGAGCATAAGTGGTTTTAAAGAGGGGATTCATAAGACCAGGTGTAGACTATCTGTTGCACCTATTTCCTTTACGTGACCCTATGATGGTCACATGGTTTGCAGACCCTTGGTGGATCACGCGATCCACACGTTTTAGCCACTCTATTTATCCTTTTCTTTTGTGGGAAAATAATGTCCATATTCAGGTATTCATTCCTATTCTATTTTCCAAATCTCTTTTTGTTGGGTGTCAATAGGGGTCCAAGAAAATGTATAATAGGATGAATAACTATAAGAGGTTGGATGTGATCCCCTATGACAATTGAAGAAATGGTCACTTTTGTGAGCACCCATTATTTGGAAACAATCAAATGAAACTATTCAAGGTTCAATGATTCTAAAAGTGAGGAATAATGGGTTTTAGGGTGTGATAAGGTTGATTAAGTCTCATTCAATCATTTTAGAACATGTTTTAATCCTTTTACAACTTGATTTATACATTTTTAAATTTTTGGTTTTTACCATAGTAACTTTTTTTTACCTTAGTAGTTTATATCATATCTAAAATATAACGTGTCCCATGTAATGAAAATTTTCTTTTATAAGACTAAATTTAGGAATCATATTGTCTATAAAAATTTATAAACAAAATAAACATAAATTTTAAATTAATTCATTTAATATATAAAAAACTATTCTGTAGAAAAATGGTATTTTTACCATTATGTGTTCTTATTATTATTTAGTATTGAGTATCTAGTTAATAAGTGTTAATTTTTTATGTATATGATTAAAAATTATATTAAATTAATTTTTTTATTTAAAAATTACACAGTGTCAAAAAAATTTTCTTCAAAAATAATAGTGTTAATATTATCATAGTAATTAATATTAATCCTAGTAATCAGGTTTTTATATCTAAAAATAAAATCTTACTTATTAAATTATATGAACATACTGATCTAAAATATAAAAAATTTAGATTAAATTTATACAAGTAATAAAAACACATTTTTAATATAAGAGAATAAGAATAGTTTTTAATGTAAAATATTACTTATGTTTCCAAAACACAAATAATAGGTTTAATAAATTCCACCTATTTGTTTTAAATGACTTATTTTACATTATAAATATATTTTTTGAAGGAAAATGGTTTAAAATAAATTTAATCAAATATTTTATTATGAAAATGTCATAAATTTATTGTATTAGAAAAATATGTGTTTTCTCACTATTTATCTAAAAATATAGTATTTTATAAAAATAAAAATAATTAATCTTAAGATAATAGTGAAATAATTAATACCAAAACAATGTTATTTTTGGAAATGTAATTAAAAATTTTATAAAATTATATTTGAAAAAAAATACATTATATTTATAGAAACTATAATTATTGAAAAACACCCTTTCAATACATTATGTATTCATAATCATATTTTGTATGAATTTCAAATTTATTATAGTATTTTTATTTACCATAGGTTTTATTAGTATTAATAAAATTCTTACTAGTATTAATCTAATATGTCTTGGATTGTTTTACTCATGTGTTTTGTGTGAAACACATTTTCAAATGTAATATTTATTTAGATAAAATATATATTCAAAAATCCCAAGGTGTTACAAAAACTACATGGGATGTATGGGAATCATTTATTTGGTTGATTTCTTTTTATCTTGAATATCCATCTTTACTTCAGTAATAAAGTAAATTCCAATATTTCATCCTTATACACCTTCTTAACAAGCTCTAATTGATAAGGTCATATTGTCATGTACACTTTTGGTGCATGGATAATGTCACTTATGTGTGAAGGCTCTTAATTTATGTTTTATTCTTGGAATCAGTATCCAAAAATTATTTAAATTTCTCTTTTAGTTTCTTATATTTCTCAAGAACCCATTCCAAGCACTTGAGAAAAATGTGTCTTATCATATTTCCATATCCACAAACATATTCAATAACATTAAATATAACTTTATTTTGAAACCTCTCAACAAATTCATGTTTTTCATCTTGGATATATACTACTAAATCAATCATGATATCCCATTATTTGATTGATTCCCATTTTAATTCTAGCTTGTTTCTTCTTTCCACATATTCAGGGCTATCATACAATGGCCCACAATACGGATAAACAAACCAATAAAGAATCATATTATATTTATAAATACATCATTGTGATCACATTTCTTCTAGTACACAATTTTATTTTGTTCTTGAGAAGAGGAAGACTATTCCTCATTCATCACATAGTTCTTCAACTATTATGGCCATCAATTCATAGTTCATTATGTTTTGTACAAGTATGGAATACAATTACAGTATTTATAACAATTACCAATTTCATTTTAATAATCACATAAATTCTCAATATATTTGAATTTTTTTTAAGTAATATATTTGAAAACATATTTGAATTCTTCTTTAATACCATAGGTTTTTTCGAAATTTAATATTTTATACCCCCATGTGAACACCATTCATACTATTAATTTACTGAAATTTTTTCCATGTATTCCATATACTTGTACCCAAACCTCTTTCAAAACTATAAATAGAAAAAAATCATTTCTTTGTGCTTGTACATTTAGTTTGGTATGATTTTTGTGATTAATATTTTAGAAGGAAACCATACTCTTTTGGGATACATCTACAGATATAATTTTCTTGGGAATTTTAACACAAACCATTGATGACGTGGTGGATTTTATAGAATTTTTCTTTTTCCATATATATCTAGATTCTGACATTAATTATACATTAGCAATCAGAATAGAACTAATTGATACTTATTTATGAGGGAACTGGGACAACATTTTCAATAAGGGCATGGTGGAATGATATGTAAAGGATCTCAAGTTATTCCAACCACTATTTTGAGTCTTCTTAAAATATATTCTTTTTTAAAAGATATTTTTATAGAAATACATTTTTCTATTGTTTGGGATGTTTCATCCTTTAATGGTTCCAGATTATATAACTTTACTTCTATTTCAATGTACTTTATACTGACAGTATTCTTCTCATAAAAAACTAAGTTTAGTCTATCATCTAATTCACTTCTCAACTTATTCATTTTGTCCTTATATATCAAACATATATATAGAAAATAATTTTATATCTCTTTTAGGGAATGTATCATGTAATAGATAATGTTTATTCTATTATAAGACCCTGTTCAGAACCATACTCCTTATTTTTCTCAATATGTATGTGTCATAGATTCAACAACATTATCTTATAAGAAATATTAGTGGTATTTTTCATGGTTTATCATTTTCTATGGTGTTTACACTACACATTAGATTGATTCTAGTATCATACTATATAAAATAAATTACATACAACTATGTTCTTATTTTTCAATATCCCAATGAACATCAAACTCCTAATTAGTATCTTATAACATTATTTAAGTTGGATATTTATCTTCACTCAACACTGTATGTTAATGCATCAACAACATCTAATATAATTCATCACTCAATTAGAGACTTCAAATTCCAAAAGGTATTCATGATTTAGTACATTAAACCCTATCTCTGATTATAGTAAAACATATAGATAATATACAGAGTGTGATCATTGCCTTCCTCAATTCAAGATCCTATTATTTTAGTAATCCAACAACTCCTCAATTTATATATTTTCATGGATTCATTTATTAATAAGTACATTATTTTTAGTTCTTAATCATAGATCTTCTCCCCTAATATATTATTCGACTAGTTATAATCAACCTAACACAATAATATTACTGTTATTCTTTGATACATGGTAGGTGTTTCTTCTTTATCATAGTATTAGATACTACCTATCATTTCTCAGTTCTCAATTATAGGTTTTTTCAACAATACTTTCTCTCTTTCACTATATCTTTTATATATATGTCTCATTAATATATTTTCTATATTATTTATCAATAAAATACCAAATAAAATCCAAAAATTATCCTTTATTTCACTTTTTATCAACACTATATATGTCGGTTTTTGTCAGTAAGATAATGAAATATCATTTTTTTCAGAAATTATTATATGAAGTGAAATTTTGAGAAATCCCATTACTTTTTTATTTTATAATTAGTCTCAAATGAACAAATATCCTCTATTTACTCTTTTACTAGGCTTCAAGACTCTCTTTTTTTCATATTCCTGGAAAAATACTTAAAAAAATATTCTAAAAATATGTACTAGAATGTTTAAGCAGCAATATGTTGCAATGTGGAACATTACTTTTCTTGAAAAAAGGATTAGAAACTAGTAGATGAGACTTTATATTCCATTTATCATTTAGAGAACCACAATAAAAATCATTTAATTCCTAGCCTAAATCACGAATTGGGTTGTTAAATTTAAAACAATGAAGATCCAGAAATAAACCAACCAGATTTTACTTTTCCATATTCGTTAAATTTGGAAGATATTTATTTTTTTGAAATTTAAATTCAAATAATTTTATGTGAGAATTGATATCCTTATCCTCAAATATTAGGATCAATTTACTCATTAATTCATCGTGAATCACATGTTCTTTGGTGAGGTATTATAATTTAAAAATATACTCGAGTGTCTTAAAAAAATATTTCATCTTGGGATCATTCATATTGATTAATAAATATTCGCATTTTAGAATAAAATAATAATTGAATAATGATATCTATAATATCATCTCATATCATCTTCCTGAAAACATTCTTGAATGATTTATTCATAAATCATCAACATTTTTGAACTTAAAAGAACAACATAAGCATCATATGATTTGATTTATTCATTATAATATTTATTCAAAATTGATAGGTTTTAAAAAAGTAAGATATATTATTAAGTATAGTTATCTTATAAAGTGGATAAGTATATTAAATGAAGTCAGTAGGTTATCAAATGAATCTTATGTAATGACTAGTTATCTTATGGGTTTTAGAATCTTACACGAAATCAATATCTTATAAAATCATTATATCATAAGAGATTTAGGTATCTTTTAATGTCTTTGTATCATATGAAGCCTCCTATATTATATGTGAATACCACATCCTATAAAGTAATGAATTTATTGGGAAGTATTACCATATTATTAATACCTATGTATTATAAGATGACACTCATCTTACATCTAAAAAGTTATCTTATAAAAACAAAATCATACAAGGCAGCGACATCTAAAAACATCCATGCATCTTATAAAGATATAGAATTATCAAATGAAAACATATATATCATATGAAATTTCTAACACGTCTTATAAAAATCACATATATTTTGAAATTTCATAAGATATGGCACTTATCCATTGTTATTACAATCCTGCAAAATTACACGCTTCTTCAAATTTCCCTATAATTTATAATAATCAACTATAAGAATTATAAATCACATAATATCACAACAAAACATTTTCCAATAATTTTCATGTTATAAAAATAATTCCAAACTCCTCTATATTTTTTCTATGGTCTTACCTAGAAAATGAATATTAATGATAGAGTATTTCAAGAACATATCTACCTTCTCCTTTCAGTTTCAAATCTACCTTAGAAAATTACATCCCATAGTTTTTTTGATTTATTCAGTGGTATTTTGGATAAATAATCCTTGTATGGGTTCCCCATTATTCAAGATATCATATTTCAAAAAAATAACATGTTTTGACTTTCTTAACTACAATTATAAAAGTTGTAACCTACAACAAGGTTAGCAACTACCAACTTCATTATCAACATTTCTAGTTATATAAAAACATTTAAGAATAGAACATTCACAAATCACCATTTTTCTTTGACATGATGATGATATCAAATAATCATCACATTTAGTTTCTAATACTTGGTATCTATCCATACAAGTGTTCTAGTAAAACAACTTTGTCATCATTCATTACCTAAACACATGGTAAACAACATCATCTTCATTGGGTGGATATATAGTCAAAAACCCAAATTCACCATAAATTGAATTTTCCTTATGCCACACTATTGTTAAACTTGTTGAAAAAAAAACATGAACTCCATGATCAATTGGGTCACATAAATTATGCTTATTAATACAGAATGACTTGTGGTGGGGTAAATAAATTTCTACTAAAAAGTTACATATAAAACATTGTTGATGAATATACTAATTTTTGGATATAAGTTCTAGTATATGAACCTAACAATATTTTATGATATAGAGGATATTAATGGGTATTATAATATAGAACTAAGGTGATATTTAGGTCCTTTGTAGTCATTTCTCAATTCACTTTTCTCTATTATTTTAATCTTCTGTTTGATCACCCTGATGTGAAATCAAATTTGTTTGTATGACTATAAAATATTCAAATTTGATATTATCATTTAATATTTATGATATTATTATTTTTGGATGAAAAATATAATTTACACAATTTCACTTCATTTTTATTTTTATGGAAGTTCCCTTATTTATCAGTAATTATATTTGATAATATTGAGAGTATAGTCTTCCCATGTGGTATTATCTTACCCTTTATTCTAGTTGGCATCCTCTAATATTTACTGAGGTGTTACCTAGGTCATGTGGGGATTGAAATCATGTATTACTGATGGGTTATAGTCTGTGTATGTTACTAATAATGGACTTAAATATAGACTTATTGAATCCTTGGTCAGTGGATTTTCTTTTAAACTACTATCATATTATTATACTTCATAGTTTTGTGTTTATCCATTAGTTTAATCACTTCAATCACTAACTTGATATATCAATTATAAAATTTAAAACATTTTTAACATGACTTATGATTAAGAATATATGATATGAAATATGGAATGGTTGAATGGTAAACATTTTCTATTTTAATTTTTTTAGTTATAAAATTTATATCTTAAATATTAACGAGAATAAAAAAATTATCTAAAAAATCTATCATTTTTTGATACTATATCTAAAAAAACCATATTGATTTTTAAATGAAAAAACAAAATAAGAATTAATTCATGTCACATTTGATCAAATATCAAAATTCTTTTAAAAAATAATTTAAAAACATCAATGATCCTTTCATATATAGAGAATGTAATACTATTATACACCACCCTAAGGAAGATTTATTTTATAAATTTATGAAATTTAATTGAAACATCTATTTTATAAGAAACTAGTAATATCAGCAATGTTTTTCTTAGCTAAATTATGTCTTTAAGATATCATTTTTTAAATTTATTTATGGGCAGTCTGAACCAAGGGTTGAGGACCAAAATTAGTGTAAAAACCCAATTCCATCATTTTTATTTCATCTCTATGATTTCACCTAGATATATCTATAATGATTTCGATAATGAAAATTAGGTTCTTAAAATGAAATGGTGATTAATTTTTTTAGATAAATAAATTCTAGGAAAAGTAAAAATAAAATTTGATTATCCAATCAACAATGTGAAATGTTTTTTAGAATAATATAAACAATAATGGAAAAATAAAAATAATTAAATATATAATTATAGAAAAAGGATAACCAAGAAGTGGTTATAGATTATAGGATTTTTTCCATTATATTTTAATCAAAATATACATGAACAATATTAGATTATACATCTCTGCAATTTTTTAAATTTTTTTAAATTTATATTTTAAAAATGATTCCTAGTAGAGGAAAAAAATGAATAATAATAATAATTTAAAAAAAAATTAATTACATAAAATGTTATATAAATATAACAATACACTTAATGGGATTAAATAACCACCAAAATATTTTTATGATATTTTAACCCTTTTTATTATTGAAATTAGCATTATAATGTGAAATTCATACCATATGCATTTTATGAAATGTATTCCAAGTGATATATTTCCAATAAATATTTATTTTGATAAAATTTATGTGACTCAATTAATTAATTTTTTTGGAAAAAAATATAATATATTGAAAACATAATTTTAAAACAATATGATAAGAGAATATGCATTATTCCTTTTTTTGAAAATACATCAAAAGTATTTTTTGAATTTTATTTAAAAATATAAATTTATTGAATAGATAATACATCAATAATTCTTGACATTGATGGGGGTGTAAAAAAATTTGAAATAAGATTTTTATATGTGTCGTTGGACATTTAAATAATTTTATTATTAGTAAAAAAAATTATGTTTTTAAAATTTCACTTCAAACAAAATTAATCACATCTTATATCAACAATAAAAAATTAAAATGTTTATATGGTAATTTAATCTATATTCAATCATTATAATAAAACAAATTTATCTGATTTAATTTCTTACTTAGATAAAGATTTTTTATGATACTCGTTTGATTGGTAGGGTATCTCGAGGTCATGAAATTTTCATAGAAAATAACATATTTTCTGTTGTAGAGATTCAATAACACTATATAAATCTATAGTTGTGCATATAAATTATAGTTTTTTGTGTACAAGTTTTATATATAGAATGTTAAAATATATTTTGTACAGTATCATAAAATTTATAGTAAACATTGAATAAACTTGTGAAATTAATATTTTAATGATTATTAATGTCACTCTGCAAACAAAAAAAGATATTTCATATATCATTTTCTAAGATACCTCAACCAAAAGGTTGAGGTTTCTATAAATTTTATTGATTTATAAAATCATCTTTCATATATTTTTTCAAAACCCTTATAATTGGGAATTTTCAATATTTCAAAGAGTGAATGTGGTTTATATATATTTAATTAATTTTCACATTTTTTACTTAATTTTATATATCTATTATAAATTTCCAAGTCCATTTTTTTAATTTGAAGTTACTTGCATCATTAATATTATCAATTAGTATTTTTTTACTCTTACAAAAAATGTGAATACTTTTAGCTTCTTTGAATGAAAATAATAAATAGGTTTTTATTTATAAACTAAAATATCATTTTAGTTGCAAAAAATTTCTAGATCATTTTTATAATTATCTAAATTATATATCTTTAATTTCAATTATATGTATTTCATTAGTTTTATTATTCATTCTAAAAAATCATTTTTTTCTTAAGCTTCCAAAATCCAAAATTAAAACCTTTTAAAAATGATAATCAATTTTGTAAAAGAAATTATTTATAAATTAAAAAACTAAAAATCCATTTAATTGAGTTAATAAAATTGATTATTTTCTGGTATAAAAGTCAATTTTAAGTGGGTTTACTAAATTAATTTATTTAGTTTTAAAATTAATTTAAACTAATTTATTTTAATTATTATGAAATTTATTTTTCCTATTACGATAAATAATTTTTTCAAAATTTAACGCTTATCATAAAGAGAATAATATTTTTTTAAGTCATAGGTAAATGGAATAGTAAAAAATATTACACCAATAATTTTTTCTTATTAATTAAAAATTCTTTGTGATAATTTTTTTTATTTTTCATTAGAAGGTGTTAAAGAAATATTAATAATCAATATAATAAAATAATTTAGTGATGAAAATGATTTAAAAAATAATTATTATGAATCCCATTTATAGTAGAAAAATTTAACATAAATTCTATCAAACATCATTAGCCATAATAAAATGTGAATATGAAGTTATTGAAATTTAGGATGTGTATGTTCATTATATATCAACTAAAATGAAATTATTAAATATTTAAATATTTTTATTAATGTTTCATATCCATGATATTGGTGGAAGAAATTAGTGAAAAGTTTGAATCATAGTCAAACCTATCTAACATGCCTCCTTGGATCAAATATAGGATTGATTGTGACCCTCAAAGTAATCCTTTAATAGGCTTCCAATTCATGACTAGCATTGAGGTGTAAATAGAAAAATGGGAACAATTATATCTGAGAATAAATAATGGAATAATGTTAAGGAAAATACATATAACCAAACAATTAAGAATAAGGAATCCAAAAAAACCAATATCATTGTTGGAACACATTTTTAGAAAAAGGAAAGAAATAACCAGGTGATTTAGACAAAGGTCCCGGAAAGGGGACCATCACATCACCCGAGCACATGATCACATGACCAGGTTACATCACACAAGGCCCTAGCCACATTTCAAAATTTCTTCACCCAATTATCCTTGGGTATCATGGTCTCATTCATAGAAATCAATTCCGTAAACCTTCTAGCATGCCCACCTTATTCATTTGGATCACTCACATAGATAGATTTGTGTGATCTTCCATAAATTCCCTACATGGATGTACCATGGCATAAAATTTTTTCTACGAATATACTATATGAATATTAATTTTGGAAGACTAATAAAATAATATTTAATTTTGAATATGAAGAGATTCTCAAGGTTCACTTCACACCATAGTCATCACCCACCATTGTGTATCTTAGTTAAGTCAAAAATCTAAGGGAATTAACCAGAAAATAGTGTAATTGTGTAACCTGAATTTTTAATAAACTAAAATGTTCATAAGAGATGACTTTTCCACTAGTTCTCTAAAACTATTGAAAAAGAATCCATACAAAATGATAGAATCAGGAGCCACTTACCCATACGTTTCTCGGAGGCCTCCATACTTGGTTAAACCCTCACCCAAGCCTCCTTATTTGTGATAATACATTAACCTATACCTAATATGAAAGAATATCCCCTACACCATATATAAAAGTTGAACCCTCACCCAAACCTCCATACTAGGGAGAACTATTTCATATGCTTACAACTAGGGAACCATATTCATATTTCCCCATATCACTGATGTGAACCTTCTTCTTACCCCTTGTGAGGGAACCATATTCACCAAACCTATCGTTAGGGAGACTATTATTAGTAACAAGAAGTTTAGAGATGTTTTATGAAGAGGACTAAGGAATAAGGTTTTCTCAATTTTTTATTTTTTATTTTCATAAAAATATCACTTTACATTATTGATATTTCCTTCAAAGGTGATTAGTTTGAGTTCATTGGCTTGATTCCACTAGACTAACATCAACATATGGGGTCTATTTTTCCTAAAAAAATTGAAAAAGTATGGTGAATAGTATTTATACAAGAATTATTACATTTTACAACATAAAATATTGTTGATGAAGTTAAAACAATCATTCCTTTTTTCTATTCCTATATTTTAAACATTAAGACTGCAGAATGATCTCATCATTTTATATTTATTTAAAAAGAGAATAATGGTGATAGTGTGTAAATATTTAATGATAAAAAGATCATTGGACTTCACTAGAGAAATGTTTTCAACTAAACTGTTGATGTATAATGATTTTACTATAATGGTGTATGAATATTACTCGACTAATGTTACCAATAAATGTAGGAATTTTAATCAAAAACACCTTTTAGAACATTAAGATCAAAGGAAGTTCATAGAAGTACTAGAAAAAATTCACCAGAAAATGACATCATATGATTTCAATCAGATAAAAAGAGACAATTTCATCAGTTAAAGCTAATTTAATTAATTTTTGTGAAAAGGATCAAAAGATGAGAAAACTAAAAGTGATATGATTGAGTGAACTAGATAAACCTTCTAGAGTTTCATTAAGAAAATTATTTTTTACATATATAAGGATTATTTTCAAAGCCCTTGTATAAAGTCCAAGATTTGAAAAGTATAAGACTTTGAATCATCAGTTACAAATCATTAATTTATGTGATCAAAACGAGGTACACTAAAAAAATAATGGGGGTATAGTTAGTTTTGTTTTTGTTTTTCAATCATTTGAACTACCACCAACTATTTATCCGACAGTTTTTAATAAATTTTCACTAGAGTTGTTGTTAGTAATCGAATAATTTCATTTTCAACCATTTAGAAGTGGATCTAAGGAAGTGTCACAAAATTTTATTTAGTCTTAGTAATTTTAAATTTTAGTGGTGGGTTTTTTCTTTCAAAAGTGTCGAAGGATTAGTGGTAGTTTAAACTAATAATTTATTTAATAATATTTACAGGTGGTTTAAATCTATATTAAAAATATATTTAGAATATAAAGTTACATTGTAAATAGAAACTATTTATCTCTTTTCAAAAATTATAATCTATAGAAATGGTATCCCCTAAAAAAATTCCAAAGAGATGAATAACTAGAAAAATACCAACCATTAATGACAACACCATTAATGAAACCCATGCCACATCTATATCTGAATAAACTATAAATAAAATATTTCAAAATAAATAATTATTATATAATAAAAAATTAAACTAAATTAGTTAATAATAATACATAATAAAATATGAATCCAATGGATTAGAAATATCATAAAAGAAGATTAAAAATGAATAAACTACATTATCAAAACACCAAAATACATCCAAACCAAGAAGTTATTTCTCAATCACCATATCATTATGTTATCTTATCATAAGTTTAATTACATAGCATCACCACTAAATCCAGACTATAGTCTCATCACTAATAGATTAACTAAGATCATCAACATCTCCATCTCTTTCTTTCTCTTAGTCTCCAATACCTTCTCCCGACACCTATATGATTTTTTTTGAAAATTAAATAGTTATGTACAATTACATCTCAACTTCATACCAATATAAGTTTCTAAAATAAATGATCATGAAATTGTTTGATATACCTATTGACTCACATTATCCATCAACACAATGTCACCGAGGACACATCCAACCATCTTCTGATATAATTCATCCAATGATTTATGTAGGGAAATGAACGTCAGATATTTATATTCTATATGATTCCATTATTAAAAGATTGTGCTTCCATATTACTGAATTTTTGGGACCCCATAAAAATAATAGGGATAAATTATAATCAATCCATTATGATTCTACACATCATAACTGTTAACATATGTTTCACTAGTAACATTTTTTCCATAATTTATGAAAAAATAGTTATTAGTATAAAATTTATAATAAATTTATTCACATTATAATCTATACCTAAAACTATCACCCTCCAATATCCTTGGTATGAAATAAGAGTAATGACGTATTCCATATATTTAGATTCTTCACATGATGAAACTTTTGAACTGGGTTGTAGGGTGCCAAATACTGATAGAGGGGAGATAGAGTATGTGGTGGATGTTGATGGGTGGGAGATAGAGAGTATACTAGATGATATAAATAAGGAGATAATAGGATTATTGGGTTACACTAATGACATCTATATGGAAAGGGTTTTGTAAACCAAGAGTCAACTACATTAAGTGAATCAACTCTTCATTGGAACTACTATCATTTAAACAAGTAAAAACAACATTAGAACATATATTTTGAATGAATCATGAAGAAAAATAAATATATAAATGATGAAATATGCATAGTACTAAAAAATAGAATATACACAATTATGTTAATGAATTTCTACGCATACAAACAAATATAACATATAATTTTGGAAAATTAAATATCTCATTCATAAATATATATATATATATATATATGATAGAATATCCACATTAATATTTCTCAATAACACATAACAGAAATAGTTGATATGTTAATGGATAACTAAACATACTAATTATTTCCTTCAATCATGTCATTATCATTCTCCACCATAACTTATTATACTTTATACACCTTTTAAAGACTAATGTTTTCAATATTATGATGAAAAAATAAGTCAATTTCTTTCTATTTATTGGATTCAACATCATTGGTAAAATATTCCACTTCATCACCCATATCATTCAAGCATCTTTTTTATATATGAACAACTACACTCCAACCTTATACCATGACATCTTAAACATAATATACTATTTTATCTTGTGATGAGAAGTTATATAGATCCTATAATTCATGGTCATTGATATTCATCAAGAGAGATATGTTAACAAGAGTAAATTGGAAGGAATATTTTTTTAACACCCATGGTAATATCGACCAACATGCATTTGAATAAAAAATTGAAAAATGACCTTTGTAGTTTAACTGGATAATATCATCCAAATTTCCTTGGTATCCTAATTTAGAAACTACAAATATACCACTATTTATAGTTTTTAAACTATCTCCCCACTCAAAAATATGAAATTATAATCCACTCCCGTTGTAAGTGTCAAACATTATAGAATTTTTTAGAGAACCTCAATCCATAAACTTCAAATCTTATAAGATCTCAGCTTGAGTATCATTATTCATGATCTAAAAATAGTAGTATGCCTTATTATATTTAAAAAATTTATATTAAAATATAATATCATTATTGATTACTATATTTATGTACATAAAAGATGTACAAACAAATCTACAAGCTCATTATTAATAGATTTTATTATATATTTTTTAATACATGTTCAAAATTTCAGGAATCTATTTATTTTTATCCCGATCTCTTCAATAAAATAATTTTTCATTTAACTATCTAATAAAAAATATCTATGTTCTTGAAATAATTCTATTTCTTTTAATTTAATATTTAATATCCTCCCAACTAATCGGAAAATAGTAGGAATTAATTTTTATTACTTGTGTTGTTGGGATTGATTTTATATCTCAAAAAACACATCCAAATCCATTGGATCTTGACTAAATATCAATCAAGTATCAAGAATAATGGTTAAGACACTCCTCTTTTAAATATCCTTTAGAAATACAGTCTTCGGTTTGAGATTTATTATTGACATATGAGTTCAAATGACCAAGGTACATGTGTAATAAAATGAATAAAACAAAGTTACTTATTTAATGAAGTGTCAAGAATGTTTTAATTAAGATATAAAACTTATAAATAAATTTCATCTTAATTGTATACATCCATAGACGATTTACATGGCCTAAAAAATTAGTATCTTCAACAAATGATTAGAAGAATCATAACTGTAAAATATTTCATTGAAATGATTATCATCATTTCACAAACTGCCAATTTATCTTGGTAAATGCCAAGATCAAATAGTTGTAGAAATTTCTCACATAGTTGTCCAAATAATGTTCATAATTAGAGTACAACTATATTAACCATTTTGGGTAACAATGTATGTAATTACAATGGTAGTAACCTCTATAATATAATATTTGAAACATGAATTTTCAATCCATGTAACCTAAGACTATTTAAGTCGAAACACCATGTCATGTTACTTGAATACACATAAGATACTTTGACATGTTATATAATTCAAAGGAATATATCTTTATCAAAAAAACATTGAAAAAACTATTGGATCATAAATTCAATTCTCATATGGCCATATATTACACATTATATTCATTTTTAATCCCATATAATAATTGAGATGGTATTTAGATTTTTCATACTCATTATGTAATGTGAAGATAAAATTTTTACAAACATTCTTCTTAATATGTATAAAATCATGATTATGATGTAGAAAAATAAATTACCAATATAGATTTTTGAATAATATACATTTTTTCTTCCTTTTTTTCATTTTAATTCCAACTGATCATACAAATAGAAATCCTTTCTCCCAATCAATAATATTATGCACCTTCTAAAATTATTATTAAATATTTACTTTTTCTCACAATATTTTAGATCAAGTTAAAAACATCATAGGTGTTATAATATCAATAGAAACATTAAATTTTTACCTATTCAAACGAAATCTATGAGATGCACTAAGAAATATGAAATGACCCAAGAATCACCATTTTTTAATATTAGTTAGTCATTTAGGCTCAAAATAGATATTATAAAGAGGAAAATAAGAAACCATGTATGTATTCCAACCAGATAAGTTCCCAAGTCCATAGAAGCCACTAATGGTCAACATTAGAGAAGCATGAATTTTGGACATTGTTTCAGAAGATGTGTCATATGTATCCACACCTTTTCCCTATAAATACTACAATTCTTCAATTAGAGGCAAAAAGTATACACCAATATCATTTACATGGATTTTTTTCTAGGAATAATCAATGAATGTATAAATGATAGTTTTTCATTCATATCCATAGGCATAGAATATAAGGGGTCAAATAAAACCATCCAAATGTTATAATTGGTACTCAGCATCCCGAATGGATTAAATCCATCGACATTCAATCCCAATCTCAAATTTCTATGATCAGATGAGAAATATATATATAATGAATCAAATTTATTTCATGATTTTTAAACACTTAGATATCTCATTAACTCATCATGTTTATTATCTAGATAATTCCACATCCTGATCTTCACAGTTTTCGACGACATTAATAATCATTGTAATCAACGTTTTAAAGGGAAGTAACACAAAACCTATTAACTCATGTTCCATTTATTTTTACTCATAGTATTATATTGATTCACACTTCCAACATTAACCATTTAAATCCATCTATAAGGGAAAACATTTCCAGTCTATTTAATAAGGCCAATAATTGGGAGAAGAATATATTTTTTTATAATTCAGACAAACCTTTTTAACAAATTTATATATCATAAAAGTCTTAGGGGTTTTAGATTCAAGAAATGTGTCACACAAAAATTCCAATATAATGGACATCAAATTATTTATATTTCTACATATGAATTAGATATGGTAAAAAATCAATGGAAACAAATGTTTTGAATATTTCCAACGTCCTCCTTTTACCTGTTTATTTACATTTTCAATTAAATCATGAAACAAATTTTTCTACCCAGTGATGTTCTATCTTATATTAATGTATGAAACAATAGGAGGTGGATCCAATGGTATGTTTCAATCCTTATTTGACTTCCCTATAGTCCAAAAAACAAAATTTTTCAAGTTATTATTTGTATCACCCTCAGCAGGTTGTAATGATATGTTTTGATGCTAAATATGTTTCCATGTAATGCCAAAAGAATCATTCAAAATATTATAAATTACATTTTCCATTATTGATGATGTTGGGATCTCACGCCATTGAATGACATTAGTACTGAAAATTTTGGCGATGTTATATTCTCAATGCCAAATAAAACACAAATATTGTGAAGGGAAATGATTCAATATTAAGTGTTCATAAACTATATGTATCTTCAATCATATTAAAAAGGTACATTAAGGTCATGTGCATAATATTTTCCCACCAACAAATCAATTATAAATTGAGGAATCTAAAAAATCCTCCAAACCCATAGCATACCGAAATGTGTTCTTTGGTAATGCGACCTAGATTTTAACTGTATATCACAAGATCCAGAACATCGTTAAAAAAATTAAAATACAAAATGAATATTATTTCCTTTCAATAGAAATGAAAAATTAATTAAAAATAAAAAATATAATAAATTCATGCCAATTTAATATGGAATTTAAAAATAAATTATGATGTATATGACATGGACACCTTGATCAAAGGAATAAAATCATATAAATTTATTTTATTTTATTTTCAATTATATTTACAATCAATTATTTATATTTTATAAAATTTAAATCATTAAATTTTTTATCATTTTTTTAAAATTTAATCCACCACGTAGAATAATTCGATTCAATTTTTGAGAAACATTATTTTTTTATATTTTAATTTGTATATATATAATACATAAAAAAGTGACTTAGTATCTATAGGAATGTTAATGAGTTGAAAATTATAATTGGATGTGATATTCAGATGCTAAAAAATTATTAAATAATTCAATAACCTTACAATCCATACTTATGGGTTTTTATGGGGGAAATTTTTCGAACGTTTTCAGCCTCTATTTTGTGTTGAATGTGTAATATATATTGAGATCAGTAAGAGTTTATGTGATTTTGAATTCTACAACACTCTATTTTTTTGAATGTTTCAATGGTCTATTTTTTATTATGAAGGGAAAAAATTTTCATATAAAATCATACCAAATAACCAATAAAGTGTCATTATAAAATCAATATATATATGGATAAAATAAACCTTAAAATTTTTATTCATTATTCACTAATATCAAAATTAACTAGAATAATCAATCAGTATTTTTTTTCAATAAGGAATTGAGATTAGAGACTCAAAAAACAAAACCCATTACAAATAAAAAATATTTAAATGAAATAGAGATATTATAAAAATCACCCCTAACCTGTGTGATGGATGGGTGAAATGGGGATGATGATGTAGCATGTTGGAAGGGAATGGGGCTACACACAGGTAAAGGGGTGAAAGGGATACAATGATTTTCAGTGTGAGTGTGAGAGTGAAAGCGAGGTCTCAGTGGTAAGGGCTCATTAGCGAGGGATTGATAGTGAGGCCGGAGCAGCATGTGATTGAGGTCGGAAAAATCTTAACAGAGAGATGGATTGGGGTTCGTGAAAAATTAGGGAGAAGTGTGGGATCAAAGGAAGAGGTGGGAGGGGAAAGTGTGGATTTTTTAATTTCTTAAAATTTTTAGTAGTGGTTTTTAAAAAACCAATTATAAAATATTTATATTTTATTTTGTGTTTGTTTTTTGAATGATCACTAAAATCTAACCATTAAACAATAATTTGGTGTACTAGTAACAATATGTGGTTTTTTTATTAAATTATTCTCCTTTTTGTGAGTTATTAATGGTTTCTAGTCAAATTCATTGGGTGGATAAAGTGTCTGGAATGTGACTTCTTAGAGGTTATTATTAAGTTGTGAAGGAACACCAGTTATTGTCTAATCATTTTGAAAATTTTATGAAGATATATTATACCTAAGTATCTAAGGTATTTATGAAAACATTATAATAGAATTAAATGTTATAATTCTAAGCTAGTCAATCATTAATAAAAATATTATATAGGAATGATCCTTGATTCTCAATATGTCATAGAGGAGTTTGATGAATAATCTTAAAGCTATATATTAAGGAATAATACAACTTTTAAGGATGTTTTAATTAGTAAATGGGGGAAAATTTCCAACAAATATTTTAAATGATTTATCTGGGATATTTAAATTATATATCCATTCCTCAATCATAATTCTTGTAGGAATGCATCTTATATAAATGAGTTTTAGTTGCAGTGATTTTTTTTGTTAGGATTTTTTCAATATAGGTGAAGTGATGTGGAAGTGAAGAGTTGATCAAATAAAAATCATGTATAAACACAGATCATATGGATACACAACAAAGTAATTCAATCAAGTGGTAATAGAAAACTAGTAAAAAATGTGATTATACAAACATGGGATTAGTCAGTATTTACTGAACATTGTTCCAAGGCAATTAATACAATATATTGATATTGAATTGATCTAAAGTATACCATAAAGAGTCTTCCCATCAGTTCATCTTATAAGGATGGTGTAAAAAACTGATTTGAAAAATAGGTTTAGGATGAAATTTTATCTCTCCATACCCAAAAATATACCCCTCTATGATAAAAAATGGAGAAAGGGAGATAATAACCCATGATTCCTGCCTCTAGTTAGCCATAGGTTGGCGATAAGAATTGAGGGTATAAAGAAGATCACACACATGGGAGGCATTACCCTTAATAATTAAATAGTGATCACAAGATAAAATTTCAACCATAAATGCACTCTATAATATATTAAATAAAAAATGAAAAATATCCATAATTCATGTAATTTCATACAAATACAACCAAATTATCCACTTAAAACAAGAAAGAAAATCCTACAAAAACAACTCAATAGCAGCTCCAATGCCCAAGCCAGTAATATCCAACAAAATCAATGAATTTATCGTTGAAACTATAAAAATAGTTTATATAAACATAGGATGATAGTACATGTATACTCAATAGGATTATACCCAATTTCTCTCATTCACATGTGATAAGATCCTACCAATGAACCAGTGATAAAAATACAAAACCAAAAACACCTAAATAGTTAGACTAACCAATCTCATCCCCAGTGAGGCCCACTCTACAAATAATTCATACTAGTATATAAAAATAATAATATAAAAATTGATAATGGGGTACCCCACACCACACCCCACGGGTTCCCAACTCCCACACCACAACATCATATGTCATTGAACTCCCATATATTTTATGTAGTAATATTGACAGAAGACACCTAGGCCATAACATCAAATCTCATTGAAAAACAACAATCCATCACATCACATCTCACTTGAAGATTCATGGTCCATCATATCACCTCTCTACTGCTACCATAACCAGAATAGTAGGCTTTCATGAATAAGAAGGGCATAAACCTCATTCCTTCCTCCTATCATGCATTAACCCACCAATGGACCACATCATCCTCTCATAAAACCTAACCAAATCTATACTATAGTTAGAAATACATAAAATATCATACAAAAACCCCCTTTCCTAGAAGAGAGAGTGGGGAAGATGGGGTATCCATCTGTCCCTCCTCACCCTTCAGATATTTGAAAAACAGCATAGATATATTTGAGTGCTGGAAGATGGTGCTCAATTTGGGTGGGTGCATATAAAAAACACAATGAAAATAAAATATATAATATGTAACACCCCAAGCTTCCTCGGTACTCTTCTCTTTGAATAATACAGTAGCGTGTGTTGTACACAACTTTGAGTTCTAACACACACCAAAACCAATCAAAGTAGCCGTTATGAATAGTAATACCTAATATTTGAAATTTTATAAATTTTATTTTTCCAAATGGACTTCGTTTTTGTATTCGTAATATCAAAATTATCCTAAGTTGAATTTTTGGTAACTTTCTGAGAACTTCCAATTTTTTATGAATAGTGAAAAATACTTAAAAAAACTTTTGTAATCAAAATAATTTATTGTGATAAATTATACTATTTAGTGGTTTTAAATTATAATTAGAATATATTTTTACCATTTTATCTAATGGTGGTCATCAGAATTAATTTAACAATGAAATTGGGCATGAACAATTTTCAATCTTTTGATATAAATTGTTTCTTAAAAAACACGCTATTTGTTGTGACAGCGGGATTTAATTATAAAATTAATTAATACAACTTCCATGTTTGGAATTTTGTAAAATAGATATCATTTTTGAAATCAGAATATCAAATATAGCTTAGGGTGAATTTTTGGGATTTTTCTGAAAAACTTCAATTTTTGATGAATAGTGAAACCACTAAGTGGTACTTATAAAAACTGATTTTTCATTTAAATGAAATTTTACCACTTCTGTGTTTTGAATTTCAAAAATCCGACATACATGGTTGTCATTAGGAAGTAAAATTTGGTTCAATGAGATTAAAATAATTTTTGGTGAATAGTAACTTTTAAGTTCTTAATCGCGATTAGAGGTAATTAGTGTAGTTTAAGGTAAAAATAATATTTTAATAATATGAGATGAGCTTTACACATGTCCTACCCTCATTGTATGTGTCATGGACGACCAAGAAAATCCATGGGTCAACTTGGGGACCTCATGGAGACACTTTGGTAGGAAAAGGACATAAATAACTTTTTATTTAATGTTAAAATAAAAAGGTTACAAACAAGAGTTGTTTTACTAAAACAATTT
Organism: Viscum album; assembly: GCA_963277665.1. NCBI lineage: Eukaryota > Viridiplantae > Streptophyta > Magnoliopsida > Santalales > Viscaceae > Viscum > Viscum album. Next base: position 293,964,460 of record OY728167.1, on the reverse strand, counting down.
TTAAATGGGTTTATACAAGTCATATTTTTTACTATAAATATTAATTAGAAATATAAAAATATTTCCTACATCATTATATTTTTTTAATAATTTTTAGACATTAAATAAATTAAATTATTTATGACACCATGATGATGCAGTGATTACCTCATTAATTAACGATTTAAATAAAATGAAAAGATAATGTAAAATCCAAGCCTTAAACTTGTCAAAAACCTATTGGATGAGTATATTTCGAACCCTTATCACCTTATCCTAGAATTATATAAGTGTGGGACCTTTAGAATACGAAAGGCATTGTATAATAAAGTAACATTTTATTACTTTCCAAAAGTTCCCCTCCTCTCCACTTATAAAAGGCCCCCAACTCTACCACCTTACTCACACTTTCAAAGCCTTTTGGCTCGTCCAACCTCTGCCCAAATACTCTCCCAACTTCCCTCCCTTACTCCTAAAAGCCTCACTTTGGGCATAATTCTTCCCAAGGAAGCCTTTGGCTCAAATCAAAAAGAGTTACCCGATTTTTAGGTAATGTCTTCTCTAATGTTGTTTTGTTTTATTTAGCTTCTCCAACCCCTTAAACTCTTTTTATTCCATTATTTCGTAAAAACACCAGTATCTAAAATATAATAGGATGTTGTTATGATAAGGATTTGGTTTACACTTACACACACCTACATCTAATGGTTAAAGAACATACTGTTTCTGTGGATGGAGAATTTTTGCCTCACGAAACGATGAGTGTTCAACACTCATATAACACCTCTAATGGTGGCCATTATGATGACACTATTTTTATATATGATATATATTATGTTTTTGTTTTCCTTATGATTTTGTATTTTTCATTTATGGAATACCTTTATGGTTTCCATTATGGGTAAACGCGATATTTTCATTTTAGGAAGTGCGGACTACCGCCCCCTCAAAGTGATTTGAATCGTTAATGCCATATGTGGGATGTATAAAGGATGGATTAAATGGTATTATACACTATATTATACTGGAATTATATTATCCATTTATATAATTATTTTTTCATTCCATTAAATACGAAATAGAAATGAAAGTAGCGTTCATGCGTACGTACGGCTTACCGTCTCCATGAACGGTGCATTTCATTTCTTACCTCTAAATGTTACGTAATATTATAAATAAATGTATATACTGCATATAAATGATATATATGATATCTACATCATGAATATAATTCTGGATATAATGGATATTTCACCACATGAACAACTTGTAATTATAAGAAGTTTATTTTTGACTCAAGTACCAAAGATCGACAAAACGACCGTTATTAACGTAAATAATTACATAATGTTCATAACATGGTAATAAGTGATATAAAAGGAATAATGAACATGAAAAAGGTTCTTAAGTAAATAAAAATTAACTCTAGTTTATTATTCAGGAGGTTAAAGAATGATCAAGTCAAGTCGGACACGAGGTAAGGGAATTTCTTAACCCAATTTCCATTCTTTGGGTTAATCTCCTACTTTCAAATTATGTCATGATATTATTATGTCATATCTTGTATTTGTACTTTATTTATGTGTACTTATAGTGAATACACATAATATATCTATTTTATTTTAAAAATGATCTTTATATGAGACTTCGTCTCAATCTCCTTTCATTGAGGCATATTTTGTTTTATACAAAACCTACTTTTATACGGTGTATAAACCCCTTTGACTTTTACATTTATTCAAAAGGAATATTTTTTATACGAAGCGTTTACTAAACGAAAAAAGGGAATGTTTTTGTCGTACGTATGTAGCGACAACGACTTCTCCGTCGCTGTGACCATTATTTGAGTTTCGGCTTCCTCTACAAGCCATACCTTTTTCTAAAAGAGAAATAAATACCATGTTTTAATTTTATTTTATTTTGGTATTGAAAATGGTTTTGAAAGTGTTTTTATTATATCAATGTGTTGTATTGATATCTTGTGATTGGAATGTGGGAATTTTATGTTTCCTTTATGCATGTTTTATGTGATATGATTATGTTATGGTTTATGATATGTCTAAACTTGTTCATATGAGGAATGCATTGGACTTAATAAGTGACGGGTGGAGCCCGCTATAGCTCCTCGATGCATCGGCAGGTCTCATGAGACAAACTAGTGTCTTGTCACGAGGCCTTGACAAAATCTTATTTGTGGTCTTGGCACGAGGCCTTGGCTACGTGGTTATGATAGTCTGGCATTATGCATTCCATCATTATAAAAGTGGTTATTGATATTGCATGTGATTATTCGACCAGTAGAATATCCATGTGAATAAGTAAATGGAATTATCTCATTTTACTTTTTCCATATTATGTTGAAGTTCAAGTTTAAAAGGATTTTGTTTTAGTCGTACATTGCCTTAAATGTTTATTTATGAAAGCTTCCGCAATATTGTTATCCTTACTGAGCATCTGAGCTCACCCCTTTCAATGTTTTAATATTTTCTAGGATGTGAAGATGTATTTTATGAATGACCTGCATGGATAGTCAGAAGAGGATATGAGTGTGGACTATGGAGACTTTGTTATTATAGTATTTCACTTTATGATGTAATGTAACTTTTATGAAAGTATCTAGTGTTTCCAAGGCTACTAAACTAATCGGTCTTTCGAGACTTGATCTTTTGTGATCATGCCAATGTTACGAAGTAATGCACCGACTCTGGGTAGCTGGGGTCGGGGTGTTACAGTTGGTATCAGAGGCAGTTTAGTACTAACCTTGGAAGCTATATTTAGATAAACTCTGATTAAAGAACATACCAAAAAGATAGACTTTGAGGATTAGTATAGAAGAACTTCCTAGAATTTTGTTGTGGTAGAAATTTTGCGAGTTTTCCGAGCAATACATCCCTGTCTAGATACGAACAGGTAGAGGCGGCTCTGGCACAGATGTACCTAGGGGTAAAACCCGAAAATACCGCTTTGAGATAGACTCGAACGGGAACTGGTGCACGACAACGGGCCTTGATGCACTCTTGGTTACGACACTCCCGGGGGATATGCTTAGGATAATTTTCATTTTCTTTACAAACCACTATGAAGGGTTTTGAGTATATACTTCCTCTAAGAAAACATTTTTATGGATTAAATCCATAAATAGTTCAATTTATGTTAAGTATTTTACAAGTATGGAATTATGTATTTTGATTCATAAACTAATCTAGTTTATGCCATTGTTTAGAAATGGCGCCTAGTGGAAGGAATGGAAACTGTATCAATGCATGCACTCCGTGTAGGGATTTCCCTCCTGCTCAATATAATTATTGTAGATCCGGAGATACAACTGGTGATGATCAACTTATTACCATACTGGGACAACTCACTCAGGTTATGAATAATAACCTTACTCGTATGGAGCACCGTGATCCGCAACGTGGAGGATCAATGTTAGACCGCTTCATGAGGAAACAACCGCCAACATTTAATGGGGGTACAAATAAATTAGTAGTTTGGAAATGGATAAACTCCTTAGAGAAAATATTCCACGCCTTGGGGAGTAGTGAAAGGGAAAAGGTTATCATGGTAGTTTACCGCCTCACTGGAGATGACGATCAGTGGTGGTCGCTGATTCAAAACACAAAGGAAGATGATGACGTATCAAATATGGAATGGAGGGAGTTCAAATATCTTTTATTAGAAATATACTTTCCACGTGACCATCGAGCAGATATGGAAAGGCAATTTCTGAGTCTGAGACAAAAGGAGGATCAGAATGTCGCAAAGTATGAGTCTAACTATACATGGTTAGCGATACATGCAACATATTATATACGTAACCCAAGAAGTAAGATTGATCGTTTCTTTGATGGGTTAAAACCGTTTCTCCGTCGAGCATTAGTCTCACAAACCTTATCGTCATACGAAGATATTGTCTCATGTGCTCTCAAGACGGAAAAGGAATTCTCTAAGTCTCATGACTTTAAAGCAAAGCAAGAAAAGAAGAGAACGGTGGAACAAGAGACGGATAAAGGGAAAAAGGGAAAGAAGGATTTTCCATTATGTGATAATTGTGGGAAGAATCACCCTGGTACTTGCCTAAAGGGAATGGGAGTTTGTTACAAATGTGGAGAAAAAGGTCACCAGGCTCGTGATTGCAAAGGAAAGAAAAAGGCTATCAATGTTGATTGTTACAATTGTAGGGAAATGGGGCATTATGCAAATGAATGTCCTAAGCGTCAGGGGAACTTACCTCAGAAGAGGCCAAGGGATCAAGGCCAAGCTTATGCTATCACTGCTACTGAGGTAGAAGCTCCAAATGACGTGGTGGCAGGTAATTTAATGGTTTCCTCAAGTTTAGCAAATGCATTATTTGATTCTAGATCATCGCATTGTTTCATATCTTCCTAGTTTGCTAAGAAAATTAGATATTTCCAGTTTGATTTAACAAGAGAATTGTCAGTCAAAACTCTTAAGGGAAGTATTATTGCAACAAAGTTTTGTGAATCAGTCCCCATTAGAGCACATAACTGTTCTTTATCCGCTGATCTCATTGTCATGCCTATTATTGAGTTTGATATAATCCTCAGTATGGATTGGCTTTCGGACTATGATGCAAATATTTATTGTAAGAAGAAGGAGGTTATGATTTTTGATGATGATGATAAGGAACACCTTATTTTTAGAGCAGAATCGTCACCACCTAATTCTTATTTAGATCCACCCCCAGTGGCTCAACTAAGATCAATTATTGGGGAGGAAGAGAATGAAATGACTAATAGCGAGGAAAGGAATGTTCAAATAGAGGATGTACCTATTGTGAAAGAATATGTAGATGAGTTTCCGGAAGATTTACCTGGACATCCTCCAGAACAAGAAGTTGAGTTTTCCATTGATTTAATTCCTGGATCGAGGCCCATATCGAAGACCCCTTATAGGATGGCCACTGTGGAATTAGTTGAACTAAAGAAACAACTAGAGGAATTGAGTAATAAGGGATTTATTCGCCCTAGTGTTTATCCATGGGGATCCCCTGTCCTTTTTGTTAAGAAGAAAGATGGATCTATGAGGTTGTGCATTGACTACAGGGAGATCAATGCTATAACAATAAAGAACAAGTATCCCCTACCTCGCATTGATGATTTATTTGACCAATTGCATGGATCTAAATACTTTTCAAAGATTGAACTTCAATCGGGATACCATCAGTTGGGCGTGAAGAAGGAAGATATTCCGAAGACAGCATTTCGAACAAGGTACGGGCATTACGAGTTTACAGTAATGCCTTTTGGATTGACTAATGCACCCTCTGTATTCATGGATCTAATGAATAGAGTTTTCAAGGAATATCTAGATGATTTTGTGGTGGTATTTATTGATGACATCTTGGTGTACTCCAAAAGCTACGAAGATCATGAAAATGATTTGCGTATTATTTTGAAGACTCTTAGGAGGCTTGAATTATATGGGATGTTTAGCAAGTGTGAATTCTGGCTTCAGGAGATTTCTTTTCTTGGCCACATTGTCTCTAAGGATGGAATTTCCGTTGATCCTTCTAAGACCAAGGCAATCCAAGAATGGCCAGCACCGATGAGTATAACCGAGGTACGCAGTATTATTGGTTTGGCAAGTTATTATCGACGTTTTGTCCAGAATGTTGCCCGATTGGCTAACCCATTGACGAAGCTCACACGTAAAGGGGTTAAATTTGTCTGGACAAAAGAGTGTGAAGAATGTTTTGAAGAACTAAAGAGAAGATTAGTCAATGCTCCTATATTGACCCTACCATCAGGGAATGATGGGTTCGTTATTTATAGTGATGCATCAATGAAAGGACTTGGTTGTGTCCTTATGCCGAATGATAGGGTTATAGCCTATGCATCACGACAGCTGAAAATTCATGATGCAGAACTATCCTACTCATGATCTCGAGTTAGCTGCTGTAATCTTTGCCTTGAAGATATGGAGACATTATCTCTATGGTGAAAAATGTGAGATATATACCGATCACAAGAGTTTGAAATATATTTTCTCACAAAAAGAACTCAATATAAGGCAAAGGAGATGGCTTGAACTACTCAAGGATTATGATTGCACGATACACTACCACCCAGGGAAGGAAAATAAAGTTGCAGATGCTTTGAGTAGAAAATATCATGGAGTTTTGAACATGATGTGAGTGGAAAGGGATCCTATTTTCATGGATATAGTAAAGATAGATATGGGAATCACCATGGTGGGTGAAACATCAAAAAAATTTCAAATGGTTGCCAAACAAGCTTTACTAGAAAGGATAAAGTGTTCTCAGGACGATGATGAAGTGTTGAAAAAAAATATTAAATCTTTGAATGATGGGCGGTTGAGTGACTTTGTTTATGAAGTTGGAATTTTGAAATTTGGGAGGAGACTTTGTGTTCCCGATATACCTGACTTAAAGAGGGAATTGTTGGATGATGCTCATAGTTCCAATTTCTCTATACGCCCTGGGAGAACTAAAATGTATAGAGATTTATAGGGAAATTTTTGGTGGGACAACATGAAAAGGGAGATTTCCGATTTTGTGTCAAGATGTATGGTTTGCCAACAAGTGAAAGCTGGAAGGCAACAGCCTGGTGGAGTATTGAAACCCCTTCCCATACCTGAGTGGAAATAGGATAATATTATGATGGATTTTGTCATGGGACTACCAAAGACTCCTAGAAGAAATGACGCAATATGGGTCATTGTTGATCGTCTCACAAAGTCAGCACATTTTCTTGCCATAAGTGAAGATCTACCACTTGAACGTCTAACAAGACTGTATATTAATGAAGTTGTGAGACTTCATGGAGTACCCCTGTCGATTGTCTCGGATCGTGATCCCCATTTTACATAAAGATTCTGGAAAAGTCTTCAGAAGGCCTTGGATACTGAACTTCATTTGAGCACTGCTTACCACCCTCAAACAGATGCACAATCAGAAAGAACTATTCAAACCTTAGAAGACATGTTGAGATCATGCTCACTTGACATTCAAGGAATGTGGGATCAATATTTACCTCTGGTATAATTTTCTTATAACAATAGCTTCCATTCAAGTATTCAGATGGCACCATATGAAGCGTTATACGGAAAGAGATGTCGCACACCAACCTGTTGGGATGACGTTGGTGAAAGAAAACTTGTAGGCCCAGAACTGGTGGAGGAAACGATGGAAAAGGTGAAAGTAATCAAAAACCACATCAAAGCAGCTCAAAGTAGGCAGAAGAGCTATGACGACAACCGAAGGAAGGATTTGGAATTTCTGGTAGGAGATCATGTTTTCTTGAAGGTATCTCCATGGAAGGGAGTTATATGTTTCGGTAAGAAGGGTAAATTGAGTCCCAGGTACATCGGACCCTTCGAAATTCTAGAATGAGTTGGGGTTGTAGCTTACCATTTGGCAATGCCGCCAAGTCTCTCCAATGTTCATGATGTATTCCACGTATCACTGTTGAGAAAATACATGCCTGACCCAATACATGTACTCACCTATGAGGAATTAGAACTGGAACCCAATCTGTCTTATTGCGAAGAGCCCATCAGGATTCTTGATACAAGAGAACAAGTGCTGAGAAACCGGACGACTCGTCTGGTAAAAATTCTATGGGGAAACCATAAGATAGAGGAGGAAACGTGGGAACCCGAGGAACATATGATGAATAATCACCCGAGTCTTTTTATACAGTGATATTATGTGAAATTTCAACGACGAAATTATTTGAAGGAGGGGAGAATGTAACACCCCAAGCTTCCTCGGTACTCTTCTCTTTGAATAATATAGTAGCGTGTGTTGTACGCAACTTCGAGTTCTAACACACACCACAACCAATCAAAGTAGTCGTTATGAATAGTAATACCTAATATTTGAAATTTTATAAATTTTATTTTTCCAAATGGACTTCATTTTTGTATTCGTAATATCAAAATTATCCTAAGTTGAATTTTTTGTAACTTTCTGAGAACTTCCAATTTTTTATGAATAGTGAAAAATACTTAAAACAACTTTTGTAATCAAAATAATTTATTGTGATAAATTATACTATTTAGTGGTTTTAAAGTATAATTAGAATATATTTTTACCATTTTATCCAATGGTGATCATTAGAATTAATTTAACATTGAAATTGGGCATGAACAATTGTCAATCTTTTGATATAAATTATTTCTTAAAAAACACGCTATTTGTTGTGACAGCGGGAATTAATTATAAAATTAATTAATAAAAATTAAATGTTTGGAATTTTGTAAAATAGACATCATTTTTGAAATCGGAATATCAAATATAGCTTAGGGTGAATTTTTGGGATTTTTCTGAAAAACTTCAATTTTTGATGAATAGTGAAACCACTAAGTGGTACATATAAAAACTGATTTTTCGTTTAAATGAAATTTTACCACTTCTGTCTTTTGAATTTAAAAAATATGACATACATGGTTGTCATTATGAAGTAAAATTTGGTTCAATGAGATTAAAATAATTTTTGGTGAATAGTAAATTTTAAGTTCTTAATCGCGATTAGAGGTAATTAGTGTAGTTTAAGGTAAAAATAATGTTTTAATAATATGAGATGAGCTTGACAAATTTCCTACCCTCATTGGATGTGTCATGGCCGACCAAGACAATCCATGGGTCAAATTGGGGACCCCATGGAGCCACTTTGGTAGGAAAAGGACATAAATAACTTTTTATTTAATGTTAAAATAAAAAGGTCACTAACAAGAGTTATTTTACTAAAACAATTTTTAAATGGGGTTATACAGGTCATATTTTTGACTATAAATATTCATTATAAAGATAAAAAGATTTACTACATCATTATCTTTTTTTAATAATTTTTAGACATTAAATAAATTAAATTATTTATGACACCATGATGATGCAGTGATTACCTCATTAATTAACGATTTAAATAAAATGAAAAGATAATGTAAAATCCAAGGCTTAAACTTGTCAAAAACCTATTGGATGAGTATATTTAGAACCCTTATCACCATATACTCGAATTATATAAGTGTGGGACCTTTAGAATCCGAAAATAATTGTATAATAAAGTAACATTTAATTACTTTCCAAAAGTGCCCCTCCTCTCCACTTATAAAAGGCCCCCACCTCTACCACCTTACTCACACTTTCAAAGCCCTTTGGCTCGGCCAACCTCTACCAAAATACTCTCCCAACTTCCCTCCATTACTCCTAGAAGCCTCACTTTGGGCAGAATTATTCCCAAAGAAGCCTTTGGCTCAAATCAAAAAGAGTTACCCGATTTTTAGGTAATGTCTTCTCTAATGTTGTTTTGTTTTATTTAGCTTCTCCAACCCCTTAAATTTTTTTTATTCGTTTCTTTTGTAAAAACACAAGTATCTAAAATATACTAGGATTTTGTTATGATAAGTATTTGTTTTACACTTACACACACCTACATCTAATGGTTAAAGAACATACTGTTTCTGTGGATGTCGAATTTTTGCCTCATGAAACGATGATTGTTCAACACTCATATAACACCTCTAATGGTGGCCATTATGATGAAACTATTTTTATATATGATATATATTATGTTTTTGTTTTCCTTATGATTTTTTATTTTTCATTTATGGCATACCTTTATGGTTTCCATTATGGGTAAACACGATATTTTCATTTTAGGAAGTGCGGACTACCGCCCCCTCAAAGTGATTTGAATCGTTAATGCCATATGTGGGATGTATAAAGGATGGAGTAAATGGTATTATACACTATATTATACTGGAATTATATTATACATTTATATCATTATGATTTCATTCCATTAAATACGAAATAGAAATGAAAGTAGCGTTCATGCGTACGTACGGCTTACCGTCTCCATGAACGGTGCATTTCATTTCTTACCTCTAAATGTTACGTAATATTATAAATGAATGTATATACTGTATATATATGATATATATGATATCTACATCATGAATATAATTTTGGATATAATGGATATTTCACCACATGAACAACTTGTAATTATAAGAAGTTTATTTTTGACTCAAGTACCAAAGATCGACAAAATGACCGTTATTAACTTAAATAATTACATAATGTTCATAACATGGTAATAATTGATATAAAAGGAATAATGAACATGAAAAAGGTTCTTAAGTAAATAGAAATTAACTCTAGTTTATCATTCAGGAGGTTAAATAATGATCAAATCAAGTCGAACATGACGTAAGGGAATTTCTTAACCCAATTTCCATTCTTTGGGTTAATCTCCTACTTTCAAATTATTTCATGATATTATTATGTCATATCTTGTATTTGTACTTTATTTATGTTTAATTATAGTGAATACACATAATATATCTATTTTATTTTAAAAATTATCTTTATATGAGACTTCGTCTCAATCTCCTTTCATTGAGGCATATTTTGTTTTATACAAAACCTTCTTTTATACGGTGTATAAACTCCTTTGACTTTTACATTTATTCAAAAGAGATCTTTTTTATACAAATCATTTACTAAACGAAAAAAGGGAATGTTTTTGTCGTACGTATGCAGTGACAACGACTTCTCCGCCGCCGTGACCATTATTTGAGTTTCGGCTTCCTCTACAAGCCATACCTTTTTTTAAAAGAGAAATAAATACCATGTTTTAATTTTCTTTTATTTTGGTATTGAAAATGGTTTTGAAAGTGTTTTTATTATATCAATGTTTTGTATTGATATCTTGTGATTGGAATGTGGGAATGTTATGTTTCCTTTATGCATGTTTTATGTGATATGATTATGTTATGGTTTATGATATGTTTAAACTTGTTCATATGAGGAATGCATTGGACTTAATAAGTGACGGGTGGAGCCCGCTATAGCTCCTCGATGCATCAGCAGGTCTCATGAGACAAACTAGTGTCTTGGCATGAGGCCTTGACAAAATCTTATTTGTGGTCTTGGCACGAGACCTTGGCTACGTGGTTATGATAGTCTGGCATTATGCATTCCATCATTATGAAAGTGGTTATTGATATTGCATGTGATTATTCAACTAGTAGAATATCCATGTGAATAAGTAAATGGCATTATCTCATTTTACTTTTGCCATATTATGTTGAAGTTCAAGTTTAAAAGGCTTTTGTTTTAGTCGTACATTGCCTTAAATGTTTATGTTTATTTATGAAAGCTTCCGCAATATTGTTATCCTTACTGAGCATCTGAGCTCACCCCTTTCAATGTTTTAATATTTTACAGGATGTGAAGATGTATTGTATGAATGACCTGCAGGGATATTCAGAAGAGTATATGAGTGTGGACTATGGAAATTTTTTTATTATAGTATTTCACTTTATGATGTAATGTAACTTTTATGAAAGTATCTAGTGTTTCCAAGGCTACTAAACTAATCGGTCTTTCGAGACTTGATCTTTTGTGATCATGCCAATGTTACGAAGTAATGCACCGACTCTGGGTAGCTGGGGTCGGGGTGTTACAGTTGGTATCAGAGGCAGTTTAGTACTAACCTTGGAAGCTAGATTTAGATAAACACTGATTAAAGCACATAGCCCAAAGATAGACTTTGAGGATTAGTATAGAAGAACTTCCTAGAATTTTGTTGTTGTAGAAATTTTGAGAGTTTTCCGAGCAATACATCCCTGTCTAGATACGAACTGGTAGAGGCGGCTCTAGCACAGATGTACCTAGGGGTAAAACCCGAAAATACCGCTTTGAGCTAGACTCGAATGGGAACTGGTGCACGACAACGGGCTTTGCTGCACTCTTGGTTACGTCACTCCCGGGGGATATGCTTAGAATAATTTTCATTTTCTTTACAAACCACTATGAAGGGTTTTGAGTATATACTTCCTCTAAGAAAACATTTTTATAGATTAAATCCATAAATAGTTCAATTTATGTTAAGTATTTTTACAAGTATTGAATTATGTATTTTGATTCATAAACTAATCTAGTTTATGCCATTGTTTAGAAATGGTGCCTAGTGGAAGGAATGGAAACTGTATCAATGCACGCACTCCGTGTAGGGATTTCCCTCCTGCTCAAGATAATTATTGTAGATCCAGAGATACAACTGGTGATAATCAACTTATTACCATACTGGGACAACTCACTCTGGTTATGAATAATAACCTTACTCGTATGGAGCACCCTGATACACAACGCGGAGGATCAATGTTAGACCGCTTCATGAGGCAACAACCGCCAACATTTAATGGGGGTACAAATCCATTAGTAGATGAGAAATGGATAAACTCCTTAGAGAAAATATTCCATGCCTTGGGGAGTTGTTAAAGGGAAAAGGTTATCATGGTAGTTTACCGCCTCACTGGAGATGCCGATCAGTGGTGGTCGCTGATTCAAAACAGAAAGGAAGATGATAACGTATCAAATATGGAATGGAGGGAGTTCAAAGATCTTTTCCTAGAAAAATACTTTCCACATGACCATCGAGTAGATATGGAAAGGCAATTTATGAGTCTGAGACAAAAGTAGGATGAGAATGTCGCAAAGTATGAGTCTAACTTTACACGGTTAGCGAGACATGCAACAGATTATATAAGTAACCCAAGAAGTAATATTGATCGTTTCTTTGATGGGTTAAAACCGTTTCTCCGTCGAGCATTAGTCTCACAAACCTTCTCGTCATACGAAGATATTGTCTAATGTGCTATCAATACGGAAAAGTAATTCTCTAAGTCTCATGACTTTAAAGCAAAGCAAGAAAAGAAGAGAATGGTGGAACAAGAGACGGATAAAGGGAAAAGGGGAAAGAAGGATTTTCCATTATGCGATAATTGTGGGAAGAATTACCCTGGTACTTGCCTAAAGGGAATGAGAGTTTGTTACAAATGTGGAGAAAAAGGTCACCAGGCTCGTGATTGCAAGGGAAAGAAAAATGCTATCAATGTTGAATGTTACAATTGTAGGGAAATGGGGAATTATGAAAATAAATGTCCTAAGCGTCAGGGGAACTTACCTCAGAAGAGGCCAAGGGATCAAGGCCAAGCTTATGCAATCACTACTACTGAGGTTGAAGCTCAAAAAGACACGGAGGCAGGTAATTTAATGGTTTCCTCAAGTTTAGCAAATGCATTATTTGATTCTGGATCATCGCATTGTTTCATATCTTCCCAGTTTTCTAAGAAAATTAGATATTTCCAGTTTGATTTAACAAGAGAATTGTCAGTCAAAACTCCTAAGGGAAGTATTATTGCAACAAAGTTTTGTGAATCAGTCCCCATTAGAGCACATAACTATTCTTTATCTGCTGATCTCATTGTCATACCTATGATTGAGTTTTATATAATCCTCGGTATGGATTGGCTTTCGGACTATGATACAAATATTTATTGTAAGAAGAAGGAGGTTAAGATTTTTGATGATGATGATAAGGAACACCTTATTTTTAGAGCAGAATCATCACCACCTAATTCTTATTTAGATCCACCCCCAGTGGCTCAACTAAGACCAATTATTGGGGAGGAAGAGAATGAAATGACTAATAGCAAGGAAAGGAATGTTCAAATAGAGGATGTACCTATTGTGAAAGAATATGTATATGTGTTTCCGGAAGATTTACCTGGACATCCTCCAGAACGAGAAGTTGAGTTTTCCATTGATTTAATTCCTGGATCGAGGCCCATATCGAAGACCCCTTATAGGATGGCCACTGTGGAATTAGTTGAACTAAATAAACAACTAGAGGAATTGAGTAATAAGGGATTTATTTGCCCTAGTGTTTCTCCATGGGGAGCCCCTGTCCTTTTTGTTAAGAAGAAAGATGGATCTATGAGGTTGTGCGTTGACTATAGGGAGATCAATGCTATAACAATAAAGAACAAGTATACCCTACCTCGCATTGATGATTTATTTGACCAATTGCATGGAGCTCAATACTTTCAAAGATTGACCTTCGATCGGGATACCATCAGTTGTGCGTGAAGAAGGAAGATATTCCGAAGATAGCATTTTGAACAAGGTACGAGCATTACGAGTTTACAGTAATGCCTTTTGGATTAACTAATGCACCCTCTGTATTCATGGATCTAATGAATAGAGTTTTCAAGGAATATCTAGGTGATTTTGTGGTGGTATTTATTGATGACATCTTGGTGTACTCCAAAAGCTCCGAAGATCATGAAAATCATTTGCGTATTATTTTGAAGACTCTTAGGAGGCATGAATTATATGGGAAGTTTAGCAAGTGTGAATTCTGGCTTCAGGAGATTTCTTTTCTTGGCCACATTGTCTCTAAGGATGGAATTTCCGTTGATCCTTCTAAGACCAAGGCAATCCAAGAATGGCCAGCACCGACGAGTATAGCTGGGGTACGCAGCTTTATTGGTTTGGCAGGTTATTATCGACGTTTTGTCCAGAATTTTGCCCGATTGGCTAACCCATTGACGAAGGGCACACGTAAAGGGGTTAAATTTTTCTGGACAAAAGAGTGTGAAGAATGTTTTGAAGAAATGAAGAGAAGATTAGTCAATGCTCTTATATTGACCCGACCATCAGGGAATGATGGGTTCATTATTTATAGTGATGCATCAATGAAAGGACTTGGTTGTGTCCTTATGCAAAATGATAGGGTTATAGCCTATGCATCACGACAGCTGAAAATTCATGAGCAGAACTATCCTACTCATGATCTCGAGTTAGCTGCTGTAATCTTTGCCTTGAAGATATGGATACATTATCTCTATGGTGAAAAATGTGAGATATATACCGATCACAAGAGTCTGAAATATATTTTCTCACAAAAAGAACTCAACATGAAGCAAAGGCAATGGCTTGAACTACTCAAGGATTATGATTGCACGATACACTACCACCCAGGGAAGGAAAATAAAGTTGCAGATGCTTTGATTAGAAAAGATCATGGAGTTTTGAACAAGATGAGAGTGGAAAGGGATCCTATTTTCATGGATCTAGTAAAGATGGATTTGGGAATCACCATGGTGGGTGAAACATCAAAAAAAATTCAAATGGTTTCCAAACCATCTTTACTAGAAAGGATAAAGTGTTCTCAGGCCGATGATGAAGTGTTGAAAAAGAAGATTAATGCTGTGAATGATGGGCGGTTGAGTGACTTTGTTTATGAAGTTGGAATTTTGAAATTTGGGAGGAGGCTTTATGTTCCCGATATACCTGACTTAAAGAGGGAATTGTTGGATGATGCTCATAGTTCCAATTTCTCTATACACCCTAGGGGCACTATAATGTATAGAGATTTAAAGGGAAATTTTTGGTGGGACAACATGAAAAGGGAGATTGCCGATTTTGTGTCAAGATGTATGGTTTTCCAACAAGTGAAAGCTGGAAGGCAACAGCCTGGTGGAGTATTGCAACCCCTTCCCATACCTGAGTGGAAATGGGATAATATTATGATGGATTTTGTCATGGGACTACCAAAGACTCCTAGAAGAAATGACGCAATATGGGTCATTGTTGATCGTCTCACAAAGTCAGCACATTTTCTTTCTATAAGGGAAGATCTACCACTTGAACGTCTAGCAAGACTGTATATTAATGAAGTTGTGAGACTTCATGGAGTACCCCTGTCGATTGTCTCGGATCATGATCCCCATTTTACATCAAGATTCTGGAAAAGTCTTCAGAAGGCCTTGGATACTGAACTTTGTTTGAGCACTGCTTACCACCCTCAAACAGATGGACAATCAGAAAGAACTAATCAAACTTTAGAAGACATGTTGAGATCATGCTCACTTGACTTTCAAGGAATGTGGGATCAATATTTACCTCTGGTAGAATTTTCTTATAACAATAGCTTCCATTCAAGTATTCAGATGGCACCATATGATGCGTTATACGGAAAGAGATGTCGCACACCACTGTTGGGATGACGTTGGTGAAAGAAAACTTGTAGGCCCAGAACTGGTGGAGGAAACGATAGAAAAGGTGAAAGTAATCCAAAACTACATCAAAGCAGCTCAAAGTATGCATAAGATCTATGCCGAAAACCGAAGGAACGATTTGGAATTTCTGGTAGGAGATCATGTTTTCTTGAAGGTATCTCCATGGAAGGGAGTTATACGTTTCGATAAGAAGGGTAAATTGAGTCCCAGGTACATCGGACCCTTCGAAATTCTAGAACGAATTAGGGCTGTAGCTTACCGTTTGGCAATGCCGCCAAGTCTCTCCAAAGTTCATGATGTATTCCACGTATCACTGTTGAGAAAATACATGCCTGACTCAATGCATGTACTCACCTATGAGGAATTAGAACTGGAACCCGATCTGTCTTATTGCGAAGATCCCGTCAGTATTCTTGATACAAGAGAACAAGTGCTGAGAAACCGGATGACTCGTCTGGTAAAAATTCTATGGAGAAACCATAAGATAGAGGAGGCAACGTGGGAACCCGAGGAACTTATGATAAATAATCACCCGAGTCTTTTTATACAGTGATATTTAATGAAATTTCGAGGACGAAATTATTTGAAGGAGGGGAGAATGTAACACCCCAAGCTTCCTCGGTACTCTTCTCTTTGAATAATACAGTAGCGTGTGTTGTACGCACCTTCGAGTTCTAACACACACCACAACCAATCAAAGTAGCTGTTATGAATAGTAATACCTAATATTTGAAATTTTAAAAATTTTATTTTTCCAAATGGACTTCGTTTTTGTATTCGTAATATCAAAATTATCCTAAGTTGAATATTTTGTAACTTTTTGAGAACTTCCAATTTTTTATGAATAGTGAAAAATACATAAAACAACTTTTCTAATCAAAATAATTTATTGTGATAAATTATACTATTTAGTGGTTTTAAAGTATAATTGGAATATATTTTTACCATTTCATCCAATGGAGGTCATTAGAATTATTTTAACATTGAAATTGGGCATGAACAATTGTCAATCTTTTGATATAAATTGTTTCTTAAAAAACACGCTATTTGTTGTGACAGCGGGAATTAATTATAAAATTAATTATCACAACTTACATGTTTGTAATTTTGTAAAATAGACATCATTTTTCAAAATCGGAATATCAAATATAGCTTAGGGTGAATTTTTGGGATTTTTCTGAAAAACTTCAATTTTTGATGAATAGTGAAACCACTAAGTGGTACTTATAAAAACTGATTTTTCGTTTAAATGAAATTTTACCACTTCTATGTTTTGAATTTCAAAAATCCGACATACATGGTTTTCATTAGGAAATAAAATGTTGTTCAATGAGATTAAAATAATTTTTGGTGAATAGTAACTTTTAAGTTCTTAATCGTGATTAGAGGTAATTAGTGTAGTTTAAGGTAAAAATAATGTTTTAATAATATGAGATGAGATTGACACATGTTCTACCCTCATTTTATGTGTCATGGCCGACCAATAAAATCCATGGGTCAACTTGGGGACCCCATTGAGCCACTTTGGTAGGAAAAGGACATAAATAACTTTTTATTTAATGTTAAAATAAAAAGGTCACAAACAAGAGTTGTTTTACTAAAACAATTTTTAAATGGGGTTATACAAGTCATATTTTTTACTATAAATATTCATTAGAAATATATAAAGATTTAATATATCATGATATTTTTTTTAATAATTTTTAGACATTAAATAAATTAAATTATTTATGACACCATGATGATGCAGCGATTACCTCATTAATTAACGATTTAAATAAAATGAAAAGATAATGTAAAATCCAAGGCATCCACTTGTCAAAAACCTATTGGATGAATATATTTCGAACCCTTATCACCTTAGACTCGAATTATATAAGTTTGGGACCTTTAGAATCCGAAAAGCATTGTATAATAAAGTAACATCTTATTACTTTCCAAAAGTGCCCCTCCTCTCCACTTATAAAAGGCCCCCACCTCTACCACCTTACTCACACTTTAAAAGCCTTTTGGCTCGGCCATACTCTGCCCAAATACTCTCCCAACTTCCCTACCTTACTTCTAGAAGCCTCACTTTGGGCAGAATTCTTCCCAAGGAAGCCTTTGGCTCAAATCAAAAAGAGTTACTCGATTTTTAGGTAATGTCTTCTCTAATGTTGTTTTGTTTTATTTAGCTTCTCCAACCACTTAAACACTTTTTATTCCTTTCTTTTGTAATAAACCCAGTATATAAAATATACTAGGATGTTTTAATGATAAGGATTTGGTTTACAATTACACACACCTACATCTAATGGTTAAATAACATATTGTTTCTATGGATGGCGAATTTTTGCCTCATGAAACGATGATTGTTCAACACTCATATAACACCTCTAATGGTGGCCATTATGATGACACTATTTTTATATATGATATATATTATGTTTTTGTTTTCCTTATGATTTTTTATTTTTCATTTCTGGCATACCTTTATGGTTTCCATTATGGGTAAATGCGATATTTTCATTTTAGGAAGTGCGGACTACCGCTCCCTCAAAGTGATTTGAATCGTTAATGCCATATGTGGGATGTATAAAGGATGGAGTAAATGGTATTATACACTATATTATACTGGAATTATATTATACATTTATATCATTATGATTTCATTCCATTAAATATGAAATAGAAATGAAATTAGCGTTCATGTGTACGTACGGCTTACCGTCTCCATGAACGGTGCATTTCATTTCTTACCTCTAAATGTAACGTAATATTATAAATGAATGTATATACTGTATATATATGATATATATGATATCTACATCATGAATATAATTATGGATATAATGGATATTTCACCACATGAACAACTTGTAATTATAAGAAGTTTATTTTTGACTCAAGTACCAAAGATCGACAAAACAACCGTTATTAACTTAAATAATTACATAATGTTCATAACATGGTAATAAGTGATATAAAAGGAATAATGAACATGAAAAAGGTTCTTAAGTAAATATAAATTAACTCTAGTTTATTATTCAGGAGGTTAAATAACGATCAAGTCAAGTCGGACACGAGGTAAGGTAATTTCTTAACCCAATTTCCATTCTTTGGGTTAATCTCCTACTTTCAAATTATGTCATGATATTATTATGTAATATCTTGTATTTGTACTTTATTTATGTGTACTTATAGTGAATACACATAATATATCTATTTTATTTTAAAAATAATCTTTATATGAGACTTCGTCTCAATCTCCTTTCATTGAGGCATATTTTGTTTTATACAAAACCTTCTTTTATACGGTGTATAAACCCCTTTGAGTTTTACATTTATTCAAAAGGAATCTTTTTTATACGAAGCATTTACTAAACGACAAAAGGGAATGTTTATGTCGTACATATGCGGCGACAATGACTTCTCCGCTGCCATGACCATTATTTGAGTTTCGGCTTCTTCTACAAGCCATACCTTTTTAAAAAGAGAAATAAATACCATGTTTTAATTTTCTTTTATTTTGGTATTGAAAATGGTTTTGAAAGTGTTTTTATTGTATCAATGTGTTGTATTGATATCTTGTGATTGGAATGTGGGAATGTTATGTTTCCTTTATGCATGTTTTATGTGATATGATTATGTTATGGTTTATGATATGTTTAAACTTGTTCATATGAGAAATGCATTGGACTTAATAAGTGACGAGTGGAGCCCGCTATAGCTCCTCGATGCATCGGCAGGTCTCATGATACAAACTAGTGTCTTGGCTTGATGCATGGACAAAATCTTATTTGTTGTCTTTGCACAAGGCCTTGGCTACGTGGTTATGATAGTCTGGCATTATGCATTCCATCATTATGAAAGTGGTTATTGATATTGCATGTGATTATTCGACCAGTAGAATATCCATATGAATAAGTAAATGGCATTATCTCATTTTACTTTTGCCATATTATGTTGAAGTTCAAGTTTAAAAGGCTTTTGTTTTAGTTATACATTGTCTTAAATGTTTATGTTTATTTATGAAAGCTTCCGCAATATTGTTATCCTTACTGAGCATCTGAGCTCACCCCTTTCAATGTTTTAATATTTTACAGGATGTGAAGATGTATTGTATGAATGACCTGTAGGGATAGTCAGAAGAGGATATGAGTGTGGACTATGGAGACTTTGTTATTATAGTATTTCACATTATGATGTAATGTAACTTTTATGAAAGTATCTAGTGTTTCCAAGGCTACTAAACTAATCGGTCTTTCGAGACTTGATCTTTTGTGATCATGCCAATGTTACGAAGTAATGAACCGACTCTGGGTAGCTGGGTTCGGGGTGTTACATAATAGTTACAAAAAATCCAACAAATGGATTCACACAGCCCATACCATCCAGCTACCACAACCACAAAATCACCATTGTCATGTTTCAACATTGTTTCCATAACTAAAATCCTGCCACTAAACTATCCAACCACATGACACATGCCACATTCCATAGGCTACATTCCATATTTATTTTCATGTTAAGAAAGTTTCTAGATCTCCCACTATCAACCAACATTATTTATCAATCCCAATCCTTTCATATTAAACCAAAACATCCTTAAGCATATTCTGATTTTAATTAAAGTATTCATTGTCTATTCCAACCCATACTATTCAATTATATCTTAACAAAACCCATTCATTTATCTATTAATTCCTTTAATACAAAACCACATATAATTTTCATAGATATAATTTAACCATTTAAATTACCAACAATTTAATATCCATTTTAATATTTTCATATTCAAATTAAAATCAAAATCTCATTTACCATGCATTATTTTCATCCCTAAAAAATTACATAATTACTTGGAAACTAATATAAAATACAACACAAAAAACCCCTTCCTTATCATGCCAACAAGACCCACATTTCCACAATTTCAAATCACTACCACCACCACATCACAGCCGCTACATATCATAATAACACAACACAACCAATTTTAAAATCTTTCAAAAATGGATTTCATAACATTAAAACATCATTGGAAAGGGATATTATCATACAATACATGATTCCCATACGAAACTGGTTTCATTAACTATATATAAGCGATTGGTATTTTATTGCATACTGAGATTAATAATAAAACCACATCAAGGGTCACATAGTCCATAAAAATAACTGCGCAAATTAAGATAATTCAATAATTACTTTCATCAAGGAATCCAATAGGGATAATCATATAAATAATATCATAAGACATGTAAAATCATGTAGGAATTCCCTTTTTCATAAAAAACTAAATTAATTATTTTCACATTATTATAAATTTATCGTTCCATGATAATCATATAATTATATAAATTATCACAACATGTGATAGTAATAAGAATAATAATTCTTCATGCATACGATAATAATATATTGGGAAACAAATATTAGTAACATAAGGGAATCATATAAAATTCACATGAAATTCCCCATTCCATTCATTTTTACTTAACTAATTTTTTTTATATTAATTATCCTAATGTGTACCATTTTATTAAAGGATAAATTCAAGCATGATCCCTCTCATGTGTAAAAATAGTATAAATACTAAAGATCTTCTATATGGTGATTGAATGTATTAACACTTCACCTGAAATAGATGGGGGTGAAATATGATAACAGCTCAAAAAACGAAAGATTAGACAATGATTAATTTATAATAGGCTTGTATACCCCATAAGGTTAAGTTTTTACCACCGAAATTATAGAGGAAGGAATGGAGACTAAATGTTAACATTCATTAATTTCCTTCGATAGATACCTCATCAAATTTTTATATTTTATTCCCTATTTATTCCCATTCAAATAAAATTTTAGTTACAATCTATTTAAAGCCCTTGAAAATTTTAGGTATAATTTAGATGATCTAAAAGATATGAAAATCTTGAATTTTGGCTATTATATCTTAAGAAGCATGTTTTACAAGTTGATGAAGATGGAATTATGAAAAACATGATAGAAATCATTACCCATATGTAGGAGATACATGATGTGTAAGGTTACATTGTTTTAACATTAAAAAAAACCTTAGAAAGGATCACATAAGGGAAACTTGAACTTACTATTATATAAGATTTTAAAAATCATAAGACCATTAGGATAACACCCTTATGCAATATCACTCTCATGTGAAAACCCTTACACAACCCTTAGAATTTTGTCTCCACCCAGATATATGTCACATATTACCCTTACTCAAGGTTTAAAACTCACAGGCTACCCTCACACTACCATGAATGCCCTTATGTTAGGAACAAACTAACATTACAAAGCCTTTATAATTATCAGATTACCCCTATGCAATATATTGAAACAAGACCTTACATTTACATAAGGTTTAAAACCCATGGCATAACCTTACATGGGATGACATCCCCTTACCTTTGCTAAATCCATTAAAAGTATCCATTACCCCTTCACAAATCAAATTTCATGCATAAGTGTAAATATTTAATTGAAAATATTAACTTTTCAAATAAATTAACCTATAAATAATTATATTTCGGGTTTATTATCACTTCCAAAATCCCAAAAACATTTTTAAGTCATTTGAATACCATTTAAAATTTCTACAAAATTTCCCAAATAAACATTTAATAATATGAAATGACATTAATAATTATCAAAACCATTATAAAACAATTTCATATATTACAATTTATTTTAAAAAAAAATTGAATTTATCAAATCACTCTGAAACGACCAGAAACCCTAGAATGGTAAATGAAGGCTCAAGAATGTTTTTAGCCTTTATATCAGATACCACTCAAAAAATTATATCCCTTGAGAGTTTAAAACCAAACCAGGAGGGAGAGAAATGTAAGGGGGGATAATTTAACCACCCCATGAGATACATCTTAGGAATCCTATTATATATTGAACAAAAAAACAAATCTAATAAAAAAACTTAATGGATACACCTCTTAATCAAATCAATTATATTAAAAAAATTACATCATGGGAGGAAACACCCTTATCTACACCTTTTAAACAATTTTACATAAGTACACAATCAAATTATAATCTATACATGATTTACCATCATTTATCATACCAAAAAATTAAAATTCATAATATTCAAAAATTATTGCTCCTAAAATGTCATGAATAAATTTGATTAACATGATCAAAGAGAAATTTATTAACCTAGAAATGTTACTCACAACATTTCACTAAATACCCCTGATTAAGAAGATAAAAATATATAATAATTTCTTCCAAATTATCATTTACTTTCAAGAAATCTATCGTAATATTTCATGTTGAAACATTTTACGTTTAGAATCATGATGATAAAAACTTTTCACGAAGTCTCTTGCATTTATAAAAATATGGTATGTTAGAAAACCATTATAAATGAAAACCTTCTTAATACATCCCATAACAAGGTATTTATAAAAAATATTATTTTTGAAAAAAAATTCAACCCAATTTTCAGAAAATATTTTTATATAAAAAAATATCACAAAATAATTGTTGTAGATTATTTGTGAAAACTTGTTGCCACAAAATCAACTTTTTCCAAGTGGGTCTCTCTAAGTTGAGTTACACGACACATAGGGGACTTCTATGGATGACATAATCAAAGAAAAGTTTTCATTTATAAAAATGAAACAATACATAGAAACATAAATGATGACCAAAATATTAACTAATCTAATTCATCCTGAACTACATGATTTAATTTATCCACCCAATATTTTTATTTATAACTATAACATGTTTCATATCAAATCAATTTGATGTTTATAAAAATATTAATTGATTAATAGAATGACATATAAACATTAATATTTAATTTGCCTCCCAAAATATATAGTCAAGTCACATTCCCTCATAAAATCATTTATATTAATGTAAAAAAAATCTATCATGATCTTTACCAAGTTAATATCAATAAAAATGAAATAACATTTTACAGGAGACATGCATTAATGAAAAGTATGACGTTTAAAAATCTAATTTATCTGGATTTAAATATTTCTCCATTTTTATAACAAATCATTATTCAATAGGAGCATACTAGTGAAAATAATATAAGGGATATAATCTCCCTTTCACCATAGGTTCAAGTAATCACTTTTTATATATTTCAAATTAATGTCACATTAAATTCTCTAATAAACACATTTATCGAGATCAATAGATATTACAAAAAAAATATGGAACCTATCCCCGACACTCTTATATTATATTCTTTTGGCGGCACTGAATCACCCAAACGATTTTGAAATATGTCGTAATATAATGTGTCATGATATGTGATGTTCCCCCTCTCTTCATATTCGCAAGGCCATCACAAATGTAAACAATTTTAAAAGAAATACCTTCTAAGGATGTAATAATAATTGTCTATAACCATTATAAAATCTTATTCATTATCAATCAGTCATCCCATCCTTCAAATAAAAAATAATGGGAAATAAAACCTTCAGCCCATTTTATCAGTCTTGGTGAAATCCCTGAAACTACTATACATAACAACACATCATACATCCCATGCCAACATAATCATTATAGATGGAACCTAATGCCACCATCACAGCCTCAGGCATCCCTACCCATATCATGTTAACAAATAGACATCCCAAGATCACATTATGTCACTTACCAAGGCTCACATCAAGAGAAAACATAGAAGTAATACAAAATCATACTGAGTCAGCAAGGCATATAGGCAATAAAACACATCATCCAACAATCACTGGAAAATAAGCTCGCTCATCCTTAAAAATTTACCTTGATCGAACAAAATTTTTTATTACCATATTGGATTAACCAATTCATTTATCAGAAGTCACCACCATAGGTAACCCATGGAATCAACTATATAAATCCATATATTATTTAAACATGCTCTAAAGAATAACTTCAAATTTAGAAAAATATATATTAAATAAGAGCATTCTGATTAACATGGATCTTCATTATTTACAACAACAAGAATGTAAATCCACATGTTACTTACCCAATACCATTAATTTATGAATGAATTTCATAAAAAAACATGTATCAAGCATCATTTTATTTATATAAAATTAAAAGAATAAATATATTAAATTATGATTCCATATTAATTATTTAGCCAACTATATTTTATAAGTTTTATGTGATTAAACCATTTTTTAGAGGGTGGTTGATTACATAAAAAACCACAAAAAAATATAACACGTAGTCGCATCAAGGGTACATGTTCTCAATAACAATAAACAAAATCTCATTGATCAAAAAGTTTTTGATGTTATGAAACATTAAGGGTTAATGGATTAAACTTAATTTAAAAAATCATAGTAAAAAACCATTTGAATTTTATTTTATATTCTAGGAATATGATTTCATCAAGGAATATTAACTAATAAATGAAAAAAATAAACAATGAAACCATAAATAAGACTCGAAAATTCATATTCATTTCCTAGAAAACATCATGCCTGTTATTCAAATAGCTCTAACATGTGTCCAAGTTAATGGAAAAAACAATAAATGCAATATATCATGTATCAGGTTTAACATCATTCAAAAATAAATTCATTAATAATTTAATTCATCTGGAAAACATTATTATATACATTCTATAAGGGTAAAATGATTTTACTTATATATTTAAAAACAACATGATAATTACATGACATGATTTAATATTATAATTACAATATATTAAACAAGATAAAAGCCCAATATTGACATAATTTAATTTTCATATTCACTACACATATTTTTTCAATAGTAGACATGCTTTTAGAAAAAAATTACAGATGGCTTAACATGTGATGAAAAATATTTTTTGTTTAATTTTTTTTCTTAGTATTTGAGATGAATATGTAAAATTAATTAAATTGATTCAATTAACCAAATATTACCGCAAAGAATTATTATCATTTATAGTAGTCTTAAAACAATTAATACGATCATGCCATGTAATAAGTTACCATCATATAAATTATAAATGGTAATAAATTCATAGAATATTAACTCATATGGAAACAATAATACTCCTAATCTTGGTTTTTAAAATGATTATTTGAGTATGGTAATATAAATTCTACTCAAGGTTACATTTTTTATAATTGATTTCAAAATTCAACACCCATTCAAAATAAAACCCACTTAGAATTCTTCTCTAACAATTTTAAAATTTCAAAAAATAGGATTTCATGTTATGAATTTTAACTATAAAAAAAATTGTGATGAATCAGGATATAACAGGAAAGGAAACAAAATATTCAAGTCTAAAAAATGTTTCAAAAAAAAATAATCCGAATAGTTAAACCCAATTTTACTATATTTTTTCTATTTATATGATTAATTCAATGAACAATAATAGATCATGAGAAACTTTAGCATGGGTATAGTCATAGAAACACTTATAAAAATTAAGGATTCATTTAAATAAATTCATTTACATCTCAAAACCACCTTATTAAATCACAATTACCACCAAGAATGATGCATATACCTCCCATTGGTCTCTAAACTAAAAGAAGAACCACCTCACATGGTTAGTTTGTAGGATCAAATTATTTTCATTATATCATGACGGTCCCTAAAATCTCATTTCCTAGATTTTCATACCTGGCCTATGTTATGGAGAAATATCAACTTCTAACGTTTCCCTACCATCCCATGCAATCAGTACTATTATTAACTCAAAAATTCATCATATATCTCAACCAAGACAATGGATACCACTTATTCATCAACCCCTACAACAAATTATACCCCTCCTAGGTTGAAAATAGAGAAAGAGAGATAATGTCCCCTGAGTCCCACCTCTAGTAGGTCATTTGTTGTCGACTAGCACTGAGGGTATATTGAAGTGTAGATACATGGGATGAATTAATCTAAAAAATTATTTGTGAAATATGATATAAACTACAAAAAACTCCATAACATAATAAATTTAAAATACAAAATATCAAAAATAAACTAACTATCATATGAATGAAATTAAATCCTCTAAGTAACATAGAAGGAAATCCTATTGAAATAAGTCAACTACTGGAAAAACACCCAAGCTAGTAATATCCATCATGGTCCATAAAGTAATCCTGGAAAACTAATAAATTTTTTATATATATGAATTCTAAATATACATGTATAATCGTAAGGGTCATACAAATAGTATCTTTTGAACTCGTGAAAAGAGCATACTAAAGAACTAGTGAGAAAATTGTAGAACCAATAACACCTAAACTGGTCTACTAACCAATCCCAACTTCACTGAGGCACGCTTAATAAGTAACGCATCGATGTATAGTAACATAATAGGAATATCATTGATAAAAGGGTACCCTGAACAACTTTCCCACTAGTTTTCTACTCCCATAACCCAACATCGAATGTCATGTAAATCCCATATATTCCATATAATAACATTTCATAAAGACACCCGGTCCATCCCATCACATCTCTTTTAAAGATACATTATTTATCACATCACATCCTGACAACTACCTTGATAAGAATAGTAGGGTAACATAAACATTAAGTACATCTACCTTTTCACTCCTCCTACTATGAATAACCCCCACTATGAACAAAAATAATTCTCTCAACAAACACAATGACTAGTACAATGCAATCCAAACGCCATTATAACTTGATCATAAATACCTTCCCTATAATAAGGGGTAGCCATCCATCCATCATCATCATATAGATATTGGAAAAAACTCCACCAAAAGTGTGGTTGTTATCACACAGTTCTTGAAACATGTGATGTACATACATAAATCTCAATAAAATTAAAATATAAAATAGTTATAGACAATCCCATCATATGGGTTCACATAACCCAAACCACCTATGTACCATAATCTCTATATCACTAATATGACGTGTCAACATCAATTCCACATTTAAAATCACTACAATTCATAAGAAATCCCCAAGAAAAAACCTACAGACCAACTTTATTTTCCTGATAAGGAAATTTATATATCTTCAAATTACCAACCACCAGTATCTATCAGTACCATTCCATTAATATTAAATAACAACCAACTTATACAAACATCCCACTTTATTTCGTCAATTCATTAGTCATTAAAATATATTTCATTTCAATTAATATTAATATAACCCATCTATATATCTTTCATATATTTTAAGAAATAAAAAACACATAGGTTTCAAAGTTATCATTTTAAAATTTCAATTTCCAATAATTACCACATCAATTTTCATATTTCTGTATTCAAATTAAAAATCACCATCCCATTTTACATTCATTATTTCTATACCAAACTATTTATATAATTACTAATAAACTAGTACAACCCAAAAAACACACAACAAACCATCCTACTCATGCCAACAAGCCTTCCATTGCCACCAATTCTCATAATAACCACTACCTAATCATAATCACCTAATATGACAACCACAAAACACTAAAAATTTTCACATATCTCAAAAAGGGATTTGATGACATTAAATCATATTTAGAATGGGGTATTATCACACAATTCCTGATTCCCATGGGAAACTAATTCATTTACCATATATAAGTGATTAGCCTTTTATTTCATAGTAATATTAATCAAAAAACAACAAAAAGGATATCATCATCCAAAAAAATCACTAAAAATAAGGAACATAATAAAAATAATTTTCAACATGGAAACCAACATTGATAATTGTTTAATAAATATCACAAGACGAATAAAAGAAAGATTGATTTCTATTTTCCATAAAAAAATATTAATAATATTTATGTGAGTATCACTTTCACAATAAAGGATAATTTTTTGATTACCAAAATTGACATAAGATTTGATAACAATGAGAATACTAATTATTCATGTATGGAATTACAAATTCTAAGGGAACGAAGATCTACAACATGAACGAATCATAAAAAATACATGAAAACTCCCGATTAACTTCAATTTTAGTAGACTATTTATTTTTATTCATTATTTCAGTTCATACCATATTCTGAAAGGAAAAAAATAAAGATACCTCACACTTGTAAAACTATAAGAAAGATGAAGGATCCCCTGATCAGTGAGGATTGTGGACTCATGCTGCATGAAAAATAAAGGAGAGTGAAAGATGATAGTAACCCCGAAAATAAAAAAGAAGCCTCACATGAATTTATAGTAGGCTTGCTGACCCCATTTGGTGTAGTTTTGACCACCCATGCACAAGATTAAGGATGTGGTACTCAAATAATAGAAAGAATAATTTTAAACATTTAGTGAAATATTTACCGGGATACTCCATTAAATTTTTTTATTTTATTCCCCATATAATTCACATTCAAATAAAATCTTAATTGGAATCCATTTAAAGATATTTAAAGCATTAGTTATAATTTAAATGAGTCAAATAAAATCCAAGCCCTTATTTTATGCTTTTAAATCATTGAAGACAAATATTACAGGTTATAGAAGAAATAATTCTGAAAACAAGGTAAAAATCATTACCAATACACTAGAGATACACGTTGTGTAATGGTAACTTGGTTTGACATTACACAACACCTTGGAAAGGTTCATATAAGTGTTACACCATCTTAAACTTTTGTAATCGTGCAAAAATGTATATGGACCTTACAAGAATACCCTAATGCAACTCCACCCTCATGTGAATACCCTTGCATTGACATTATAATTTCAACACTACTCTTATGCATATTGGCTCTTACAATTACATGTGCTTTAAACTCATGGGATACCCTTATACAACCATGAGCTACCCTTAAATGAGGAAAACCAACATTTATGTCACTATTAGAATTAATATATTACCCTTATGTAGTACAGGGAAACAATAACATACATTTATGCATGGTTTAAAAACCATGGCTTACCCTTACACAAGAAGTATAAACTTCCCTTTACCATTACAAAAGCCATTATAAATAACCCTTACACAACTCTAATTTCACATGTATGGGTAAATTTTATCTAAATATTTTCTTTTCAATTAAAATAAATTGTAAATAATTAATAAAACGCTTTACTATCAATTTCAAAATCCATTAAAAGTTTCTCAAAATTTTGAATCTCCTTAAAAATATCCAATCAATTTCTCAGATAAACTTCTAATACGTTGAAATTACATCAAAATTTTGCAAAACCATTTTAGAATAACTTATAAATTAAAAAATGATTATAAAACAACTTATATAATTTAAGAAATCACTCTTGAACCACCAGACACCAGATAATGGAAATGTAAGGCACAATAATATTCTAGACCTTTACCTTAGACACCTATCAACAATACTCATCCCCAAAAATTTAAAACAAAATCGAGTGGGAGATAAAATTATGTGGAGTTAATTTAACCAACATTTCAGATGCCTCTCAAGTATCCTCCTATATTTGGATACATTAAGAACTCTAAAAAATCTATTGAGGGAGACACCACTAAAAGAAGTGTATGTCCATAAATAAAACATTACATAATGTGAGGAAACAACTTTATCTCTAGAATTAAAAAAATCTATACTTTGTTACACCATAAAATGAAAATATATACATGTTTTATAATTAATTATCATGATAATAAATTTAATTTCAAAACATTCAAAACATATCATGCTTAAAATGTCATGAACAAAGTATATTAGAATGGTTACATGTTTTTTTAACTTAAACATGTTCCTGATGATATTTCATTACTTCCTTCTAACTAATATTTTTTTAAAAAATATTAATCTTGTTTTTCAAATGATCATTTACATTCAACGGATGTATCAAAATATTTCATATTAAAACATGTTAAGTTCAAAATTTTGTTAAAAATATTTCACTAAGTCTCTTGTATTTAAGAAAATATAGTTGGTCAGAAAACAATTTTTATTGAAAAACCTTCTTAATAGATCCAATAAAAAGGTATTTATTAAAAATACTACTTGTTGAAAAATATTCAACACAATTCTAAAAATATAATTTTCAATAAATTTAAAAATTAAAAAAATCATTTATTTTAGAAAACTTTTTTTTAAAAAAAAATAAGTTTTTTCCAAGTTGGTATCCCTAAATTACATGACACAACAAGAAGGGACCTTTGGAGGATTACATACTCAATGAAAATATTTATTTCCGAAAAAATTCATTACTATTCAAACAAATAATCTGAATTTTTTAACAAATTTAATTCACCATGAATTAATGATTTAATTTATCCACCCACTATTTTAATTTATAACTCAAACATGATTCATATAAAATAACTTTAATGTTTATATAAAGCCTAAAACATTAATAGCATGATATCCAAACATTCATGATTAACATTTGTCCCAAAATAAATATCCTAGTCACATCTTTCATTAAATTATTTTTATTTGACTAAAACAACTATATTGTGCTCTTTACCAAGTTAATATCAATACAAAAAACAATAAATTTAACATGAGACATGAATCACCAAAAATAATGAGGTATAAAAATCCACATTATCATGATTTAAATTTTCTACAATTTTGTAAATAAATAATTATTTACTACGGTAAAACTCATGAAAATAATAAAAGGTAAACAATTTCCCACACATCATAGGTGAAATCCATTAAATTCAAACGTTTTCAAATTAATGTCAGATAACAGTACCCAATAATTGTATGCACAAAGATCAAAATATATTCCCCAAGTATTGAAATCAAAGGAACCCATCCACTATACCATTGTATTAACTTCTTTGGGTAACACTAAATTACCCACAATGTTTTAAAAATTGTCATAATTTAACCTATCAAGATATATGAAGTTCCCCCTATCTTCATATGATCAAGAAATTAACATGTGGAAATCGTATGAGAGAAACACCTCCCTATGATTTAAGTACACCAATCCACAACCATTAAACATGATGATTCATTATTGTAAAGACCTGTAAATTGCATGTAATTTGTTTTAATTAAATGGGAATTTTACAAGTCCACAAAAATTCACGGCGCGTGATTCCTAATCCCGGTGTTCCCGAAATGAATTTCTGAACTTTTTTTTCGGTACGTTCAGTAAACGTGCGAATGGGTTTTTATTACTATTGAACCAGTTCTTAGAATTAAAATCTGAGGATACCGTTGAACTCGCAGTGCCGGTATTTGCTAAAGGAGACCTTAACCTCGACCACAGTAGGTCGAGGGTGAAAGTGAGTTTTTGTGTTTTTCGTGAAAGAATAAAATAAAATAAAAATGTTAAACATTTTTATTTTTGAAACCACTCTACATGGGATATAGAGGTGGGGACCACCAGAGCCTAAACCCCCCATTTTGAATTCCTAAAGGTGGGGACCACCCGACTTTTGAACTCCCTCTTTAATGAGGGAGGTGACTTTAGGTTTCTGTTTCATTAATTATGCCTCGTCAATTGATTAATGATGAAAATTAATAGTACCAACAAATTAAATTGATAAAATCAATTTAAGTTATATTGGATCCCCTCCATATGAAAGGATTGGTTAGCGAGGTTTTGGAGAAGAGGAGAACTAGGAGAGAGCTTTAGAGAAACCCTTCCTCTCCAAAAAAGAACCCATTCTGCAATGAAGAACGCTGACGTTCTCCAACGACTTTAGCTCCTTCCATGTGACATCCTCCAACGAGGGACGTATTCAACAATAACAACTAACATCTGTCCTTACCTCCTCACGAATTCAATAAACCTTCTAGGTAGGGTTTGTTGTTGTGAATTTTTCCCCTTACCTGTTCTAGACAATTCTTCGTGATTCAAGAAATAATTTGATCTGCTTGCTACCGTTCTAACACAGAGGGTGTGGGCCAAATGAACATGGCCCGACCACTCCGTAAATCTTGTGTAATTTTTGTTAAGTTCTTCTTAATGGAGGAGGACGGCGACCGGTGCCAGTAATTAGCACCGGTGGGACACAAGAGCAGTGGTCGGCTACATGATGGGGACAACGGTGCACGTCTGCACCGCCCGACGATCAAGGTCCGCGGCTTGTGTCGTGGTGGAAAAAGGAGGACGGCTGGCTAAGTCGGCCACTAGAGAAGGCATGGTGTGCGACTTCACCGTGCGGAGAGGACGACTGGGCATCTAGGCACCGCGACCCCACCGCACCGCAGCGGCCCCACGACACCGCGACTACCACGCCGCACTGTGGGCCACACAGCGCGGGTCGGGCCGGACACAGCGAGACAAGCCGGACCCAGTAGGCCGGGTCGACCCGAACTAGGTCGGGTCGGTCCAGGCCAGTTCTGTCCAGGTTAGATCAGACTCGGGACAACTTCGACACATTTTCGCTCTTTCGGCCATAACTTTGTCACCGAGCATCTGTTTGGAGAACCTTCTGTGGTGCCGAAAACCTTGGAGTGAGACGGTCCTTTTGGTATACCCTAATTGAGATTTGGATAATGTTGGGGTACATTCGGATTGGATAGAGTACGAATCTAACCAGGGCCTCGGGACTAAAAGGCAAATAACTTACAAACCAGGCGTCCGATTGATGCATCGTCTGTTGCATTGAGACCCCTTTTACATGGTGGTACTTTGGGATACTTCTTCATGGGACTTCTTGGAAGTTGGAGTATCGACCAGTGGCTTGTGGTGTGGACCCTCTCGGAGACAAGCGAGCTTAGTGCGGGAACCTGATAGCCAGCTGTGACATGAGAACTGGATCCTTCGTGGGTCTGTGATTGAGGGACCCACATGGATCCTCTTTAGAAATCCATGCGAGACTACTCTTGGATCCTGTGTGGGTCTGATGATGTACTAGAATCCTCTGTGGGTCTGATGATATACTAGGATCCTGTGTGGGTATGATGTACATGGATCCTGTGTGCGTCTGACAATGTACTAGGATCCTTTGTGGGTCTGTGCTTTGGGATCCTTTGTGGTTCTGATGATTTAGGATCCTTCATGGGTCTATCTCTTAATAGAGTAATATGATTTAGTAGTTACATCTAATCATCTCTACTACTGTACCTAAGTTATACCTAGTGTGAGATGATTCTTTACCTTCGTGGTGATACCTTTGTGGTATTCTTCTGTGTGGCGTACCTGTGTGGTACTTTCCTTCGTGGTGATACCTTTGTGGTATTCTTCTGTGTGGTGTACCTATGTGGTACTTTCCTTCATGGTGATACCTCGGTGGTAATCTTCTGTGTGGCGTACCTATCTGGTACTTACCTTCATGGTATTCCTTCTTTTGTGGAATAGTTGAGCTTTGGGATTTTGGGTTGGAACTCGTGTTTCCTCATGATTGAGATGGGTATACTTGATAACTTAGGTATATGTATGGGCATATACCTAAGTATGGTTTTTAGTTGTTTTCATGCTTTTTGGTTTATCCTTTGGGGATTTTGTGAGACCTTGAGGGTCTCGGGGTCCCTATTGAGTATCGTTATACTCAGCCCTGCATGGGCTATTCCCACACCATGTTGTGTTTGGTGAAAACGACGGACAACACTAACTAAGGACAAGGGTACTATGATAGGAGGTAGCTCGTAGGTGGAACTTAGATGAGGCGTACCGTAGAGACGACTGCTTGAGAGTTGTACCTACCCTTCAGGTAGGATCCTTGATGGTGTTCACAGGAGCAGTTTCAGTTTACTTGTACTTTCAATTTCATGTACTTTCGAGTTGGGCTTGTATTCTAGCCCCTTTTACTTACTGTACTCACTCTATTTACTATTCAGTTTACTTGTTTTCTTATCTTGCTATGTGCTTGGTTGCGTATGTTTACATTATATAAAGGCAACGTCATCCCGGTTTTCTGGAATACACCTTTCAGTTCTGGTATCCAGCCCCTGGCCTATGGAAGGCTGGCTTGGGGTAGTCACAGCACGGGCCCCGGGGGACGGGTCATGACAATTATCAATAAGGAATCCCATATTTCATCACATTAGAAATAGGAAATCCCATATTCAACATGTTCTATCAATCCTGGTGCCATCCCCAACACAACTACACATAATAACACATTATGAATCCCATTCTAACAACATCATGTCACCTAGAAAGCCACACATCTGGAGAAAACAATGAAGTCATAAAAAATAGTTCAAAGGGGAATCTAGGCCCTAAAATAAAGAATCCACCATTCACAAGAATATGAGATCTATTATCCCCAAACATTTACCTTTATCAAAAGATATTTTTTTACCATCTTGGATTAACTGATTCATTTATCATAGGTCACAACCAAAAGTAACCTAAGTCATCAGCTATGTAAATCCATAAATTATTTATACTTTCTCACAGGAATAACTTCTAGTTTCAAAAATTATTAAGAAGAAAATTATCATTAACATGACACTCCATTATTTAAAAAACATTCCATCCACATGTTCTTTATCGAATAAAATTAACATATGGAAGGAATTTTTTAATTAAACTAGCCTCATACATCATTTTATTTCCATAAAATTATAAGAATAAAATAATTCAATAATAAATCCACTTCAATTATTTATCTAATGAATATTTTTTTATTTTAATTGATTAACCTATTTTTTAGAAGGTGTTTGATTTTATCAAAAAACCATTGGACAATACACCAAATAGTCATAGAAATGGTACACTCTCTCATAAGTAGGAAATATCATCTCATAGATTACCATGATATCTATGTTAAGAAATATAAAGGATTTATAGCTTAAATATCATTATGGAACAAGTTTTTAAATAGCCTTTATAACACCGTTTAATATTTTAGGAATATTTTTTAAACATGTTTTATCAATACTTTAATTCAACAATGAACCAAACAACACTAAAAATTTCCATGTTATTTCTTGAAAAACAATAATACTTGAATTTAAATATCTCTACCATACGTGAAATTTAAAGGAAAAGACTATTAATGTGTTATCTCATGTATCATTCTTAACATGCTTAAAAGAACCACTCTGAAAAAATTTCATTCTTCAGGAAAGCATGATTATGTACATACAATAAGAGTAACAATAATTTTATTCCATATTTAGAAAAACATGACTAGTAAATAAAATGTTTTAATATTATAAATACACCATAGGGATTATGTTACAAGATCTATATTCACATATTTTAAATTTAATGGTTGATACAGAAATGATTTCATCTTTATACATCTTTCTTATAACAAAGTACACATAGATTAACATGTGAGGAACAATTATTTTAGGTATGAAATTTTTTATTATTCATTGTAAGAATAAGTTCAATAAGTTAAATAGCTTCAAGTCAAAACAAGTTGGAAAAATAGTGAAAATAATTTTCAATGAATTTTAAAACAACAATCAAAATAAATATTTATAATAAATACCCAACACAAACTCAAGATAAATTAAAAATGGAATTCAATTCAAGGAATATTAACTCACATGGAAACCTAAATACTCATAATCATTGTTTTTAAAATAGTAATTTTGTTATTTAATTATGAAATATACTCAAGGTAATATGCATCACGAGGGATATAAAAAATTATAAATAATTTGAAACTAAACACACTAAGAATGATTCTCTAACAATTTGAAACTATTGGAAAATATGTTATCATTTTATTAATTTTTTCAATGGAATAAAATTAAATTCTCAAAGAAACATGCTACAATATGAAAGGAAAAACATATTATTGCCTAAAAATGGTTCTATATGAATGAAACTGACCTTTTAATCACAAATTTTCTCTTTTCAATATGGTTATAGGACTAATTTAGTGAACAATAATAGTTCATTAGAAACCACAACAAATGCATAGACATAGAAACAAAAATAAATTTTTTCACTCATTTAATTAAATTCTTGGACTCCAACAACTACCTTGTTCCATCATAAGTGAAATCAATAATAATTAATATACCTCTCCTAGGTATCTACCTTGTAAGTAGAACCAACTCACTTTGTCATTTTGTAGGCTTAGAGTCCATGAATTTGATCATGGTGACACTAAAATATCTTTTCCTAGTCAGTCATCCCTTTCCTATGTAACACATTGTGATCAAATGGAATTATTTCCACCCCAATACATACATTCCTCATAACTCTTGCCTCTAAAATCCATCCTATCTAAAAAAACATTTTATACCACTTTTTTAAAAACTACTCCATCCAATGGTACACCTCTTATGATAGAAATAGAGAATGGTATATAATGAACCCTGTATCTTCATGGCCTAGGAACCACTTATAATGGTCCCCCAAGATGTTTTTCTACTGTGCCTCAAGCACACATCCATATACGCTAGAGGATTATAACTAGAAGAAAGGGTTTGGTGATTGTAAAATGGGGAGAATATACCCAAATTATCAGACTATGATAAAAATATATTAGATATAACAAAATAAAAATAAAAATAAGTATATGTAAAGGATAAAGAATCAGAAGATAAAAATAACTGATAAGATAACCAACACGAAAAATACAACCATTCATCCATGTTCAGATGATGCTACATAAAAGAGAAGTAAACATAAATAATATTTTATAAAAGTATAGTACAAGTGAATAAATATGAACCAAATGAAAATGATCTAACTCCATGATAATCCTAATCTATGGCTCATTCTTATTCTCCTAATATTCCCATTATGATGAGTAACATAAGCATAATCCATAAAAATGAACCTGAAATCTTGAGGTCTTTTAGGCTACCCCACTACAATGGAGGCCTAAACATGCTGTGAGATTTACTCAGTATGACACCAACAATGGAATCAAAAGAATAATATAGTATGTGAATGTAAAATAAATAGGTCTTTAGTTATATTACAAAATATGTAAATGAATATAATTGAACAAGTCAACTCAGGATCCTTAAGGACGTGTGACTGACCATACATACTTCGGCCTAAGCTGGAATTTCTATAAACATACAAAAATATATATATTCATATGTGTAAATAGATATATTCAGAGATATACATGCACCAATAATGATTCAAGGTTTATGAACTAGAGTCATTAATTTCATTAGTATAATATTAAAAGACGTCATGATATGGGAATATAGATAAAGTTAAAAAGTGTAAAAGTTATATAGCTTCCAGGGTAAATCCATGGAGTCTATATAGAAAGGTATCTCTAAAACATAGATAATTTCTCGGTACTCACATATATCTAAAAAATACCATTATTTTGTTGGGTACCCCAGGTATATAGCCAAGGCATCTGAGTATAACAACTATCATAAAATATAACACTACTCATATGTAATTATGAACATGCATGATATAAAATGTTCATCCTATGAGATCATCCATGATATACCATAATGAGGTACCCAAGTATCACCCAATGATTCATGTAATATAGTTAATTTAAGATCCCATCCTTGGCGTTCCATGAATAGGAAACACTAGTATATCTCATAACATCTGACTTCCTTATGAGACCATTCTTGTAATTCTATAAAATTGAAGATCAAGTATCACTCAGAGAATATGTAAATTCATCTATCCTATGAGAAAATCTATGGTGTTATGTAAAGAGGAAACACAATCATCTATCATGTAATAAAATGAATAAAGTTATATGTAATCATGTATAAGGTGTTCCACATGAGGAACCCAAGTATCAATTGTGGTACATGTAATCTCAATCATCCTAAGAGATCTTACAATAAGTTCTACAAAATTTAACTGAGTAGTACTAAATGAATATATAATTAATTTAATAAATTAAATTTAAAAATATAAGAAGTTCATGATGTTGATAAATTCATAACACATTTTAATTAATAATAATAAATAATTCCATTCCCATAATAATTCCATTCATTAATTAAACTATCTCAATTTAATTGCCCCATTTTATTAGAGAATAAAACACACATTAGTGGTGGTTTTATTATAAAATAGGGGTGTGGATATCACATAAATTTCATCCAAATCAATTAAACCATCCCATAAAAGGAGGGACTATTCATCATAACTATAAGGGTAAGAAAGGGTAAGAAAGACCTCATAATCATGATAATTTAAAACAATACCCCAACATGGTGGTTAAAATTCATAAGTTCTCATAATGGTCAAAGTGTATAAAAAACTAACCCCAATGGTGAGGTTCAAGTTGAGGTTGAAAATTTCCAATTGTTTAAGTTGAATAATGATGGAAAAAATATTGTATTTGGTCTCACGTAATTATTTTCACATTTTCAAGGAAACACACCGAGAATCTAGAATGCAGTAGAATAGTGTAATTTATAAACTATGAATAATTTAAGGGAATATATATATACCACCTTATTTATACATATGATAGTACACTCATCTAATACTAAACTCTAATTAGATTTGTTTCAAGATAAATAAAAGAAATAGAAAAATGAAATGAAAATAAGGCTAATTAGATCACACAAAGATAACATTCAATATTTTCAATGAAATATATAATGGAGGAAAGAGGATTCATAGACTCACTGCTACTCTTTAAATGTGATGAACGACACTTGAAATGGTGTCCAGATGGACAAGATCTCTCCAGTGAAGGAAGAGTGTAGGGGGAGCTCAAGGAGGCCACCATTTCTATTCATGTGGAGAAAAGAAAAATAGGGGTGGAGAATTTAGAGGAGGATGTGAAAATAATCAATTTTCCTATTTTAAAATATTAATGGTTTGGGAAGTCATGTTCCAGCTATGCACTCCTATTGTTCAATGCTAGGGCCCTCTCATGGCTAGCCACACAGTTTGAAAAATCATGATCAGCCCTTGCGGTGGACACACTCTAAGTGAAAGGCACCCACATATGGCTAGAAAAACTGTTTTAAAAACCATGTGTAGTTTTTTAGTGACCACAATACACCCCATAACACCAAAAATTTTCAACCACATGGTTTAACAAACCATAAACTACACCAAAGCATCTAATATTGCCTCTCTGGAAAATGTGTTTTCGAAGACTGATGCTCCTGATACTAAAAAAACACCCGAGACCCATCTAGAGCCTTTAAACAAGTCTAAAATCAACATATTTATTTTTTCCAAGGAATGTATTTAAATTCATAATCTCAATTGGGGAATTAACATGTTTAATTAAAGGTAAATTCAGTGTGCATCAAAAATCCACCCATCCCAAAATGCCAAATTCTACAATCTCTCGAACATAAAATTTATTTTCCTCGAGAAGCATTGAGGTAACAATGAATTCATCACTCAACATACTCAATTCATGATGTTTCATTCAAATGGTGGTGTTATGTTCCCATATTTCCAACACACCACCAATAATCCCTTTAATAATATGATATATAATCTATTAAAACTTGATCCAACACTCATATTCTAAAATAATACATCTAGACAATGTTGAACCAGTCCAGTCCATATTGAGACATGGTCACATTGAATTCTATTTAAACACTCTAACTAGGTGTTATACCAACATAGTATCTACCATTTAATGGATAATTATAACTTAATGTTTCTTCTCCATCTGAACATTCTATTTTTAACATGACCTAAGAGTTCTAATGATGCTGATGGAATGATCCTTATCTTAAAAAAATGGTCCACTCCCAATAAAAATAGTTTCTCCTAGTTGAGATAGCCTCTCATAAAAATCTTTTACTAAATTGAACTTCACTTTCCTCATCCTGATGATGTTCCAGACATAGTCCCTCGCCCACCACTTGCAAAAAAAGAGAGAGATCAAGATGAACCATCTCAAGTTGACCTCATTTCCAAAATCTTCATCTTATAAGGATGATTTATTTAATAACTAAATTATGATTCCCTTAAACAATGGTATGTAGATATTTTCTCTAATCACAATCATTGAATCAAAAAATGAGATCATGGTGATTTCCCTAAATAAAACATCCATTTATGTTTTTGTGACACAAAATGAACATAGGTCTGTACCTGATACACTAATCTTGGATCATTACACTTAAAACATATCATCTAATATTTATTGAAGTCTAGGATAACATCAAAATCATCAAATGGAGCCTAAGGAGTTTATTCAGCCTGGTATATACTCTATAATTTTCCATTGAGACGTCATTACATAGTCATATAATCCACACATCAAGAACACTAGATGATCCCCAAGATATATCCACCACAATTTAATGTCTATGGGAAACAAATTATTCCCATGAGTCTTTCCATGGAATTCGTACCCTGAAATCCAAGTATCACTATTGAATAAGCATTCCTCTTTAAATAAAAATGCTTCCGAGAAGAACTCAGATATTTGATTTACCTAAATATGAATAAATTATAATTTAGCCCAGTGTGTAATCAATTATCTCTTAGTGTATCCTGTAAGATAGAAAGATAGAGGATACAAACTTCACTACGATAAGAGATCAGTAAGAGGATACCAATAATTTTCTAGAAGACCAAAGACACTCCTCTCATATTTAATATAAAGTCCTCAAAATGGTTCCCAATCTAAAATATCCAACTACATGGATGATTTAGACAAACCACCACTGAGTGATTTAATTTAAAAGATTTTGGTTGATGCTGAAGATGAATTGTCCTTAATTGAACTGGATGTTCTTACCACATGATGCATTCGATGATCACTCAATCATTAATACCAAGTTCCATCTATGACTAACATTTTCCTCATAGGTTTAGTATACAGTAAACCATATCATCACCATACATCCTTGAAAGAACCAACATAATTCTAAACTTACTAGCCCTAAAAACAATTCTAATCATTTCCAACTAGTATGGTAATGTTGTTCTCCCTCTATGTTAGAGGATTTTATAATACTAATTCTATGGGATACTCTCCAACATTAAAGTTTCCTGCTCACCATTTACTAATAATATGAACTCATACCAGACCACACATTCCATCCACCACCGACCATGGTTTCTGGACATGGCCAAAAACTTACTCCAAGTGAAATCATAAATGGAAAGGGAAAATAGATTCTCACTACCACGCTGTAACAAATTTTATCTAGGCATAAGTGTAATTTTTTTCCAGAGTAACATCCATGTGCACTATAGTAGTAGGCATAAAAGCCAAAAAAAGACCAGATTGTCAAAATACCTAATCCTATTTACAACATCATCTTGAGTATTGGGAAGAGTTGGATTTTTTCTAACTCCCAAGACGCACTATATCATAGATGACCCATTATCGTAGCTTAATAGATTGGGGATTTCACAATTTCCACTAAACTCATACTTTTCACTATATTATTTTACCATCCTGATAGGTATCACATTTATCAATGAATACTACTCCAAGGATCCATCCAGAAAAAGGAACATTCATGATACTATACATAGGATTATCACTTAATTCATGCCAATATCAGATGGATTGTACATGATTTTTATATCCAAAGTCCTATAATATTTTGTCATAGTTAATATGGCTAATGATCTCCCAAATCATCAAACACTGAAGACAAATAAGTCTCACACAACCATCTATGTGACTAACCCTTCCCAAGGAATGTCTAACCTTATAAAACCAATCGTTACATGATGGTCTCTCCCATAAAAAGGTTTTATTTACCTCAAAACCACCCATATAATACAGATTTCATTTTAGAACCTAAGATTCCTACTCAAGAAAAACAACACTCGAATCGCACCACTAGTTAGAGACACTATATAGGAATTTTCCAATTTTTATTTTCTGAGGTCCGTACCTACCTCTGGTTATCCCCATACTGAAACATGAAGAGTCACCTTTTATAATTATAGATACATAATAAAATATCACTATTCTCTACTGCCTATCACTTATATTAGAAGAGGACTATGGTCTATTGTCCAGTTCCCATCTATGGAAAAACTCTAGAAGGATTTACACTGTACTTACCTAATGGTCGAAGCTAAGAACACCACTTTAAGGTTCTATTTGGTATGATTGATTTATTTACGTAATATCATTAAATATCTTATAGGCTTAATTTAAAGTTCATGATCTATTTATAAGGTATAAGTACACATACATTATTTATTTAATTTAATAAGGCAAAAAAGTTAAGTTATATCAATATTCTATTCATGAATTAATTATTTAGATGAAATCCAATCACAATAAGGTAATTTATCACATAATTTACATTTATCCATTTAATTTATACATAATGTTATCACAATTGTGTGTAGTTAATAAATTATCAACCCCAATACATATAGGAAATCACACTTTAGGTTGAAATGGGCATTTCAATTAACAGAAGAATCATAATAAGAAACCACAAAAGTAGACTATAAGGTCTTTGATTAATGAAAAGGAGATCAATTTAGTAGGATTCGACCATAAATTTATATGTAACTTTTATAAGTTACCATAGACACATTAAATAATAATCCTGACATAGCATTAATAAACCCCCATGGGGTTTAGTATTATAACCAAACAATATAAGGTGATATATGAGGGTTCCTACCAATTATTCCAATATTTAATTACACACATAGTGGGTTATATCATAAAAAAATGTCCCCAATTTACCTACTTGTGTCTAATTGTGAATGAAGGAATTTTTCCACATGGGTCACTATTCCCATGTAACAGAAGTAGAGGTATTTATAAGGAAACCAAAAAAATTAATATCTTTTATATCTATAAAAAAGTATCAATCTCATATCTGGTTGTTTGATTTTATGTTATACCATTTTCGTTTTTATAATCCACCTATACACATTATAGATTAAAAATTTTATCCCATTTAATTACAACCAGTATGGTTCATCCCACAAAACCAATTTTTCATGGATCAAACATGTTTTTATTGGTCGGTTAAGGTGAAAATATCAATCTATAATAGAAGACACCATTTAGGTTGATGCTGACACTTTAATAACAAATCATATATCAAAATTATATATATGAATGCTATCACAAGTAGTAAATAAAGGGAAACATGGAAATTAATTACCTAATAATTGTAAGAATATAGACAAGATAAATAACCATAAATCATGGTACAATATTAACAAAACATGTTGTATAGGAAAAGATGATAAATAAATCAGATAATCACTACATAAAAATCAAGGAAAATATCACTATATCAGATAATATAATAATAAAACCAACATGGTGTGGCATAGACAAGACATGTGAATCCCTATATGTATATAATGTTTCAGGTGTCAATAATTTCTTTCCATACCCGATCAAGGGTAAAATAATGTTATCACATAAATCACTAATAGTATAAAGTGCATCATTTTCTCAAGGTGAAATCATAATTAGCATTCCTAATGAATAGTATGAACAATAATCACATTCATAGACACTCATTCCTTTCCCCATTTGT
The DNA here is from genome assembly GCA_963277665.1 of Viscum album. Classification (NCBI taxonomy): domain Eukaryota; kingdom Viridiplantae; phylum Streptophyta; class Magnoliopsida; order Santalales; family Viscaceae; genus Viscum; species Viscum album. The sequence continues at coordinate 293,920,443 of OY728167.1, read as the reverse complement.
GGGTTGATCACCCATAGACATTGTTATTTACCAAGTTCTTACACTTTCCAAAATCATATCAACCAATTCCCAATAAGTAATAAAAAACTAAAAAAAGACCTCTGATATCACTTTGTATCATTCTGACCAGGGAGACAATTAGAACAGTGCCCCAATTCGATTCTCCAATGGGCCTCAAGTGCACCTCCCCATATGGAAGAAGAGGCTGAAAAATAGCAGTGAGGGTACAATAATGGTATTGTGGGGAGTCTAGACCATTGCGATAAGATTAGTACAATGGTATATCTGATATAAATCAACAGATAGTGGAAGCAGTATAAATAAAGTTCGGAGATGTGGAAGATAAAAATAACTGATAAGATGGCCAATGAAAAAAATACAGCCATACTTACATGTCTAGATGATGTTACATACACAAGTAGTAAACATATATAAGGTGATAGAACATTAAAATACATGTAAATTAAAATTATTAAAATTACAACAGGATAACTCAATGAGAATCCTAATCATCGGCTCAGTCCTATGCTCTTAATATCCTAAGTATGAGGGAAAAATCATCATCTATAAACCTGGACATTCTGTCATGAGGTTTGTTCGGGTACCCCAATATAATGGAGACTGGAAAAGGGTGTGAGATATACTTAGTAGTCCCTCACTAATGGTGTGTAAATAACAATACAGTCTATTAAGATAAAAAAATTAGTGCTTTCATATATCAATAAAGTAGTAAATAAATTAAAGTACGCAATTCGACTCTAGTTCCTTAAGGACACCCGGCTGACTATACCTACTTTGGCCTAAGCCTAACTATATCTAAACCTGACCACATTAATATATAAGAATATATGTCATCATATATATGTGGATATATACATGCACGGGTTACTTCATCAAGGAGATGAAAACTATGGTACGAAACTTCATTTGGATAGGGTCAATTCACGAGAGGAAAATTCTTATTGTTTTCTAGAAGGAGTGTATCAAGGTGGTTGAATTAGGAAGCCTTGGAGTCAAGGATCTACAGACTTTAAATGATGGTCTTATTAGGAAATTCACATGGGGTCTGATTTCTAAGGATGGGTCTAGTGACTTTTTAAAACACAGATTCAAAGGAAGGCTGCTTAATGGCTACAAGTATTATATTTCATCATCTATTTGGGAATCTCACAAGAAATCCTTCATGAAACTTAGTCATGACACCAAGTGGCTAGTTTTTAGGGAATCTCATCTAAACTTTTGTAGCATGGCATGGATCTAGAGTTCTATGAAAGACAGCATGGTTGTTCCTCCTGGAACAGGTCATTTCTCCATTGCTAATTTTCTTTCTTACATGCACTGTTCTAGAAGCATTGTTCCATATCAGGTGGGGTTGGAAGTTCAAAATTACACTTTTATGGACTGTGACACAGTGATATGGAGGGATAAACACAACGGGCAGTTCACAAGCAGGGATTATTATCAAATGATTTGTGGAGGGCCCTATCGTGAACCATACTAGATACTACAATTCCTAACTACATTTATTCAGCACTCTAGATTTCTTCTAACTTGGAGAATCTGGAAAAACTGGGTGCCTTCCCAAGACCAGCTCAAGCAGGATGGTTTTCAGTTTGTGTCAGTTTATTACTTATGCATGGATTCTGAGGATAATTCTCAACATCTTTTTGTAGATTGCAACTATGATAGGTGGTTTTGGGAATATGTTGGAATTTTTTTTGGGCTGGTGTTTGCTGGAAATCTGCTACTTCAACATATGTTAATAGGGTTGTTCAAGGTGTTCTATATTGCATAGGTTGGGAATCTCCTGCTTATGGCCACTACAGCTCTGATCAAGGCCACATGGGATGCTCATAATGTCCTGATCTTTAACAGAAAGTGTGTCCCTATACAGAGTGGCATGACAGCAATCCATAAGGAGGTTCATGCTGCTTAACAGATTCAAATAGGTACAATGCATAACTGCTTTTCTGAGTTACAGATTTGTAGACTGCTTGAAGTTTCTGGGCAGCCTCAGAATCCTTGGGTTCTTAAGTATATATGTTGGATACCTCCAATCATTCCATGGCTCAAGGTTAATGTGGATGGTTCTGGTTTTAGTGCACTAGGACTATCATGATGCGGTGGTGTTTTTCGCACATACTGTGGTTTTGTCAAGGGGTGCTTCTATCACTTTACTGACGTTGGAGTTTCCTACAATGCTGAATTATGGTAGATAATTCATGTAGTTAGGTATGTTGTCCAATATAATTGGAACATGTTATGGATTGAATCAAACTCTCAGCTTTCAGTTCATGCCTTGGAATCAAGAATGCACAACGTTCCCGAGAGAGTGTTACCTCACTAGGTTGAATGCCTCAACAAGGTAAATAATTTACAGTTGGTAGTCTCACATGCTTATAGGGAGTCCAATTAGGTGGTGGATGCTTTGTCTAAGAAAGAGATTTTGGGGATGATTATGATGTGGTCCTTTACGGCCCCTGATTACTGTGTCTCAATGGTGGAGGTAGATATGCAAGGTGTCGTGCACTCTCGGTTTGTAATAATCCCCTGTTTTTCTGACTCATTTGTATTTTTGTTTAATAAATCTCTTAGGACCAGTTTTTACTGGATCATGGGAATTCAGAGTATACATGCACTGGTGAAGATCCAATGAGTAATATAAATAATCATTTATTTAATCAAGGAAATCATCGAAGATATCCTGACAAGGGAATATAACCATGTTAAAAAATTGTAAAAGTGATATATGCCCCAGGGTAAATGTTTGGAATCCATTAACTAAGAATTTCTATAAACCATGAATCAATTTTTCTTACTAACATGTTTTTGAACAATACCATTAGTATGTTGGGGACCCGAGGTATATAGTCAAGGAGTCTGAGTATTACAATTGTCATAAAAGATACCAGTTGTCATATATGATTATGAACATTCATGATATAAAACATTCATCTTATGATCCCATCCAAGACATCTCATAATGAGACACCCCCTAAGTATCACCAAAGAAATCACTTAATTCTATCAGTCCAACCTTGGTGTTATGTAAATAGGAAACCCATGTATAGATCGTAACATCTAACTTCCCTATGAGCCCATCCATGGTGTTCCATAAAATAGAAACACATGTATCACTTACAGCTTATTGAAAGTCACCTTGCTTATAAGCATGTCCAAGGCATTGCATAATGGAAAAACCCAAATATCATTCAACTCATAATAGATAGAAAGCATTATCTGAGCCCATCTATGAAATTATGCATAAGGAACCTGAGTATCGATCATGGTACATGTATTTTCACTCTTTCTATGATCCCGTACAAGGAATTCTGTAAAAATGAAACTATGGGTCGATCAAGGCATATATAATTTATTCAATCAGTTAAATTTAACAATTTAATAAGTCCATATAGGTGCTCATGATGTTACACACTTTGACTAATAACAAAAAATAAGGCCATGTCCATAAGCATTCCATTCATTAATTCAAAAATATCTATTTAATTTCCCCATTTTTTAGAGAACACAACGCCCATCGTCGGTGGATTTATTAGAAAATGGAGTTGTGGCCATCAAATCAGGTTCATCTAACTCAGATTAATTATCACTTATAAGAGGTATTGTTCATCATTCCTAAAAATGGTGATCAATAGTTAGAAAGATATCATGACTATGAGAATTTAAAACAACACCTCAATAGGGTGGATTTATTACATAAGGTGGTATATTGGACAAATAATAAATGAAATGCACACAAAGGGGGTGGTTCAGTTGGATGTGAACAACCTCCAACAGTTTAAATTAAATTATAATGGAAATATAATTTGTGGAATTCGGTCTCAAAATATTAATTTCACATTTTTAGGGAACACATGGTGAATCTGGTGCATGTCACAATGACGTAACTTATAAACTAATAATACGTTAAGGGAAAAGATATTGAAAACCTACCTCTTATATAGGGTGGTCAACTCATCTATTATTATGCTCTGATTCAATCCATTTTGAGAGAAATAAAAGAAACAAACAAACCCACTGAAAATAGGGTGAATTACCTTGAATGAATATAGAATTTGTGATAGTGAGTGAAACCGAGAAAGGGGGAAGGAGGATTCATAGATTCATCGATACATGTACACATCCAACATGAAGAATGGAATTTGATACGGATTTTAGATGGTGTAGGTCTCTCCAAGGAACGGGGAGAGGATGTTGAGCTCGAGTGGCCCTCCCTTATTATGCGAGAGGAGAAAAAGAAAAGAGAGGTGTCAGATTTAAAGGAAGAATAAAAAATAATCAGTTTACCTTTTTTATTACCCACACATGTTCGACATACAATATAGAAAATTGTGTGAAAACTATACACACTTATTTTCCACGAGTCAAGCCACACGCCCAACAAGCCTCATCATTTGAAAAACCGGGCACTACCCGTGCGATGGCTACTTTCCAAGGGACAATCCCCCTCCCATGGATATCCTCTTAGTTTTAAAACTTGTGAATAGTCTATGAGGTGGAAACTATTCTCCAAGACACACCCCATATGGTAATCCACAATATTTAACAAATTGTGCATTACACCCATGACTATGTTGTTGCCTCTCCCAAAAATAGGTTTTTGAACCCTGGTGCTCCTGAAACTCAACAGAATACTTGATTCACCAATCGATCATTTGACCAGGTTTAAAATAAACACATTTAAGTGTTTTTTGGATGAAATTTATATTTTGAAACACAATTTTGGTATTAAACTATTCACGAAAAGGAAAATTCAAATTCCTTTATAAATTTCACCTGGTACAAAAAATTTGATGCTACAACCCCCCGAGTCCCACCTCTAGTGGGTTCTGGGTTTGTGACATACACTAATGGTATAAATAAGATAAAAAATGGGAGTAATTACCCTCATCATAAAGAAAATAACTATTAAAATAAAGGAATTAAACCAAAAAAACATGATATCTTAATAAAGGTAAAATACATAACATTTAAAATTCATGTATTTTCATATATGTCACATACATGACATATTTTAAAGGTATTTTTGTATTTAATTTACATTATTGCTTTTTTGGGGGTTTTCAATGCATTTTTGAAGGAAATGGTGGGTTTCCATAATTTGGGTCAACTCGAGAGCCCATTTCCAGTTTTGACAATAAATGTTGTTTGTTTAATAACTCCCTCGTTTTTCAACATTTTTAACTCATTCAACTTCCAAAATGACCTTAATTTAACTATTAAAACCACCAATGAATTTTGGCCCCCTTAAAAATTCATTTGCATATTGTATTTGGGTGATCAAGTTAGGTATTGGGCCAACCCGAAAGCCCATTTCCAGTTTTAAAATTGTTTTGTAATTATTTCATAAAATATTCAATTTTTATTCTTTTTCGGTGATTCCACCTCTCACATTCTCCCACTGTACCTGGCCGCACCCCCAGCTTCGTTTCCCCCTCTTTGGAGATCGCATCTGTCGCGAATTAGGGCCTAACTTCTCTGGTTTCTAAAAACGTCCAGTTTTCTCAAGTAAGTGACTATCCTTCTAGTTCTCTCCTTTTCCTTGAGATTTATCTTTTTTTTTCTTGAATCCCCAAATTTCCAGAAGCTAGGGCTTCGTGACTAGGGTTTCATTTTGGGTTTCATGGTTCAATCCTCTGGTTTTAGGTTTGATATCACTTCCTTGTGGCGCGGTGGTCGTGCGGTTGAAGTTCCGCACTAGGATTTGCGGTTCTTGAATCTTTTGGTAGGTGATTCCATTGTGTGTGCAATTCTTTGGGAATTTTCTTGCTGTGTTGAGGGTGAATTAATGCTTATTGAATTTTAATGTTTCTGTAAAAATTTGTTTTAGTTTCATTTACAATGCAAATGAATTTTATGTTACAATTTTTGTTGAAATTGAGGGTTTTTCATGCAAGTCTTTTATTGGTTCATTTTGGGATGAACTCTAATTACATAGTTGATTTTATTGAACTGTATTAGGAATTAAAATAATGTTTTAAATATTTATTCTTTTTGGTTGTGGCTGCAAAAGTTTGTTTAAATTGTGTTTGAGAAGCAAATGGGCATTAAGTGTCATGTTGGTGTGAAAATGGTGGTTTTTAAAATATATAATTTCTTGGTTCACATTGGGCTGCCCCATAACTGAATTTTTGGTTTTATTAAATTGTGTTGAACTAAAATTTTGTTTTGATGACTTAAAAGTGTTCACATACTGTGAAAAGTGGATATTTTAAAGAGTTTTGGGTGCAAAACAATGTGATGTTTTGAGAGGTTGTTTTATTGAAGATCAAAATATTTTATTGACTGTTTCAAATGATATAAAATGTGTGTAGCTACTGTACTATTTGTTTGTGACCAGTAGAGATACTTTACATGAAAAAGTATGTGTGTTGTTTGCTGAAATTGTTTGAGCACAAAAGGGGGAATCCCGGGTACTTAGGTGGGCGGATATGTACTAGTACGGCTAGTGGACCGGATGGGTTGTGTCCCTGTTTCACTGAGCAAATGGATAACGACAACACTAACTGAACTATGTGGATGTTATTTGGGGACCACTAGGTTATGGGTTTGTTCCCTACTAGTGGCTCGTGCACGGGAAAGGATTGTGACTTGGATACTTTACACCGAGGTACGAGGTACATAGGGCCCGAGACTATCTAGTTGCCTAGGGGTGTTCCCAATTTTTGTGCTCATTAGAATTGTAGTATTTACCCTTGTTGTGGGATCTTTTGGCAGTACTTTACAGTAGATCACATGTTTATTTAATTGGTTATCATTCTGAAATTCTTGGATTGAAAACTGTTCTCATTTGAAAGTTTCTTTTCTTGAAATTTTTAACATTGTTTCACCTTGTGTGTTAAAATTGCTAGTTTTGTTCCCATTGTATTGCATCCCCTTTGGAATCTTCTGGTGGTATCCTATTGGGCTTAGGCTCACACCCTACTTACACCCCTTGGGTGTAAGTAGAACTTCTTATGCTTGACTCAGGTAAAGGGAAGGCTAAGGGTGATGGCGCTTCAGGGTGTTAGTCCCCATCGTTGGGGCAGAGTTGTGGAGAAGGCTTGCGGGTGATGACACCCTTGTTGCGTGAAGTGATTGGGGATGTCTTGATGTTGTCATTATTTGTATTTGGACCACTTGTAGTGTCTTTAAACATATGTATTCAGATCTGGTTTTGTTAAGAATGGTTTAGTATGGAAATTTCAGATTCTTATTATTGATTGTTTTATTTGTTTTATGCTTTCATACTCGGGTAAATCGTTCCCAAATCATATTGTTTTATACCCGGGCACTTGTGCCAGCCCGTGGGGATAGGGAATGCCCTTCGGGTCTTGCCACGGGCCGGGTTTGGTGCCATTAATGGTGGCGACCAGATCCGGTTCGTGACAAAATGGTATCAGAGGAGGTTAATGTTTTTGGGTTATATTGTTATTTTGACATGAGTCGGGATAGACAGGAGCTAGGACTGTCGGGGCTCGGGGTATTGGTTGTGAGTAGGGTGCCTGGCCCGCACCTCTCATGGCAGACCTTGAGTCACCAGAGGATGTTGGAATTTACTGATTTACTTCACTTCCAGGTGAGACGTGTGGGCTGCAGACCACATGTGGACATCAGGCAGATGTGGAGTAGTTGTTTCTTTTATTACAAGAATGTGTTTAGTTTGCTTATATTTGATGTATTTGATTACAATTTTCAGAATTGTGGTATTGACCATTGTTTTGTGACTGTTGCATTTTGTAGCAACATGCCTCCCCGGAAAGCTCCCACGCACCCACAGGAGGAAGCTGGAGAGAGTTCTCCCACGCCGATTGATCAGAGGCTAGTCGAGGCCGTGGTCCGGGCTGTCCAGGCTCTAGGATATGGACCAGCTCCAGATCCAGCTCCTGTTAGAGAGGATTATACTGGTCCTAGAAAGGACAAGGCCCAGGAGTTCCTGAAAAATAAGCCTCCAACCTTCCGAGGCAGCTCAGAACCCCAGGAAGCAGAAGAATGGCTCGAGAAGATCGAGCGTATGTTTGAGTTCCTGGAAACACCCGAGGAGCTCAGGGTGAAGTGTGCCTCCTTCCTATTGGAGGGTCCCAGTCGTAAATGGTGGGAGTCAGTGCTTCAGGCTGGGAAGAATGATCAGATGCACTGGGGAGATTTCAAGGCTGTCTTCAATGAACAGTATTTCCCTGAGGTGTTGGCTTATGCCAGGTCTAGAGAGTTCATGGAACTTGTTCAGGGGAATCTATCTGTGATGGAGTATGCCAACCGTTTCGCTGAATTGGTTCGGTATGCTCCAGAAATTGTCTCTAATGAACAAGCGAAGGCCCAGAGGTTTGAGAAAGGCTTGCGACCAGAGATATACTCCCAGGTGTTCTTATTTAAGCTGAGGACCTATGCTGAGGTTGTTGATCGAGCGTGCATGGTGGAGATTGATAGGAAAGGAAGGGCTGGTTTCTATGGTTCAGTATCAGCAGTGGGAAGTGGTAGCTCCTCAGAGAAGAAAAGGAAGCGGGAGGATCATGTGAAGAAAGGAGGGGGCAGTTCAGGCCACTCTTCCAGGCAGTTTTCTTCTGCTGCTTCTGATGCAAGATCGGTCGTGTGCCACCAATGTGGGAGGCCTGGGCATATCCGACCAGCATGTCCACTTCCTCCGAAGCCTTGTTTCCAGTGTGGAGGTATGGGGCATTTGCAGCGTTTTTGTGGTGTGGCACGTCCACTTCCGAGTGGGGTTGGTTCAGTGGCTTCAAAAGGAGTGCCAGCACAGTCCGAGCCGTCAAGGACTGGGGGATCTCGATTTGGTGGTCGTGGTGGTAGGGCTGGATCATCTTCTGGGCAGAGCCAGTTCAGGGCACAACCACATACTAGCGGTCGTCCTCAGGCAGATACTGGACATCTCCATGCAGTGGATCAGTCACCAGCAGGATCAGAGGCGGGACCGTCGACAATTCGAGGTACCGTTCTGATCGCATCTTCTATAGCTACTGCTCTTTTTGATACTGGTGCCTCTGTTTCATTCATTTCTGGACATTTCATGGACATGCTGAATTTGCCAACTGAGTTGATGTCTTTTGCGATGGAGTTGGTGACACCATTGGGAAAGAAGAAGGAGCAGGGCCTGAGGTGCCCCTCATGTGCACTTTCTGTATCAGGGGTCGAGATGGAGTGGGACCTTATGGTCTTAGATATGGACCTTTTTGATGTCATACTCGGGATGGATTGGCTAGTTCACTTCCAGGCACACATCGACTGCTACAGAAGGCGTGTGAGTTTCACGGCACCTGATGGGAGTCGTCAGGTTTTTCATGGAGAATGGGATCCACGATCAAGTCGCGCAGGGCCTCCACTCCCAGAGTTGGGAAGTGTTATCTTCCAGTTATCTTCGATTGTGCTAGAGGATGGTCTTTCCCCTGAAGGTGCACTACCTCATGTAGTGAATGAGTTTCCCGAGGTATTCCCTGATGATTTTTCTGGTTTGCCCCCAGAGCGGGATGTGGAGTTTTCGATTGATCTGGCGCCGGGAACACAGCCGATATCTCTTCCCTCCTATCGCATGGCCCCCACCGAGTTGAGGGAATTAAAGATACAGCTGGACGACTTAGAATCCAAAGGATTCATTCGCCCGAGCGTCTCTCCTTGGGCCGCTCCTGTGTTGTTTGCAAAAAAGGCTGATGGATCCCTCCGGTTGTGCGTTGACTACCGGAAGCTGAATAAGGTAACAATTAAAAACAAATACCCTTTGCCCAGAATAGATGATTTGTTTGATCATTTGAAGGGGGAAAAGTGGTTCTCAAAGATAGACCTGCGTTCAGGGTATCATCAACTCAGGGTGAAGGAGTCAGATATCCCCAAGATAGCCTTCCGAAGCAGGTATGGCCACTTTGAGTATTTGGTCATGCCCTTCGGATTGACCAATGCTCCAGCGGTATTTATGGCACTAATGAATAGGGTGTTCCATCAGTATCTCGATTCCTTTGTTGTGGTGTTCGTGGATGATATTCTGGTATACTCTAGCTCTGAGGAGGAACACGAAAATCACTTGAGGATCGTTTTAGGTACATTACGGGATCACCGCCTCTATGCAAAGTTGTCAAAGTGAACCTTCTGGATCAGAGAGGTGAGATTTCTAGGGCATGTGATCTCAGAGCACGGAGTTTCAGTGGACCCTGAGAAAATTAGTGCGGTTATGTCATGGGAGCAGCCGAAGAATGTGTTCGAGATCAGGAGTTTCCTTGGCCTGGCTGGTTACTACAGGCGATTCGTTCGGGATTTCTCTCGGCTTGCATCACCAATGACTGCGCTCACCTGGAAAGGGGTGAAGTTTGTATGGGGTCCAGAATGTCAAGCATCATTCGAGGAGCTGAAGAGACGGTTGACTACCACCCCTGTGCTGATTTTGCCTGAGGCCGGGAAGGGTTATGTGGTTTATTGTGATGCTTCAGGTATGGGTCTTGGGTGCGTGCTTATGCAGGATGATCACGTGGTGGCTTATGGCTCTCGCCAACTCCGACCACATGAAAAGAACTACCCTACCCATGACTTGGAGTTGGCAGTGGTGATGCATGCTTTGAAGACATGGCGTCACTACCTCTTTGGCGAGAAGTTTGTGGTCTACTCTGATCACAAAAGCTTGGCTTATATCTTCTCGCAGAAGGACCTCAACTTGAGGCAACGCCGCTGGATCGAGTACTTGCAGGGGTTCGACTTTGACATTGTCTATACCCCAGGCAAGGGTAATGTGGTGGCCGACGCTTTGAGCAGAAGAGTTCCAGTGCAGGCTTTGAGGAAGTCTAGTGATGAGTGGACATTGATGGGGCTCTTTTCTCAAATGCATGTGGAGGCTAGGGAACACAGTGGAGGGGCATTCTTGGCGAGTGTCCAGTTGACTCCTTCTCTGTTGGAGTTGATTCAGCGGGAACAACCTAGTGATGAGCTTTGTCAGTGATCTAGGCAGTTTCTTCATGGTGGGGAGACATCCTCTGATTGGTCGTCGTCTCCCGAGGGCATCTTGTGCTTCAAGGGCCGTTCAGTAGTACCGTTATCTCTACGGAAGGCAGTGATGCACGATAGCCACCAATCTCAGTGGGCTGTCCATCCAGGTGCCACTAAGATGTATTATGATGTCCGTCGGCATTTTTGGTGGCCTGGTATGAGACGAGACATAGCAGACTTTGTTTCGAGATGCTACACATGCCAGCAGGTGAAAGCAGAGCACCAAAGGCCCTCCGGTTTGCTCCAGCCATTACCCATTCCTACCTGGAAGTGGGACGAGGTTGCCATGGACTTCATTATTGGCTTACCTCGTACACCTCGGGGTAAGAATTCCATTTGGGTGGTGATTGATCGTCTGACCAAATCAGCCCACTTCATTCCGATCAGAGACACATCTAAAGTGGATGAGTTGGGCCATTTGTATCTTCAGGAGGTGGTGAGACTCCATGGTGTACCATCATCTATTGTCTCGGATAGAGACCCCCGCTTCACTTCTCGATTTTGGGAAGGCCTTCAAAAGGCCTTGGGCTCTCAGATTAAGATGAGCACGTCGTACCACCCTCAGACGGATGGTCAGACAGAGCGGGCGAATCAGATTTTGGAGGACATGCTTCGTGCATGTGTCTTGGACTTTGGAGGTTCTTGGGATAGCCATTTGGGATTGGTTGAGTTTGCTTATAATAATAGTTACCAATCCTCAATTCGAATGGCCCCTTTTGAGGCGCTCTATGGTCGGCCATGTCGGTCCCCCCTATGTTGGGCTGAGGTAGGAGAGACTTCACTATTGGGGCCGAGCCTTGTGCAGGAGACTTCTGAGAAGGTCAAATTGATCAGGAAGCGCTTATTGACAGCTCAGAGTCGTCATAAATCTTATGCTGATCGGAGGCGTCGAGACCTAGAGTTTACTGTGGGTGATATGGTATTCTTAAAAGTGGCCCCTCGTCTGGGCCATCGTCGATTGGGGAAGCAAGGTAAGCTGATGCCACGGTATGTCGGACCCTTTGACCGAGCGTATTGGTAAGGTGGCATACAGGTTGGCCTTACCTTCTCAGATGACATCTATCCATGATGTCTTCCACGTCTCCCAGTTGAAGAAATACAATCCAGATCCATCCCATGTGTTGAGTTGGGAAGAACTAGAGATAGAGCCTGACTTGTCTATCGTTGAGAGGCCGGTGAAAATAGTGGACTCCCAGGAGAAGATACTTAGAGGAAAGTCTATTCCTTTAGTCCGGGTTTTATGGCAGCATGGGAATGATACACATGAGACTTGGGAGCGAAAGTCATGGGTCGAGGAAGAGTACCCATTCTTGTTTACCAACCAAGAATCATGTTGAATTTCCGGGGCGGAAAGTCCTTCATGGTGGGGAGAATTGTCACATACATGACATATTTTAAAGGTATTTTTGTATTTAATTTACATTATTGCTTTTTTGGGGGTTTTCAATGCATTTTTGAAGGAAATGGTGGGTTTCCATAATTTGGGTCAACTCGAGAGCCCATTTCCAGTTTTGACAATAAATGTTGTTTGTTTAATAACTCCCTCGTTTTTCAACATTTTTAACTCATTCAACTTCCAAAATGACCTTAATTTAACTATTAAAACCACCAATGAATTTTGGCCCCCTTAAAAATTCATTTGCATATTGTATTTGGGTGATCAAGTTAGGTATTGGGCCAACCCGAAAGCCCATTTCCAGTTTTAAAATTGTTTTGTAATTATTTCATAAAATATTCAATTTTTATTCTTTTTCGGTGATTCCACCTCTCACATTCTCCCACTGTACCTGGCCGCACCCCCAGCTTCGTTTCCCCCTCTTTGGAGATCGCATCTGTCGCGAATTAGGGCCTAACTTCTCTGGTTTCTAAAAACGTCCAGTTTTCTCAAGTAAGTGACTATCCTTCTAGTTCTCTCCTTTTCCTTGAGATTTATCTTTTTTTTTCTTGAATCCCCAAATTTCCAGAAGCTAGGGCTTCGTGACTAGGGTTTCATTTTGGGTTTCATGGTTCAATCCTCTGGTTTTAGGTTTGATATCACTTCCTTGTGGCGCGGTGGTCGTGCGGTTGAAGTTCCGCACTAGGATTTGCGGTTCTTGAATCTTTTGGTAGGTGATTCCATTGTGTGTGCAATTCTTTGGGAATTTGCTTGCTGTGTTGAGGGTGAATTAATGCTTATTGAATTTTAATGTTTCTGTAAAAATTTGTTTTAGTTTCATTTACAATGCAAATGAATTTTATGTTACAATTTTTGTTGAAATTGAGGGTTTTTCATGCAAGTCTTTTATTGGTTCATTTTGGGATGAACTCTAATTACATAGTTGATTTTATTGAACTGTATTAGGAATTAAAATAATGTTTTAAATATTTATTCTTTTTGGTTGTGGCTGCAAAAGTTTGTTTAAATTGTGTTTGAGAAGCAAATGGGCATTAAGTGTCATGTTGGTGTGAAAATGGTGGTTTTTAAAATATATAATTTCTTGGTTCACATTGGGCTGCCCCATAACTGAATTTTTGGTTTTATTAAATTATGTTGAACTAAAATTTTGTTTTGATGACTTACAAGTGTTCACATACTGTGAAAAGTGGATATTTTAAAGAGTTTTGGGTGCAAAACAATGTGATGTTTTGAGAGGTTGTTTTATTGAAGATCAAAATATTTTATTGACTGTTTCAAATGATATAAAATGTGTGTAGCTACTGTACTATTTGTTTGTGACCAGTAGAGATACTTTACATGAAAAAGTATGTGTGTTGTTTGCTGAAATTGTTTGAGCACAAAAGGGGGAATCCCGGGTACTTAGGTGGGCGGATATGTACTAGTACGGCTAGTGGACCGGATGGGTTGTGTCCCTGTTTCACTGAGCAAATGGATAACGACAACACTAACTGAACTATGTGGATGTTATTTGGGGACCACTAGGTTATGGGTTTGTTCCCTACTAGTGGCTCGTGCACGGGAAAGGATTGTGACTTGGATACTTTACACCGAGGTACGAGGTACATAGGGCCCGAGACTATCTAGTTGCCTAGGGGTGTTCCCAATTTTTGTGCTCATTAGAATTGTAGTATTTACCCTTGTTGTGGGATCTTTTGGCAGTACTTTACAGTAGATCACATGTTTATTTAATTGGTTATCATTCTGAAATTCTTGGATTGAAAACTGTTCTCATTTGAAAGTTTCTTTTCTTGAAATTTTTAACATTGTTTCACCTTGTGTGTTAAAATTGCTAGTTTTGTTCCCATTGTATTGCATCCCCTTTGGAATCTTCTGGTGGTATCCTATTGGGCTTAGGCTCACACCCTACTTACACCCCTTGGGTGTAAGTAGAACTTCTTATGCTTGACTCAGGTAAAGGGAAGGCTAAGGGTGATGGCGCTTCAGGGTGTTAGTCCCCATCGTTGGGGCAGAGTTGTGGAGAAGGCTTGCGGGTGATGACACCCTTGTTGCGTGAAGTGATTGGGGATGTCTTGATGTTGTCATTATTTGTATTTGGACCACTTGTAGTGTCTTTAAACATATGTATTCAGATCTGGTTTTGTTAAGAATGGTTTAGTATGGAAATTTCAGATTCTTATTATTGATTGTTTTATTTGTTTTATGCTTTCATACTCGGGTAAATCGTTCCCAAATCATATTGTTTTATACCCGGGCACTTGTGCCAGCCCGTGGGGATAGGGAATGCCCTTCGGGTCTTGCCACGGGCCGGGTTTGGTGCCATTAATGGTGGCGACCAGATCCGGTTCGTGACAATATAAATACAAAGAAACTCTCCAAGTAATACATCAGATAAAGTCATATAAAAATAACTCAAAAAATTATTCAATTCCCAAGCTAGTAATATAAATCTCAGTTAATGAATTCCTCCTAAAACCTTTAAAAATAATTTCAATATAAATAGGTTGATTACACAAGTAGGATCATACCAAGATTTTATCATGAACATGTGAAGAGATAATACTAATGCTCCAATAAGTTACAATAGAACCAAAAAATACCTAAATAGGTAAACTAATCAATCTCATCCTCAACGAGGCATACTCACCAAATAATACATCCAAGTATAGTAATATAATACTACGCATGTCAATAAAAGGGTACCCACACCACATTCCCACTAGTGTACTAGTCTCACACCCCAACATTGTACATCATGGACCTCACATATCTTCTATATTATAATCTGTCCGGAATACACCTAATCCATCACACCAAATCCCATCTGAATACCCTTGGGTGATTACATAACATATCACTAGAACACACCTATACCATATTATCACATCCTAAACACTTTCATAACCAAAATAGTAGGGTATCATGAATTTTAAAAACAACAACCATCTTCCATCCTCCTACCATGAATGACCCCAACTATGAAACAAATCATTCTTTTATTAAAAAAACAAAAAAGTCCCTAAAATCCATAAGCCATACCAACCTATGCATAATAACCTGACTAATAAGAGGGGGGTAGTTAGTAGACAGTCGTCCATCATTACCATATAGATATTCCAAAAAACACCACCAAAACATCTGGGGTTCAGTACATAGTGCTCAATGTGAGTGTGGCGTGTATATAAATCACAATGAAGATAAAACATATAATATTTATTCACAATACAAACATATGGGTTCATATATCCCAAACCTACCAAACTACCAAAACCTCCACATCCCCACTATTTTATGTGAACTTCACTAATACAAAAAAAAGTGTAACACCAAATGAGAAATCCACAAGAATGAAGCCAAAATCCATATTCCACCATTATTTTAAACTTAAGATGATTTCTAGATCACCACATTATTAAAAACCCTTATTTATTAATCCCATTACATTTAAATTAAACAAAAATCCCCTTTAAAATAATTCCCATTTTAATTATAGAATTCACTATCCATTCTCTCCCATCCCATTCCATTTTATTTTAACAACCCATTCAATTATCTTACAATTATTTTAATACAAAAACCACACATCACATTCATAGTTCTCATTTAATGACTTAAATTACTAACCATTATCACATTCATCATCATCTTCCCATATTAAAATTTGTATCATCATCCCATTTATCATTCATTATTTCAACACCCAACTATTTCCATAATTATTGGGAAACTATAAAAACATAAACACAACAAACAGAAACCCATGCTCCTCATTTCAATAAGCCCAAAAATTTCCACCATTTCACATCACAAACAACACCTAATCACAACCAAAAAAATATCACAAATTCATAACACATCCACTTTTCACATCTTCCAAGAAAGGATTTCATAAAATTGCATCATATTTAAAATTGGGTATTATTACAATATTTTGGATCCACATGGGGAACTGAAATCATTAACAATGTATAAGTTATTAGACTTTTATTACATAGTGAGTTTAACCAAACAATCTCATCTAATTTCTTATAATAAACAATAATAACTATACAAAACAAGTTCCAAACAACCATCATTTTCAACAACGAACCCAATAGGGATAATCCTTTAAAAAATACCACAAGAGGAGGAAAATCAAATGGGAATTCCATTTTTCTTGAAAAAATTATTAATTATTATTATGTCATTATATATTTCCCATTATTTTATAATATATTGATTTTTTAAATTATTGAAACATGTGATAATAATAAAAATAATAAATATTCTTATCAGAAATAATATCTTCAAGGGAATAAGTTATCTACAACATTGAAGAATCTTATAAAATGTAGGTAAAATCATCATTTCGATCAATTTTAGTTAACCAATTAACTATCTTAGTTAAGATGATTCATATCATCTTCCCAAAGTATAAAAATAGGAATGATCACTCCCACATATAAAACTAAAACAATGATTATGGAACCCCTACATGGAGATGTGATTGGATTCTCACTGAATAATAAAATAGAGGAAAGGGGAGATGATGACAAGACCATAAATGCATGAGAAGCATCTGATGAATTTTTAGTAGGCATAAAGACACTAGAAGGTGAGGTTTGGACCACCCAAAATGCAAAATAATTTAGAGAGGCTAGAATGAGAGAATGAATTGTTTTTAACTTTCATGGATATCCCTCATCGGATACTCAACCAATTTTCAATATTTTATTCACTATTTAATTCTCATTCAAGTAAAATCTTAATTTTAATCCATTTAACTCCTTTAAAAATTATAGGTATAATTTAAAAGATTCAATAGAAATAAAAAAACATGATTTTATGCATTTAAATAATTGAATACGGTGTTTACATTTTGATGAATAGTGAATTCTGGAAAACTGGTTAACAATCATTACACATACATAGGAGATAAAAAATACATAATCGTATCTTATTTTAACATTATAAAGTACCTCATAAAGGCTCACATAAGGGTTAATATATCTTACCCTTATATAATATTTGAAAAAAATAGATGAAACTAACAAGGATACCCTTATGAAATTCCACCCTCACGTGAATACCATTACTTAACCATTAGTATATTATTGTTACCCTTATACAAGTTAGATCATACCCTTATGTGATAATTTTAACTCATGGGTTTCCCTAATTCCGAAACAAGGTACCCTTATATAAAAAATAACATACCTTTTCATAGACATTATAATCAATAGCTTACCCTTACACAAAAAAAGGAAACAATAAATTACCTTTAGGGGTGATTTAAATACCACAGCATACTTTATGTAGGAAGTATAAACATCCCTTTTCAATTTTAAAATACATTAAAAAAAATTACCCTCACAAAACTATAGTTTTATGCATATAGGTAAATATATAATTCTGAATACTTGCTATTATTTTTTAAAAAAATTAAATAATTAAGAATATGGTTTATTATCACTTCCAAAATACAACAAACATATCTAAAAAAATAAAATCATCATAAAAACATTTAATTAATTTCTCAAATATACATTTAATAATTTTAAATTAATTTCATAATTTTAGAAACCTTTTTAAAAATACTTCCTAAATTAAAATAATATTTGAAAATAATTCTATAATTTATGACATCTCTCCCAAACCACTTGAAACCCTATAATAGAAAATGGAGGTTAAAGAATATTTGGGACCATTACAAGTTGTGTATCATAAAGGAAAAAAATTAGTTTAATTGATATACAAGGGAAGAATGCAGAGGAGAATCACTACCTTATTTCTAGAGGAATTGTTATGTGATTTTATATAAATAATAATATATTAGATTATTGAATAAGATGCATGGCCATTTGAGCCAATGATCCTAGGAAGATATGGTAAAAGATATTTTATCTCATGATATCCCTAAATAATCACACAATCATACAAATACATATTATTTTTTCTCAATGGGATAATTACACAAAAAACTTATAAGTAAAAAAAACGAAATTCAATAAGGGTTAAGGAAATTTTTCATATTGATCCTTGTGGGACTATATCCCCAATATCCAATTATGGGGATAAAAAATACATCATTACCATTGATTATTTCAATAATATTTCATGAATAATGGTTATCTTTATATTTCTTATGAAAGATGAGAATAGATTTGATCGATGGTATTATTGTGTGTGAGGGGGGGTCAGTTTGTTGTATATTCATTCAACTTTGGCTCACTGTTTTTATCTCTAACGAATCCTCTCAACAGATACCACATCCATAACTTGGTACAAACTAGATTTACAAATGTCAGTGGTCTTTTTGGGTTTCAGACCTAATGACACTTAGGAACTCATATTGGTTGGAAGGATGGGAGTTTGGGCTCATCACACCCTTTTGGGGGGAATTTTTTGTACTTTGGGACTCTTTTATAGATTTATGGCATTTTCATGAACCTCTTCCTAGTCCGGATATGCAACAGGTTACCCTAACAAAATTTTCAGGTTTGAAATCCATCAATGTAAAAAGAGTGGTCTAATAACAATTCCATCTATATGATTCTGAGTTTCCTCACCTATTTAACATAAATTTTTAGCTACTAGAATTTTTAATCCATATATCTTGGCACTCCAGAAATTATTTTTATTTGGGGAGTAGATTAACACTTTGAGGATGAGATTGATCCATTATGAGGCTTCTAATGTATCATGTTTACAATAAAAATTAAAACCCACATAGTACATTAAACCCATTCAATTTAACGTCATAAATAAAGGAAATATATGAGGGAACTTGTTAACAATTTTTTGAGCTCTATGATTAATGAGGCACCCAACGTATCCTTATTATGGAAGGAATCAGATTCATCATAGTTCTATCACTTCCTTGGGACATGGATCGAGGTAGATTCCCATTTATTGGTGTAATTATATCGTGACACTAATCAAGGATTTCAATATGAGGATTCCCTAGTGGGTGGAGATTCATAAAACAAATTATATTTCCATTGGAAATTTGTAATCCCTCGTGAGTCATGCTAAGTGTGAGAAACAAGGGATTTCAAGTAATGAGTACCACTGCATATGGATGTGGTAATTATGTAATGGGACAACCCTTTGGATGATTTAATATAGATCTAGAGCCTTATAAAGTATTCCTACATATCTTAGTTATAGCAGGAATTAGACGCATCATAATATAGTTTTCATCTATGTCTATTTATGGGTGATAAATAGAGATAAACGAATGGGAAAGATTGTGTCCTTACTGTTGGAATGTTGGAGACTTAGAGGGACTTATACGGATTTGGATTTCTATTTGAGTTTGAGCCTTAGGAAATAATCCTATGTATCCTGGTTATGGAAGGAATCATATCACCCACTGTTTATTGGTATTCTCTATCCACTGGTGGATGAGATGTCATAACCATCCCATTGGAATGATTTGGTCTTATTGGTTAGAAATCGAAGACATGATGGGACATACACTGATGTGGATTTCTATTTGATCTTAGAACATAGGAAGGAGTCATATGTATCTTGGCTATACCGGTAATCATATTTCTCATAGTTTAGTTTGACTGGGTAATACATTTAGTGGTTTTCCTAATATTACTGTCGTAATATCATGCCACTAATTAGGGATTACACACTAAAGATTCCATAATATATCCACTGGACATGGTTATGATGTCCAGGGATGGTGGATTGACATTTACCAATTGTCAACCTAACATTTTTTTATCATCTTCCTGACATGTTTGGGGATTTATGGAAAAAACCTAGTTGACTAGAGAACATGTTCAAAGAAAATGACATGATCTAGTTGACTTGTCTAGAGGACATCACTAACCACAATGAAAACTATGGATACCATTTCCTGATGATGTTTAAAATGTCTAGAGGGTGTCATGTGTTCTATGATGACATTTATGGAGGGTGCCACATGATCTAGATGACTTGTCTTGAGGACATAACGTGATATATAATGAAATGTATTGGTATCATCATGAGTCCTAGATGACTTTTCCTAGTGTCACCACATATCATGGGTGACATGTTCAGAGGACATCTCCTGATCTAGGATGACATGTCTGGTGGTTACCGTATGACCTGGCTGACTTTTCTGGATGATGTTGCATGATCCAAGCCAACATGTCTTGGTGTCATCATGAGACTTAACTAACTTGTATTGGTGTCACTGTATAAATTGGGAGACTTTTGTAGAGTACATTAGATGATTTGGATGGAAAGTCCATAAAACATCACAAGACTATTGTGGTATTCCAGAGGGGATCATGCACCTTACTTTGACATGTCTAAGGGACATCACATGATTCAAAAATTATGTTTAGGGAGTGTTACATCATTGGAGTAACATATCCTTTATTTCATATGTTCATCAATTTTATCTAGTGTTAGTTTATTTTAGGTTTTGTGTGACCTCAGAGACATGCATGATCACTTTTTTATGACTCGACTGACACACCAGAAATCCATTGTGATATCTATATGTGATCACACAAACTTTCTATTTATGTCACGTGATTTATTTGTTCATTTTATATATTTTTTCATGGAATAAGTCCTTATGATCACATGATAAACTGCTCTGAGAAGTCTACTCATGTGATATCATGTGTGATTGATCGTCCTCTTCTTCTTTTTTTGTACTAGGGGGTGTAGGAACTACCACCCTGGTTATAATATTCCTTTCACGGTGTGTATGTCACATATTTGAGCTGGATTCAGTGTAGGGATTTGATGTCTCTCACTTCACATGCTCTTTTCATGGGTCACCCATTGAGTTTTTTATGTTCAAAAACTGTAAGAATGGTACACCTTTCCATTATTATTTGACCATGGATGATCAAAGGTATTTTTCCTGATAGTTCAGATATGTCAAGGTCTTCCAAAATTTCATGCTAACATTTATAGGGGCCTTTGAGAGATCAGTATTCCTTTGAAAAATATTTCTCAAGATCCAAGGTAGTTTTTCTGAGGAATTTCATGAAAAAAAGGCATCTTTCCTGGGGACTTTCATGAGATCTGGATGACATGTCTATGGGCCTTTGTAGGACAACTTGTTCTTTCTAATGGGGGTATCACATGATCAATGATGATCACCTAGGGGGTATTACCTTCCTTTCATGTGAATAGTAGAGTATCCTCACTCTTATAGGAGCTTTACCCTTTTACCCTTTCATTTAATTCTTTATTTTAAAGGTTTGGGGATCTCAAAAAGATCTGAGAGTGTTGTTGAAAATAATAAATCACCCTGTCTATGATGAATTGCATGAAAAATCATGATTGTTGTGGGGATGAATGAGCATTTTCCTAGACACTGCTATATTTTTCATTATAGTTGAAGGGGAATCACAAGGATAATTAATATATCTGAAGCCTTTCACATGATGAAAGTGACACCATAATGCCTTTTCATGATAAGGAAGTTAAGTTATCAGGGAATTCATGGTGTATTTCAACCTTCTTAAGTGAATCACATGAAAATAAACCCCAACACAAGTCTTCTGACTTTGAAACACTTTTGTGATTTATTTTACATGCTTTTTAGACCCTTTCATATTGGTTTCCTGTGAGGTTTACACTTGATCAATGTGGGATCTATATATGGTTTTCACACATTTTCTTAGTTATTATTTGTGATTTTCTATGGAACATCACATGATTGATGTTGGATCTTACACAATCATGTGAATATTTTAATGTACAACTTCTCTGAATCATTTATCAAGTAAGAGGGGTGACACATAATAAAATGGTCATGTTATAGACCCTTATCTTGATGAAGGTGATATGTCAGTGGGATCTTGCATGGAAAGGTGGAAATATTTTTAAGTCCATACAATGCATTTTATATTGAATGATCATGTTACAAGAATATCAATGGCCATTATTGGATTCCATTTTTTCATATTTTTACCCTTTATTTTATATCGATTTTTTGATTGACGTCAGGTACTTTCTGGAAGAAAAGTCATGTGACTTGGAAGAACTCATTTAGAAACCGCAACATGATCAAAAAATGTCATGGATGCCTTTTCAGGAACAAGATAATTATCCACGGGGACATGTGTTATCTAAAGAAGTACATGCAATGAACATGACGTATTCACATGACCTTATGACGGTAATGTGATCATGTGTCCTTTATAAGATCACGCAATCATCATGTTTTAGCCACCTTCCATTCATGTTCATTATAGAGAAAATAAAAACCATAATTTATATATTTCAACCATTTTAAATTTTTTGTTGCTCATTTTGAAGGCATCAAAAAATTAACTCCATAGAATGATATTAGTTTGAAATGAAATGAATCTGAATCTATGGTAAAAATAGATCACATTTCAATATATTTTAACATAGGTTGGGCATTGATATTGATCCCCAGGAGAGGATTTTTAAAGAGTGTGTCGATTGAGGGATTTCAATTATTATTAAGGGGAGACTCGTGACCATGAATTCATGGATTTAACTTGATTTTTTATAAATTATCAAGGGTTAACATACATTTTATAATATCAATTAAACTTGAATGTTTGGATTTTAATGTTTAAACCATAAAATATTTTCCGTGATAAATTATCATGAATTATCTCCAATATGAAATTCCCCATTGATGTATCAGCTCAAGTTAACTTGAAGTTACCTTACTCAAAAAAGAATATTTTGGGTAAAATATATTCCCTGAAGGGTGAATGATCTATCTTTAACTGAATTTGGTGAACTTTGGTACCATATATTTATTTTTATAAGGACATATGTTGTGCCACACATTATTTTTATTTCTTTATTTTATATTTCTATAACTTTTTCATAATCCGATTTTTTAGGAGAACTTAGTGGGTATGGACTTGTGTTTTATCATGCCACCCTCTTATGGATTTTCAACCTGACATGTTTTATTCCTTTACTTTTTATGATATCTCAATATTACCTGGATCACACAAACAGTGTATACAATGAGTGGGAAATCACCTTTTTCTCATGATTACATTATCTGTTTTTCATCCTACTGAGTATTCTGACAATTTGGTCTTGAAAAATTGACCATTACTATATTGTAGTTCTAGATCTGTTAGCTCAGACCTTTTATTATTGTACTGTAAGGTAGTTTAGCTCAGACCATGAGGTGTTGTTTCATAGTTTATTTTTGGACCGGACCATCAATTACTGTATTTTAGAGTCTTATATGATAAACCATCTATTGATATAGTTTATGGTATTCTGGATTAGATCTTATGTTGTTGTAGTTTAAGGTATTTTAGGTTGGAACTTATATTACTGATGTTTATAGTCTTCTGGATCAGAAAATGAGATTTCATGTCATTAAAAGTCATTCTTCCTGGATGTGATCGATGAATATGGAATATAAGAAAGACATTCTAGGGATGAACTAAGAAACCCTAAGTTATATGTTTTGTCATGGTGTTGTAAGGGCTCAAGAGGATTTGAGTTCCATTCATCCAAGTAGATGATTCCCCAGGTTGGTAGGTGAAAGACCTTATACATCAATATATTAGTAAAACAGAGGTGTCCCCACTCTTTTATAGGGATTAGGAAAGATTTATGCAGATAGTATTTGAGGAGGGGGAAATACTAGGGATGTTAGGTTCAACTGGATAGTTGGAATATGGGTTGAGTAAGTCACAAACCAAATGTTTATATTGAGGAATATGGAATGGGTTAGACATGATGGGGATGACCCATAACACCCTAAGGTGCTGGGTTCCACAAAAATGTTACCAGGGATCACAAGGATTGATGTTCCTTTCCAGAAAGGAGGGGATGCCTCTTGTTAGTAGGTCGAATCCCTTTTGCGTCAATAGATTGGTCAAACCGCAGGGTCCCCACTCTCTTTTGAGGGCCATGAAAGGCCTTTGAAAACCCAAACATCTAGATGAAGAAGTTGGGTATAGATTGAAAGCTATTTAGGAAGGTTCATGGAACCCTATGGTAATTTAGTTCTTAATTGAAAATTCAGCTAACTATGTATTGTGGTTTTTTTTCACGGGGTGTGGGCTATCAAAATGTTTGATAATGGAGTTTCAAATTCCTAGTATGAGAAATGGTACAAATCACGGTGAAATTTTTTTGAGGGTATTGAATTTTTTGAATAGACTGGTTATTGGGATTTTGAATCATGGTCCTTTGTTCAGGGGACATGAGGATGGTATGGGACAATCATGTTGGGAATTTCTAAGAACACCCTCATGTGTTAGGTTATTCCATGGTGATGTTGGGCTCACAAGTATTAGGAAACCATTTATATGGTTCCAAGAAGTCACTTATTTGTAGGTATAGTCCTATATGTATCAATATAACGGTTAAACAAAGATATATCATCTCCTTTCCAAGTGACATAGGAGGTTTGTGGAAATCCTAGGCGCTCATAACAAGATGTGTGATTTATGGAAAATGTAATATTCATGAAGGATTCAAGCATCCTAAAGGTTGTATCGCCTCCTAGAGAACATGTTTCCAGGGCAAGGAGAAGTGAAAAATTATAAATCTAACATTTTCAAGGACCAAGGGGTCCATCAAGCATAGCTTATATTTTACTAGGGTTATAATGTGGTCCCTATGATATTTATGCCTCATTCATTTTTATCTCAATTTTATATAGAACCCTCTAGATGAAGGTTTTAGCGGGCGGAGACTTGATTTTTTTCTTAGGCTTCCCAATATGAGTTTTTATCCTGATAAGTTTTTTGTATCTTTTACTAGAATTTTAGGTTCTTTTGATTTGGACCATCATAGGATAAAATATTAAGGTTGTAAATCATTAACCAAATTGTATGTGATTTATGGTCATGGTACATGTGGACCTAAAAAGAGAGGAATGTTACAAAAAATCCTATTTAGTATTCCTAAGGTCAAGAGCACTATAATATCCTTATAAAAAGGAGATGAAAATGTTTTAAATAATGTCTTGTGATTTTTAGGTAATGAGTAATGATATGGGAAAATTGTGTTGGGGATAGACCATAATTCCCTCATGTGGTGAGTCCTGCAGTGGTGACGCCGGGCAAACATGGATTCAAAATCCATTCTTATATATACAAGATTTCACTTGTTGGTACGTTTTGAGCCCTTATGTGTCTTTAGTAAGGTCATATTGGGATATCTCTATTCCTTTATAAGGGTTAGGAAAGGTTTGTGACAAATTGAGGCACTTAATACATGAAGTGTGATTTATTGGGTGGGTGGATTAAAAGATGATATAATCAATGCATTCTTTGGTTGGTTAGGGTTAGGATATTATGGTCCATTAATAAGGGATTATGATGGGTGATGGTATATACATTTTAATTTCATGCAGTACAGAATAATGTTTCATGAAATTTTAATGTCATGTGACCAGGACATTTTCCATATAGTTTAACGTCATGTAGTAAGGATGTTCTGTTCAAAGAAGTTTAACATTATGTGGTAAGGATGTTGGAACCGATTTAAAAAATTGAAAAATTTGTCCTTGGAGACACTTTTCACTATTCCAGGACATTAATATGTAGGGGAATATTTTATCAATGAACATTATTATTAGCAGATAGTCATATCCCAGATCTATTCTTGTGAAGATATATCACATGCGTAAGCCAGACATACATAGATCTAACTTGTGTATAGGAAAAATGAGCTTGTACATCTTGTAACATTCTTGAAATGTGGTATATGATTATTTTTTATTCATTTTAATTTCATGTCACTAGGATATTTACTACATAGGTTAGGCCCATATGAATTTATGGGTGAAATTATATCATTTCATCTACTACGGCTAAAACTAGGAAAGGTTATTTAGGTGTCCCTATGTATCATGTGATGTCGGGAATCAAGACATAAATAATTATTGTATGGCGGGTATCTTCATAGATTTGAATCATATGTAAGGGTGGGGGATACTTGTTTTATCATGGATAGACCCAATAATTAGAGGACCGTGCATCACGAAATATCATGTAAGGATATGAATCATTCCACACATTGTTTTTGAATGGGAATCACTATATGTAGGTAATACCAATACACATATTGAGGAATTATTCATGTTGATTGTTGTAGTTGGGAACAAGATTGGAGATCCAAAAATAACTACTTATCATGTGAGGAAAAGAATAAATAAACAACATAATTCTTGAGAGACCATGCAGTTTCATGTCATGTGGAACGGACGTAGGGTCTCTGATGTGAAAGGGGGATATTGTGATCGTTCTTGGGAATGGAGGAATGTGCGTCACTACGTATCCTATGATGAATGGAATCAATCCACATGTAGTTCATGAAAGGAGGTGTGGTGGGGGAATAACACCAAGTATAGTGTTCCTATAAGTCGAGGCCCATTTTAATACATTGTTTTATGTCATGAACTATACAATAACCATGTAGTTTAACATCATGTGGTAATAAATTATGGCATGAATTTTATGGTCTTGCACCATTTTCCATGAAAATGCTTTCCTAAACTGTTATGACTTATTCTTGGTGGGATTCCCTTACTAAAATTTCTAATCATGTATGAGCTGCTCTCGTTATGAGAAATAAGGAATGAAAAAGGTTCCTCTCCTCATGAAGATGCAACTAATGAGAGGGCATGATCATTTTGAAATATTAATTGGCTAGAAAAATATATTTGAATGATGTATCCCTATATATATCACTGAAATGAGTATAATTTCATATGTAGTTATTTAAAACTATATAGTTTTGTTTCATGTGGTGAAGACCTCACCCTTGTAGTTTAAAGTCTTGTGGCAAGGATGAGGTTCACCTGATGTGAAAGAAGAGGAACATTGGGGATTTGTGAAGTTTTATGTCATGAAGTGAGGAAATTTTTCATGTATTTTAACATCATGAAGTAAGTAAAAACAACACAGTAGTGTTTAAATTCGTTTTACTAGGACTTATTCTATATAGTTTATTGTCATGTGGTCAAGATGTGCCTGTGTAGATTAGTCTCATGTGACCAAGATGATTGACAATGTGAATTTTATGGTCTTTCTACATGCGTTTCTTCTATAAATTTTAATTTCATGTGTTCAATATGAGATACACTTGATGGAAACTCTAAAAAATATTTATTGAGATACCGTGCATTGGTGGGGGTGACTCATTCTCGTCCCTTTTTCCTAGTGATTAAAATACATTGTGATAGAACTTATGTATTATATAAGGAGATTCCTATTTGGGTTCTATATTTGGATGATTATTTCATGGTATCATTAGGGTTCTAAGATCTAATACCAGTTATCCTTATAGGAATGAATGAAGGTAGGCATTTTTTTTGACAATCTGTGCAATCTAATTCTAATTGACATTAATGTTATGAAATGTACATTATCTATTCTCATCAAGATGCTCTAACTCATCCAAATAGTTTTTTGATTTCTCATCATCTGATAGTTTTCCATTTATGGTTGTTTAATGTGAGTGAAAATTTACTTTTATGGGAAGTAATGCGTCATTTTTGTTCAACAACGAGTATGCCATTGCTTGTGTAGCAGTATGTGTGGTGGTATGGTTGGACCATAAAGAATGAAGGAGCTTATATGACTATAAATACATCTCCTTAGTTACCATATTCTAGAGTATGTATGATATACTCTTATTGAAGGACTCTATTTTTCAATTTTCAACTTTATGATTGCAAGAATTGTGATTGGATTTCATATTGTACTCTAGTTATAATTTCTTCAACTTTGTAGAATAGAATCTAGTGTTTTTGTCTAATAATATCACATGAGGAAATTTGAAACTAGTGATGATATGGGACATTATGAAGTGGGTTATATTCCTCTTCCCAGTTTCCTTAAGTGGTATTTCCTCATCCAATTTGGAAAATAAGTTGATAGAAGTATGCACTTAATATAATTTCCTATAGCTGTGGGATATAGCCCCACAACATGCATTCCCCATAGATAAAATGACATGATATATTGTGTTGTATGTTTCAATTTTAGGTTTTTATGGATGAAGATTTCATGGATATATAATTCATGAAATATCCTGGAGAATTCCACATTTTCCTGTATCATTGTTCGCCAATAGTAACTCAACCTCTTGATTTGGTCAGAGAATCTGGTCCCAGACTAATGAGTTCCCCATGAACCTTTATGGACTTATTACATGATAATGGGAATCTATGTTTCTGTTATTCATTAGAGAAGGATTCCATCGAATCCTTTCTTCTAGAGGTATTTTTTCTCATCTGGGCCATCCTTAAGAGAAAATTTCACTTCTTGACGTCAAATTTGATCCCTTCAAGATCAGTTTGTCGGGAGGATCCCTTTTGGATATGATCATCTATTAGCCCCATCCATATAGCAATGGATATTGGTTCATCATTCTCTTGGGTGGTGTTGACCTGATTTATTTCGTCCATGTCAAGTATAATGATTGATGATACTGTCCTATGGTGTATGATATAGAAGATTCCATCCTCCTGATCAGGGACATCCAGGACTATGGAGACATTACCCAACATGTCGACACAAGAATTCTATGATCAGGGGACATGATACAATGTGGGATCAAAAGGTAACTTCTATATTAGTCCTCTGATGTTTCTAAGTATAGGGTCCAATTATTCCTTTTGTGGGAATATTTTCCATAGATCTTTTTTATCACCATCTTGGAATTACATTTGATGTCTAGGTAGGCTATTCACAGTTGTAGGGCTAGTTCCAAGCCATCTATGTGGTTTGGTATTCTACCTCACTATTCATGTAGCCTTCATATAGTGAATATGAGAAGGGAAAATTTTATTTCTCCAGATAAATAGTTAAAATACCTATTCTAACATGATTGAGCTTCATATTTTCCAATATCTTTCTGATAGAACTTCAAGAGGGACCCTAAAAATACATATCTCATGTATGGGGTGTCATGGGTAAATAAAACCTCCTCATATGAAATTTTAGTGTTCACTAGTGTGTTGTATGCAGTGGGGTGTGCAATGAGGAAATCATCCAAATAATTCCCTTACCCTAGTGTCTATAAGAATAACTAACTATTTTATTGTTTTGGAATGACCTCCCATCAAGGAAAATGGCTAGTTAACATTGGGAATCAGAGGATTTACTTGAGTGGGTCGATATGATAGACTGGGTGGAATCCATGGTTCTTCAAGTAATTCATCATAGATTCCCTACAAAGATGAGTGTGAGATAGTTCTTATCAACATTATAAAATCGGGTCTCAGAACCTATCATCATTCGGTTGAGGTATTATAGATTATTATCACTCTCTATATTATTTTTCTATGTAAGGAGGGAGTCAAGTGATCATTCCATGATGACCACATATATGATGAGTTTCTTTCCTTCCACTAGAATAAGAAATACCGGTGGGTGTATCAGATACCACATTAGACTCTCGAATGCTTCTTGTCAATCCTCATACCATAGATAGATCATTCCCTCCTTCATTAGATTGGTGAAGGGGAGATTTTTTCCA
Organism: Viscum album; assembly: GCA_963277665.1. Taxonomy (NCBI): domain Eukaryota; kingdom Viridiplantae; phylum Streptophyta; class Magnoliopsida; order Santalales; family Viscaceae; genus Viscum; species Viscum album. The sequence continues at coordinate 293,890,616 of OY728167.1, read as the reverse complement.
GCCAGGTAGGCTATGTAATGCTAAATGTTCAAGATGATCCCTTGGAGACCCCTCAGTTGTTTGAGATTTAGAGGGGTGACATTAATATAATTACACTTGTCTTTTCAGAGTCACCCCCTTTTCCATGGTGGTGAACCACAAAGACAATGAAAATCTCTATTTTTACCCCATAAGATAATTTCAATGGATACATCTTCATATTGTATTGTCACAACTTGTCCAATACTGTTCAGAGATATGTGAAGTGATCACCACAGTATCATGTTTTTACCACCAAGTCATCAACATAACATTATTATAATCTTCCCAATAACAGATTAATGATATGTTTCACGGAACATTGATAAGTTGAACCAATTTTATATAATCTTATGGGAAATACCTGATAGAAAAATATTTTCAAGGGTGCTCTGAAGGTAATGGCTTCCTCATCTTCCGGGTTCATCTTTATTTTATTTTATCTTGAATAACAATCCATAAATAAAATTTATTGGAATCTATAAGTTTCATTAATTAAGATTTTTTTGATACAAAATTCGATGTATTTAATTAAGAAGTGTCGATTAAGTTTTCTGAAATCATTGCAGACCTTAATCTGCCCATTATTTTTCTTATCTGGGATGATGTTCGTGAGCCATCATGGTTATTAAACTTCTCAGAAAAATTTGTATTTGATTAATTTTTTAGATTTATCCTTTATATTTGTAGCATGAGAGTGGTGCATCAATTTGGATACCTCCTCAAAACATATATGGATATCGGGTAAGATGAGACGATGCATAGCCACATCTGAATTGTGTTTGTGCATTTATGTATAATTCCAACTGAACAAATATATGTTTTTATTTAGAAATGGTATGTACATATATTGCTCCTCATGAGGCATGGATCCACTAATCAATGTATGTCTCAAGTCTTATTCTATCACAAAATATAATTTATTGAGCTCATCAATGGTGGTGGATATGCCTTCCTCAAATATGGGATGGGTGTGTTGGCCCAGATAATGACAAACTGAACAACTCAAGAGGGGGGTGAATTGAGTTCTTAAAGGATTGTTTGATATATATACCACCCTCTTAGAAGTGTTCATATCCAATTTTCATTCTTAAGAGTATATGGAGCATAATTTCAAAACATGAGGAATGAATAATGAACACAAATATTTATAGTGGTTTGGGGAACAAGAATTCGCTAGTCCACTCCACCAATGCTCCACTCCTCGATCATGGGTATTTTCACTAAAAATCCCTCTTATTGTGGATCCTAGTCTACTACAAGTAATTTTCACTTAATATAATGTTCCAAGAGCTTTCAACACATATTTCCCTTTAAAATCCTATCCACAGTCCAACACACTCTTATATTGAGTGAAAACAAGTAGAATAAGGTACAAGATTTGAGAAATGATTAAAGTGCATAGTTGCAAGAATCAACTACTAGTATATGAAGATTAGGCTTGAGAAAATTTTAGGCTAAAATCTATCTCATTATGATATTCAATGAAATTTATAGAGAAAATAAGCATAGCACTTGGAGTAATGATTTTCAATACATATAGATCTCTGGTGTCAGACAGGGGCATCCTTTATTTCATTCTGTTCACATTATTATTTCCACTAACTCTAGATGTGTTGTTTTAAAATATTCCTTATATAAAATATTTTGAAAATAATTAAAGGATAAATATAATGGTTTAATGATCTATTTAGCGATCTGGATACCATAGGCTAGGCTAAAAGGAGTATGTATCTGTCCTTTCCAAATATGGAATTGATTTTATGACCTCAATGTCAGTGATTTCCTCATTCTTTTAATTTTTTCTATTCATGGGAAGTCTTTAAAAATAAGATCTTTAATTAAAAATATAATATTATTTTAATGTTCTCAAAACATATGAAATTAATTATAATTAGATTAGTTGGGTAATCATGGGTTTCTATAATATTAGATCTCTGTATGAAATAGACTGAATGAACTAAACCGTCGTTGAAGTCGGTCAAAGTTTAAAATTTATATTCCTACTAACTACTGTATATGTGGAAAGCAGGGTCGAACCCACAGAGAAGGCTATTTTGGCCACTACTTTCTAAAAAAACTCAGTAAGCTCCACTGTTGTCAGTAGTGGAGTAGTTTTCTTATCTTTTTTTTATATCTTTTAAATTTTTTTATGTTTTTATAAACTGCAACGTAAAACTACAATTCCCTTGAAAAACTCGTGCTACCTACACTAAAACAGAATACAACTGAAAGAAAAATGCAATGAAAAATATTAGATGCTGATAAAAGACAACAGTAAAGAATGCTCGGGGTTCATTCTAGTCTACTGGTTTAAATTTTTTTTCCTTTTCATGTAAAAGTACTGCTTCATACCACTAAAAAGAGACAACTTACTTCCCTCACCAGGAGTTAAGTTGTGGAAATTGTTCAACTTAGAGTTCGCCACTCCAAGAAGTTCAACTTCAGACAAATGAATTAAAAAGAACAGCAATACAAACTCGCCGTAAGTACTGAAGTTTTCATTACAAGCTGATTATTTAAAAGGTGATTCCATAATCAAACTCGCCGAATGATTACAGAGTTCAGAAAATTTAAGTGCATGTGGTACGGAGCAGAAAAGTGTAATTAGAATTAATCTCACCGATCAATACTAATCACAGAAGAATGAATTAATGAGAAGGATGAAATTGATTACCAGTAGAACTAAAACTGTCCCCAAACTAAAATTTAGCTAACTATACTATTCATTATTACTACAGCAATAATAGGAAACATTACAGTAACAGAGTACAAAAGTTTAAATCGTGAGGGAGAAGGAACTCCCTAAAATTGCTCTGCTCCTAAGTTCCTGGACTGCACTGCTCAGCATCGTCCCCTGATCGTCTCCCCCGGGTAAGTGCATGAATGCCTCCGTCAATGAATGTGTCGCTCCTCTAAAAAAATGCTGCTTGTTCTGCTTAAGTACTCTCTGTCATCTACTACACATCACCGCTCAATCTCCGCCGACTTCAAAAGTTCTTTACCCACGCACTGCAAAATGTGCATTTTTTCACGACCGGCACGTCGCGCAATCTTTTCTCACGTAACTAACTTTGGCTGAGTTAGTTGCATGCACCTGGACGCGTTTAAGTCCCTTTAATGAACCAACAAAATAAAATAGAATAGAAAAATAAATAAATGAGATGCAAAGAAAAATAATTATTTTTAAAGTAAATTGTTATAATACTCATTACAAATTAACTTTAGTTAATTGATAATTACTTACTTAACAAAACTAAGGTAAAACGTAAGTTATTAAAAAGTTATTAATTTAACTATGTTAATAAAATAATTACTAAATTATTAATTTTATTATTTTTAACTAAGTTATTAAAAATTACAATATAAATAAATAAATATTTAAGTTAATATTTAAGATTATATTAATAATTTAATTATTACTATTAAAGAAATGAAGTTGCTAGATTAATCTATTATTTAGTTAATTTTAATTAAGTAATTAAAATTAAAACTTAGTCTTTAAATAATTTTAAAACAATAAGTATATTTTTTAGCTTACTTAAAATTATTATTAGTTATATATTGATACTATTGATAATGCATTAATTTATTATTTAAATTTATTATTGATTTGGTTTTATATTTTAATTTATAATCTATCTTTTCATTAACATTTTAAATTTATAGCTTTTATATATTACATTATATTTTTTTGACTTTTTAAAGTTTAACTTTTACTTTTACTTTTGATTTTTCTTTTCATTTTTTTCTTTTGACTTTACTTTTATTATTATATTTTGTTGTTTATTATTGTTATCTTTTTTTATTTGGGTTATCTTTCCTCCCCCAATTTCGGCGCACAGGGGAAGGGGGAGGGTTTCTTTGGCGCCACAAAACAGGGACGACGGCTCCCTGTTCCTCCTTTGAACCAGGCGGCGCACAAATTCTGGACACCGGCAGATCGCGGCTCCGGCAGGCGCGACAACTACAACAGGACTCCTCCTTACAGATATACAGCAGCGCGGCAGCCTCCTTCTCTTCTCTGCATCACGGTGCGATGTATCCCCTCCACTCAGCATGACACACTCCAGATCTCTTCTCCCTGTAGCGGATGGCAGTGCAAGGGTGACCCCTCAATGAGGCGGTGACCATCTTCGGCTCGCACAATGGCCCTGCTTCACGGTTCCTCCCCGGACAGGTCAGGCTCGACGGCAAAATCACAACTCACTTCTATGGTGGAGAATAGCTCATCCGGGTCACCACTCTCCTACAGCAGCAAAAGCGGCTCAACTCATGCTCCTCAGAGCGGCGCGACGATTCCTCGTCTTCAACGGCGGTCCTCGACGTCTCTAGTGAAGTACGACACGACTCCTGCAGTACCTTCTTCAGTGGCAGCGACTTCTTTTGTAAAGGAAACCTGAAAAAGGGTTTGATTGATTATAGTTCAAGTGTCTGTGGTGAACGGAATGGTGATGGGTCTAGATTTACAGGTGCTGTGAAAGAGTGGAGGCGCCGCGATGTGTGAAGCGGGAGATGATTTGTTGTTGCGGTGTGAGGAGAGTGAAGCAGAGGATAGCCTATCAGTGAGGTTTGGGAATTAGCGAGTATCAGTGAGGATAGGAAAAGAGGTCTATCGGTAGCTGCATCAGGGAAGAAAAGATAGGCTGACTATCGGTGAGGAAAATGAAAAGAGGGCTGCACACAGGAGAATTAGCCTGTCGGTGAGGATGAGCTACCGATAGATGGAAAAAAAAGGTAACGGTGCGAACAGGGGTATCGGTAGGTGAATCTACCGATAGAAGAAAAAAAATATATCGGTGAGGATAATAAAACGCATCGGTAGCAGGGAAAGGACATGTATCGGTGAGGATTAAAAGGCTGTATCGGTGAGAAATATCGGTAGCTCAGCTACCGATAGAATAAAATAAAATAAAATCCGTGAGGTATCAGTAGATTCAGCTACCGATAGAAAAAAAAACAGTTACCGATAGCATTATGCCGTTAGAAAAACTATCGGTGATCTTAAAAAAAAAATTGAACTTAAATTAAAACTAAACCGAAATAAAATAAAAACAATTAATTATAAAGAACCTAAATCTAAACACCATTAATTTAAAACAAAATTTTTTATTAAACGTTAAAACATTAAAATAATTAATTGAGAACACTTAAATTATAAACTAAATAATTAATAAACTAAAATTATAAAAGACTTAAATCAAAATAACTAAACACGCTAATTAAAGAGTAGCAGCACAAAATGAAAATTAGCATTGGCGACCCAATATGTCACCATAAGAGCTAGTTTAAATCACCGGTAGACTAAAACCTTTATAAAATGGATTAAAAATTAATCTGCATACATAAAATAATAAAGTTAATGTTTAAAAACTGTTAATTAATTAATTAATTAACTAATTTAACTAATAAAATTAAGGGAGAACCAATTTAATTAATTTAAAAGAAACATATTATTTACTTAAATGACTAGCGGGTGGTTCAACACATAAAATAACAAAATTAACCTATTTTAACATAACTTAATTGAAAGAATAATTAATAAAATAAAGTCTAAATTAATTAATTAGAATTATGTTAATTAAATAATTGTTTAAATAGAAATTAACTTATTAAGAAGCCAAGCCGAATTTAACCAACTAAAAACTCACTGTTGTTAATAACATTAAAGGGCTCACTGGTAGAAATCAAAGTCTACCGATAAGATATATAAAAGAGCTACCGGTAGGAAAGAGTATCGGTGACAATGGTCACCGATAAACAGCACCGGTAACCTGCCTACCGGTAGTGAAAAAGGACCCCTGCTATCGGTAGCTCAGCTACCGATAGTCTGGCAAGCCGCGACAAGTTTTATATAAAATTAAAAATAAAAATTAAATTAATTAAAAAACTCAATGATTAATAATAATAATAAGTTAAATAAAATAAACAAATAAAGATTTAACTAAACAAATTGAAAATTAATTACATTAAAAATAAAGAAGGTATAAATTAACTATTTATTGTTCAAAATTACATAAAATGTTATAAAAAGTGAATAATTGACAAATTTATTTATAAAAATACAAAAGTGCATTTATTTATTAAAAAGTTTTAAAATAATTAAATAAATTGCATAAAATGTAATAAAAAGATGTGGCAAACTGGGAAAAAATAAGGCCACATCAAATTCCCCCACACTTAAACATTTTTTGTCCTCAAACAATCCCATGTTTTATTCTCTTTGAAAAACAGTGAATTATACAAATCAGCTATGTTCAGAGAAGTTTCAACAAAGGACTCAAAAAAAGTGTGCTTAGGCTATTGAAAACGTAGCCTCAAATAATGTCTCACCTAGAACCACTACTCAAAGGGAACTCAAGTAAACCACGAATCATCCATAAATGAAGGTGTCCGGCTTCATATATGACTCTGTCTAGTGACTCACTTCAATTCAAGCTCAATTTCTAAATTCAAGAGTGATAAAAGGTAAAATGAAAGTGGAATCAAAACCTTAACAAAAGGAACTTTGTACTTTGACCAATCCCCTTGGTTCCAAAATTAAAACATAAATATTTTTTTTTGAAATCACTTTATTGATACAACCCAAATGACTCCCATATAAACCAGTTGTCCCCTTCTTCATCTGGAGTTCATCATTCCCCTCACCTTAATGAATTCATTTTTGACCCTAGACACTTTATTTATTTTTCCCAAGCCATGTAATTTGTGCCAAGCACTGCGCAATGCACGTATTTAGAGTGTACAGAGGGCTTATAGTAAACAGAAACACACCCAGCATCTAAGGTCTCAGAGATTCACCGTGGGATCCCAGATGCCCAGTATTACTCCAGTTTCAAAAGATTTATATAAAAACCATTTACATTGACTCAATAAAAATGATCATTTTTATAAATTAAAAGAATGAAAAAGCTCCTCGGATAAAAGTCAAACTTCCAGTACCTAAAATTATGATCTTAAATCCACTAAAAGGTTTCCCATATCACTCTCAAAAGAAGTTCCTAAACAAAATTCGTTAAACCACTAAACAGTTCCACTCAGCAATCATCCACCAACACTCATTTCAGACTCAAAATAAGACTCAACTTCCAATCAAGCACCATCCTAAGGCAAGACTCATTTGAGTGCAGTGTAAAGCCTAAAATTGTGAAAGAATTTTTGAAAACTTTTGACCATTTTTTTGACAAAAAGTTTAAAAGCAGTGGGAATTGATGAGCATTACAATTAAACACAGTTTAGCACAGTCAAGAATTGATGCCCTCCCCCACACTTAAAACCCAACTTTGTCCCCAAAGTTGACTTCTAAATATGGAGAAGAACAGTTAATCAATTATGGTTCAACACAGATTTTCAATTTAGTAGATATATGACATGTATAAAGGGTCTCAATGAAGTTCAAAAATAGTGTTTGCCACAATAGTTAAATAAAAGCAGGTTCAAATCCAAGTACGTGCATAAACATTTATGTCCAATAATAAAAAATTTCAATGTAGTTCAAACAATTTCATGTTGCTCTTGTGGGTGAACAATGACAAGGATGTAGCAAGTTAATAGATTGGGTTCAAATGGGTTTTAAATAAAGCAGAATGATGCATGCTACACACCCATCAGCCAAAACAATTCCAATGAAACTAAATTTTCACTCTAAATGTACCCCCCCCCACACTTAAATTAAAACAGTGGAAAGATTTTATCAATGAGCTAAAGATTCTAAAAAATGAGGTACAAGCAGATTTTTTTTTCTCCCTTTAACACAGTGACATGCAACATAATTTTTTAAAACAAACAAAATTTATTAAATCACTCAGAAGCAGAAAATAAGTGCAGAAAGTGAAAACTTCCCTTAAATGAAGTGTCTTCATTAAACCTCCAGCATGGGAATTCCACTCTTTAGATGACACAAGCAGCATTCCTAAAAACACAGAGCATATATGAGCATATATGAACATGAAAAGAATCAATTTATTCAAAGTAAAATAAGAACAGAACAATAGTAAACACAAAGAAAGAGCATGAGTTGACTCCCATGAAGCACTGAATTTAAAGTATTCAGTTAGACTTTATTTAATTACAATTTTTTATTTATTAACAAAACACAAACCATGGGTTTCCTCCCATGCAGCGCTAGGTTTAAATTCCCTAGCCAGACTTCATTCGAGAACAGTGAAAACAGCCAAACCTTTTGGCTGCCCCTCAAAATAGAGTTTCAGTCTTTGCCAATTAACCAACATGGGTTTATTCTCTTCCCCAACTATTTCCACAGCTCCATTCTTCAGAACTCTCACAACAGTAAATGGTCCAGACTACTTGGACTTCAGCTTCCCAGGAAAAAGTTTAAGTCTAGAATTAAAGAGGAGAACCTTCTGTCCAGATTTGAACTCTTTAGTTTGAATGATAGAATCATGAAGAATTTTAGTCCTCTCTTTATAAATTCTTGAATTATCATAACTCTCTATTCTAATCTCATCTAATTCACTCAGCTCAAGCAAACTCCTATCACCAGCACTCTTAAAGTCAAAGTTCAGAGCCTTAACTGCCCAATATGACTTATGTTGCAACTCCACAGGTAAATGACAGCATTTCCCAAACAACAGCCTGTAAGTAGACATACCTATTGGGGTCTTGAAAGCAGTTCTATATGCCCATAAAGCTTCATCCAGTTTAAGAGACCAGTCTTTCCTAGAGTTTGACACAGTTTTCTCAAGAATTTGTTTTAGTTCTCTATTAGAAATTTCCACTTGTCCACTGGACTGTGGATGATATGGAGTACCAGTTTTGTGAACACAACCATATTTTTCCATCAAAGTTTTAAACTTTTAATTCTTAAAATGTGTTCCATTATCAGTAATAAAATCTCTAGGGACTCCAAATCTTGAAAAGATATTCTTTTTCACAAATTTTATCACACTATTTGCTTGATTGTTGGGCAGAGCTACTGCCTCAACCCACTTTGACACATAATCTACAGCAACAAGAATATACTCATTCCCATGAGATGATGGAAATGGACCCATGAAATCTAATCCCCAAACATCAAAAATTTCTACCTCCAAAATACCCTTCTGGGGTAACTCCTGTTTCCTACCCACATTACCCAGCCTCTGACACCTATCACACCCGACCACAAAACTCCTAGAATCCTTAAAGAGGGTAGGCCAATAGAAACCAGATTGTAGGACTTTTTGAGCGGTCCTCTCACCCCCATGGTGACCTCCCCAAGGTGAAGAGTGACAACTTTCAAGAATAGAAAACATCTCTTCCTCAGGTACACATCTCCTAAGAATACCATCAGCACACCTCCTAAACAGCTAGGGATCATCCCAAAGATAATATTTAAGCTCAGAAATGAATTTCTTTCTTTGATTATTAGACAGATTTTTGGGAATGACACCTACTGCCAAGAAGTTGGCAAAATCTGCAAACCAAGCAGATTGCCTGACTGCAACAGTGAGCAGTTTTTCATCAGGGAAGGAAGAGTTAATCTCCCTATGATTTTCAGATTCAAGTTGAGTAACAGGAAGCCTAGATAAGTGACCAGCAACTAAGTTTTCAGCTCCCAGCTTATCCCTAATCTCTAAGTCAAACTCTTGTAACAATAAGATCCATCTAATCAGCCTGGGTTTAGTTTCTTTTTTAGACAGCAAGTATTTTAAAGCAGAATGATCAGTGAAAATTATGACTTTTGAACCTAACAGATATTGTCTAAACTTTTCCAGAGCAAAAACAACAGCTAACAACTCTTTTTCAGTGGTGGTATAATTCTTTTGAGCATCATCTAGCAATCTACTAGCATAGTATACCACATGCAATCTATTATCTCTCCTCTGTCCAAGGACAGCACCTACAGCCATGTCACTAGCATCACACATAAGTTCGAATGGTAGTTTCCAATCAGGTGCAGTAATGATAGGTGATGTAGTGAGTTTCTCCTTAAGCAGATTAAATGATTTCAAGTAGTTTTCATCAAAGTTAAATGGTGCATCCTTTACCAATAATGAACACAAGGGCTTTGTGATTTTAGAAAAATCTTTTATGAATCTCCGGTAGAAACCAGCATGCCCTAGAAAACTTCTAACACCCTTAACATTAACAGGAGGCATCAGTTTTTGAATAACCTCAATCTTAGCAGTATCAACTTCTAAACCTCTCTTAGAAACCTTATGACCTAGCACAATACCTTCAGTAACCATGAATTGGCATTTCTCTCAATTTAGCACAAGATTGGTTTCAATACATCTCTCTAAGACTAACTCAAGATTTCCTAAGAAAGTATCAAAAGTACTCCCCACTATAGAAAAGTCATCCATAAAAACTTCAATGATTCTATCGATCATATCAGAAAAGATAGCCATCATACACCTTTGAAAGGTGGCTGGAGCTCCACACAACCCAAAGGGCATCCGCCGGTAGGCAAATGTTCCAAAGGGGCATGTGAAAGTAGTCTTCTCCTGATCCTCTGGATCAACAGGAATCTGGTTGTAACCAGAATACCCATCCAGAAAACAGAAAAATTCATTTCCAGCAAGCCTCTCAAGCATCTGATCAAGGAAGGGCATAGGAAAATGGTCCTTCCTAGTGGCTGCATTAAGCTTCCTATAATCAATACAGACTCTCCATTTTGTGACTTTCCTAACTTGGACTTCTTCATTTTTTTCATTCTTTACTACAGTGAAACCTCCCTTCTTGGGAACAACCTGGACAGGGCTGACCCAAGCACTATCTGAGATGGGATATATCATTCCAGTATCTAACAGCTTGATTACTTCCTCTCTCACAACCTCTTTCATGTTTGGATTTAATCTTCTTTGACATTCTACCCTAGGCTTATGATCAGGTTCCATAGGAATTTTGTGCATACAGAATGAAGGACTAATTCCCTTGATATCAGCTATGGTCCAGCCTATGGAAGATCTAAACTTTTTCAAAACATTCAACAGTTTTTCTTCTTGGGTTGCATTTAGTTCAGCAGAGATTATTACAGGCAAAGTAGAGTTCTCACCTAAAAAAGAATATTTCAGATGGGCAGGGATAGGCTTCAGCTCAAGATCAGGTGGTACTACACTCGAAGGAAGACTCTTAGGCCTGGGAGGTCCAAGATCTTCAACATATTTCTTGTAAGGAGTATTAAAAGATGAAATATTTTCAATTTCCAGTTCAGATTCAGAGATAACAGTGCTACTGTCCAAGGTAGGCAGTACACTATCCAGATTTTCCAAATTTGAATTCAGCAGTTTAATCAAAGAAGAATCATCTAATTGTCTTAACAGTTCTCCCTCAGTATCATCAAAGTATTCAGAAGTGTTGGTGTTAACAGAAACACCATCAATTTCACTAAGAAAACTCCTAAGTTCAGAAACATAAGACTCTCCCACAACAGAAACTGGACAGTTGTCCAGTTCTGGAAAATTTTCCAGTTTGGCTGTTACAACAGAATTTTCAGCTTCTAGGACAGATTCACAAAGATTTTCAGCTTCACAAATGCTTTCTTCAACATAAGAATGATTTTCAGATTTTTCAATGAGTTCAAGTTGATTCTTATAAGAACATTCCGCTTCAAGAGACTCAATTTTTGAACAGTTTTCAGAGTAAGTTGGTTCTTTAATATTTTTAAAAACATTGAACTCTTCTTCTTGTTCACCAATTTTGAAGATCAGTTGACCCTTAGACACATCAATGACAGCTCCACCTGTGGCCAAGAAGGGCCTACCCAAGATGATAGGTACCTCTTGATCACACTCCATATCTAGAACAAGAAAATCAGCAGGTAAGAACAATTTCCCAACTCCAACTAGTAAGTCATCTACTCGACCTATAGGATGAGTAAAGGATCTATCAGCTAACTGTAGTATGACCGTGGTAGGTTGAAGATCACCCAACCTCAATTGTCGAAACAGTGAGTATGGGAGAAGATTAATACTGGCACCTAGATCACACAAATAGTTTAGCTGACCTGAATTACCTAGAGTACAGGGGATGACAGAGCTACCTGGGTCTTTCAATTTTGGTGGGATTTTCTTTTGAAGCACAGCACTGCACTCCTCAGTGAGGCTGTAGGTAGCAAATTCTTCAAGGGTCTTTTTATTTGAAACAATTTTCTTTAAAGATTTTAGATAGGATGGGATTTGAATTAAGTATTGGATAAAAGGGATATTCACTTGAATCTTAGAAAGAAGACCAAGGAACTGAAGAAGTTCAGCCTTGGTATTACTTTGAGGTTTCAGTTTTTCAGGGAAAGGGATGGGTGGGGCAAAAATTTTCAGAACAGTAGGCATGTCCCTCACCTCTTCAACAACCTTTTCTTTTCCTTTATCTTTTTGATTTTTAAAACAATATTCATCTTGATTTCCAGGTGAAAGGTTCAGATTCTCATCATTTTCGACATCTTTCTGTGAATTTCCAGATTGTGAACAAAGCAGATTTTCATTTGCAGATTCAAACAGTTTCTCATTTTGAGCATTTTTTACAGTTTTTTCAGCAACATTTTGAGTATTCAGCCCACTCCTAGTAACAACAGCCATGATATTCTCCCTAGGATTTAGTTCAGTGGTACTAGGCAACCTACCTTTATCCCTAGAAGTCAAATCTCTAGCTAATTGGCCAAGCTGTGTTTCCATATTCTGCATTCTCACATCAGTTTGCATCTTGTCTGACTCATATTGACTTTTCTGTTTATTAAGTTGAGACATGTACCTTTCCTCTTGTGAGTTTATTTTATTCAATATCTGATCCAATTTAGAAGACATTTGATTATCATTACTTCCTTGAACATTTGAAGACTCTCCCCTTTGTTGACTTTGAAAATTTGGTCTTGGTTGGTTCTGATAATTAGGGGCAGTTTGTTGCTTAATGACTCCTTGATCTTTCCATGACAAATTTGGACGGTTCCTATAGCCTTGATTGTAATTATTAGAAAATGGATCTTCTTTTTGAGGCATCCTAGGACCGTAATTGACAAAGTTTGAGGTTTCAGATTGTTGGGCAGTTAGATCAACATTAGGACAAAAACATTCAGAATGCCCAAACATACCACATTGAGTGCACTGTTGTCTAAGAGATTGATACTGATTCTGGTTTTCAACTTGGTTAACAGATTGTTTTGAATTATGGTTCATTAATGTTTGATGTTGGTTAGTGATTTCAGCTAGTTGAGCTTGAGTTTCATTCATTGAACCAGTATTTGAATTGACAGTTCTATTAACTGTTTTTCTTCTTGAATTCTTATGTTGAGAATTAAGGGCTAGATTATTGAAAATTTGTCTCAACTCTTCATCAGTTTTATCATTGTAATTACCCCCAGCAGCTTGATCCACTAAATTCTGACCAGAGGAGGAAAGCCCTTCATAGATGGTGTCCATAAGGAGATGTGAAGGGAGTTGATGATGGGGACACTGCCTAAGTAGATCCCTGAATCTATCCCATGCTTCATGGAAAGCTTCTCCATCCTCTTGATAAAAACTAGTGATTTTAGTTCTAAGTTCTCCTTTTAATCTTTGGGGATAAAATTTCATAATGAATGAGTTATACACTTGATCCCAATTTTCAAAAATATTTTCATCTAGACTTAAAAACCAATTTCTCGCATTCCCTTTAAGGCAAAAGGGAAAAACTCTCATCCTTAGTTCATTTTCAGTGAGTCCTAAAAGTGGAAGTTGCTGCACAGTATTGTAGAAGTCTCTAATGAAGGCCAGAGAGTCCTCATTAGAGAGCCCATTGAATGCAGGCAACAGAGAAATGTGTGATTATTTTAGTTTATAGTTTCTGGCTCTAGGACTTAACCTAATAGATGATGGGTTGCTTGAAACTTGAGGGAGTTGGAACTCCCTCATCCTATACCTTTCATGATCGTCTAAGAGTTCTGGATGGTTATTTCGAAAGTTATTATTCTCAGGGATTCTATTTTCTGGATTTTCCATTTCAATTTTCTTTTTCCTTCTTAGAGCAGCTAAGTGTTTATCGAGTTCAAGGTTTAGAGGTTCTAATATAACAGCAGATGTTCTCGTGCTCATACAAACAGTTGTAGACAGTTTCTAACAGTAACCACGCACAAAGAAAAGTTATTTTTTTTTTTTACAGTTTTTCAAAATTTTCAATTTTTTTGAAGGATTTTTTTTATATATGTGTTTTTTTTAGAGTTTTTTTAGCAATGTATCGTGCCCTCCCCGGCAACGGTGCCAAAAACATGACCTAAACCGTCGTTGAATTCGGTCAAAGTTTAAAATTTATATTCCTACTAACTACTGTATATGTGGCAAGCAGGGTCGAACCCACAGAGAAGGCTATTTTGGCCACTACTTTCTAAAAAAAACTCAGTAAGCTCCACTTTTGTCATCAGTGGAGTAGTTTTCTTATCTTTTTTTTTATACCTTTTAAATTTTTTTATGTTTTTATAAAATGCAACGTAAAACTACAATTCCCTTGAAAAACTCGCGCTACCTACACTAAAACAGAATACAACTGAAAGAAAAATGCAATGAAAAAGATAAGATGCTGATAAAAGACAATAGCAAAGAATGCTCGGGGTTCATTCTAGTCTACTGGTTTAAATTGTTTTCCTTTTCATGTAAAAGTACTGCTTCGTACCACTAAAAAGAGACAACTTACTTCCCTCGCCAGTAGTTAAGTTGTGGAAATTCTTCAACTTAGAGTTCGCCACTCCAAGAAGTTCAACTTCAGACAAATGAATTAAAAAGAACAGCAATACAAACTCGCCGTAAGTACTGAAGTTTTCATTACAAGCTGATTATTTAAAAGGTGATTCCATAATCAAACTCGCCGAATGATTACAGAGTTCAGAAAATTTAAGTGCATGTGGTATGAAGCAAAAAAGTGTAATTAGAATTAATCTCTCCGATCAATACTAATCACAGAAGAATGAATTAATGAGAATGATGAAATTGATTACCAGTAGAACTAAAACTCTCCCCGAACTAAAATTTAGCTAACTATACTATTCATTATTACTACAGCAATAATAGGAAACATTACAGCAACAGAGTACAAAATTTTAAATCGTGAGGGAGAAGGAACTCCCTAAAATTGCTCTGCTCCTAAGTTCCTGGACTGCACTGCTCAGCATCGTCCCCTGATCGTCTCCCCCCGGGTAAGTGCATGAATGCCTCCGTCAATGAATGTGTCGCTCCTCTAAAAATACGCTTCTTGTTCTGCTTAAGTACTCTCTGTCATCTACTACACGTCACCGCTCAATCTCCGCCGACTTCAAAAGTTCTTTACCCACGCACTGCAAAATGTTCATTTTTTCACGACCGGCACGTCGCGCAATCTTTTCTCACGTAACTAACTTCGGATGAGTTAGTTGCATGCACCTAGACGCGTTTAAGTCCCTTTAATGAACCTGGAAAATAAAATAGAATAGAAAAATAAATAAATGAGATGCAAAGAAAAATAATTATTTTTAAAGTAAATTGTTATACTACTCATTACAAATTAACTTTAGTTAATTGATAATTACTTACTTAACAAAACTAAGGTAAAACGTAAGTTATTAAAAAGTTATTAATTTAACTAAGTTAATAAAATAATTACTAAATTATTAATTTTATTATTTTTAACTAAGTTATTAAAAATTACAATATAAATAAATAAATATTTAAGTTAATATTTAAGATTATATTAATAATTTAATTATTACTATTAAAGAAATGAAGTTTCTAGATTAATCTATTATTTAGTTAATTTTAATTAAGTAATTAAAATTAAAACTTAGTCTTTAAATAATTTTAAAACAATAAGTATATTTTTTAGCTTACTTAAAATTATTATTAGTTATATATTTATACTATTGATAATGCATTAATTTATTATTTAAATTTATTATTGATTTGGTTTTATATTTTAATTTATAATCTATCTTTTCATTAAAATTTTAAATTTATAGCTTTTATATATTACATTATATTTTTTTGACTTTTTAAAGTTTAACTTTTACTTTTACTTTTGATTTTTCTTTTCATTTTTTTCTATTGAATTTACTTTTATTATTATATTTTGTTTATTATTATTATTATCTTTTTTTATTTGGGTTATCTTTCCTCCCCCAATTTCGGCGCATAGGGGAAGGGGGAGGGTTTCTTTGCCGCCACAAAACAGGGACGGCGGCTCCCTGTTCCTCCTTTGAACCAGGCGGCGCACAACTTCTGGACACCGGCAGATCGCGGCTCCGGCAGGCGCGACAACTACAACAGGACTCCTCCTTGCAGATATACAGCAGCGCAGCAACCTCCTTCTCTTCTCTGCATCACGGTGCGATGGCTCTCCTCCACTCAGCATGACGCACTCCAGATCTCTTCTCCCTGTAGCGGATGGCAGTGCAAGGGCGACCCCTCAATGAGGCGGTGACCATCTTCGGCTCGCACAATGGCCCTGCTTCGCGGTTCCTCCCCGGACAGGTCAGGCTCGACGACGAAATCACAACTCACTTCTATGGTGGAGAATAGCTCATCCGGGTCACCACTCTCCTACAGCAGCAAAAGCGGCTCAACTCATGCTCCTCAGAGCGGCGCGACGATTCCTCGTCTTCAACGGCGGTCCTCGACGTCTCTAGTGAAGTACGACACGACTCCTGCAGTACCTTCTTCAGTGGCAGCGACTTCTTTTGTAAAGGAAACCTGAAAAAGGGTTTGATTGATTATAGTTCAAGTGCCTGTGGTGAACGGAATGGGGATGGGTCTAGATTTACAGGTGCTGTGAAAGAGTGGAGGCGCCGCGATGTGTGAAGCGGGAGATGATTTGTTGTTGCTGTGTGAGGAGAGTGAAGCAGAGGATAGCCAATCAGTGAGGTTTGGGAATTAGCGAGTATCGGTGAGGATAGGAAAAGAGGTCTATCGGTAGCTACATCAGGGAAGAAAAGATAGGCTGACTATCGGTGAGGAAAATGAAAAGAGGGCTGCGCACAGGATAATTAGCCTATCGGTGAGGATGAGCTACCGATAGATGGAAAAAAAAGGTAACGGTGAGAACAGGGGTATCGGTAGGTGAAGCTACCGATAGAAGAAAAAAAATATATCGGTGGGGATAATAAAACGCATCGGTATCAGGGAAAGGACATGTATCGGTGAGGATTAAAAGGCTGTATCGGTGAGAATTATCGGTAGCTCAGCTACCGATAGAATAAAATAAAATAAAATCAGTGAGGTATCGGTAGCTTCAGCTACCGATAGAAAAAAAAAACAGTTACCGATAGCATTATGCCGTTAGAAAAACTATCGGTGATCTTAAAAAAAATTGAACTTAAATTAAAACTAAACCGAAATAAAATAAAAACAATTAATTATAAAGAACCTAAATCTAAACACCATTAATTTAAAACAAATTTTTTTATTAAACGTTAAAACATTAAAATAATTAATTGAGAACACTTAAATTATAAACTAAATAATTAATAAACTAAAATTATAAAAGACTTAAATCAAAATAACTAAACACACTAATTAAAGAGTAGCAGCACAAAATGAAAATTAGCATTGGCGACCCAATATGTCACCATAAGAGCTAGTTTAAATCACCGGTAGACTAAAACCTTTATAAAATGGATTAAAAATTAATCTGCATACATAAAATAATAAAGTTAATGTTTAAAAACTATTAATTAATTAATTAATTAACTAATTGAACTAATAAAATTAAGGGAGAACCAATTTAATTAATTTAAAAGAAACATATTATTTACTTAAATGACTAGCGGGTGGTTCAACACATAAAATAACAAAATTAACCTATTTTAACATAACTTAATTGAAAGAATAATTAATAAAATAAAGTCTAAATTAATTAATTAGAATTATGTTAATTAAATAATTGTTTAAATCGAAATTAACTTATTAAGAAGCCAAGCTGAATTTAACCAACTAAAAACTCACTGTTGTTAATAACATTAAAGGGCTCACTGGTAGAAATCAAAGTCTACCGATAAGATATATAAAAGAGCTACCAGTAGGAAAGAGTATCGGTGACAATGGTCACTGATAAACAGCACCAGTAACCTGCCTACTGGTAGTGAAAAAGGACCCCTGCTATCGGTAGCTCAGCTACCGATAGTCTGGAAAGCTGTGAAAAGTTTTTTATAACATTAAAAATAAAAATTAAATTAATTAAAAAACTCAATGATTAATAATAATAATAAGTTAAATAAAATAAACAAATAAAGATTTAACTAAACAAATTGAAAATTAATTACACTAAAAATAAAGAAGGTATAAATTAACTATTTATTGTTCAAAATTACATAAAATGTTATAAAAAGTGAATAATTGACAAATTTATTTATAAAAATACAAAAGTGCATTTATTTATAAAAAAGTGTTAAAATAATTAAATAAATTGCATAAAATGTAATAAAAAGATGTGGCAAACTGGGTAAAAATAAGGCCACATCACTGAACATACTGATAATCATAGGATACCTTTCATAAGATAAGGAATCATGTCTTCATAAGATAATCAGTCTTCTCCAAGGCATAATATATTTTCTAGCATAAGATATAGTGTTATTGATGTAGCATTCTATTTTCTTCAACTTCTTCTAGATTTAAATATTCTTCCTAGTAGAATAGATTCCTTTCTTATTTTAATTATTTATAGAACATTATCTTGAGTGACTTATTCAAACATTGTAAGATAAATTCCTACATTTTCATATTTTTTTCTAAGTAAATAAATATGTTCCTTAAAATTCATAAAATAAAATTATTGTGTAATATAAATACATTAAGACACCACATAAGATGAACACAAACTGAAACACTTAAAAACATGTCAGAATAAATGTTGGGATATTGTGAATCATCAAAACACATTTTGTGGAGATGTATTTGAATAATGCACATTAAAACAATTTCCCTGTTATTTATGATCAAAAAACACATTTAATAGAAAAAAAATATTTTCAAAATGAGATTTATAATTTTCAGAAAGGAAGATGTTTCCTTTTCTTTTCTCCCTGAAAAATAATGTTTTTCTTCTCCCCATTTATAACCATAATAAACAACATATAATTATTTTCTTTTTCATCTTCTTATCCCCCATTTTTGATATAAAAAATGTAATAAAGGGAAAATTTAATATTTCATTCCATTATTGATAATCAAGATTTTGGAAGAAATTAGAGGTCATAATGAATCATAGATAGAATAAAAGTTAATATAGCATAGGAGAGTTAAGTAAGTAATATAAAGGTCACAAGATTCTCATTGAATAAAAAAATATAATATATTTAAGGAATTAATACTAAAATAGATAATGTTAAAGTATCATGATCATGTCAAATATATATTAAGAAAAAAGATGCATATTCCACAAAAACATTGGAATAATTCAAATTTCTTGTTAATGCCATATAGAGTGGAATATTCAAATGATTTGAAAGAACCAATAATCTATAAATCTACTTTATGAACTCCAAGTGGGATAAATATCAATTGTTCTGCTAAAAATGTATTTTGGGAGGTGGTTTATTCAATGAGAGTGTTTGATCGTGATATAATGTTGATAAAGGAAGGGTAGAATCAGTTGTTGTACCAACAACATCACCTAAAATCAGTGAGGATTCCCCAAGACAAAAATGATGTTTGCAAGAAAACATGAATTGCATAAATTGAATGTTATAGGAATCATGATGTTCCCTTTCCATATTAAATTTATCTACATCTGTAAAGGTTATTTTAAAGAATGGATCATGGAATAATGAAGATGTATCTATTTCAAACTATTGATGTTCTATTGGTTGATCCACTGAGGGATCAAAAATTTCATTCAAATGTTGAGACGCATGCAGGTAATGACATGAAATTAGAGGTCTTGGAAGCCTTTTTTCCATGTATATGAATGATATCTTCTGCATAATCATTATAACATTTTACCATTTCATTATTTCAATAGTCTAGAATACTTGTAAAACCACACAAAATGCACTGATAGAAATTTCCAATAAAATTTTTTAGGAATCATTTCTTAGCGCAATTATCTATTAGATTTCTGAAAACATCAACCTGATTATCTGACATCTCCATTACAGATAAAATTTTCTTTTTATTAGAGGGATCTGATCTTTTAGTAGATTTTTAAAAAGTATCAATCTCTATTTAATCATCATCTGATAGACATTTCTTGATGTTTTTCATCACTACTTGATGAAGATCATCATTTTTCTTTTCAATATCTCCAAAATTGAGTTTAAAGGACCTATCAATCCTTCCAAGAAGAGTAACGACAAATTTATTTCATTATTTACATGATATGATTCATATTGATATTCTTCAATCCTTTGTTTGAGCATATAGCTTAAATATTGTGTTGATTTATCAAAATCTCCAACAGTTTCCTTTATTAAAACCGTAAGTCTAATGAATTCATCATAAACTTTTCTTTGGATGTTTTTACATACCTATCTTGTCAAAACATCAGTGAAATGGGAATCAACTTCTATTGCGATAGAATTTGAAATATGATATTACTCTAAAATTCTTAATTGAACATCTAAACAATGTAGGGTTGCATCCAAAGTTCATTCTGAAGTATTTTTCGAAAATAACCTATATCATTAGTCTAATTTCATGAATGTTGGAATTGGTGTCCATTTGATCATGTATAGTTATTACATCATGATTATTTTTAGCTAGTTGATCTCTTAGTATTTTGACTTCAGATGCTAATTGAGAGAGGCTCTATTAAAGCCTTTCAGAAATAGTTCTTTTAACTTTTGGAAAATATATAATATGAGTTCCTTGTTAGTAATGGATAACCTTTTCCTATTTTATATTATCACTTTCTTATTCAAATGTTTTATTTTTAGAAAAATTGGGTATGGCTTCCCCATAATACAATTCATGAGAAATAGTTCTTCTAAATCATTATCCAACCAATCTCTCCACTTCCTAGGAATGAGTTTCAACAAGAAGAGGATACAATCTTATCCTTACAGAGATAGTATATTCTTAACCAATTGAAATCATTCACATGATATATGTTACTATGCTTTCATTAGGTGGTTGAAAAGGTAATTAAATATGAGAAGGAGGGATTATCAATAGACCAATCCAATTTCTTCTTCTTAAATTGAGGACTTATTCTTCATCACATCTTTTGTTAGTCTCAGAATGATGCGATGATACTTTCACTATTATTGGGGTCTTTCCGAACTAGAACACTCCCACTTAATCTGAATAGATTACATTTCATGCATCGAACAATAAGGCATCAAATCATTCAAATAAAAATCCACATGTAATCCAATCATTCCAAAAATATCTGGATTTAGATTTTTCAAACCATTTCATTGAGTTGCATCATTTCTATCTATGAAAAAAATTTCATTTTGAAAAATTAGGATAATTATTCGTATATAAGGGTAAAATTTTAGGGACTTATTTTGAACATGGAACATATATCACAAGATATATCATGATAAGTTTTCAAGTTTTTCAATCATAAATAGATACTAAAATCAAACATATTGAAAAATAATTTTCCAAAACCCACCATATATTTGGGAAATCCCAGTCTAGATGAATTTTACAAGCACCATCCTTTCTGGTTCCAGGTTCTTCAATTGAGTCTTCTCAATAACATCAGTTCCATAAAGAAATTTCATGTTTTATGAAGGAGAAATACAATTAATTGAAAATATACAAGTATGGAAGAAAATATAACCTTCATAAGGAGATTTCAATGTTGTATCCAGCTTAACGGATGTTAGGGAGCACTCTTTCTTATTGCCGATTGAAGTGACTGTGTAATCATCATCATCGAAGTGAAAATACACAAACTCATAGAACTCATGAGATTATTTCATAAAAAAACTAGGGTTCACAACGCATCAAAAACATATTCCCATCCTTGATGATTTACAACCATCATCAATAATATAGAAGTTAGATACAACCATTTGAGATCAAGGTATTTTCCAATAAAAACTTTTCTTTATAAACTTTGGTGTTTACTCTTTAAGATAATCCACCATTAGCTCCTTTGGTTTTTCCCATTTTTAGAGGGTTAAGGGTTTGGTAGGTAAGATTTCTAGGGTACAAATGGTTGAATTAATGATAAATAATGGTTCAATCGATGTGAGAGTCGTTTCACACATAGATTTGATAATCAATGTTTTTTTCGCATTAATAAAGCGGTAACATAGTATTGTTATAGTAATTATAACTAAATATAGGTTTTGTGACCTATCATATTTTATCATTACTCCAAACAGTGGCCCAAAAAATATTTAAATAAAATATATAACCTAATTATTATATATAAGAGATATATAAAATAGTATATCACTTTGTAAAATTAAACATCATTTATTATGATTAAAAAAATAAAATCTCTTAGCTGATAAAGGTTTAGTAAATATATTTTCTAATTTTTTTTGTAAAAACAAATTTTAAATAGATCTCATTTTCTTTGTGTGATCTATCAAGAAATTATGTTTTAAATCAATGTTCTTTATTCAAAAATGTTTTATTTGATTCTTTGAGATGTTGATTGCACTAGTGTGATGAATTCTGATTGGAACATGATTAAAATAAAATACAAAATCCATTAAAGTGTGTTTGATCCATAATGCATATGCACTACTACATCAAGTGGAAATATATTCTGCTTCGAAAGATGATAATTCTACAGAATGTTGAGTTTTTACTTGACTAAGACATAAATGATTTACTTATAAATTCGTAGGCTCTTGATGTGCTTTTCCTATCTAATCTACATCCAGCAAAATCGGTATCCAGGTATGAAATTAAATTAAAATTAATGGTTTTCAGAAAAGTAAGGGAATGATTGATGGTTCCTTTTAAATATTATTACATTCTATTCATAGAATTTAAATAAAATTGTTTTGGATTATATTGAAAACATTCATAAAGACTATCAGAAAACCTAATATATGGTGTGCTAGTAGTAAGCTATAACAAAAAACCAATGATTCCTCTATAAAATTTTTTCTCAAATTGTTTTCTTGTTTCATCTGAGTCAAGTTTCATATTATAACTCATAACAGTTGAGTAATTCTTACTATTTTCATGTCCAAGCATTTTAGGTAATTCAAGTATGTATTTTCTTTGAATTAAAATTCTTATTAAATCCTTTTGATTACCATGAAATCCTAGAAAATAATTTAGTTCATCAATCATACTCATTTCAAATTCCATTTGCATAATTTTTTAAAATTCACTACATAAATTTTAAATTGTTGAGCAGAAAATAACATCATCAACATATATTTATACTAGTAAAATAATAGAAAAAAAAGTTTTTTTAATAATGTAGGATCTGATTATCCTACTATAAAATCATTTGACAAATGAAAATAACTTTTCTTTCACCCCTTTCCCATGGATCACGTTCATGTCCATATAGAGCATTGGTATTTTTAGACACTGAATTTTTAAAATGAGGATATTAAAAATTAGAAAGTTATTCTACATAAACATCATCCATTAAATACATACTTAAGAAGGAATATTTTACATCCATATAATGTAATTTAAAATTTATATATGATTATTTTGATAAAAGGATTCTAATAGATTCTAATCCAGCTATAGGGAAAAATGCCTCTTCATAATTTATTCGTTCTTCTTGATTATATCCTTGAAAACCAATATAGATTTTATTTTTTTATTAGACTATGTCAAAATTTCTTATTTCTAAAAACCCATTTAGTTCTTACTACAAGAAGGGTATAGGTATCATATTTTTTACTGAATAAATTTGATCATTAATTTGATTCAATTTTTGGTCGAAAGGATCACTTTTATAAAATTTTACATGATTTCATTCTAAAATAATCCATGAATATTTATTGAAAACAATATAATATTTAGAAGTTTAAGAGTAGACTATGAATGTACATTCATTAGACTTTGGATCAAACATTCCATTATAATCCTTGGTGTTCAAGATGTAAACCGTGCATCTGAATAATTTTAAGTATCCTACCTAGGTTTTTCCACTATTCCAAAACTCATAGGGTGTTTTCATTAATATAGGTATTATCCGTACTCTTTTAATAATATAATATGCAGTGTTAACTGCTTCCACCCAAAATTTAGTGGGTATGTTATATTCACAAAACATAGTCCTGAAAATTTCTTGTAAAGTCCAATTTATCTTTTGACAACACTATTACATTTAGGTGTCCTGGGGGATGAGAATGTATTTTAAATTCCATTCTCAGATATGAAAGAATTAAATTCATGATTTTCAAACTCACCTTCATGATCACTTCTTACAAACATGATTTTCATATATTTTTCATTTTTCACAAGATTATGAAAATAAATAAATACTAAAAAAGATTCACTTTTGAGTCTAAAAAGTAAACCCCTATATATCTTGAAAAAATATCAACCAATACATAAAAAACAACCTACCAAAAATACTTGTAGTTCTATTTGGTCTGGACAAATCCTTGTGGATATGATCAAGAGGTATAGAAGTAGCAACTTCTCTAATTGATATTAATGATGAATTATGTTTGTTGACCATTTAGAATGTATCACATAGTTTATTTCTACCCAAATTCATATATGGGAATTTATTATTCAATTTTTTT
Organism: Viscum album; assembly: GCA_963277665.1. Taxonomy (NCBI): domain Eukaryota; kingdom Viridiplantae; phylum Streptophyta; class Magnoliopsida; order Santalales; family Viscaceae; genus Viscum; species Viscum album. Next base: position 293,866,033 of record OY728167.1, on the reverse strand, counting down.
AGACAATTTTCATAAATTATAATCCTTGTAATTTCTAATCCTTCTATGAAAAATCCATGATTCAACAACTTCATAGTTTCAATGATTTACATTTTTTCTAAAAAACAAGTTAATATGTAATGTGTAAACATTTTGTTTTACTAGGTTATTTGAATTTGAGAGATTTATATTTAAAAACTGTGAAGGAATTGTTAGAAAAATCAATACAATAACCATCATCATAAAATTGAGAGATAATTATCAGGTTGTGCATTATGCCTTCAACATAAAGTACGTTGTTCATAGGGATAAACTGTTGTTTTCTAACTGATCCAATTCCAACTATTTTTCATTTCATATTATCCCTAAACGCGACATATCCTCCATATAATTTTGATAAATAATGAGAACTGGAGTAATCTCTACTTATATTCCATGAAAAACCTTTTTCCATGAACCATTTTTCATTTTTATTCATACTTCTTGTTTCCTTCATTTACAAATAAAAAAAATATTTCTTTTGTACCTAAATTATTTTGGGTCCAGATATGTTAGCTATAACAGATCTATGCATATAGACACTCTTATGTATTTCAAAAAATATTGTAGTTTTTTTTGAAAAATAATTTTAAATAAAAAAACATTTAATTCAAAAAATTTGAGGATTTTCCAAAACAAACATATTTGAAAATTTTCCTATTTCACCGCAATTAAAATAATAATATTTAGGTAGATATTTATTTTTTTAATATGGAACAATCATTTTTCTGAAAAACATAGATTTTTCACATTGGCTTCTAATTCCAAAATTTTCTTTTCTAGATTGATTCTACCCAAAAATTATTTTTAAATATTCTTATCATTTTGTAAAAACACTTACCAAATCTATAAAATTTTGACCCTATTTTTTTAGATTTTCAATTGTTTCAACTCATTCATCCTTTAGGATAGTATATTTTTCTAGCTGATCATTCAGTTCTAAAATCCGACTGTTCAAATTTTCTTCATATCCAACTATTATATTATAGAAATTTGTAAGGGATTTATTTTTCTTCTTCAAACTTCTATAATTATTTTCCATCATGGTGCAATATTCATTTATTAATATCTAAGAGTAATTTTAATTTTCTATTTCATGCTCATGCTCAAAATAATAATAGTGTTCCTAATATGATTGTGATACAAAGCATACATTGGCCTTTTGATTTTCAACATCGAATTCAGATTTAGATGATATGAATTTGGAAAAATCATTAAAAGAACTCGAAGTATCCTTCATAGATTTGATAGAATTATTATATCAAGACTTTTTAATATATTTCTTATAGGTATTATTTTTTATCCTTGATTTTTGAAAAGTCTGGCTTGATTATTTCTATCTTTTTTCATTAATAGAATCTCAACACTTTAGAGTTGGCACCATGATTTATTTTCTTCTCAAAGGATCTTCTAAATCATCATCTCTTGTTATATAATTTTTTGAACCTTTGAGAAACCTAAGAAATCTCATCATTTGATTCAGCTTTGTAGGAGATGTCTTCTTTATCAGATGCTTTAGAAATTTGTTCACTTCGGCTCTTTTTGTCATCTTTGGATGTAAATGATTTCAATGTAGCATTTTTGTTTTTGATTTTTCTAGGATCCTCATTTTTAGTTTCAATTTCATATTCACACATTATATGAGATCTTTTATCCTAAAATATTTAACCTTTATTGATTTTCTAATAGATTCTATGATTCAACTACCCTTTTGTGGTAATACTCTATGAAATATTAATGCTTGTTCAGGATCATTGATAGGCATTCCCAGAGCAACAATGTTGTCATAATCTTATTGATTCTTCCATTCAGCTGGGTAATTATATCTCCTTCAACCATTTTTAATGTATCAAACATTATCTTGATTGTATCATATTGAAGATATTTCACATTTTCAATTCCTTCATATGCTACTACTATAGAAGTCCACATTTCATATGTAGTTTGACATTGAGATATTAGGTTAAACTCATCTGGTACTAAACCAGAGATGATAACATTCATAAACATGGAATTTAGATTATAGTTTTCTTTAGGAGGGGAATCCCAAGTTCTAGGTTCTTTCTTAGTAATTTCCTAGGGATTAAATGTTTTTAGATAGACTTTTAGACCAAAAATATTTATATAGATGATCATACGAGCTTTACAGTAACCATAGTTTCCACCATTGAGATACGGAACACTAACCATTTAAGTCCCTTCTTTGTTATCAGCCATATTATCCATTCAAATATAGACCTTTAAACTTAAAATTTTTATAGTTGTGAACTTGAGAGTCACTTTATCTGATACAAATTGTTTTCCCAAATAATGACTGATTGAATAACTCTATAGGGGGTGAATTTAGTTCTTAAAAGAATCATTAAAATATATACAACCCTTTTTGAAGTATGCACATCCAATTTTCTTTCTTAAGAGTATAAGTAGAATAAATTTTAAAATTTTGAATAAAGATTGAACATAGAGTTTTATAGTGGCTCAATGAATAGAAATACCCCAGTACACTCCACCAAAGATGTACTCCTTATGCACAGTGTTTTTCACTCAACAATCTTTTTATCGAGGGATCCCTGTTGAGTATAGGACGTTGTCACTTGATACCAAGGTACAAGGGATTTCATCCATGATCTCCCTTTACAAGACCTATCCACACTCTTACACACTCTTATACTAAGTGAAAACAACTATAACAAGTCAAAAGATTTTAGAAATGATTATAGTGTATAGTTTCAAGAAGCAACTTAAAATAGATCAATATTTCTCTTGAGAAAATGATAGACTTCAATATAGATCTGGATGATCTTTAGTGAAATTTGTAGAGAAGATAATCTTAGAACATTGAATAATGATTTTCAATTTTTAAAGATCTTTAGTGTTATATAGGGGAAACCTTATTTTTTTCTCTTCACATTCATCTTTCCTCACACTCTGCTTGTGTTATTTCCAACTATTCTTTATATATGCTATTTTGAACTTAAGAAAAGGATAACTCTAATAGTTGAATGATATATGCTACTATCTAGATATGATAATATAAATATAGTATGTATATGTTTCTTCTAAATATGGAATTACTTTTGTGACCATAATTTCATATATTTTCTTGTTCTCTAAAGTTACATATTCATGGAATGTCTTGTTCAATCCAATCTTTCCTTAAATAGATAATATTTTTTGATGTGATAAAAAGGTATGAAATGAATTATCACAACATTATTTGGGTAATCATGGCATTCTATAATATAATATCTCTATAGGATATTGAATGAACATACTATTCATCATAGGATACCATTCATAAGATAAGAAAACTGGTATTCATAATATAATCAGACTTCCCTAAGGCATAAGATATTTTATAGTGTACGATAATGTGTTATTGAATTCGGAATAACTTTTCTTCAACTTATTCTATCTATGAATATTCTTCTCAATAGAATAATGTTCTTTCAAATTTTCATTATGTCTAAAAGTTTCTCATGAGTATCTTTGTCATACATCGTAAGATAAGGTCTTACATTTTCATTTCTTTTTCTAAGTATCCAAATATATTACTTAAAAATTGTAAGATGAAATTCTTGTGTAAGTAAATTCTTGAACACACATCATAAGAAGAATAAAATATGAAACACAAAACAAACTAATCATAAAAAAGTTTTGATTTTGGGATTCATTAGAAGACATAAACTGGAGAGGTATTGGAACAATACACTTTACAATAGGGTGTCCCTAATAAAATCCTCTTCCTATTATATATCCGAGTCTATGGAGGAATTTTTAGGTGAGTTAGGTAATGTATGGCCATCTCTATCACTGTCAAGATAAGATAATCCGTGAAGAGAGACATTTTTTTCCAATACTTCCAACATCATTTCAGAGATATTCTAGAGTGGGTTTTATTTCATTCTATCACTAGGGAAAGAAGGAGCTTTGATATCTATGACTAAGTCAACTTCCTCGATCATATTTTTCGTAAGCACATAGTCGAAGTCAATCAAACTCTAAGGATTCAAAGTGGAGGTCCCAAAACCTTTTGGGGACGATAAATGTATTTTTTCACCCTACATTGGTTATTTGACATCCCTTTCCTCAATATATGTGTCTTTAGAAGTCTCTAAGGGGGAACTCTTACCATGTAGTATTTTGACCTCTCCATCAATGGGGTATTTGAAACACTAATGGAATTTTGAAGAAACCGCCCTATGGTGATGGAGCCAAGTCCATCTGATCAGGTCATTTTATGTAGTGTCCTTCTTCATAACCATAATATCAGCATTATATGTGATATTCCCAAAATGTTAATTGAGATTGATCATCCTGAGAGGTATTTTTCATTCTTATCATACCCTTTAATGGTCAGATTTGGGGGAGATATATCCCCACAAATATATCTCAAATTTTGGAGGGTTCAAATCAATATGAGGTTGATATTAGAACCATTTTCAATAAAATACATTCAAATTTACACATTATCGAGTATTCCTAAAACATGTGTGTGGTTGGATGTGTCTCTAGATGTTCTCTTCATGATCCAACTATGTGAACGTCATGGATATATGTTATTCAAATGGAATTATCTTCACTTGATAAAACTCGGCTGCATCGAATTCTATCTCAAATTCCAATTGGATCTTAATGGCTTCATTGAGTGCCTTCCTCAGTTATTTTTAAAGATGAAGTGCATCCTAGATTTAGATATTGGTTGGGATTATTAGCATCTGTTTTAGAACATTTTACCTTTGTTCTAGATTTCAGTGCTGATTGAAATGGGTTTTTTTCATTATTATGATGTTCAAGAGATGAGGATGTTGATGTGGATGGTCTTGGTTCTAGTGAAGAGGTCGATAAATCATACTCTACCAGTAATAAATCTCTTCCCAGCCTTGCCTATTATCTGGGTTAATCAGATTATCACACCCTCTCTATGTAGTCAGTTAGATGAATAGGCGCAGACAACCTTTGGAGGGTTATGGAACACCTAAATTTCTCTATTGGGATTTTTGGATCAGATTCCCATGGGTATAAATAGATCATATGTCCAATGTGGGGATGTTACTGAAATATTGTGTCTGACAACAACCACAGAATCCCATGAATCCTTGGTTCCTGTGCATGAGGCCTCCTGTTCCCCAGACAGGTGTGGTTAACTTGTACATGGAGGCATATACATCATAAAATTAGGATTATTTATATTGTATCAAGTTATAAAAACAAAATATGAGCTATTCTTATGATTGGGTTTCCATTTGGAGGGGAGGTTCCTCTACTTCCGATGATTCATGGAAGAAATCTACAATAGTTAGGCATTATGTTGGAGCTGAGTATGACTCTTTCTCTTCTGTCTCTTCCTGTGAATGATTCCAACATCCACCTATGAGATGCATATTCTATGTCACCATTCTAGGTGATGGAACTATTATGGGTATACAAATATTTTCTCTTAGTATGGATTGAGCTCGGTCAACCATCTTTCGATTCATCCTTTTGTTGAACTTCATTCAATTCCTGGAAAGAACTTTCTTCCAATCAACTTCTTCTATTGACTGGGAAATAGTTATGAAGTTCACATGTGTCGGGGAGTTATCCAACATCACCTATCTGGAATACCCGTTTTTTTAGAGGATGTATTTAAAGAAGAAAAAATCATGGTTATTGTGTCCTAGTCTTATATGGAAAGGGATGTAGTTGGGATGGTTGGTGAGGTTTACCTCATTGGGATTCTTGGGATGTAGTAGCTTGAGAAGATTATTTTCCATGGCCACAATGAAATAAATGGGTACTTTTTTCTTTTAAAAGGAGTATGTTTTATTACTCTCTTCCTCAAATACCTGGTGACCCTGATATCATTCCAATTCTGGGTGAGGGATATTTTGTTGTTGTTTATGATGTAAAAGAGGAACTGAGTGATTTTGGACCTAAATAGGTGATTGGATGGGAACTACTACTGATTTGAGGGTAAAAACAACAATCTCTTTCTTGCCAACCCTTTCCCCTATGTTGAAGGAATGATATAATATTCAGATCAGGTCTTCAAAATTGAATATTATAAACATTGTTCTATTCCTCTAAACTCATGGAACCCACAAGGATGTTTCTATGGGAGAATAGGTGTCTGCAGCTCATCTAGAAGATTCTCCACATAGATTCTAGAAATTGATCCTATGAGAGAGGGATTGTAAGTGAATTGGTTAAACCGTTCCATTGTTCTATAATGTCATAACACCTCTCATTTTTGTATTTCTTGTACTTTTTTAGGTTGAAAATTTCTATTTTCCTTAGAATGGTGCTAAACTGGTAAAGGAATTGATGATGATGATCTTCCCATCCTATGATGGATCCTAATGGAAGGATGTTATACAAAAGAAATGCTATCACTGTCATATTATGTAAAAAATCACCATCTTGGTTACTGCATGCTAATATCAAGGTCCCATCATCAGAACTCAACATGATAGAAAGTGTGTGAGATTTTTTTCTTTGTATCACACACCGTCGAAGGGGGAGAATGTATGATTGCCGAAATTGGGTGGGGGAAAGTGTCTTCCACCCATGATGGATATAGATTGTTATCAAGTTTTTCATGTTCATGTATTCCTTCCATGGAATCAATTTATGTATCCAATGACTCGGTGGAATTGATAAATTCTAGAGTTACCACTATCAGAGCCACCTACCATCTATAGGGAGCAGGCAAGGCCTGATGAGGTGGCTCTATTTTTGTCTCATACTGATTCTCTATTTTTGATAAGGCTAAATGTTTTCATTATATGGGGGAGTGTTTCACCATAACGAAGATAATTCAAGATAATTTTCAACTTATTAATTTATATAGACAATATACCTTGATTCAAATCTAATATGACACTCAGATGCTGCACTTACTAGCAGATGAAATCATTCTGGATGTTTGGGAGAAAGGGTATTTGTATTTGTCTAAAGAAAATACCAAGTGTGAATTTTTTCCCTGATTATCTCATTGTTTATTTGAATGAGAGTTTATATATCATTCAAAAATTGTTCTATCAGTTCCTCTATGGAAATCATTTTAGCTCTTTTGGATGTTGATGGGGATATAGCCACACTATTCCCTTTATCATTGGAAGTGATTCACTATAGATTTGGAAAATTAATATTCATAGGTAACATGTTTTGGATCCCCCTATGGTTACAATTATATGAATCCTCAGTTGGAGAATCCAAATCCTCCTCTTTTGGTATATTTTCTGTATTGTGTCCCTTGACATCTATGTCTTGATCAACAATATATGTTTTACTGATGGTGATGACATTCACTGAGCAATATCAGGAAATGATAGTTCTCCTATTACTCTCAACGCAATAGGTTGAATCTACACTATCTATGTTAGGGTCATTTCAAAAACCCATGGCCATTTTTGTCCATTCTAGCTTGCAACCCCTATGTTGATTGATTGCCTTCACCGTAGGCTCCTATTTTCTTGGCATGTGAGTAGTGAAATTGAGGGAGTTTCATTTCATGATTTCTGAATTTTCACAAAAATAATAGAGGTTTTTCTTGTGATAGGAGGAATGGATTCAATGTCGACTATCGATATTTACCTCCAAACCTGGACAAGACTAATTCTCTCGGCATTGATGATGATGATGTAAATTCCTCCATCCCTATGGGGTGGGGCTTATCTGAGGAAACATTTGTTATTGGTTTATCATGTTACTTCAGATTTAATGATTCAAGTCAATTAATTGATTACTCCTATGATGAAAATTGAGATAAAAATTCCCCGATCCCAGTGTGCTGTATTTTATCTGGAACCTCCATTAATTTACCTCAGTCCCTCATTAGGGATAATGAACTTTGGGATGGTGATTGGGATATAAATTCCCATAGCCCAATGGGCTGTGGATTTTTACATTCTCTACTAATATGTCCTAGATCTTCTCATAGATTGATAATCTGAGGTTTGGAGGAGATTGTAGATATTCCCCTAGCCTGGTGGGCTGGGTTTTCTCTATAACAACTACTATGGGATATGCTATTTCAACCTAATTGACGTGGTGCATCTATGCTCATGTTGTAGATGGGTGCAATAGAATCCATTGATAGGAGTCATTTTCTATAGGAATTTATTGGGATGACTTCAACTTTAGTTTCATATTCTAAAATCTATTCTCATTATTTTGAGGTGAACAGTTCAAAGATATTTTGGCTTCCTATCCCTCAATTCGTGATGTCTTGGCACCGTTATAGAAATTTAATTATTATTTTAGTGACCAGCTAGATCATTTGTTACCCAGTCCCCTAAATGTTTTTGAGGCTATTCCATTATAGGACGCCCTATATGGAGGGTTCTATTGTTTTGGAGAAATAGTGATGTGAAATGATTCGCACTTCACCCATCCTCTAAAAATGGTCTGAAAATTAGTCAATGATGAGTTTTAATGATGAAAATATATAAACTATATTGGTTTATTTCATGATCTTCTATTGTTAGGTTCTGGGATATAGTAAAGGTAAAAATATCTTGTTGATAGTAGATTGTATTGATTATTTCAATGTGATGCTATTATCTTTGATAAGGGAGATGTCAAGCCTTCAATTGGTGATGATTTTCACACAAATTTTAGCACAGATAAGGCATGAAATCATTTTCTTTCTCATATGTGATCACATAATGATAAGTGGTCAGGGGACATGAAATGATGTGGAGGTTTTTCCCAACTAACTATATCCACATATCAATGCTGGATTCATCTTCATCAGTCTTACATGCCTCCCTCTAGTCATACCATAGAAGCTGATTCATGGGGTGACCTTATAACTGGAGTGTAATGTTGTTGGAAGTTGATGGTGGAACTTTATACATTAGACCTCGATGTTTTATGGACCTCTCTATACAAAGTCATGTGAGTTTTTAAAACCTATCTATATATATGTGTCAAGGAGAGTGGGGATTTCCTTTTCTATGGGAGATATCACCATTGGGAGGTTGACCATGATGGATTTCTGAGTAGAGTCTCCGTGATCCACCTCCACACTACTACAAGGAGGGATATCATGGTAATGATCATATTTTTCTCTAGTTGAAGTGTTTTCAGACCCTTGGTGTGTTGAGAATGTCCCTCAAACAACCTCATGGACACTGGAATTGATAATATTAGTTAAATTATCCTCATTCTACATTGTGGATAGAGAATTATGACCTACCTTTTAGGGTTTTAGAGGTATATGAGCCTTATCTGTGATGGATTTCAGACATTATTGTTAATTTTCTAATGCATTTGGAGTATGATCCCGCTATTGGTATGCTACTGTAATATTTCAATGATCATATATTATAGAAATATTATTCTATCATAATGCTTATGCTACTCTTACACAGGGAGCCTCAGTTAGTACAGGGATATGGGACAGAACCTGATCCTTTGGAGTATGCCACTAGACTTTTTTGACGGGAATATGAGCCTGTTAAAAGGCATGTTCCACTATAACATTGTGATCTTCTATTATAATGGGAATATAATCCTAGCCTGAATATGTATTCCCTTTCAGAATATGCAGACAGACCTTTGTAATGGTAGAAGGGATTTTAGTCTCATCTTATATAGCAACTGAAGGATTCTAGAGCAGTTGTTCGTTGGAAAAAGTAGGAATATGTTCCTAGATTCTCTGAACTACTAGAATATTGAAAGTGGCATACCTAAAAATAATATTATATTTTTTCGATGGATGTTCTACTCACACATGGTGATCCATATTCAGAATAGGGATTTGAACCTTATCCTAAGGCTTTGGAGTATGTTGTCAGCCCTTTTCGATAGGAATATGAATATATCTATAAGCATGTTCGACTCTCACATGGTGACCCCCATCTAAAATAGAGAAATGAGTCAAATCCTAGGCCTTTGTAATATGTTTATTTTATTTTATTATTGAAATAGGATCCTATCCAGAGGCATGTGCTGCTCTCATTTAGTGATCCCCAGTTGGAATATGAATATGATCCCAGTTGGGTGCCTCATCCTTTACTGGAATATATTGATAATCATCATATGAAGGTTTAGGAATATATGTTTTCTCTAGAACAAAAACTTTTTCATGATGATCAGATTGTAGTGCTACCCTTGTTGTAGGGATAGGAATATGAACCTATCCCTATATATGTACAAGTGAAAAAATATTCCGGATGAGTTTTTCAGTAGTCTCTAAAAATGTAATGGCACATCAACAATGTGTGCACTAAATGTATGCTTGGACATGTTTTGAATCCAATATACACTGGATGATTTGTTAAATTGAATTGATTATATGAGCCCACTTTTCCCCCTTATCCCAAAGGAATATGCAAATGTACATAATTCATGGGTTTAGAGATATCCGACTCCCCCATTTTTAGTGTGGGAATATGCCCACCAAATTCTTCTGAGAAAAAATAGATATAATCCTGCATACTATCTATCACTAAAATATAATGGTAAGATTCATTAGTGGATGTAGGTATATGTGCTCACTCCTAGTTATCTAAGCATGTTGGTGCCCAATTAGTCTACCATGTTTCCCATTCATGGGTATCAGAGCAGGAATTTTGTATGGTGGTACCCTCAAGAAGGTGACTAATAGAAACCAATGTGATGACTCTGGGTACGATAGTTGACAGGATCCCTACTTGGTGGCTTTTAAACCAAAATGGACCCGTAATTGACAACTTTATCTACATTTAGTAGATATTTTAGGTGGTGATTGTCACACTCTAATGATATTCTTCTGAAGCAGTTGGTGGTGGTAATGAGTGCCATAATCTTTACTACAACATTCATTAGACGATGCAGACACTTAATTTTTATCATCTGGAAACCCACACAGGTAGTATCAAGGTTCGAAATTGTACCATGGATATGGTATTCCTAGAAAATTTCATTTTACACCTAATGTTTAATGTTTTTGGAGGGTGAGGTCCTTATAAGACTCATAGAGGTTATATCCCTACCAAATTTTCTATAATAGTCAATGGATGAAGGTAGTATATTTGGTTAGTGTGTTTTTTTTGAGTGTATTATATGACGTAATGATGAAAATAAGGAATAAGGTCATTGAATAGTGTATCATTATAGTCATGATATGTCCTCAATTAGATATTCAAGGGTATCAAAATTTTCCTTTATAATCCCCAGTCTGTACATTCTTCTCGCACGGTATTATTGAAGTGGGGATGGACTTATTTCAAGAGAACCCCTTCTACAAAGAAGAAACTAATCATTTCCATCATTTAGAATATTTGTGTCATGTTCCGCTGTTTTTTCTTAATAGAATATGCGAGCAAAATGGCATAACACATGGTAAACTGTTCATTATAGTAGTTGAGAGTTTCATGTTGTGTACAAAATTTTCGTTTGTGTAGGATATGAAAAAAATGGGCTGATTCATGGTAAAATGATATTTTTTATTTGTTATATTCTCATCAGATTCACCATTTTTGATTAATCATAATGATGTGGATGGCTTGGACTGATGGTTTGATTACAGGGGGTTCAATGTGTTGTAAAATCATTCAATTCAGGCTCCGTATTTTTATCTCTAATGAAAACTCTAAATGAATCACACATCTATAACTAATTACAAAAATTCATTCCAAAGGCAGGTGGTCCTTAGTGGTTTTTCAACCAATGATTCATAAGAACACACTTTGGTTGAGAGGATGGGAGGTTGGGCTCATCACACGCTTTTGGGTGGAATTGTTTCCTAATCTGGGACTCTCTTATAGATTTATGACATGTTCAAGAATCTCTTCCAAATCCAGATGTAGAACCAGTTACCCTAACAAAATGTTCATGTTTTGAATCCCTCTGTGTGAAAAGATAAGTCTATTAATGAGTCGATCTTTATGTATCTAAGGTTCTTTATATATTACACATTAATAGATAACATCTTATATATTGATTCCATATAATCGTTCACTCTATAGTTTTCTGTTATCTAGGGGGGAGATTAATACTTTAAGGATAGGATTCATCCATTATGAGGTATCCAAAATATCCTATATATAATCAGAATAAAAATGGTTGCAATTCTTTAAACCCATGTAGTTTCACTTCCCATAGAAAGGGAATATATGATGGAACATAGGTACTAGGTTTTTTATCTTGAATCTCATGGATGGGTTCTATGTATCCTGGTTATAGTGGGAATCAGATTCATCTTATTTTAATCACACTCTTAAGAAATTCCAAGAGGTATATTCTCTTGTATTGGAGATGCTATGTTATGCGATTGATTAGGGATTACACTCTATGTCTACCCTAATTGGTGGAAATTCATAATTATATTGTTATGAACATTTTAAATCCCTAATGCCCCATGATTCATGCTTGATATGAGAAACAAGGGATAGAAAGTAATTAGTTTCACAGTATATGGATGTGGGACTTATTTTCTGGGAAAAACCTTGGGATGTTGTAATATTAAGCTCAGTCATTAGGAAGGTGTCCTATATATCCTGGTTATAGAATGAATTATAGACATCAATGTTCAGTTGTCTTCTCAATATTCTAATGGGTGGGGAAGAGAGAAACAAACAGGGGAAATATTCGGTCTCAATGGATGGAATATTAGAAAAATGGATGGAATGATATTGAGTTGGATGGTTATTTGAGTATGAGCCTTAGGATATAATTCTATATATCCTGGTTATGGTATGAATGAGTGTTCTAATATTTCAGTGGATTTATCTATCCATTGATGGATGATATGTCAATACCATCACATGGGAATGATTGGGTACTAATTTTTGGAATATTGGAGACATTTCGGGACTTATTTGAGGTGGATTCCCATTTGAGCTCAAGAATTAGGAAATAATCCGACGTATACATGTTAGAGAATGAATCAATGCTCTCATAGATTAGTATGATCAAGGATTACATGCTAAGTTTTTGCTAATATTGGGAAATTCATATCATCCCCATAATCGAGGATTACATTCTGAGAAATCCCTAATATATCCATTGGAAAAGGTTACCATGTTCTCGTATATTGACTCAACATGTACCAATTCTATTCTTGACATGTTATGATCATATGCCTAACATTGTTTGTGGATTTTGGGAAATGTTCATGTTGACTAGGGGACATGTCCAATGACAATCTAATGATCTATTTAACTTTTCTAGTGGACATCGCATAACCTAAATAACATGTTTGGAAACCATTTCATGATCAATGTTGAGATGTTTGTAGGGTGTATCTTGATCCAGGCCGACATGACTAGAGACTGCAACATGAGATGGATAACTTGTCTGGAGTATGTCACATAATGAAGGATGACATATATTTTTATCATCATGATACATATCTATCTTGTCCTAGTGTCACCACATAACATGGGTGACATGTATGGAGGATGACATTTCTGTAGGGTGATGCATAACCAGGATGACTTGTGTAGAGGACATCATATGATACTGGATGAAATGTATTCATGTCATCATGAGACCTAGCTGACTTGTCATGGTGCCACTGTATCACTTAGGTTATATGTTTTTATGATATCATATGATTTGACTTGCATGTCCATAGGTATTTCTCAAGACATGGGTAGTATTAAAGAGTGAATCACATGACCTTATTTTACAATTCCAATGGAAATCACATGATTGAAATAGTATGTTGAGGGAGAGTCATACAGCTTGAGTTACATGTCCCGATGTTGTTGAATGATAATGGAGAGTCATCATAAGTTCATAAGGATCACCATATATGTTCTCTCCAAAAGTATCCCATATTGTTTTCTTCCATACATTCTTCATTGTATATGTTCCTTAGGTTTGTCCAGTTTCAGTTTGTTTTAGGTTTCATGTGTCCTAGAGGACATGTGGGACTTACTTTTTAAGACATGGGTAACATGCCATATATCCTTCATGTGATCTATAAGTTATCTTGACAAGTTAATATACAGGTCTCTTGATCCCTTGGTTATTTCACAATATTTTTAAATTGTAGAAGACCTTACGATTGCATGACTAAACAATGTGAGAAGTCCAATCCTTTGATCTCGTGTCTGATGGATCTTCCTCCTATTTTTTTGTTAGGGGGGATTTATAGGCCTCACCACCCTAGTTATACACCACCCTGAATGATGAATATCTCATTTATTTGACCTAGAGTTGGTGGAGAGATTTCATGTCTTGTTCTATGAATGATCGTGTCATGGGCCATCCATGGTATGATGCGATGTTTCTGTCACGACCCGCCCTCGGGGTCCGTGCCGTGACTACCCCAAGCCCGCCTTCCATAGGCCAGGGGCTGGCGACTAGCACCAAGGCGTAAATCCCAGTAAAAAGGGAAGGCATTGCCTTTGAAAAGTAACCAACTCCACAGAGTAAGCAAGCGGAAAGTAAACACTAAACAAGCAGAGTACAACTGAAAGTGCGGAAAAGTAAATGGGCCAGAATACAAACCCAAACTGAAAGTAAAGTACAACTCGAAAAGGGAAAAACAGCAACTGTAAAGTAAAAGCCGCTACTCCGAGCTGTCCACCGGAAATCCCACCTGAAGGGTGGGTACAGATAGCTCCTCTGCTCCACGGGTCCCGCCGTCCGCTCCGTGCACGTCCCGCCCAGTGGTCCACCTCCGGGTACCGTCCCGCTCTACAAGCCTCAGCTAAGTCAACGCTGTCCGTCGTCTGCAACCAACACAACGTAGTGCGGGCGAAGCCCGTGCAGGGGTGAGTATAATCTACTCAGTAGGGACCCCGAGACCCCTGAAGGTCTCTCAAATCCACAAAGGTTAAACCACAAAGAAAAGTACAATCACGAAGTAACAACCGACACTGCTTAGGTATATGCCCATACATATACCTAAGTCATTAATTCAGATACGCTCCAACCTCCGAGCCCAAGTACAACTCAGTCCACGCAGGAAAGTATACTTAATCCACAAGGGAAGCAAAAATATAATCCACACAGGATTGCACAACACAATCCACACAGGAAAACAACAGGATTCAGCTCACACAGGTATACTTCTTCAAGGACGATAAAGATGATCACTGATCCATCTAAGTCGTCGGACCCACGAAGGATCGATAGGTAACTAACCCCCGCAGAAGACCCACACAGGATCGGGCTCACACAGAACCTGTAGGCGCTGGCTCACACAGAACCGCTGAGCGCAAGGACCCACACAGGATCGGGCTCACACAGAACCTGTAGCACTGATCCACGAAGGATCGCTGAGTGCTGTAGTCGTCGTCGTCGAATCCACACAGGATCTCTGTACTGTCGTCGTCAAATCCACACAGGATCTCTGTACTGTCGTCGTCAAATCCACACAGGATCTCTGTACTGTCGTCGTCAAATCCACACAGGATCTCTGTACTGTCGTCGTCAAATCCACACAGGATCTCTGTACTGTCGTCGTCAAATCCACACAGGATCTCTGTACTGTCGTCGTCGCAGTCACAGTAGCAGTCGTAGCAGTAGAACAGTCGCAGCCAGCACTAGGGTTCCCGCACACAGCAAGCTCGTACGGAGGGTCCGCTCCACGAGCCGAGAGGCTGATACATCAACTGTCACAAAGACCAGAGTTGATGTATCCAAAAGTTCCGTATCGTCAACAGGAACTCAACGCAACAGACGGCGCGTCGATCGGACGCCCGGTCTGTGAGTTATTAGCCTTTTCGTCCCAGGGGCCCGGTTGGTTTCGTGAGCGAAACCAATCCCGGCCGTATCTCAACTGCACCCCGAACTCCCATAGGGTATACTCAAAGGGACCGTTACTCAACGTAACCACCAACGCCGCTGACGGCTCGTCAAGCGGACGTCCTGTCTGAAAGATATCAGCTTTCCCGTTCCAGGGGCCCGGTTGGATTTCGGGAACAATCCAACCCGACCATACTCCGACTGCATCCAAAACTCGGGCGGAGTATGTCAAAAGTTCCGTCTCATCAAGAGGAAGTCAACGAAACAGACGGCGCGTCAATCGGACGCCCGGTCTGTGAGTTATTGGCATTTTCGTCTCCGGGGCCCGGTTGGTTTTTAAGGGAAAACCAACCCGACCGTACTCCACCTGCGTCCAAACCTCGGGCGGAGTATGCCAAAAGATCTGATTCACTAAGAGGAACACAACGCGACTGACGGCGCGTCAATCGGACGTTCGTGGCTCAAGATATGAGCGTTTCCGCTCCGAAGGCCCGGTTGGTTTCGTGAACGAACCAACCCGGCCGAACACAAAGTAACCCGAAACCTTGAGTGCGATATATCGAAACGACCGTCTCGATGCAAGGATCGCGTTGCCGCAGACGGTTCGTCATTCGGAGGTCCGAGGCTCAAGTTATGAGCCAAAAACCAAATCAGGTTCGAAACGGGGGGGTCCGGGTCCGGGCCGACCCCCCCCCCCCCCCCCCCCCCCCCCGGGGCGGTGCGGCGGCGGCGCGGCGGCCGGCGGCGGCGGACGGCGGCGGCGCGGTGGCCGGCGGCGGCGCGCGGCGGCGGCGGGCGGCGGCGCGGCGGGCCGCGGTGGCGGCGGCGGCGGGCCGCGTTGGCGGCGGCGGCGGGCCGCGTTGGCGGCGGCGGCGGGCCGCGTTGGCGGCGGCGGCGGGCCGCGATGGCGGCGGGCCGCGCTGGCGGCGGGGAGGCCGCACGTGGGTGGCTGGCGGGGGGCTTGATTGCCCCCGCGGTTTCCTCTGGCGGCGCGGCTATGCCGCGCCGTTTTAAATTAAACCGCCCCCCTCACATGAGGGGGGCCCTGCTTGTGCGGATCCGAGGGGGCAGTCGGCCCCCTCCCTTTGAATTAAAACCGCCCCCCTCTTTAAGAGGGGGGTTTTTACCAGTTGGCCGGGGAATTAATTCCCCGGTTCCGGCCGGCCAGCCGGCCGGCCGGTTTTCTCCAACGGGACCGGAAATTTCCGGTCCCCTTCGGCTTCCGACGCCGGCGGCCCGGCCGCCGGTCTTTCCTTCCGCCGCGGCCCGGAACCGGCCGCGGTCTCCTCGTCCCGCCGCGGCCCGGAACCGGCCGCGGTCTTCTCGTCCGGCGCGGTGCGACGGCACCGCGCCCCATTCGCCGTGCCATGAATCCTTCCAACGCGGCGCGACGGCGTCGCGTTCTTGAAGACTCTCCTCGGCGTAGCGCGACGTCGTTGCGTAAATTAAACGCACGGTAGACCGCGTGGTGCGACGGCACCACGCCACTTTGCTTCCATCGAAAGAATTAAACAAGAACGTTGGAGGGGGGGTTCGGCCGTGTTCGTGCGGTCCGGCCCCCCTCGCGTTAATAATAATAACGCAACTTAAAGAAAAACATGTCACACGTTAATCTTGCTAAAAGCACGATCAAGAATAAAATGAGGAATCCAAAAGAAATTCGACAACCCCTACCTCGGGTTTAGGATTCAAAGGTTCTGCTACGCTCCGCGGAAGACGGCGTCGCGGAGGTCGGGTGTCGTGGTCGTCGTTCGTCAAATCCGTTGACGAAGAGTTATGCCCGAAAAGACACGTCGCTCGGATCTTTGATTGCCGACGAAGGAGGTTCGGGGGGAAAGAAGAGGTCCGAAGATACCGGGTCGCCGAGTCGATGATCCTTGACGAAGAGTTGTCGTTCTTCGTTGAGGATGAAGACGTTCTTCGTTCTTCGTCAGAGCTTGGAGATGAAGGGAAAGCTCTCCAAAGACAAACAAAGAACCCTCAATAAAATAAGAATACCACTTATTTTATTAACACAAAACTCAAAAGGATTTCAAATGTTTGAAATTCAAAAGAGTTTACCCCCAAAATTAAATAAGAGTAACCTAAGCCAATTAATTAGGGGTTAGGTACATTGAGAGAATTTGAAAAGAAAAGGGGTTCGTGTGGGCCCCACCACACTTAATCCTCCCAAGGGAGGTTAAGTGGGTGTGGGTCCCACTTCCAACCACCTTTGATAGGTTTTTAAATAAGTTAAAATAAAATTTGTCTTACACAAATTTTATTTAACTTAACTGAAAAAACCCAAAACGTAACTCTCAACCCGCAACAAACGCAACTCCCGAAAAGGTCTCATTAAGCGAATATCGGCGCTGCGAGTTCATCGGTGCCCTCGGATTTCAATTCCGAGCACCGGATCAAAAGTTAGGAATTCCCGCTCGTTCGTTCACTGAACGTACCCGAGCTAAACTTCGGAAATTAATTCCGGGCACTCCGGGCCTCGGAATCAGGTGCCGTCTGAAACCGCGCTCTTGTAAAATTCTAAAGAAAATTAAGAAAAAATTTTCCTTGAATTTTACGGGTCTTTACAGTTTCGGGGCTAAATTAATGTTCCACCTTTTTCATTTTTATTTGACCAAGTATGATCAATGGTATTTTTACTGGCCATGTGGGTATTTCAAGGGGCTTCCAAATGGTTAGTTTGAAAAGTATAGGGTCCTTCATGAGATAAAGATTCTTCTGTAAAGGCTTCCACGTGATCAAATACGATTTTTTGAGGTATTTTTTGAGATAAAGCTAAATTTCCATGGGAATTTCGTGAGATCATGTCGACATGTCTATGGGAAATTATGAGATCATACTATATTACTATGGAAGGGATCACATGGTCAATGGTGATTGCCCTATGCATATGACCCCCCTTTCATGTTAATACCAGTGTATCCTCACTCCATGATGAACTTTATCCTTTTCCCCCTTTTACATCATTTTTTATTTTTCAAGGGATGCAGATCTCATAATGTTGTGAGAGAGTTGTTGAAAAAAATGAATATCACTTCATGTGATGTTTCACATGACCGATAATGGGTCTTGTGTTGATGTGTGAGCACTCTCATGAGGATCCCTCATTTTTCCTTACAATAGAAGGGCCATCATATAACTCATAGATGTGTCTGAAGCCTTTCGCATGATGAATGTGACACTGGAATTCCTTTACATGATAATGAAGACTTGTATCTAGGGGATTCAGGGTGTCTTACAAACCACATAAGCACATCACATGAACATCAATGATCGAAAAGTCTTCTTCATTTTTCATAATTTTTTCATTATTTTACAAGGTTTTTTGACCCTTTACCGTTAGTTTCTAGTGAGGGTGCCAAATGATCAACATGGGATCTTATAATGGTTTTCACACCTTGTCCTAGATAATCACTATAGTTTTCCATGGAGCATCATGTGATCAATGATGGATATTTTAATAGAATTTGATAATTTTCATTGATAGATCCTATTTATTCTTTATGAAGTCAGAGGTGCGATACATAATTGAATTGGCATGTTTGAGAACCCTTTCATGATAAAGGTGATATATCAGTGAGATCCTGTGTGGAATGGTAGGAATGAATCTAGTTCCATGTATTGTCTTGAATACTAAATGATTATGTCTGAAAAATATCAATGACAATAACTGGATTTCATCTTTTTTATATTTTTATCCCTTATTTTAAAAGGATTTTTGGATGGATGTCAGCACACATCAGCTGAAAAGTCACGTGACTCGAAGAAACTCATCTAGAAGTCGCTGCATGATAACTGAATATCTTGGACACCTTCATACGAATAAGAGTGTTATCCAAGGGGTTGTTTATAATCTATATAAGGTCATTTTATATGCATGAAACATTCACATGGACTTCCTAAGGTCACGTGATTGGAATTACTTTTGGAGATCATGTGATCCACATGTTTTAGAAAACTTATGTTCCATTTAGTTTTATATAAAACAATACACATAATTTTGGTTTTTCTTCCCTTGTAGATTTGTCTATGCACATGTGGAGGCTATCAACAAACTCAAAAGTTCAATGGGTTTATATCATTAGCTAGTATAAGAGAAATTTAGAAATGATTCTTGGGATGTAAATTATGAAATCTAATACTAATAAGGCTATAGATTTTTCTAAAATTCAAGTGGATTGTTATCTCAAAAAATAAATGGTAAGGCACAACGTCTTAGAAGTGAGAAATTTTTGGAAAAATGGTTTGGTTGAGAGGATAAAATAGATCATAAAAATATAAAAATAATGGTTAGTATATAAAAAGATATATTAATGATGTTTTTGAAGGAAATGGTCTTGATAACTTCCTGTATTTCTAATAGATATTATATGTTACTGTGATATAAAAAGACTCCATAAAAATGTTTTATTTAAATAAGACATCTCAGAAGTGCTTTCAAATCATTGAGAGTAAGTCTGTAATTCTTAATATTAATAAAAAAATGATTTTTGAATCATATTAATATGTACCAAATTTATATACATGATTAGGTCATATAATAGATTATAAATTCTATAATAAGTGACAATAAATGTTTATCAATATAAATGATATCTCTATTATCGAAAATGAACAAAATTTTAAAAAAAATGTTAACATATTAAGGAGGATAATGATGGGGAATTAAGTAACTCATGGGTAGAATATGTGTCAAATGATAATTCAAAACAAGGCACTGATGATGAGAAAAACAATGATAAAAAATTATGGATAGAAAAGAAAGAGTTGATCTAAAATCAATGAGAATAAAATCATCGGTGACCAAACAACACAAGTGTCGATGAGGATAATGAAGTCTATATAAAAGACATATTTTTTAACCTAGGGAGAGCCAAAAAATTTGGGGGAATATTATATTTTTAAGAATTGGGTTAAGGGTATGAATAAATATATTCAATAAATCAAAATGAATCTATCATGGGAGATTGTTTTAAATATAAAAAATAAATACATCTTCAGACCAAACTGTTTTTCCATAAAAATTGAAGGAATATGGTAATGTGATTTCAAACCTAGAATGAATAGTGTGAAAGGTAGACCCCTATATTGATGGAATCAATATAGAAAATAAATTTTCACCCATTCTAATAATGTAATCAATCCATATATTCTTAGACATATAATTTAAAATTAAATTCAAAATTTTCCATATAAACATCAATTCATAATTTCTAAATTGGCATCCTAAATAAGAGGTATACATTAAGTAGATAGATGTTTTTATAATTTATGAAGATGAATAAATGGTTATTAGTTGAATTAAATGTTGTATGTTATAAATCTATCACCAATATTAAGGCAATAATGAAACGATAAATACATAAAAAAGCTTGGTTTTTAATGTTTTGTAGTTGGTTACAATCACTAATCAAATAGTGAATGAAATAAAATGATGACGGTGATAATATATATTGATGAAATAATATTTATTGGATCAGATGAATCGAATTTAAAATAGTTTTTGGATTTCATGGTGTGTACCTTTGAAATGTTAACTATTGGTGAATTGAATTTTTCCTTGGTTTTCAGGTGCTATAAGGAAGGCATGAAACTTTCACCTATCAATCTAAATCTAACAGAAAGGTTTGGAATAGAAGATTCAAAAGTGATGAAAACACTATTTTTTTATGTGGATAATGTTTTCAATGGATAGTGATGGAAAAATATTCAATCTCATATAATTCATTTAGATCATTCGGAGATTGTATTACATTACCATGAAATGACCCGATATTTCATTTTCCACTTTTCATGTTGTGAGGTATCAATGTAAACCCAATGAAAGATTTTTTTGATGATGAAGTGAATAAAATGATATTTAAATGGAATGGTGGATTTTTTTATTTATTTTAAATGCTATATCATAACATGAGTTTTTGGGATATTTTGATGGGATTGGGATAGTTTAACAAAGAATAAAAATTTAACTCCATCTAGAAAATTTTAACTCAATATTTTGAGTATTTATTAAATGCATAAGAAACGAGACTACATTTCACTAATAATTATTTAATCTAAATACAATAGGCCACTCAATCATTAACACATATTTTTTTATGAAGTATAATCTCAAGGATATGTGAGTCTAAGTGAAGTCTCTAATTAGAATAAATTTGGAAAACTCATTTGTAATTAATCATCGAAAAAAATACAATTAGACATTCAAGTAAAATGCATACTGAAGTCATGTATCACTTTATTAATTATATGGTTGATAATGGGTTATTGAAATTGAATTATGTTCCTACCAAACTTTGGGTCTTAAAAATCATGAAATATTCCTTACCTAAGGAAGCATTTCAGAGGAATAGACACGATTTTAGAGACCAGTCGACCACTTACACATAAATAGTGTAGTTTTTGAACCCACACTCTATAGGTGCATTCCAATTTTCCATATATTATATTAACTATTATATTTTCTACTTCAACACATAATGGATATACCTTTTTTCATTAAAAATGGTGGAGAAATAAAATAACGGTGGAGAGGCATCATTTCTCAATCACGCTATGGAAGAGAGTAGATTTGTTAAAAAGTGGAGAGATTTTCTATGTTGAATTATGGGGGAAAGGATGTAGGGGAGTATTTAAATATTATTATATTAAAATTTTTCTTCCAATAAAGACATATAAATGAAGGTATTAGTTTTTGGTAATGTAGTTTCCAATTTATATGTTTACATGAGACCTCAATAGATGACTATGATTAAAAAAATGGTACCATTCAATAAATATAATAAATAATGCTATGAATTGTGGATACCTTTTTCATACTATTATTATTTATCATGTCAATATTGACTTTCATGGGATTATAATACATTTTTATTATGGAATTTATCTCTATCTTGAGTTGCAATGTACGATTTCTTCTTGAAGAAGAATGTATGCATGTTTTTATCAATATGATGTATTCAATGGTTCTGAAGGGTATTCAGCATGTTTTTAATTATGGTTGAACTATCTGAAACAATACCCAAGGGGAACATTTTGGGTAAAAGTCCATCTTGATGTCATTTTGTGGTTTTTGTGTTGTTGTGTTTGTTTACAAGGTTGATTGATAATGTTCCAATATGATTACTGACAAATCATGTTGAAAAAGTGGTTTTGGAAGAATTTAGAGAATCGCGATGATGTCATTGAAAATAATAAAATGAATGATTTTTTTATATTATGTATGTGGACCACATAGTATGTATACAGAAAAATTAGCAAGTATGTGGTCAACATAGAATCCACACAGATCCCGTATCATGAATATGACATATAAAATTACTAAAGGAATTACTTCTGCATACCAGGTACAAATACCTCTTAGAAATTACATAAACTACATAAAATGTACATAAACCACTTGGAAATTATGTGAAATCCAAATCATGAAGTCTGTACCAAAACATGGCCATGGAATTATTTTGGTTTATTAAGTACATGAACCACATATAAAGCATCTAGACCACTTAATAATAATGTGGACCACTTAACAATTACATGGATTATGTTGGGAATTAGTTTTGTGTGTCAGAATTTATCATCAAAGAGGTAGTATTTAGAGGATTCCCACAAAATAAATTCATGGTGCATTATACCTTGAAGGAATATTTAGACGAAGACAAGGTTTAGTGAAAGGATGAATTGTAATTTCCTATATAACTGGTTTTCTAGGGTTAACTATATTAGGATCCACTAATCACATCTTTTTTTAGAGTGGTAAATTATCTCAGAGGACCATCATTTGGAATTATACCATCTCAAAAGGGAATATGGGAAGTAAATGTACAACGAATAGTTATCCATGAAGGATGTTCATAGAGAAAAATGTTTGAAAAGGAAGTTCATATAGAAAAGTTATCCATTAAGATAGTGTGGGTGAATGGTGATCATCCCTAGAAGTTCATCGTGAATAGTGATACTCTAAGAAAATATGCATTGAACAATTATCCACCTAGGAATTATGTGGCGAATAATTATTTTATTAGGAATTTAGTGGTTAATAGTTATCCTCTAGGTAATTACACAATGAAATTTGATCTTTTAAGGAACTAAACAGTGAAATATGTTCCTCCTAGATAGTACATGGTGAGGATTGTTTCAAAAAGGTACTATGCTATGGGTATACTTCTATGAAGGAAGTATGTGGTAAACAATGTCATGTGAAGACAATATGTGGAGGATAAATTCATGAAGATCAAAGAATCATGATGGAATTTTAAATAATGTATAAATTATATGGTAAAGTGGATTACTTATCAAGGATAAATGTTGAGTTTCATGTCATAACCATTTTGGCATGATCAAATTTAGATTGGACACATATCATCAAAAGAATATTCTAGAGGATTAGTGTGTGAACTTTAGTTTAGTGGATAGTGAGTTCTCAAGTGCGAATGGTTATAAAATAGGATGGATAGTGAATATACATTGAAAATTGTAACACCAATCTACATTATAGATTCTGGAACGTTGAAAAATCACTGATGTATACTCCTTGTCCTATCTCGGTTATGGTGTAATAAGAAATATTCATGTTCCTTGTGAATGCTTTAATTTAATTATATATATTATTGTGAGAAGAAGAGAGAAGATATTTTTGTTAAATGACAAAATAAGGTCAAAAGGGAAATGTTTTTTTTCACTGTCACACCTTGATTCCCACCTGATCTTAGTGTATTTTACCTAATGTCATAAATATCCTCCCTAACTGATAAGGCCACCAAGGTAATCATGATCATGTACTCCATTGATAATGCAGGTTCTTATAGATATGATATCGATGAAGCCTCCTCTATATCATTCCACCTATCTCAACTACCCAAATCAATAGTTATTCATATATAGGCATTTAGGGGAAACCTTATTTCCATTGAATGAGATAGGGAGAGTGAAAGGTCCTTTTACAAAGGCTATGACCCCAAGTCATGTATTCACCTTAGTCACCCACCAGGTCGGGCATCTTTCAAAAATATGTGCATAAGTTTTACACATATCCTTCCAATTCCAAGGTTTGACCGGAGCCTCCAACTGGGTATAAGAACTGATAATTGCCTAATTAATTAACTCAAACCTAAGATCCATTAGTGAAATCATCCCCATAAGTATATCCAATGCATAAGACCTATATCATTCTCATGAGGCCAAATCACCCATGAAACCATCATCAAATGTCTGTATTCCTTATGAGTAATTCATCTTACAAGGGAAATATCACATGAATGAAGTATAACCCCAATGGTACATATTCCTTATGGGAATACCATCCTTAATTTTTCATATACCCAGTGAGAAATAATTCCATCTCTAATTTTATCTCAAATAAACAAGATGGATCAGAAAAAAAATTCTATACATAAGTCCCACACAATCCATTGCTAGATATGATTTCCCTAACTTAATTGATGAATAACATTGAAATACTTAGTGTGGTCTCATCACATGACCTAGAAATATACAACCCAAACAATGTGGTATTTGATTCATCACAAAATCGGATATGTAGGATTCCTACCTGAGGTTCATTCCCAATATCAATAGGTCATGGATGCATGAAAATTAAATCCATCATGGTGGACCTTGTCCAATTACAATAAAAGGTAATATCGGTCCCATTTAGCAACCTTGAGAAACATAGGTTCATATTCATTTTTAAGGATACGTAGGAATCCCATTCGTGGGCCTGATCCCAACACCAAAAATACCTACTACCTCACTATAGAGTTATAAATTCCAGAGCACCCAACTGTGTGGATTTATACTATATAATAACTAATTAACAATAAAATATAGGTAATATATGATATATAATGATTTTCACATTAAAAAATGGCCTGATATATTACTTACATAGTGGAACAAGTCCCACACTAGGATTTGGGAAGGATTTATAAATATATAATAATTTAATAAGAGAGTAACAAAGTAAGAAATTATTCTCCAATTAAGGGTCTGATCAGTTTGAAATCCATCCTCTCAACCATCACATATTCTAACACATCACTGATATCCCCCGAGTGAATATTTTCATTGGTAAATAGGGTTTGTAATGACTTAAAAATACTATGGTTCAAAAGTTCTTTACATTTTCTATTGAAAAAAGAATACAAGGAATTATTTGAATCATTAACCCATGAATGTGATAGACATACCATGTTCTTAATTGTGATAATAAAATAATGTATTTTCATGTTTTAAGTTGTTGATTATATTAATTTTACTTTCAAAATCCATTAATATCCCCCATTTATCTAATTAGTGGAATTATCAAGTGAATTATCCAATATATTCCTTAGCTACGAAAATGTTTATGCTCCAACAAATAGGAATTATGTTTTATCCTATAAAAAACTTCAATAATAAGTTTTGAACATATTAGCTATGAGGTACCGCAAAAAACGTTAATACTACCATACTAGAGGCATCTTGAGAGGGCCTTTTGGTGATCAAATACCCTGAATCACCATATTAATAGAGACCCACGACAAATATAATGGAACCCACTGAAAAAAGAACCATTTAAAAACCCTATCCCTAGAACATGACAACATCATCCTTCCTTATATTAGGTAGATAGATGACAGGGATGACAAGATCATCACTATTTCCCATGAATCACTTGGGATGGAAAACATTTATATTTTTCATAACCAGTTCCCTACAACAATGGCCCCTCAGGGACACACTAAGGAAGAAAATCAAGTGATCCTAGCCTTAGTTACTATGATTTGGGAACCTAGAATTAATTATCAATGGGGACGAAAGATATTATAATATGGGGAATATGACTATATCCTTGTTCTAATTTAGCAAACATCCTATAATTTCCTCGCATTGAGAAAATATGTGTTGTAACATATTTCAGTACTATCCAAGGGAAATTCATATAACTATATTTTCATTCATAAAGTCCTCCAAAATACTATGGTGAAATCTTGGGAGAGAAAAAAATCTTACTCCCATATATGAATCTCGTCGACATATTATGATTATCAATGTAGTACTAGAGTGGGATCAAATAACCATTCCATTTAAAGATAAGTAAAATAATTTACTTCCTATTGAAGAACTGCATCATCATATCCTAGTAGAAATTTTTGGGTAGGATTGTATCCTTAATCAAATCATACAGTACATTCAATATATCCTGGTAGTAGAAATTGAGGAACACTATTGGGATATCTTGATATACAACTTGAGGAAATCCCATATTCATTCTACCATTACTAGAAGAACTCATCAATAAACTTTTATGGATAATAAAGTGTGAGACCATATTCTCAATAATATTACAGATGATTATTAACATATCTCAATGAGGAATGAAAAGCAACATCCAGATCATATTCATGTTCTAGTTGGAGGTCATAAGTATACCCCAACTGAATCATCACAGAAGTTTCATATCCCTGTTAAAATAAAAGTATCTCATCTAAATGCTCTAGATATTTATCAGGAGTAATCTTATATTCTATCTCCCACCATTCCAAATCAACAACATAAGATTGAAATTGAATTGATATAGTCTCATATTTCTTATCATTTATACAAATATCATTTTTAATATTCTATGGACACCCATTAATGTGGTGGATTATATTTTTATCCTCATCGAAGAGGTCCATCGATATATTCTGAAAATGAAATAATATTAATGAAAGACACATACCACAATAATTTCTCATAAATGTAAAGCACACTGATATATTGTAACAGTTGTCCCGAAAAAAATCATTATAATATTTCAACAACATTCAAGATGTAAACTAATAGGCCTCACACACATGATTGTTATTTCCTAAAATCCATGAATTTTATCATGATCAGGGTTCCATCACCTACCTCCCAACAATGATTTAATTTTTTGGGAATTCCGTGTAAATTTTTTAAATTATAGGGAATTATTTTGAGACCATATTCTTTGACGGAACCTGATTCTGAAGCCCAGTGAGCTCGGAATAGAATTTTTAACATTTTTTAAGTTTATTTAAGTAAATGTGTGAGTGAGTTTTTCTAAATTTTAAACCGGTTCTCAGATCAAAAATCTGTGGGAACCATTGAATTCAAAACATCGGGATTCACCTAGAATAGAATGAACTTCGATTAGCGAGGGTCGAATAGAAAACATAGTTTTCAGAATTTTCGGGAAATAATAAAATAACATAAAAAGTTATTTTATTTTTCTTTTCTAACCGTTGAGTGGCAGACGACTATGTTGTGGTGTGGCAACAAGGTGCAATAAATTAATCTCATTAATGTCTCATTTTTAAATAGTGTAATGATGCATTATTTGAAGAGTAACAGATAGGTTGTTTCATAAATGAAATAGTGTAAAGGCATGATGTCATAGTGTAATAGAAAATTTGCAACGTGATTTATTTTAATGGGTTAATGCATTGGAGAGTTGAGAGTCAAAGGGTGGAATTTTTCTAATAAATTGATGATGAGAACTCTTTCCAATGACAAATGATGAATGTCATAGGATCATTAATGACTTCAACACATCTTGAAGAATGGGACTGGTGAGTGACGAATGCCTTTGACGTATTGAATATTTACAGGCGCTCTACTTCAACGCTGAACTTCTTCATGGTAGCAGTTTACTTGTTTTGTGTTTTCCACATTCTTATTCTAAAATAATGAACATTGATCAACCCAAGAAAAGGTTGATCTGTGGATCATCTATTCTTGAGGGAGATTTTTTTTCTTAGGTTTTTTCATCAGGTTTGATTATTTTCTGTTGGAACTATAATCCCAACCTCCTACCATTTTTTAAAACTCTAACACGGAGGGTACGGACCAACATGAACATTTCCTGAGCCCCTCCTCTTGTGCGTTCTTCTTGGTCGCATCCTTGAAATGGTGACATGGAGGATTTGAGGCCATTACAGGGAACAGGTAATACCCAAGAGGCCATAGGTGCAAGTGGCCCAAAGAACAGACCATCAGAGCGGATCTAGTGGTATATGGATGAACCTGCAGGCAAGCCTGCACCGTCGGAGGCCGCGGGCGGGTGGTGTAATGACCCAAAGTTTAATTTAATGAAAAATAACTCTTGATCTAGTTAAATGTCTCTTTATGAAAAATATTTTTATAATTTGTCAACTTCTTTGTTTTTATGTTAAGAATTTTGACTGTTGTTAATACAGCCGTTGAACAGTGATCACATGATTAGTATAAATATAGGACTTTAACAAATCCAATTTACTCAGACAAAAGAAGCGATGGCCTCATCCAGTAGAATTGCCCCATACAAAGCCCATTTGTCGGAGCTCAGAAAAGAGGTGGCATCTTTGGGCTTCTCCCTTGACCAAGCCCAAGCTGAGCTTCATCATGTCAAGCTCGAACGTGACCGTCTATGGGAAAAGTGGAAGTTTATTGAAATTACCACTCGAGCGATGTTATCCAAGCCACCCCAAGAGTCTGTCACCATCGCACACCTTACCCTTAGGTCTTATGCGGATTTTTTAAGGGGTTATGTAACAAATAAGTAGTACTATGTTCATGTACACTATTTTTTATATAATAATGAATATAATTTCTAGTCATTTTTGATACTTTGTAAATGGTTTTTAAAGTACAAATGGTGTATTTAGTTATTATTTAATTAAGAAATATATTTTATTAAATTAAGGGATTTTTGAATTAAATAATATTTTAATAAAATAATAATATATTTATTAAATTAATTTTTATTACATATAAATGATCTTATAATTTTATGAATTCAATTAAAATTTTTATAAAGGTTTGAAATCCATTTCTGTCAAAAACCCGTGAATTTTCGATAAATGTTGGTTTTTATTTTAAAAGTGAAAATTAACATATTTAGAAAATTATTTAGATAAAATAAATGTTATTTCAGGAATCAGAACATCAAAATTATCCAACGGTGATTTTTTCATAACTTTCTGAGATAGTCAAATTTTTTGGTAAAAATTAAATACCGTTTAAATATATAATGTGTTTTATGACATCATAATGACCCAATAGTGATGTAATAAAATACTATAAGATTTATGTTCGTCCAATGTATGTTTTACCATTAAAATAATGTGATTTTGGGTTTGTTTGACTTACTTTTCAAAGCATTAATGGACCCCTCAAAACTTATTCAACACTTTGCTTTTTTTAAATTAATTTCCATGGGAGTGTGACTCACCTCCACATAAGCAACCCTAATATTTTAAGAAGTTAAGACTTTGTCCTTAAAAAACAATTTTTTCCTATTCCCTTTTCCAAAAACCATGGGCAAAAACCATGGGATGGTTTGTGGTTTGGATTAATTTAATATAAGGGGTCCCAAACCTAAATAATAAAGAATTCCCTCACCTTTCCTATATAAACCCACCCATGCTCCCACTTCCTCCTCACTCAAAGCCCTTGTAGTTCGTCCAACCTCTGACCTACTCTCTCTAGAATCCTTCCAAGGTGCCCCAAGCTCCCAAGAAGCCTCTCACAAGCCTCTCTCTAGCCTTTGGAAGCACACTTCCAAGTAAGGGTTTTTTCTTCCTTTCTCATTTTTTGTCAATTTTCTTTAAGTTGTATTGCCCTTTTAAATTCAATTATGAATGTTGGGGTATGGTTTCGCACCTCCCCCATACTGCCCTCTTATTGTTTGAATGGTGGGAGACCCCTTTCTCTCTCATTAAATGCCTCCCATGTACACCTGTTACTATGTCGAAATTCTGAAAGGAACTTCTCTCTCTTCTTTTA
Organism: Viscum album; assembly: GCA_963277665.1. Taxonomy (NCBI): domain Eukaryota; kingdom Viridiplantae; phylum Streptophyta; class Magnoliopsida; order Santalales; family Viscaceae; genus Viscum; species Viscum album. The sequence continues at coordinate 293,835,592 of OY728167.1, read as the reverse complement.
CATTCAAGCAATAATTTTGTATCATGAATCTAAATTCCATTAAAATTGTTGGTACATGTACCTATATGACCTCCTTACTGTCCATTACATGTAAATATGATGAGGAACCCCTTTCTCTCTCATCAACCCTTTTTATGAATTCTTATATCACACCGTTACGCTGCCAAAATCACACTGATTTTCTAAGCCAATGCCATTGTGTAGTGGATACCATGCACATTTCTCCATCAAGAGTATCCACCTTTATGCACATTTACTTATTTATTACAAAGTCTCATGTATGAATTCCACATTCCTTTATCATGGAATAAATGATTATGTTTTATGAATCCATGTTTTATGATCCATGTGGCACACTTATGCATGAAATGAAATGTTTAAGAAGGGTGCACCCTTATAGCGCTCCAATGCATTGGGTAAAGTATAGTATCATGATACGTCATGTGCAATGAGTGTTGACTCATGATAATTCAAGTGCAATGAGGGTTTACTCGTGCTTTATGTGTAATGAGGATTTACTCATGCTCCATGTGCAATGGGCTTTGGCTCATGCTAATTCCATGTTAAGTGTTGTTGCCACATTTCCATGTTATGATTATCATGCTTTATCATGCATTTATGTTCACGTTTTTCTTATGTTCTATTGATATTCCTATTGTCTAACATATATTTTACTCCTCATGTTATTCCATGTGTAATCCCTTACTGGGATTTATAGCTCACCCTTTTCTTATGCATGTCATCAGGTTATCCCATGCAATGCTAAGTACGAAGGAATGTAGAGGTCATGAAAGGAAGTTTTCAATAAAGATGTTGTATTTCATGTTTTAAGTTTTTATGTAATGATCCTAAGCCCCAAAGACACTAAACCTCTCAATCTTCTTGTTGTATCAAGTGAAGTTTTATGTAATAAATCATGTTTAAGTTTGTAATAAAAGCAAGGTTGTCATAGTTGGTATCAGAGGATAGGTTTAGTAATTTTTTTTATTAGGAAACCATAGTAAAGCCTTAGATACAAGACTAAGTGTAATAAACATCCCTAAGTTTTGGTAAGTAATGGATAAGTGGTTTATCAAACAAATACATCCCTGTCTGCATACGAGAAGGTAGAGGCGGCTCTGGCACCGATGTATCCTAGAGGTAAAACCCGAAAACACCGCTTTGAGGTAGACTCAAACGAAAACGGGTGCACGAAAATGGTCCTTGCTGCACTCTTGGTTACGACACTCCTGGGGGATATGTTTTGATAAATCCGGAAGCTTAGTATGAACCCTTATTAAGGGAATTAAAAAAATGCCCCTATGAATATATGTTAGAAAGTAGATCATGAAAAGCCTAGATTGAAGCCTATAGACTCATGAGTAAGGAAATAAAAGTTTATTTATAAGTCATCAACTTTTTTCTTTGGATTACCCTTTATGTGTTACCCCTAACTTTCCTTTTATTCCAGCCAATGGCTAGTAATAAGAGTACTCGGGCTAACAACCGTTGTGAAGATCAGTGTGATGACTATACTAATGAGATGCCCAATCCAATGGGAGTGGGAATCGCGAACTTTGTCACGCTTCTCTCTCAGCTAACTCAAGTTTTGAATAGAAACACAGGTCAAGAGGAACGTCCAAACCCCCCTAAGAAGGAACATGTCTCTATCGAGAGCTTCATGAGGCAAAGGCCTCCTACTTTTAGTGGATCATCCGATCCCACGATCGCTGAACAATGGATCAACTCCATTGAAAATATATTCTCCGTCCTTCAATGTTCTGAACAAGAGAAGGTTCTCCTGGAAGCTTATCGTATGGAGGGTGAAGATTATCAATGGTGGATGTTGATCAAAAATACGAAGCCTAAGGAGGAGATCGAGGAGTTGGAATGGGAGGATTTCTGGAAGATGTTTTTCGATAAATATTTTCCGCGCACCCTCTGGCTTAAGATGGAAAGGGACTTCCTTTCCCTCAAGCAAAAAGATGAAGAATATGTTGGAGCGTACTAGGAAAACTTCACAAGGCTTGCACGATACGCTTCCGGCTTTGTCGTTACCCTCAAATGCAAGGTTGACCGCTTCTTTGGTGGTTTGAAGCCTAGCTTGCGGAAAGCATTAGTGATCCGTGACTTCGACAGCAATGAGGAAATTGTCTGATGTGCCCTCAAGGTCGAAATGGAGATCGGGGAATCACAGGGGTATCATGGGGACAAGAAGCATAAGGTAGACTTCAATGCTGGTGGTCCGATGGATAAATCCAACGGTGCTATGAAGACCCAGCACCCCACTTGCCAAAAGTGCAGAAAGAAGCACCCTGGAAATTTCCTTAAGGGACGAGAAAATGCTTCAGGTGTGGAAGAGAAGGGAACCTAGCTGTTAACTGTAGGCAAGAAGGACCTGCTACTATGACAGAGGAGAGGAACGCTCCGTTCTAACCTCAACGCGATGTTCAGTGCTACAAATTCAAAGAACCGGGTCATTTTGCAAATCAGTTCCCTAATCCAAGGGTTTTCGGAGACAACCAATAACCTCCAAGGAATCAAGGAAGAGTTTTTGCCATCACTTCTGCCGAAGTGAACCCTGACAACGAAGTGGTGACAGGTACGCTAGTTATTCATTCAAGAATAGCGAACTTACTTTTTGATTCAGGTTCTACGCAATCTTTTATATCTTGAAAGTTTAGTAGAACAATCCCAGCACCACCACAAATCATGGAAGTAAAGATGTCAGTGAGTACGGAAAATGGGGAAATCATTGCATCCCATGAATATAAGTCCTCCCTTGTTATAATCTGTGGATTTAATTTCCTGGAGAACCTCTTCATACTCCCTCTGGTGGAATTTGATGCAATTCTTGGTATGGATTGGCTTTCTTTATATAGAGCCAACATAAATTGTCGGGAGAGGGAAATCACACTCCATATAGAGAATTGACCCCTGATTCTTTAAAAGTGTTAGGAGGAAGATGAATCTCATTTAGCTCCATCATCTCAAGCATGGATATTACTGCCTTGTGAGCACGCGTATCTGGCCCAGATGATTGAGTCCAAGTAAGAAACCATCCTTGAATAAATGCCTATTTTGAGGGAATTCGCTGAAGTGTTTCCCGAGGAACTGCCTGGTCTTCCTCCAAGAAGAGATGTTGAGTTCTCAATTGAACTTATACCTGGGGCGCTACCAATATCCAAGACTCCATATAGAATGGCTGTTGTTGAGCTTGAAGAGCTGAAGAAACTACTACAGGAGAATCTAGATAAAGGGTTTATACGCCCAAGTGATTCACCATGGGGTGCACCAGTCCTCTTCGTCAAGAAGAAGGATGGGTCAATGTGGCATTTCATCGATTATCGTGAACTTAACAAAATTATGATAAAGAACAAGTATCCTCTCCCAAGAATCGATGACTTTTTTGATCAGCTGTGTGGAGCACAATACTTCTCCAATGTGGATTTGCGGTCGGGATATTATCAAGTAAGGGTGAAGAAGGAAGATGTCCCCAAGACAGCTTTTCATACAAGGTACGGGCACTATTAATTCATATTAATGCCTTTCGGACTCACCAATGCTCTAGCAATATTCATGGACTTGATGAATAGAGTCTTTAGAGATTACCTTGACAAATTTGTGGTAGTCTTTATAGATGATATTCTAATATACTCCAAAACCAAGGAGGATCATGAGGAGCATTTAAAAACTGTAATAGAGACTTTGCGCAAGGATAATCTCTATGAAAAGTACATAAAGTGTGAGTTATGGTTGAAGGAGGTCTCATTCTTGGGCCATATCATCACAAGCAATGGGATATCTGTGGACCCCTCCAAAACAGATGCAATTGAGGGATGGCCGAGGCCAATATCGGTAACGGATATCCATAGATTCTTGCGGTTAGCTGGATATTATCGACGATTTGTGAGGAATTTATCACGATTGTCCAACCCTCTTACCAAGCTAACTTGGAAGGTAGTTAAGTTTTCTTGGAGTGATGAATGCGACGAAAGCTTCAAGGAGTTGAAAAGGAGGCTTATCACTGCACCCGTGCTCACTTTACCCACAAGTGGGGAGATTTTTGTGGTATTCAGGGATGCTTTGAAGAAGGTCTTAGGATGTGTGATGATTCAGAATGATAAAGTGATACCTTATGCCTCAAGGCAGCTGAAAATCCATGAGCGAAACTATCCAACGCATGATCTGGAGTTAGCGGCTATGATCTTTGCCTTGAAAATCTGGCAGAATTATCTCTATGGAGAGAAATGTGAGATATATACTGACCACAAGAGTCTTAAATATATATTCACACAGAAAGAGCTTAATATGCGCCAGAGAAGATGGATAGATCTCATCAAGGATTATGACTGTTCAATACATTACCACCCTGGGAAAGCGAACAAGGTGGCAGATGCCCTAAGTAGAAAGGACCCAGCAATTCTATCAATGATGAGAATTGAGAAGGATCCAATCTTCTTAGACATGATGAAGATGGATGTGGGAATCATAGAGAAGGGAACATCATCAATCCTTTCAAAAATTATTTCTCAATCGTCTCTTTTGGAAAAGTTAATGAATGCTCAAAAAGATGATGTAGGAATTCAGGAAAAAGTGGAAGCTATCAAAAAGGGGAAATCCTCAGAGTTTAATGTTAATGAAGAAGGAATTGTGCAGTTTGGGAAAAGACTATGTGTTCCATCAAGTCCAGAGCTGAAGAAGGAACTTTTGGATGATGCACATAGTTCAAATTTCTCTATTCACCCAGGGAGCACAAAGATGTATCGAGATCTCCGAGAAAACTTTTGGTGGGATAATATGAAGAAGGATATCGATGAATATACATCAAAGTGGATGGTGTGATAGCAAGTGAAGGCCGAGAGGCAAAAGTTTAAGGGGATGATGCAACCATTTCCCATACTAGAATGGAAATTGGAGAACATCACCATGGACTTTGTCACCGGACTTCCAAGGACATCCAAAGGCAACAATGCAATCTGGGTTGTTGTGAATAGTCTTACAAAGACTGCACACTTCATTGCTATTCGGGAGGATTTTTCTTTGGATCAACTGGCACGGATATATATCAGGGAAGTGTTAAGGTTGCATGGAGTACCACTATCTATTGTGTCTGACCGAGATCCAAGATTCACCTCTAAGTTTTGGAAGAGTCTTCAATATGATCTGAATACTAAACTGAACTTCAGTATGGCCTATCATCCTCAAACTGATGGCCAATCTGAGCGGACTATCCAAACACTTGAGGATATGTTGAGAGCATGCTCAGTGGACTTTAAAGGAGGATGGGATCAGCATCTTCCTCTGGTTGAGTTCTCTTATAATAACAGTTTCCACTCGAGAATCCAAATGGAACCATATGAATCCCTGTATGGGAAAAGGTGTAGAACACCGGCATGTTGAGATGAGGTCAATGAACGTAAGCTGCTTGGACCAGAAATGGTCGAAGAAATGGTGGAGAAGGTGAAAACCATTCAGCAGTATATCAAGGCAGCCCAGAGTCGACAGAAGAGTTATGCAGATAATCGTTGACAAGACCTTGAGTTTAAAGTTGGAGACATGGTTTTTCTACGCATATCTCCGTGGAAGAAGGTCATGAGGTTTGGAAAGAAAGGGAAGTTATGTCCAAGGTACATCGGCCCCTTTCGAGATTCTTGATCATGTCGGGGCTGTGGCCTATCGACTAGCACTTCCACCTACTATGGCCAAATTACATGATGTCTTTCATGTATCCCTGTTAAGGAAGTACATACCAGACCCTTCACATGTACTCTCTTCTGAGGTGGTACAATTGGAAGATGATCTTTCTTATGAGGAGCAACCAGTGAAGATCTTAGATCGAAGAGAAAAAGTTCTACGAAATAAGACAATGCCCCTCGTCAAGGTGTTGTGGAGAAACCACAAGTTTGAAGAAGCAACATGGGAATCGGAGGAAGTGATGAAGATGAGTTACCCACATCTGTTTTAGTGTGGGAAAAGGAAAATTTCGAGGGAGAAATTTCTTAAGGGGGGAATATTGTAACGACCCAAAGTTTCATTTAATGAAAAATCCCTCTTGATCTAGTTAAATGTCTCTTTATGAAAAATATTTTTATAATATGTCAAATTCTTTGGTTTTATGTTAAGAATTTTGACCGTTGTTAATATAGTCGTTGAACAGTGATCACATGATTAGTATAAATATAGGACTTTAACAAAGCCAATTTACTCAGACAAAAGAACCGGTGGCCCCATCCAGTAGAATTACCCCATACGAAGCCCATTTGTCGGAGCTCAGAAAAGAGGTGGCATCTTTCGGCTTCACCCTTGACCAAGCCCAAGCTGAGCTTCATCATGTCAAGCTCGAACGTGACTGTCTACGGGAAAAGTGGAAGTTGATTGAAATTACCAGTTGAGCGATGTTATCCGAGCCACCCCAAGAGTATGTCACCATCGCACACCTAACCCTTAGGTCTTATGCGGCTGTTTTAAGGGGTTATGTAACAAATAAGTAGTACTATGTTCATGTACATTATTTTTTTATATAATAATGATTATAATTTCTAGTCATTTTTGATACTTTATAAATAGTTTTTAAAGTAAAAATGGTGTATTTAGTTATTATTTAATTAAGAAATATATTTTATTAAATTAAGGGATTTTTGAATTAAATAATATTTTAATAAAATATTATTATTATTAAATTAATTTTTATTAAATATAAATGATCTTATAATTTTATGAATGCAATTAAAATTTTTATTAAGGTTTGAAATCCATTTCTGTCATAACCCGTGAATTTTTGATAAATATTGGTTTTTATTTTAAAAGTGAAAATTAACATATTTAAAAAATTATTTAGATAAAATAAATGTTATTTCTGGAATCAGGACTTCGAAATTATCCAACGGTGATTTTTTCATAATTTTCTGAGACAGTCAAATTTTTGGGTAAAAATTAAATACCATTTAAATATATAATGTGTTTTATGACATCATAATGACCCAATAGTGATGTAATAAAATACTATAAGCTTTATGTTTGGACAATGTATGTTTTAACATTAAAATAATGTGATTTTTGGTTTGTTTGATATACTTTTCAAAGCATTAATGGACCCCTCAAGACTTATTCAACACTTTGATTTTTTAAATTAATTTCCATGGGAGTGTGACTCGCCTTCACATAAGCAACCCTAATATTTTAAGAAGTTCGGACTTTGGCCTTATAAAATAATTTTTTCCTCTTCCCTTTTCCAAAAACCATGGGCAAAAACCATGGGATGGTTTGTGGTTTTGATTAATTTAATATAAGGGGTCCCAAACCTAAATAATAAAGAATTCCCTCACCTTTCCTATATAAACCCACACAAGCTCCCACTTCCTCCTCACTCAAAGCCCTTGGAGTTCGTCCAACCTCTTCCCTACTCTCTCTAGAATCCTTCCAAGGTGCCCAAGCTCCCAAGAAGCCTCTCACAAGCCTCTCTCTAGCCTTTGGAAGCACACTTCCAAGTAAGGGTTTTTTCTTCCTTTCTCATTTTTTGTCAATTTTCTTTAAGTTGTAGTGCCCTTTTAATTTCAATTATGAATGTTGGGTTATGGTTTCGCACCTCCCCCATAATGCCCTCTTATTTTTTTAATTATGGGAGACCCCTTTCTCTCTCATTAAATTCCTCCCATGTACACCCGTTACTATGCCGAAATTTCGAAAGGAACTTCTCTCTCTTCTTTTACATTCAAGCAATAATTTTGTATCATGAATCTAAATTCCATTACAATTGTTGGGACGTGTACCTATATTACCTCCTTACTTTCCATTACATGTAAATATGATAAGGAACCCCTTTCTCTCTCATCAACCCTTTTTATGAATTCTTATGTCACGCCGTTACGCTGCTGAAATCGCACCGATTTTCTAAGTCAATGCCATTGTGTAGTGGATACCATGCCCATTTCTCCATCAATAGTATCCAACTTTATGCACCTTTAATTATTGATTAAAAAGTCTCATGTATGAATTCCAAATTCCTTTATTGTGTAATAAATGATTATGTTTTATGAATCCATGTTTTATGATCCATGTGGCTCACTTATGCATGAAATGAAATGTTTAAGAAGGGTGCACCCTTATAGTGCTCCAATGCATTGGGTAAAGTATAGTATCATGATACGTGATGTGCAATGAGTGTTGAATCATGATAATTCATGTGCAACAAGGGTTTACTCATGCTTTATGTGCAATGATTATTTACTCATGCTCCATGTGCAATGGGATTTGGCTCATGCTAATTCCATGTTAAGTGTTGTTGCCACATTTCCATGTTATGATTGTCATGCTTTATCATCCTTTATGTTCATGTTTTTATTATTTTCTATTGATATGCCTATTGTCTAACATGTATTGTACTCCTCATGTTATTCCATGTGTAATCCCTTACTGGGCTTTATAGCTCACCCTTTTCTTATGCATGTCCTCAGGTTATCCCATGCAATGCTAAGTATAAAGGAATGTAGTGGTCATGTGAAGAAAGTTTTCAATAAAGATGTTGTATTTCATGTTTTAAGTTTTTATGTAATGATACTAAGCCCCAAAGACACTAAACCTCTCGATCTTCTTGCTGTATCAAGTGATGTTTTATGTAATAAATCATGTTTAAGTTTGTAATAAAAGTAGGGTTGTCATAGGTGGCAGCACGCTGGAAGAGTGTTGTGGCCATCTCGGGTTATGGTGGTGTGGAAAGAGTCATTGGAATCTATGTTGGTGGCTAGCAGTGGGCAGATGTAGCCACCCGGCCGCATTGCTGCATAGTGGATGCGACACTGCGCCACGTTTCATGAAGTTGGGTATGATCTACCGACCGTTGCAGAGGTGCTAGACCCGCGGGGTGAGGGGGAGCCAGACGTCGCTTCAAGCTGCATCCCAGCCCAGTGGACCGGGTACAGAGTGGGATGGATCGGGCCAGGTTTGGGTCGGTTCGGAAGACCCGGGTCGGGTCGGGTCGGTCTAACAAGATTAGACTGGTCCCAGACCCATTTTAGAAAAATGCCAATATCATTCAAATTGACTATCCTATTGTTGAGATGTTTGTGGCATTGGAACCTTAATGACGATGAAAATATTGTGGAATACTCTAGGGAGGATTTTATAGAAGTTGAAATTTTAATAATGTGTTGAGTAGCGGTTCTCCCTGAATAAAATGCACTTCGTGCAGAAGCCATGTGGTTGGATGAGACCTAAAAACTACTGACAATCGACCCCGTGTGAATCATCTATTATGATCTAGTGGGAAGTGGCTTCTATGTGACCCAATAGGACCTTGGTGGGGAGTGACTCTGTGTGACCTGACATACCCATGTTACTCGAAAGGAGGAGTACCTCAGTATGTCTAAGGTGGGAAGCGGCTTCTGTGTGACCCGACATGCCCACAGTGGGAAGTGGCTTCTATGCGACCCAACATACCCATGGAACTAATCATGGATGAGTACCAAAGTAGTCCGAGGTTAGTGGAAATTAGGTTTTGTGTGACCCAACACTCCCACTTTACTCGTTGAGGAGGATTTCTCCAGCAGCCCAAGGTGTTCGATGAAATGACTAATGGTCCTATTTTCCAACTCTAGAATATATCTTCTATGAGTTTTTTTGCTCTAAGATCATTCTTCATGATCATGATTTTTGGTTTGTTTGTGGATTTCTTTTCAGTAATTCCTTGTTTTTTTGGGGGTCCCCATTAAGTATTTGGTTACTCACCCCTGCACAGGATTCACCCGCACATGTTGTGTCTGGTGCAGACAACTACTGCCTTGACGGAGAACTTGGTGGCCCAGGACACGGTGGTTCCCCGTGAGAGTATGCAGGTGGGGCGTAATTCTACAGCTTCTAGTAGGTACTCTGCACTTACACATCATTTGGGGTTTCTAGTGGAAATATTTCAGGGGTTTCCTTGTACTATCCTATTTTTAGTTTATCTTTTGTTGGGTTTGTATACTGGCACATTTGAACTACCATTTTTTACTTCTTCTCAGTGGTTGTTTTGTGGCACGCATGTTTACATTTCCAGATTTGGGATGTGGTTGTGTGTTACTAAGTACAAATACTCAGGAAAATTCCTCTCACTTGTAGGCTGATGCCTTCGGCTCTAGTCGCCAACCCCTAGCCTTCGAAAGGCGGGCTTGGGGTATGTCACGGTATGGGCCCCAAGGATGGGTCGTGACAAGGTGGTATCAAAGGAGTTCGGTTCTACCTCAAAGACCGGGAGTCTGTTGTTTTTTTGGGGAATAGTGTTAAATTTTTGGAGTTTGACTTTCTGATTTGGCAAGTCCAATGTTGGTGTGGTGGTCAGTGTATCCATACACAAGGACCTTGTATTCTTCTTTTTGGATCTATACATAAATACATTGGTTGCATGCATCATATAGGAATTGTGTGTTTCCTCATGTTCTTCTTAAATTATAGTCATCTTACCATGTATAACCTATTAACCATGGTACATCTTGATCTGTAACGGGATGCCTCCACACAAATGGCCAGCTCAGATTCCGATGCATGATAGTGAGGAAACCCCTCCTAGAGATGAGGCGTCGGTTCAAGGACTAGTTCTAGAGATGGCCCCATCGGGTGGTGCACCAGTGTTTCCACAATCCATTGATCAGCAGTTACTTCCGGCATTACTGGTAGAGGACATACACAGTCTTAGTGCCTTGCATGAGTTCCAGAGAAATAAACCTCCCAGATTTAGGGGAGGGACATATTCTTAGGTCGTCGAGGACTGGATATAGGTAGTGAAATGAGTCTTCCTCTTATTGTGGATTCCACTCGATCAGATGTAAATCTTAGCTACAAGGCTTCTTCATGGCTGGGTAGGGAGATAGTGGAGTTTGATGATTCAGACTCATGATGAGGAGACCATCTCTTGGGATGAATTCAAGCAGCTTTTATAGGAGGAGTTCTTCCCTACGACCTTGTGCTCAGTATGCATATCGGAGTTACTTCACCTACAGTATGGTAGGATGTGAGTGCATGAGTACTCTTTTAGGTTTACAAACCTCTCTCGCTACTCCACAGACATGGTGCGAGACTGTTTATTCATGGCCCTAGCCTTTGATCAGGGAATTAGATGGGACATTACGGTATCCATGGTGTCTATCAACATCCCCACTCAGGTTGTAGTACTATAGCGATACCTTGTTGTAGAGAGCTTCCTAGAATAGCAGGAACCGAAATCTGGATCCACCATAAAACATCAGGCAACATAGTCTTCAGTGGTGAATTGCATATAGTAGACAAGGGGACCCATGCGGGTCAGATATTTTATGGGACAATCCTAGGACTCGGGGTTGGTAGTGTGGGATCCTAGAGAAGAGGGAGTCAACTGGGAACCAAGTTGTTCTTCACGTACGGTGGGCAGGGACACATGGCTCTTGACTACCTGACCCACCATGAAGATGATCAAGAGGCGGTCTAGGGACCTCCAAAGCAAAGGTAGAGGTTTGAGTGAGGAGGTCCACATGGTGGTGGATGTGTCAGGGGAGCAGTACGAGCGACATGTGGTGGAAAATGGTTCAAGGTGCTACCAACACCACCCCAGGTGGTCCACCAAGGGCTCAGGGAGCTGGCGGACAAGGGAGAGGCTTACTTCAGGCGATGGAGGCAATAACCATGGTGATCTAAATATTATTAGAGGTATGATATGTGTCTTCTCCACCCTAGCTTCATTTCGTAGAGTCACAAGTCCCGGTAACTCTTTCCTTTCCAAAGACCTCATTTTAGGCTTAGAGATTTAGGTGGAGCTGTTGGATCGATCCTTACAATTAGATACTCCTACAGGAGGGGATTTGATGATTACACACTGGTTTTTGTAGTGTGAGATTACTCTAGGAGGCGAGAGCTTCAACTGGGATCTCCTAGTAGTGGCATCGAGGCATTACGACATCATCTTTGGTATGGACTGGTTATCTATAGTCCATACTCAGATCAACGGTATTAGGCACAGTGTGTGGTGTGTCTGTGAGTATGGGACTAGGTATTCCTTCACCGAAGAGTAGGGAAATTTTGCAGCACATGATGGACTTTCTTGGAGGACGGTGCAGCCAATCACTCACTATTTTTCTAGCCTCACCCTCAATGTGGTGGACGAGAGGATTCCAGGCATTCCTATAGAGTTGGATGAGTATGAGGATGTCTTTCCTAAGTATATTCTGGGACTACCTCCTCATAGGGAGGTAGAATTTGACATCGACCTGTACCTAGGGATGACACCAAAATCTACATCTTCATATCGGATGGATCCTACCGAGATTCATGTGTTGATAGTACAATTGGAGTACATGTAGGATAAGGGATTAATGAGGCCATATGTTTCACCATGGAATCCCCAGTGTTGTTTTCCAAGAATGAAAATGGGAGCTTGAGGATATGCATAGACATTTGACACTAGAACTAGGTGACCATAAAGAAAAAGTATCCACTGCCGAGGATTGATGACCTCTTCGATCAGCTGAAGGGGGCGAGGTGGTTCTCAAAGATAGACCACATATCAGGTTATCACCAACTTCTGGTATGTAATGAAGATGTACTGAAGACAGCTCTTAGAATCTGGTATTCCCACTATGATTCTTGTTAATACCCTTCATCATGACCAATGCCTCAACAGTGTTCAAGGTACTCATAAATAGGATCTTCCAGCCTTACCTAGATTGTTTTGTGATAGTCTTCATTGATGACATCTTTGTGTACTCAGCGTCGGAATAGGAGCACCCTAAACACATAAACATAGTCCTGGATACACTCTGAGAGAACTATCTTTATGGTATGCTCTCAAAGTGTGAGTTCTGGATTGGGGAGTTCTACTTTTTGGGACAGGTCATCTCGGAGGATAGAGTTGTAGTGGAACTGGTGAAGATAGAGGCAGTACATTCTTGGGAGCCACCCAAGAGCGTGACCGGGGTGTGGAGTTTCTTGGGGTTGGACGAATACTATAGGAGGTTCGTACCTGGCTTTTCTAGAGTAGAAGCACCCTTATTGGCTTTGACATAGAAGGGATAACCCTTTATTTGAATGAGGAAGTGCCAACAGAGTTTTTAGGAGATAAGGGAGAGACTGATGAGTGCCCCCATCTTGAGAGTACCAGAATAGGGTGTTGGGTATGTAGTTTTCTATGACGAATTAGGGACTGGACATGGTTGTGTCTTGATGTAGGATCGAGCAGTGATGGGCCTACAGCTCACGGCAGTTGAAGAAGAATGAGCATAACTACACAACCCATAACCTGGAGTTAGTAGTAGTAGTCTTTTCCTTGAAGATGTGGAGACACTAGTTGTTGGGTGAACGATTTACCATCAACTCCGACCACAAGAGTCTCATATATATCTTCTCACAAAAGGACTTAAACTTGATACATCAGCGATGGTTGGTGTTCCTCCAGGACTATGACTCTATGATAGTCTATAATCATGGGAAGGGGAACATGGTGGAAGACACGCTTAGTAGAAGGTCTAGTTTATGGATACAGAGTGAGGTGACAGAATAGCTAACCACAATATAAATATCCTTCATGGATGGTGATGGAGTAGCTTAGCTTCAATTGATAATTATCAGTTCTCCACTCTTACAGAGATTCAGGGAGGCACAACTTGTGGATGTTGACTGTGAGGCTCTACTTTCTCATTTATCATCAGGTCAAGTTTTTAATTGATTTTCAATAGGTGGTGAGAATGATATCATTTTTAGAGGACGCACATTGGTACTAGTGACGTTGTGTGAGGAGGTGTTGAGGGAATTCCATACATCCCCTTTGGCAGTACATTCTGGTGTACTGAAGATGTATCTGGACCTCCAACATCAGTACTGGTGTCCAAGGTTGATGAAATCAGTGGAAGAGTTCATTTCATGATGCCTCACTTGTTAGCAAGGGAAGGCTGAGCATCACGTTCCAGCAGGCTTGGCCCAGACACATGAGGTACCAGAGTGGAAATGGGATTTTATCTCGATGTACTTCATGACGGGGTTACCACGCACGTCCAGGGGTCATGATTTTAACTGGGTGATCGTTTACCAACTCACCAAGTTGGCTCACTTCCTACCCATCCAGGAGTAGGGATCAGTAGAGGGATTAGGGCGCCTCTAAGTCTAAGAGATAGTTCAGATACACGGGGTTCCTTCAACGATCATCTCTGACCATGATGCATGCATTATATCCCAGTTGTAGAAGGGATTCCAGGAGGCGTTCGTGACTTAGTTGCGCTTGGTCAAATCTTTCCACCCTCAGACATATGGTCATGTGGAGAAGACCATGAATAACATGCTTTGTTCTTGTGTCCTTGATTTTGGTCGTAGTTGGGAGGACCACCTACCACTGGTGGAGTTTTCATACAACAATAGCTATCACTCCACCATTAGCATGGCACCATTTGAGGCCTTGTATGGGTGTATATACATATCACCTCTATGCTAGACAGACCCAGGGGAGCCAGCACTCATGGGTCCAGAGTTGATACATTCTACAACTGAGAATGTCCAGATCATCCAGGAGAAGATGAGGATTGCACAGAGGAGACAAAAATCTTATGGAGATTATAGATGGGGACACATGGAGTTTGAGGAGTGAGACCATGTTTTCCTTCGGGTATCACCCCAATGGGTATATTGAGGATATTTGGCTAGGGTGGAAACTTATCTATGTGGTTCATCGGACCTTTTCAGATTCGTAGCAGAGTTGGCGAGGTGGCGTACCACCTAGAGCTTCCCCAATAGATGCACTGGGTGCACAATGTTTTTCACATGTTGTAGCTGAGGAGGTACTTTCATGACCCATCGCATGTCATATACCGGGGCGATATGTACATTGATGATGGGGAGACGTTTGTAGAGATTCCAGTCATGGTAGAGGATTGATAGGAGTGGATCCTTTGTGGATTCTCAATTCCTTTGGTGTGCGTTTAGTGGAAGAATGAGAATCTCCATGAAAACACATGGGAGGGGGAGGCTCCAATTCGTGATCAGTATCCCCATTAGTTTGATTAGTCTTGTTTTGTCTTATGAGGATGTGAAGCCCAACAAGGGGGGAGCAATGTAATTTCCTGAAAATTTTGTGTATTTTTTTTAAATTATATGGAATTATTTTGAGACTAGATGCTTTGATGACACCTGATTCCAAGGCCTAGTGAGCCCATGACAGAATTTTGAACATTTTTATGTTCATTTAAGTAAACATGCAGGCTGGTTTTTCTAACTTTTAAACCAGTGCTCGAATCAAAAATATGAGGGGATTGTTGAATTCAGAATGTCGGGATTCGACTAGAATGGAATTAACTTTGACCGGTGAGTGTCGACCAAAAATTATAGTTTTCAGACTTTTCCAAAAATAATAAAATAATTTTAAAAGATAATTTATTTTCCTTTTCTCACAGTTGAGCGGCGGATGGCAGCACTATGCTACATCGATGAGCTACATTAAATAAAGATTATTAATGGATCCTTTTTGTGCAGCGTAACAACGCATTAATTAAAGAGTAACAGATATGTTTTTTCATAAATGAAACAGCATAACAACGCGACTTCATAGATTAATGGGTTAATTCATTAGAGAGTTGAGAATCAAAGGTTGGAATTTCTCTAACGAAGTAATAGTGAGAACACTCTCCAATGATGAATGATGGACACCAGCAGATCGTTAACGAATTTGATGCATCTGGAAGAATGGGAAAAGTTAGTTTTGAATGCCTTTGACCACTTGAATCATCGTGATCGGACCTCTTCAATGTAGAACTGCTTTGTGGTAGGGGTTTAATTGTTTTACATTTTCCACGTTCTTATTCTAAAACAATGAATGCAGATCAACTCGCCAATAGGTTGATCTGAAGATCATTTGTTCTTGCATGAGGGTGTTTTTCTTGGGGGTTTTCATCGGGTTTGATTATTATCTATTGTAACTGTAATCCCAACCTCCTACTACTTTTTAAAAGACTAACGCAGGGGTCATGGTCTGACATGAACAAGGCCTGAGCCCCTCCACTTGTGCGTTCATCGTGGTAACATCCTCTAAATGAAGGCAAGGAGGATCTGAGGCCATTTCAAGGAATAGGGAATCCTATAAACGAAATAGGCACAAGAGGTGTGAAGAATAGACCACTAGAACAGACCTGGTGGTCCAAGGAAGCACCCCCCAGCGCGCTGGAAGAGTGTCATTACTGGATCATGTCGCGATGGTGCGGGAAGAGCAGCCGGCTTCCATGCCAATGGCTGGCTACGGTCAAACAACCGTGGCGGAGGCACTAGCCCCATGGAAGACCTGTGGGGTGAGGGAGAGCTGGATTTGGCTTCCAGCCACATCCGGGCTGAGCGGAACCAGTCTACCTATGGGGGACTGGGCATTGAGTGGGCCGGACCTGGCTGGGTCTTGGTCGGGTCGGTCCGACCAAGTCAGACCGAACATAGACCCAACTAGCCCCTTTTTTGAAAAAATACCAACATATTTCAAACTTATAATATGATTGATGAGCCTTTTATAGAATTAGAACCCTCAAGATGAGGAATATCTTGTGGAATACTCTATGGAGGATTTCATTGAAGTTTAAATGGGACTAATGGAATGAGGAGTGGTTCTCCCAGAATCAAGCGCACTACGTGTGGAAACCATGTAGTTGGATGAGACCTAAAGACTGCTGAAAAGTGACCTTGTGTAGATCTACTACTATGGTCTAGTGGGAAGTGGAATTTGTGTGGCTTGATAGGTCCATGGTGGGGATCAGCTCTGTGTGACCTGACAGACGCACCTTACTTGACAGAAGGAGTACCTCATTATGGCCATGGTAGGAAGCGACTTCTGTGTGACCCGGCATGCCCACGGTGGGGAGAGGATTCTATGTGACCCAAATTATCCATGATACTAATAAGGGATGAGTACCACAGAAGTCCATGGTTAGTGGGAAACAGCTTCTATGTGACCTTGTAGGCCCACTATACTCACTAAGGAGGAGTTCTCCAGCATCCCAAGGTGTTCGATGATATGACTAATAGTCCTACTACCCTACTCAAGAATATACCTGTTGTGATCTATCTTGATTCGTGATCATGATTTGTGATCATGATTTATTGTTTTTTTGTGGATAGATTTTTGGTATTTACTTTTTTGGGGGGGTCCCTACTGAGTATTTTGTTACTCACCTATGCACAGGCTTTGCCCGCATGTGTTTTTTCTGGTTCAGACGACCGCCGCCATGATGGAGGACTTAGTGGCTCAGGAACCAGTGAAGCCCAATGAGACCAGTTATGTGAGGTGTACTTCTACAGCTTCCAGTGGCTACTATGTACTTAACCATCAGGTGAGGCTTCCAGTAGAAGGATTTTAGAGTTTTCCTTTTACATTCCTATTTTCAGTTTATCTTTTTTTGGGTTTGTATTCTGGCTCATTTGACCTATAGTTTGTACTTTTACCCAGTGGTTGTTTAGTGGCATGCATGTTTAATTTTCAATATTTTGGACGTGGTTTTGTGTTCATGCGTACATGTACTCAGTAAAATGCATCGCACTTGTAGGTTTGTGTCTTCAGTGCTAGTCAAAAACCCCTGTACTTCGGGAGGTGGGCTTGGGGTATGTCACAGTACGGCCCTCGGGGGACGGGTCGTGACTAATGATGATCTTAGAGGTCTCATGGAGGTCAATCAAAAAATCATAAGAGGACCTTTATCCCTATCATAATAATGTAAAATATCCTTGAATGCCTCTAATATATCTTAGTGGTGTATTAAGAATCTACCAACTCTTTATCACTATGATGAGGTGGTAGTAACCACATTGGTCTTTCTCGTTTTTCCATGATCAAATACACTGTTGTTCTTCCCTAAATGACCCATCAAGGAGGTCCTTCATATAGTATTATGAACACCATTAATGAAGGTCCTCTCCTTGAAACCAGTTTTGGAGGTCATACCCATAACCTACAGACCCGCTAGTAAGAGATTCCTCTCCTTTAGCATCCTGTGATTTTAGACTAGATGAAATTCCATGTTAATTTGAATTTTATAGTTTTGTGGATGGTATGTTTTTTAAACTGAGCATATGAATTGAATTAAGAGATTTAAGACACTTCAATGTATTTTTTTAGACTTAGGTGAAGGCATGAGGGGTCCCTCATCTGTCTCATTGAGTTTTGGGATTGTTGGGGACCAAAAATAAATGGTTTGGTGGTCAAGAGAGGGTGCACGATTTTTGTTGAAATTGTGTGTCCCTCTATAGAAAACTATGTGCCTTATGAATAGGTGTTGATGTAAATTGCATGGGATGTGGATGGTTTACCCAAACCATGTTCCCATTTCACATAGTTAATTCCATTTAAGAAGTACCTTTTCACTATTCACCTCATGGTTGGTGTGTCGTTCGGCTAACTGTGTTGCCAAATCTATACAACCCTCCTTTGTAGGGTAGTATCCTATGAATGATGGAGCAAATTTTGGCCAACTGTGCAACCAAACCATGTACTTCATCAATGGGAGTGAAATAATTATTTTAACCTTGTATGTTATACTTTTCCTTCCCCTTCTACTTCTTCCTCTTCATGTAGAAGCTCCTCCTGGGTGGTTTTCCATCCTCCTCTAGTTATAGGTAGATCTCCCTCATATGACCTCTGATTCGATCATCGTAAGGTGACTTGGAAGTGTCTCGGTATGTCTAGGATTCTTCCTCCTCATTTTCTTCAGTAATATCTTCTCTCATTACACTATTTTGGTGCAACTCATTTTCCCCCATTTTCATTGCATTGGATGGCTTCTTTGATTTCTACCAAACCAGACCAAATAAATGCTTCATATATGTGAGTATTCCCTAATATATGGTTTGTGTTCTACCTTCTTTCTTGAAGTGTTGCTTCTTTTTATATGTTTCAATGATGTTCTTGAAACCGGAATCTTCTAGTGACACTAAAATTTTTCTAAATAAATTAAATTGAATATCTTACTATGGCTGGTATGATCTTAGAGAGTGGTGAATCGCCACTTTAGGTTATCTCCTTCTCTTATTCCACTTCAATGGGCATGGTTCCTCATTTGGGACAAATTACATTTAACATTGTATTATTTAAACACTATTGGGGTGTTTTTCACCCTTAAAATTGTGTTTCACTGTGTCAAAGTGTTATACACAAAAATTGAATCGAGATGAATTATAGGACATGATTGAGGTTTTTAAGATTGATGCCTTAATCCACGTATTTACATTTCTTATGAATGTTTCTTGTACCTTTAATTATTTATTTGTACCAAGTATACCATTTTAGTATCCTTTCATTCAGAATCACCGACTTAGGCTACTGTAGGTACATTGGATAAGTTTCCATGTGGGACCCAATCTAATTCATTTATTTATTAATTTTTTTTCTTTATGTCTTGAATCTATTTTCCAGGGCACACTGCTTAATCTATATTCCATGAAATAGATTATTCTAGAAATTGTGGGTTCCAACTTACTAATATTTTATCTCCCATCCCACTTAGCCACTATTGGAACTCGAGTATACATTATGTCTATAGGTATTTATAAAGGGAAGTAGAAATACTCCAATGTTTTGATTTACATTTCTAGGATGGATTTAGGGCAGAGGACAAATCTGGAGATCGAGATTCTGATAGAGAAAGTCATTGGATAGTTATTATTTTATTACATTGTATCGCTTATTTTAATTCATACTTCTTATACTAGAGAATAATTTTTAATAAAAGAATTGTTTTATAGTGTTGTTGGCCATTTTTATATTCAGTTGATATTGCATTTATCTTCCAATGCTTTTTCATTTCTATATACTACTTCTACTACAGTTAATTATTTTACTTATCTACTTTACCATTGTGCTTCACTGACAATGAGGGTATAATCTCCCCCACTATACCACCATTAGACCCTCACTACTATTCAGCATCCTATGACATAATGGGTGGTGCACTAGAGGCTATTAGGAAATCGGTATGGCCACCAGTTTAGTGGTTAGTGGGGCCGGGACATTACAAAGTGGTATCAGAGAAATATTTTCTTTTTTTACTTGTTTGGGATGGTAAATAAGAGACTATGAATGTTTAGAAACTTGGTAAATTACTATGTCTAGGATTTATCACTACAACAATGGGGAAAATTTCATGTGACTGGGTTTAAGATTGTTTTCCAAGCTATTGTTATTACAATTTTTTTTATTTCACCTTGATTGATTAGTGTTGTTTCAAATTATTACTGATTTATGAGGTTTATAATAATCAGCATTGGTCTATTTTAGAAATGATACATCATCACATGCATCATTATAGTAATATAGGTTTCACATTTCATGCATATTCCATTCCATGTATTTCACATTATTACGTTGTTCAAAATTGTTGACAACCCTTGTGTGTCATATGTCTGCCTCATCTATTCAGTGCTTAATTGTAATTAATTGTGATTTAATTCCATGTTTAGGTGAATTATTTAGTGTTCTTGAATAATTTAACATCCAAGACCCAAACATCCACCCGAACAGTGCTAAACGGGTCAGGTGTTACCACCTTAGGTGCACCTCCCCAAATGCCAAAGGTTGTTGACTAGCAACGATGGTGTAAATGGGTATAATGGGGAGGCTATAGCCTCTCAGAGGAAAATAAGGTACTGGTCCAAGAATAATAATAATATATTCAGTGGTAATAAAGACTCAGCATACTCTAACTAGACACGCATAGTGGAATCATATATATACCAGTGCAGCGGAATGTAAACTGAAAAACATGTTGAACACCACGTATACAACTATTGAAACAACAAAATGTGCATACACAATAGGTCATACATATCAATAAAAAATGGAGCCCATGGATAACCAACAGTATCGACAAAATAAAGTAAGCATGCTAGTACAGGAATGAAAGCAAAACATTGTAAACTCCAGCTAGGCATGACCTCATGGTCCATGCCATCTCCATGAAAATGCTTGTACGATCCAGCTCTTGAAGTTGATCTCTTTCCTTCACATAAATTCATAAAGCCTACACGCGTCTCGAAGGGACCATGTAGGGTGTCAGAAAAATCTCAGTAGGATACCACCCAATGGTGTGTACCTAGTAACAGGAATCCATCTATAAGGAATCTAAACATTACGATGCACAATGTAAGCACAAATTTCACTGGTGCTCAGCAGCCACCATGGAGTGTCACCTACTTCGGCCAATACCGGAATCTCAGTCACATAACCCAGCACTACGTGCCTCTTGACACCTCATATCTTAAGTACTGACACATGATGGCATGCCGAAAAAATATTATCCCATGCTCGGATGCTCACATCTTCCCCTGGCACAACAATCGGAGGATCAACAATGCCTTTCCTCAAGTAATAATCAGAGGAAAAACAATGTTTGTCCTCAAATACTCATCTAGAGGAAACATCAATATCTGCCTTCAATATCATAACCTGGTAGCCTCATTGCTACCAACCGAAGGCTCCTCACTTTCCACATGGATTCTTATGGAAAGCACCCTCAAACCAATAGTACCTAAACTACAACAATCGGAGGCCTATACCCACATGAGTGGTCAAAACCATGTCATCACAGAGTCAACTTGTGTGCACATGACTCAAATCATGGGTGAGAAGTAACCACAAAATAAAGAACCCAAGCCACAACATCTCTGACACCTCGTGTCCCTACAACCATGTCACTCATGTCTGACAGCCTTGTCATCCAAGTATCATGGGCCATGCCCAACCTGACAGTTAAACTGTCTCAAAACGATGTCCATGAATCCCATTCCTATAGTCAAACCACTCATGTAATCTAGTCCAAGCCCAACCTATGATCAACATCACTCAAGAAGATCTGATCCATGCCCAACATAACCCCAAGGGTTCAGGAATATGAAATATCAAGCATCACATATATATGTATATTATCAAAAAATAACTTTAAACAGGAAAAAGAATTTAAAAAGTTGTTTTTCACTAGCCATGTGTTTTCCCATACTAGCACTGAGGTATTCAATGACTCTAATAAACCCAATCATGATTAAATAGTTTAAACTCAGTAGTTTAATCAAAATAATCCAATTATATCCATTTTGGCATCCCTAGACAAAATGCCCCAAATGAGAAACAACCTCTAACCTGACCTTTCTCAAGAATAACATGGTAAGGGATTTCCCAATGACATCCCATAAGGAACACAATAAATTAAATAAAAAGAAACATGGGTCTCTCTCAATAGTCGACATTGTGCTAAAAAGACACAACCCCCAAATGACCAAAAAAACACAAAACATGGTATGCACCACCTACCTTAGACTCATAGATGTAGTCAATTCTGATATCAAGCAACAAGTTGAATCCAATATTCATATATCTATGATTCTATCAAATACTTGAAATTCTACTTGGGTGTAAACTATGGTGTGTGAGGCATAGGAACAAGAATGAAATAGGATGTGCAGGTTTAGCCTTCCTGAAGTGGTCTTGCAGCCACTAACGGATTGAAGAATGAACATCAGATAAAGAATATAGGAGAGTAAACGTTCTTGTCCTCCCAGAGCATCATAACCTGAAAACGGGGAAGATGATGATGATTTTGTAAACAAGTCACGACACTCTCTCATATAAATGAATAAAAATAATAGTACATGGCATGTATTAAGGACTACAGGCTGTGTAGTAGCTTGTTTGTACTATAAATTATGCGGGTTTCCAAGTCATCACATGGCTTAGATGCATCACACAGGTCAACACATGGCTAGGACTCAGCCGATACGTGGAAAGAATCATACATGGCATGTTAAGTAACACTGCACACCATGTAGTAGGTTATTTTTAAACGGTCACCACACGACATGTACTTAGTTAGCCTTCGGTCAGTACACAGCTACATACACATGGTGTGTAATAAAGATTACACAGCGTGTAACCTAGAAATTTATAAAACATCACAGTTTTCCCCTTTTTCTCAAAAACAACGTAAAAATAAAAGAAAAAGAAGACACATACCTCAAAGGAAGAACTGGGTTCTTACAAACATCCCCCCTTAAAGAAATTCATCCATGAATTTCCCTTCCAAGGGTGGTGAAGAAAGATTCCATAAAACCTCTATCCCAAAACTCATATTAATCAAAAGACCATAGATCTATTACTCCTAATGATGGTCCTCCCATGACACATTGTCACCCCTACACCCAATCAGGTGCACCCATATCATTCCCGTCACCCAAACATACCCTGAACTACATCGGTGTCTGCCTTCACGAGTTCCTGCATCCCATTGACACTCAAAACAAAACCTGGTGCCTTTCCCCTCACTCAACCCTCATCCTTGATGCTAGGATGCCCATGGCACCTCAGGTATCCCGCATCCTCGATTCTCCTGATTCCATGAATCTCATATATAAATATATATATAACATACCCTAAATGGTGACAATACCATTGAATAGCATATGGTTTTTCCACATATATCATGTTCACCTCATGCACTCAAAATTGAAATGCCTCAACATGAGATGCCAAAAAGAAAACAACAAAATCACGGCCACACCCACGGTGTACCTATGACCGTCATTAGCCCACTAGCCTGCTCAACCTCTGGAAGCTCAATGGCATGTACCTGGTCCAAAGTATGATTTCCTGATGCCTAAAATCCCTGTGGTACTACTCCAGTCATGGGCCACTGTCCCCTATGTTTGGTCTCATTGTCTCTGCCACGTCCCTCACGTACAACTAAGCCTCAGCTACCCTCACCCAGTACCGCTCTTGAATCAATCTCGGATGCCACCGTATGTCCCGGTCCCTACTTTCCTGCTGTCTAAGAAGGTTTTCTACAAAACATATCTAGATTTATATCCTTTCCACATGCCCAACACTCTTTTGGAGGACTAGCATATTGTGTCCAGACATTCCCTGGTAGCCAACACTGAACGAAAACCACTGATGAACTACCATAAGGTGGTATAGCTGAGCCCTTGGCCTGACTTCCTTATTGGAACTCATCCTGACCTCGCTTCCTACTATATGAACCATCACTAGAAGTCATCGACTGACTCAAACTGGAAATTTTCTTCAATTTTACCTCGGCTATGAGTGCATGATTCACCTCCTTTAAGAATTAGGACGAATTTAAGATGTTTACCTGAACCTTAATGGTGTGTTGTTAGCCATCTTTAAAGTGCCTCGTCCTCATGGTTTCATCGTTTACCATACCTAGTGCAAAGCGATATAGCTCAGTGAAGGTAGATGCATATTCCATGACAAACATGTCACACCCATGAAGGCTCAAGAACTACTGAGATCTCTCCGCACTCAGCATCTCCAGGTAAATGTTCTTCAAAAAACCAATCCTCGAAGTCCTTCCAAGCTAGTCCTTTGGGTCTGCGAGCCTATACCTTCACATACCACAAACTCTTCACTGCTCCTCTAAACATGTACGTCTCCAGCTTGACCCTCATCCCTAGAGGTGTCTCATGATGCTCGAAGATCAT